>OZ024836.1:19003523-19683001 GCA_964016985.1 Anodontia alba | reverse complement strand
TCCAAACTTGCAAGGAAGCATCGGGGTGACTTGTAGATCAAAAATAACTAAAATTGTTCCGATTGTAAATCCAAGATGGCCGCCATGGCGGCCATCTTGATATGGCGGCCATCTTGAAAACCAATTTTTCGCTTCTTCTCCTGAACCGAAAGGCTTATTGACCTTAAACTAGGTAGGAAGCATCTGGGTGACTTGTAGATCAAAAAAAGTTAAAACCATGCTGATCGGAAATCCAAGATAGCTGCCATGGCGGCCATCTTGAAAATCAATTTTTCGCTTCTTCTTCTGAACTGAAAGGCCATTTGACTCGAAACTTGGCAGGAAGCATTGGGATGACTTGTAGATCTAAAATAGCCAAAATCGTCCCGATCCAAAATCCAAGATGGCCATCTTGAAAATCTATTTTTCTCTTCTTCTCCTAAACTGAAAAAGCCACTTGTCTTTAAACTTGGTAGGAAGCATCGGGTTGACTTATAGGTCAAAAATAGCTAAAATCTTTCTGATTGGAAATCCAAGTCTTGAAAATCTATTATTCCCTTCTTCTCCTGAATCGAAAGGCTTATTGACTTTAAACTTGGTAGGAAGCATCTTGTAGATCAAAAATAGCTAAAATAGTCCCTATTGGAAATCCAAGACGGCCGTCATCTTTTTTATATATACTTATATAGGGAAAACCTTTAAAATTCTTTTTGTCTGAAACCAGAAGGCCCTGGCCTTTGATATTTGGTTACATAGCTTCATCTAGTTCACATGTCTATTCAACAATAAGGCTCCATGCGATCATGCTTCTGTCCAGCACCCCCCAGCCTGTCATCCGAAAACATTCATTTTCAACAAATTTAAAACAAACATAGTCCTATGAAGAGAAATCATAGTCTTTTAGAATATACTAGAGACAATGACACTCAGGTGAGCGAATTAGGGCCTTCTGGGCCCTCTTGTAGTGTTTTTTTTTCGGCGTAGCTGTATAAGCTGGCTTTTGACATACTTATTGGTATTAGTCTCGAATGAATAAATAGTAATTTGTGATTGGTTAAAAATGTGTAAACTTCTGCAAACAAGTAGGGGTAAGTATAGAATTTACCGATGTTTGACAAACATATTCATGATTGAACAATCACTTAATTATGACATTTATCTATTTAAAGTTGTACAGTATGGCAGTGCAGATGTTAAACAATGGAAAAAAAAATACCCATAGTTTTAATTAATGCCAATGAAATAGATGCAATAAAATAAATGATTATAGACGAGCATTTAATTTTGTACAGTGTAACTAAATGTTTGATGTAAGCGGCCCAAATAATAAGCGAACAAGGGGCCTTCAAGTTTACTTCTCTCCACTATGTCGATAATACACAGAATTATCATGTGCCTTGTATTATGTGCAAAAAGGGATGTAAAATCACATGGTTTAATTTTATATAATAAATAAACAGGAACTATGCCTTAAGCTTGGAAGAAATATTGGAAACATGATTAATATTGTTCATTCTTAACTAGGAAGTAGGTTTGTTGAACACCCCTTTTATTTATTCACGGTGTAAGTGTCCTAGTGCGTCGGAGCGTAAACGACACGAAGAAATATTACTATTTTTAGCTCCGCTTCAGGTAGGATTTTTTTTAGAATATCTCTGAATGGAATTGGTTCAAAAAAAGTGCAGAGTACGCGGAAAATCAAACTCTTTCTGGTGGTGTAAGCGCCATTCTGCGATCTGGTCTAATTCTCGAGGGTTCACCGGGACAATGTACATGAATTTTGACGAAAAACATTCTCCGAGTGTTCTCGAGAATCAGACCAGATTGCAGAATAGCACTGACACAACCAGAAATTGCTTGATTTTCCGCGTACTCTGCGCTTTATTTGAAAAAAAATCCCATCAGGTACAAATCGAGATATTCTAAAGCGGAGCTAAAAATTGTAACAAACTCTGTGCACCTAGTCATTTGGTCACGTGGATTCCCCACTGCAATCAAACTGTCTGAAACATCGGGTTCTGGTCAACTCGTACCTTAGTCAACTCGTAAGCACTGACACCACCAGAAATTGCTTAATTTTCCGCGTACTCTGCGCTTTATTTGAAAAAAAATTCCATCAGGTACAAATCGAGATATTCTAAAGCGGAGCTAAAAATAGTAACAAACTCTGTGCACCTAGTCATTTGGTCACGTGGATTCCCCACTGCAATCAAACTGTCTGAAACATCGGGTTCTGGTCAACTCGTACCTTAGTCAACTCGTACCTAAGTCAACTCGTACCCATTTTTGGTCACCTCGTACCTTAGTCAACTCGTACCTTAGTCAACTCGTACCTTTGTCAAATTGTTTGGTTAAGTCGTCCCATATGAGTCATTCTGCATAGGTCCAGATAATAGGAATATCCAGATAAACATTTTCCTGATTTCTCCGCAAAGTATATGCTTTGGGTACTCAATAGAAGGGCTTCACAGAGGCATCTCTGATGAATACCCACTCATATAAAACAAGATTTTGCAACTTCAAAATAATTAGCTTTTTGGTTAAAACAGGTTTTCTAATTTTCTACTACATATGTGCCTTAGTATTCGAATAAATAAATAAATAAATGTTAAAAATAGCTAACAAATGGAATTTGCTCGGGGTGAAAGAGGTGGGGGTGGGGGGGGGGGGGGGTGGATAACTTACTATATAGGATATCGTACGGATGTGCGTGCCGAATGGCCCCCTTTTTCAGCGCTGCCAGGTATATGATTGGCCCCCTTTTTTGAACAAAAAGTATATGACTGACCCTATTTTTTTTGATTTGTATGTGAAAGGCCCCACTTTTCCGACATCCTGGTATATGCGTATATTTTTTTCGCTCAGAGTTTTGTCAAGGGTACTTGTTCTCTTGGTATACAATGATTTGACTGTTATATTTGTCTAACTCCCAGCAATAAATGGGTATAAAAGTCAAAGGGAAGTATATGAATGGGTCAACATTTTGGACGATCCAGTATATGAATGGGTGTTTTTTCAATGGCCAGGTATATGAATTTGGTAGATTTCGAAATACTTTCTCGCACATCCATACCAAATTTACCTCCAAGTTACACCCCCCTCCCCGCCCCCCCAGCCTCCCCCCCCCCCCCCCCCCCCCGAGAGAATTTGTATTACCTGTCTCGCAAATTTGATGCTGTCAACGATCGAAGGCATCACAACTTACGGCATGATGAACTCTACCAACAAATTTGGTACATTCAATACAAAGATCAGACATTTTGGTTTTATTTAAATCCTTTGATACTCGTGAAGAGAAAAAGATGAATAATGCTTAGAGGATTCTGAACTAATTTTATCCAGTAATCGGCAGGTTAAAAAGAAAAAAGTACACAATAGATAATTACCCTTAAAATATTTTGCTTGACATTAGGCCCGGCCAAGACAAAAAAAAAAAAAAAAAATAAAAAAAATAAAAAAAAAAAAAAAAATAAATAAAAATAAAAAATTAAAAAAAATAAAATTAAAAATCAAAGGAATTAAAAACAATTAGCAACTAAGAAATTCTTGCTCATTACGAAAACAAGCCTATTCAAATATACTGAAAATTTTACCACCAAAAAATGAAAAGTTTTAGATAAAAATTCGGATTTTTTTTTCTTATTTCTGCTCAAAACATAAAATGTGAGTACTCGTTAGAACCGCCTCACCGGGGCGGTTCTAAGAGTACTCTTAGAACCGCCTCACCGATGCGGTTCTAACGAGTACCCACATTCTATGTTTTGAGCAGAAATAAGAAAAATAATGTATACCCCTGTAAACCCCAGTTTTGCTATATACAAATGGGGTTTAAGGGGGTCAAAATTATATAGGTATGTTTTCGTGATGTTGTAAAAAATGTCATTGAGTGGACCCACTAAGAAGAGTCGGTTGTGCATGCAGATGCAGTTGAGGATTTTAAAGCCGCCCCATCCACCCCTCTAACATGACAAATAATGGATGCATCACAATAATGTGTAACAAAATCTATCTACCTACCTAGCTACCTGTCTGTCTATCTGTTTATTCGTTCCAGTATCTATTTTACAAGGTACCAGTTAACCAAAATAGGTACGAGTTGACCAAACTAGGTACGAGTTAACTTGGAGGGAACGAGTTGACCAGGCAATGGGTACGAGTTGACCAAAATAGGTACGAGTTGACTTAAGGTACGAGCTAACTTGGGTACGAGTTGACCAGTTACCGAAACATCAATGTGTAGGAAGGCCGAATGTTTGTTCACAGTTTATGATTAGTGTTATCCCTCTTGTTACTATAGCAAACAAATCTTTCAAAATCTCCTCAGTACGGGCTGGTTGGATTATTTTCACAGACATGTTTCTTCAATAGAACGTCTTTAAATCTTGTTAAAAGAATTCTGTACCATCTCAAAATATGGCTTCCAGTTGGCGTGGTTACTGAATTATGTAGAGTAACCTGACAGTTCTTCTTCTGCACAACATATGGTCGAATTTCAAAATTTTTGTACAAATGTTCGATAAGTGAATATCAAATTTGTTCAATTTATTTTGGTTGGGTCCTCATAAGTCGGTCTGGAACACTTCGAACATTTTGAAATCAACAACCAACTAGATTTCAATAATACTCACAAACATTACTGGATTGACCACCCATCAAATTGTTCAAATTAATTTGTATCACCAAAAATAAATAAATAGATAACCAACAAAGAGCTGGGGTCTGATATACATATGCAGAAAACTTTGAAAATATTCTTCCGACGGGTTAAAAAAATCTGCCTCCCAGGTGAGTAATCCAGGACCATCATGACTCTCTTATTACAAATTAAATATGTTTTTTTCTCCAGTTTTTGTCAATCTTCATGGCCAGTGTTTCACTTTGCTTACTCTTTATCAAAAAGGTGCTTGGTTTGCAAGGATTTTTCAAATACTAGTATAGTATACAAATTAACACACAAAATTATATGTTTTACATTTATATGCTAAATTGGTTTTCATAAAGCTCAGATATTTACACATCTGAGTACACTCCCTTTCCTGCCAACCCTTGCAATATATACAATGTCGTACAGTATTAAGTTTATATTTTAAAAGTTTTCTTCTTTTCATATTGAACCACAAAGTAGTTTCAATATTCATATTCCAGTACCTCTTACACCGTTTATCTTTTTAAAAGATATTTCTTGTTTCTTCTATCACTAAGTTCCAGATAATAGCTGTCAAATTTCATTTAATACAGTGTTTTTCTTCCATACTTTTATACACGCATATAGTCAAGGGTAGGGACAGGCAACTAGAAGAACACAACTTTGATTTCAACTAAAGGCTTGTGTTACGTAGTTCAATGAAGCGCTGTAAGTTTCATATGTTAGTCTTTAATACAGTTTGAACAAAAATGTTTTTTACAACATTGTAACCATATACATACAGTCGAACTTCAATGGCTCGAACATCTTTGGTACCATAGAAAATTGTTCGAGACATGGGTAGTTCGAGGGTAAATCATGGCACCAGTTCAGGCAGCAAATAGCGATAATTTAGGAAAATCTTTTCGATTTTCTACACAATGATTGTATGGTGAGAGTACTCATTAGAATCGCCTCGATGAGGCGATCCTAATGAGTACACACAACAAACAATTCCATGATAAAATAAGAAAAAAATCCCTAAATATTTGTTTTCTTGGGCTATTGGAAGGATTTTGTAGGGACTGAAAAAAGAGTTCGAATCATCCAGGGTAAACGAGCCATCCGGGTTCGAGCCATTGAGGTTATACTGTATACAGCGAAGCACCTTTGACCTTGCCGCAAAAATTCAAAGGTCATAGACTGACCTTACGTACCCAGTGCTATATGTAAATATTTAGAGTGAACGCATGCTTGGTTCTGGGAACACAGACATTTATTTATAGGGTTTGACACATATAGGAATGACGACCATTATTGCAAATTTTCTTCTTGGATGTCATGTACAAGTAACAGCAAGTTTTGGTGTCAGTAACCAGCTTTTTAAGCCTTCAGGCATCGCCCTGCCAACAGCTGATTCTGATCTTCCGCGTCGGTATTTCAACTACATTTTCTTTTCGTGTGTTCATTCTTTTTTTTGTTTTCGATGAAGTGCTATTTCCTGTTTCGTTTTGTGTCAGTCGACCCTTATCAGAAATCTTGGAAAGGATGTGTTTTGTGGTTGTGGCATTTCCTAGGCATCTTCAGAGTCTTGTCACATTACGAAAACATGCCTATTCAAATATATACTGAAAACTTTAACACCAAAAAAAAATGAAAATTTTCTGACAAAAAATTTCGATATTTTTCATATTTCTGCTCAAAACATAGATTGTGGGTACTCGTTAGAACCGCCTCGTCGAGGCGGTTCTAACGAGTACTCACAATCTATGTTTTGAGCAGAAATAAGAAAAATAATGTATACCCCTGTAAACCCCAGTTTTACTATACAAAAGTGGGGTTTAAAGGGGTCAAAATTATATAGGCATGTTTTCATGATGATTCCCCTGGCCCACTGAGGCTCCACATAGAAGTAATCCATACAACTTGAAATGTAAAAGGACAACAAACCGACGACTAACGGAAATTGATCTCTCCTTTATTTCAGAATAAATTGTAACGCTTAACACTTTCACCACGAAAACATGCCTATTTAATTTTGACCCCCATAAACCCCACTTTTGTATAGTAAAACGGGGGTTTACAGGGGTATACATTATTTTTTTTATTTCTGCTCAAAAACATAGATTGCCTCGCCGAGGCGGTTCTAACGAGTACCTACAATCTATGTTTTGAGCAGAAATAAGAAAAATATCAGAATTTTTCATCTGAAAATTTTCGTTTTTTGGTGGTAAAATTCTCTATATATTCGAATAGGCGTGTTTTCGTAATGTGTTAAATTTTTAAGCAGACGAGATATTGAAAAATATCATCAATGTGTATGCTGAATTAAACCAGAGAGAGGTAGAGTTTATTCATGACGTATTCAAACGGTCATTTTGTGTATGCAGTCACCGAGTAGCTTTGCCACTAGCTGGAAATATTTACACATATGACTGTTAACAGACACATGCCGTTGAATAAACGTTAAGGGAAAAGAATCACAGTGTCAAAATGGGTTTGCCTTGTTTCTCAGAAGGGATCTACCTTAAAAGGAAGACATTTACGCTCTCTGGTAGCAAACTCTTTCCTTTGAGAGCAGACACCTTTTTGGAAGTGACTTGGTTTGCATGTAAGACAGGCGGACAATCTGTCAAATGTATCCAGTCCCATTGAGTCGATCTCGATTGTTCCTACCATCAATCCAACGACTTTTCTTCTTACAAGTCATAAGGGTGAATCTTAAGTCAGCATACCAAAATCGTATTTTGCTCTAATCGTATTTAGGAAAATCATAAAATAGATATGCACAAAGACAAAATTAGGAATGTACAGACAGACATATATCCAAAATAAATGGGATGTAATCAGGCGTCAATGGAAAGTAAGCATTACTTGGTTAGAAACTGTACTTACCCGTTTAATTGCGGATAGACTATACCCACATCTTTTGCAGCGCCAGTAGAAAGTGGAACAATGTTCTGCTTGGCCATTCTTCCGCGGCGCCAATCATTACTGATCAAACCATCGACTACTTTCTGCGTTCCTGTGTTGCTATGTATTGTTGTCATTAAACCTTCAATAATACCAAAGTGTTCATGCACAACTTTCGCCAGTGGAGCTAGACCGTTGGTTGTACAGGAACCATTGCTATGAAAAATAATAACCATTTATGCCGAATGAATCCTTTGGATGGGCCCATTTCAAGCAGAATGGGTGTATGGTTAGGTTTTATTAATATCATGTTTTATATAATTCCAGTATTTAATGCCAACAGTCCAGCTAGCATTCTTTATAAATCTACAGCGGGTCGTTATCGGCCCATCAGCTACCCTGACGGGCCGATCACGGCCCGCTATAGATTTATGTAGGATGCCTACTCGGAGGGTAGTCCCTGGTCAGGCGCTGCGTTGTGCGGTGTCTGATCTAGGTCTGTACTGTTTGCCAATGACCATTTTATGGGACGCTAAGCATAAATGGGTTATTTAATGAACCGAATATATTTTCATTCTACCGTAATCATCTGCAATATTTGGATAGACCGAAAAAAAGCAAATATTTCATCTCTTAATCCAGCTATGCTTATCGTTCCATTAAGCAATGCAGACAAAGATGAGACGTCGAAGAACGCGGCGGCATCTGATTAGGGTCTACACTGCCTGCATTTAATACCGAACTTTGTCTGAAGGACTATTTTTAAAGGAAATTGAAATTATTATTACACTTCCAAAATCCCGGACATACGCTTCTACTTGCATTTGCTTCGTCCAGGCCTATCGGCATGATGGGCGAAGCTTGCTTACCAATTCATGCTTACTATCCGCGGACGCCTGATTACACCCTTTATTCTGGGGTCCATGATTGTTGGTCTGAACATTCTGATTCGTCATTCGTTTACGGATTTATGAATTTTTACCATGACCACTACTACTACTTATTATCAATGTATATTTTGGAAAGACATCAAGATAGTCAATTTGTTGAAAATTGCATCAAAACATTCCAATCTCATCAAAAGTTACAGCAGTTTGAGAAGAAGGCATACCTATTTTACTCTTAGAGTACTCTACCTGAAATTTGTCTTTTTGCTTTCCCATAATGTAGCATTCTGTGATGTCATCAAAGATTAAAAATTTTAAATGAATTATAAAATGCTGAAACCGACCAGTTCTTTCGCATGCATAAATCTTTCACTTTCATCACTGGTTAACATCACTGAATTATCACGATTTTGCATAAAATCTGGACATATGCTTGCAAAATCAATGCCAAATTTTGATTTAAAATAAAATCCTAAAATTAATTAAAACTGCAATAATATTTTTTTTTTTTTTTTTTTTTTTTTTTTTTTTTGCTTTTGGAAATTCCAGGATGCTACAAAGGTGACTAGAATTTCTATTCAACTGACTTACACTTTTTGCATTTGTTTTATGTCTTACCTTGTGTTATTTTGTTCTTGTGTTTTCCAGTCCTTTTAGCATTGCGAGTACCTCGCTTAGGGAAGAGAGATCTAATCTTAGTGCTTTTCGTACGTTTGTTCGATTTGTGCTTGTTTGGTTTTGTCGGTTTCCTCTTCCTCTTGGTGTCTGGGAAGGGCTGCGGTTTGTGATTGTGACACTCCCTGGACTTTTCTCTTACATTTCTTTTAAATTCTACGAGGCGATTTGTATTAAGTATTGCCTTGTATTATTTTGTTCTTAGTAGAAAAATATAACGTCGGTCTGAAAACACTTCTGCAACAAGGTATATCGGAATTAGAATTTTACGGTAACTTAGTGTACAGATTTAGAAAAAAATATGTGAAATCTAACTTTTCGGAGCAGTGCAGAAAACTAATTAACCGTTGTAAAAGAATTGGCTATATCCTGGATATTATGCGGCAGACTGCATGCCTAGTTATCAACCCAGTCATTGTTGATTGCTATCAATGCATCAAAGCGAAAACATAAAAATCAAATTAATCACTATAATAAACAAAGACGAGTACTCATGGCTAATTCTACTGTATGCCAGAGTAAATGAAAACCAATAGTTGAACCACGGCAGGCCAAGCCAAAGACATATCACCAACCCACTGGTTAAAGTTTTACGAAGAGGCCGTCGTTGAGTCTGAGGCCCGAACCGCCGTCGTGCAATTAAAGAGTGAAGCATAGCCATCAACAATGATTGGGTTGACAACTAGGCATGCAGTCTGCCGCATAATATCCAGGCTATAGCCAATTCTTTTATAACGGTTAATAAGTTTTCTGAATTGCTCCGAAAAGTTACCTACAATTTTTCTAAATCTGTACACTAAGTCACCGTAAAATTCGGGTTCCGATATACCTTGTTGCAGAAGTGTTTTCAGACTGACGCTATATTTTTCTACCAAGGCACTGTGTCTGCGATACAATTTCGAAAACGCCTTACGAAGTTTAAAATAACGATAGCCCTGCCTAAGAAGTTTGGCAGTAAGGGCTTTATTACGGTTGTTAAAGTCATTAAGATTTGAAGAAGCTCTGGCGAATCTTATAAGTTGAGATATGTATACTCCATATGAGTTACGCCGGGGGACATCGCCATCCAGAAAAGGGAAATTGACTATATCAAAATCAAAATCGTCCCGTTTATCATAAATTTTGGTGGAAACTGTACCATTAGATATACATAGATTCAAATCCAAAAAGGTGCCTCGGTATCGGAAGAATTTGCTCTATCTAATTGGAGTTCTGTAGGGTATATCCGGTCCACCATTTGGTCAACGTAAATATTGTCAATATTTAATAAATCGTCAAGGTATCTTGAAGTTGAATTGAAAGCCTCAATAATGTCAGCCTGATTTTCACGTGAGAGAGACGTCATGAAATCTCTCTCATAACAAAAATGAAACAAATCTGCAACAAGAGGAGCACAATTAGTTCCCATCGGAATACCAATAGTTTGTCTATAAAGTTTAGTTCCAAATCTAATAAAAATATTGTCCAAAAGATAAACAAGGGCATCACAGACTTTTTGACACGACCATAAATTGTGATTATTATATACATCAGAAGTGAAAAAAGCACATTCTTCGTTGCAAGCCAAATATTGGGTATTCTCCCGAATAAACGTTCGGTTAATTAAATCAATAAGTTTATCTTTTATAAGATGATGAGGTAACGTAGTATACAGTGTAGAAAAAATCATATATAGTCAATTTAAAAGCCTGAAAGTTTTTAGATTTAAATTTATTGAGAACATCATTAGAATTTTTAATTGACCAAAAAATAGTTAATTCCGTCCCTTTCGTAAACAGTATCATAGTATCTAATCCAATGATTTCTAACAGCAGTAAGGCATGAAGTTGGCAATTTGGACAAAACAGCAGTTGTACAAGAACTAGAATTAGCAATGAAACATGCATTATAAGGTCGTTTATGAAGTTTCGGTATCCAATATAATGTAGGAAGTCTGTCTTGCTTTTCTTTAATATTCACTGCAAACTTAGCAGTAATAACGATAGAATGGGTATTGACAATAGATCTCTCGTCAGTAGAAATCCGTTCATATGTTTTGGTATTACCAAGTTCTTGTTTTAGAGTATTTGTATAATAAAGTCGTCAAACAACAACAACATTATTAGCAGCTTTGTCAGCTGGAGCCAAAACATACTTCCTATGAAATTCTTCGATACCTTGTTTCAAATATCGGAAAGATAATTTAGGCTTAGGAGGAAGAAGATCAAGGTTATTAGAGTAAAATAACACACGTTCATCAATGATCTTAACAATCTTTAATTTCCAATTATTTAAAGCAACATGCTCTCGTTTACACCAACGCGTACAATAATCATTTAAAGCACTGGCAATTGTTTCTCAACATTTATTGAAATCAATGTGGGCTGGGAATCTATATTTAGGTCCTTTTGAAATAACTGAACGGATTCGTGAATCAGTTATAATCTTCTAGTTACCAGTGACAATATGACCCGCTGGTTGATAACAAAATTTAGAATCTTTACAATATCAAGAATCAGGGAAACTAGTTTCAATATCAAGATCAGAAACTAATTTATTGAAATTAAGTATAGTATTACGGATAGGTTTGTTATATTTATAACAAATAATAGGAGATTCCTTGTTTTCGAAATATGAAGGAATAGCTGATATAACATTATTATCTCGAAATGTGCTAGGTAAATCTATGAATTCAATACCTTTATTAATGAATGAAATTTTGATGAAGTGTCTAATGTGGTTAATTTTAGAATCAATGTAAGGACGAAGAGCATGTTGAGTATAACATCTAGTAAGGTGAGCTGCTTCATACAAATTATGTTTTCTATCATAAAATTTATTCGCTTCATCATCTAACTTACGTAATAAAAAACAGACAATGAAGCTAGTTTAGAAAGCATTTGTTGACGTCCAGAATTTAAGAGAATATTTAAATCAAAAAGAGATAAATCAGTTTTATCGTTTAAAATTACCATTTTTGCGCTTACCATGGGATCGTTTATTACGTTTTTAAACCGAAATTTTATGTATATCTGTACAAAGAGTAGCATCGGGACCCAGGGTGAAGTTGGTTTGTCGTAAAAGTGCTTTAACCCCTCCCCCCCCCCCTACACCCCCGCGCATCCCGGTGGTTATTTTTTTTTTTTTTTTTTTTGTTTTGTTTTGTTTTGTTTTACTTTTATTTTTTTCTACTGACCGTTCTAAGGCGGTGGTCCCGGTGTTAGTCTTACTTTTTGTTGCTTTGTGATTTATTCCACCAGTGCTTTTCGTTTTTGTTCGATTTGCACTTGTTTGGTTTTGTCTCTTTCCTCTTTGTGTCTGCGATTGGCTACGGCTTGTGATTGTGACACTTCCTGGACTTTTCTGTTACTTTTTTTCACTTCTACTTCAATGGTGTCTGGGAAGGGCTGCGGCTTGTTATTGTGGCACTCCCTGGTCTTTTTTCTTACCTTTTTTGCTAAGAATATAACGAGAACGAGTCCCAAGGTTGAATCTCATAGACTATTTGTTTTCCAATAATTTTTACGGCCGAAACTTGTTCGGTTTTTGCTTGTTTAGATTTGTCGGTTTCCTCTTCCTCTTGGGGTCTGGGAAGGGCTGCGGTTTGTGATTGTGGCATTCCCTGGGCTTTTCTCTTACCTTTTTTGGTCCTACGTACATATGCGATTTCTATAGTTAAGTTATTTTTTTACTGTTTTATCTAAGAAAATAGACTTTACTACTCTTTGCAGATTTTTAAGTACTATTGTCACATGACAATATTGTGTATTTCTAAAAATTTAAACAAGTAGAACTTGTTCAAAACCTTCTTCAATTTTCCTCTATAGATAAAATGAAAATATTCGATTTATAAAACAACAACAAAACAATGATTAGAATAACAAGTTTGTGCATAGACAGTTGCGGCAACTGGTTTTGCATTATATCGTGGTAAACGTTAACAAATTTATTTCTTCAGTGCAAAGTACTAGGCAAAAACAATTTTCTGAAAGATGTCGAAAGGAGAGTAGTCTTGATTGATGTTTATTATATCCCATGTATACAACATTACCTAATAATATTCATATTCTTTTTATATTTCTCCTCATTCACACCCATAACGAACATAGGAGCATCATAAGAAGGGGCTGAAATAATCACTTTTGTAGCACCACTGTTGGTATGTGCCTGGAACAAATAAAATGATACATGAAAATTAAAAAGGTGGAAAAAAACACATAAAAGAACGAAAGTCGGACTACTCGGTTTTTATTAAGTCTCTTCATATCCAGCAGTGTATTTTGCGAGGCTGCACACACACCCTAGCACCGGCTGAAGCGGTATTTGATTTTCAAAGTTAACAGAATGGGCTCCATGATCCTAAAGGAAATAAAACTATTATAAAACTATTATCTACATTTGTTGAAGTACTATGTGAAAAATAACGGTAAGAGAAAAGTCAGAGAAAAAGAGAAAACAAACAAACAGATAAAAGCACAGGATACATCAAAAAGGAAGCAACAATAATAGAGTCGGATGTATTGAGTCATTTCACTGAGAGTAGTGTGATTTGTAACACTTTACACGCTTACCAGCACCGGCTATACATAATATTCTTGTGTTTAACTCTACCACTCTCTGTTATAGTTCAGCAGGCGACAAATTGATTACCTTTTCTATTTTTTCCAAGAAAACAGGGTCTGACATTTCATGTAAATTGGAGACAATTGAAATGTCAAATGTCAAATCCTTCTTTTCTGGAAAAAAAATAAGAAAAGATATTTCAAAATGTCGAGTGCTAAGGAAGCAAAAATAACACTTGGTTATATTGAGCCACTTCACGAACAGTAATATGACATGTACCTCTTCATACACCTACCAGAACAGGCTACTCTATTCTTTTTCTTTCAAATGATTCAAAATTGGCAAACTGATTCAAAAGAACTATGGAAGGCGGAAACCGTCGAAAGTTCTATTTGCGAACCCAAAAAGCGAATTTGAAATGAACAAAAACACATTCAAATGAAACAACTCATCAAATCAAATAAAACAATAGCTTTTCGAATGATAAGAATCAAAGATAGCAAATAAAATAAAGAAATGCTACAAACAAAACGATCTATAACGTGAAATCAAACAGTACTTTATTAGACAAAGCGTCACTTCGCCAAATAAATTAGAGTTTTTTGTTGTTATTTTTTTTCTCTAAAATAATATAAGCCGGCAATATAAATGGTGCAAATCGAATATCCATACCCAAGGTCGAACGGAATACCAATACAATCTACCGATCATCTAAAAAAAGGTTAGAGAAAAGTCCAGGGAAAGCAACAATTACAAACCGCAGCCCTTAGCAGTCACCAAGAGGAAGATGAAACCGACCAGCCCTTAGCAGTCACCAAGAGGAAGATGAAACCGACAAATCTAAACAAGCACAAATCGAACAAACGTACGAAAAGCACTAAGAATAGCTCTCTCTACCCCCCGCGAGGTAATCGAAATGCTAAAAGGACTAAAAAACACAAGAACAAAATGACATAAGGTACGACATAAAACAAATCGCCTGGTAGAACAAATCACAAAGCAAAAAAGAGTAAGACTAACACCGGGACCACGGTCAGTAGAGTAAACCACGAGAAGGGGTGGTGGAGGGAATTGGTTAAAGCAATTTTACAGCTAGCCAACTTCACCCTGGGTGCCAATGCTATTCTTAATACAGAAATACAGAAAAATTCGGTTCGCATAGAGGCTCCCAACTCAGTCAATGCATCAAAGCGAAAACATAAAAAATAAACTTAATCACTATAATAAACAAAGATGAGTACTCAAGGCTAATTCTACTGTATGCAAGAGTAAATGAAAACCAGTAGTTGAACCATGGCGGGCCAAGCCAAAGACATATCGTTAAGCCCCTACCCACTGGTTAAAGATTTACGAAGAGGCCGTCATTGAGTCTGAGGCCCGAACCGCCGTCGTGCAATTAAAGAGTGAAGCATATCCATCAACAATGACTGGGTTGACAACTAGGCATGCAGTCTGCCGCATAATATCCAGGTTATAGCCAATTCTTTTATAACGGTTAATAAGTTTTCTGAATTGCTCCGAAAAAGTTAGATTTTGCTACAATTTTTCTAAATCTGTACACTAAGTCATCGTAAAATTCTGGTTCCGATATACCTTGTTGCAGAAGTGTTTTCAAACTGACGCTATATTTTTCTACCAAGGCACTGTGTCTGCGATAAAATTTCGAAAACGCCTTACGAAGTTTAACGATAACCCTACCTAAGAAGTTTAGCAGTAAGGGCTTTATTACGGTAGTTAAAGTCATTAAGATTTAAAGCCGGGGGACATCTCCACCCGGGGGACATCTCCATCCAGAAAAGGGAAATTGACTATATCAAAATCGTCCCGTTTATCATAAATTTTGGTGGAAACTGTACCATTAGATATATATATATAGATTCAAATCTAAAAAAGATGCTTCGGTATCGGAAGAATTTGCTCTATCTAATTGGAGTTCTGTAGGGTATATCCGGTCCACCATTTGGTCAAAGTAAATGTTGTCAATATTTAATAAATCCTCAAGGTCTCTTGAAGTTGAATTGAAAGCATCAATAATGTCATCCTGATTTTCACGTGAGAGAGACTTCATGCAATCTCTCTCATAACATAAAAGAAACCAATTTGAAATAAGAGGAGCCTAATTAGTTCTCATCGGAATACTAATAGTTTGCCTATAGAGTTTTGTTCCAAATCTAATAGAAATATTATCCAAAAGATAAACAAGAGCATCACAGACTTTTTGATACGACCATAAATTGTGATTATAGTATACATCAGAAGTGAAAAAAGCACATTCTTCGTTGCAAGCCAAATATTGAGTATTCTCCCGAATAAACGTTCGGTTAATCAAATCATTAAGTTTATCTTATATAAGATGATGAGGTAACGTAGTATATAGTGTAGAAAAATCATATGTAGACAATTTAGAAGCCTGGAAGTTTTCAGATTTAAATTTATTGAGAACATCATTGGAATTTTTAATTGACCAAAAAAAGTTAATTCCATCCCTTTCGTAAACAGTATCTAATCCAATGTATTTTAACAGCAGTAAGGCATGAAGTTAGCAGTTTGGACAAAACAGTAGTCGTACATGAAATAGAAATAGCAATGAAACGTGCTTTACAAGGTCGTTTATGAAGTTTCGGTAACCAATATAACGTAGGAAGTCTGTCTTGCTTTTCTTTAATACTCACTGCAAACTTAGCAGTAATATCGATAGAATGGGTATTAACAATAGATCTCTCGTCAGTAGAAATCCAGTCACATGTTTTGATACTACCAAGTTGTATTAGAGTATTGATATAATATAATCGTTACACAACAACAACATTATTAGCAGCTTTATCAGCTGGAGGCAAAACATAATTCTTATGAAGTTCTTGGATACCTTGTTTCAAATATCGAAAAGATAGTTTAGGCTTAGGAGGGAGAATATAAAGGTTATTAGAGTAAACACACGTTCATCAATGACCTTAAAAATCTTAAATTTCCAGTTATTTAAAGCATTAGACTCAACATGCTCTCGTTTACACCAACGCATACAAACAGCATTTAAAGCACTGGCAATTGTTTCTCGACATTTATTGAAATCAATGTGGGCTGGGAATCTATATTTAGGTCCTTTTGAAATAAATGAACGGATTCGTGAATCAGTTATAATCTTCAAGTTACCAGTGACAATAGGACCCGCTGGTTGATAACAAAATTTAGAATCTTTACAATATCAAGAATCAGGGGAACTAGTTTCAATATCAAGATCAGAAACTAATTTATTGAAATTAAGTATAGTATTACGGATAGGTTTGTTATATTTATAACAAATAATAGGAGATTCCGTGTTTTCGAAATATGAAGGAATAGCTGATATAACATTATTATCTCGAAATATGCTAGGTAAATCTATGAATTCAATACCTTTATTAATGAATGGAATTTTGTTGAAGTGTCTAATGTGGTTAATATTTAGAATCAATGTACGGACGAAGAGCATGTTGAGTATAACATCTAGTAAGGTGAGCTGCTTCATACAAATCATGTTTTCTATCATAAAATTTATTCGCTTCATCATCTAACTTACGTAACGAAGAAATAGACAGTGAAGCAAGTTTAGAAAGCATTTGATGACGTCCAGAATTTAAGAGAATATTTAAATCAAAAAGAGATAAAACAGTTTTATGTTTTCGTTTAAAATTACCATTTTTACGCTTACCATGGGATCGTTTATTACGTTTTTTAATATCTAAAAGGGAAAAAAACATCGAAATCTGACATTTTAGAAATATTTCCGTCATGGTAAATATTATCATTAAATCCTAGTGGAAAAGGGGTTTGCAAACGTTTAATCCATTTAAGTTCAAGTTCATGTCTTAAAATATTTTTTAATCTTTCGGTAGAATTGGACTTGTGTATTATTTTTTCAACAGGTTGAAGCAAACCTTTACAAGATGATCATGAATGACCAGATCTCCGGAAATGTTGATAAAGAAACGTATCAGTTTACTTTGCTTTTTTGATTTCAAACAAATGTTTCTTAAACCTTGTTTTAAGGGCCCGTTTGGTCTGTCCAACATACTGCATTCCTGAGCCTCCTTCGCTGCAAGTGAGAACATATATAACATCCTCTGACTTTCAGTCTAAATCAGAGTTGTTTACAACTGAAAATTGTCTACGATTAACAGAGGAAACAATAGCTGACTGACGAATTAAATGATTGCAGCAGACGCAACTCTTGGCATTGCACTTAGAAATATTAAGGTACATACTGTTCATTTTATACGGATTCTTATATTTTAGAAGTATAGAAGATTTAATTGGAGAAAGTCTAATTTTAAGGTGATTACGGAAAACATTATACTTGGAAGCGCCATATAAATTTATAGATGATGCAGAGTGAAGTTTCAAAGGCGAAACGTTAACAGTAGGTAACAAAGAGTTAAATCTAGCAGCAGAATGGGGAATCTGTAAAGAAGAAGCAGAATGTAGCCTAATAGGAGAAATAGTAATTTTTAATCTATTAGTGATACTCATATAGTTGTAAAGGAAATAATACTATTAGATAAAAAAAAGCAGTATTCGTACCGGCTATAATAGGCAGTAAGTAGCGATGCAAACAGGCGGTAGGACCGATGCATACAGAGTATAACAACAACCGACAATACATAATTAAAACAGGTAAGAGAAAAGTCCAGGGAGTGCCACAATCACAAACCGCAGCCCTTCCCAGACCCCACGAGGAAGAGGAAACCGACAAATCTAAACAAGCACAAACCGAACAAACGTACGAAAAACACTAAGATTAGCTCTCTCTTCCCCAAGCGAGGTAATCGCAATACTAAAAGGACTGAAAAACACAAGAACAAAATGACACACGGAAAGACGGATAACAAATCACCTCGTAGAATAAACCACAAAGCAACAAAGAGTAAGACTAACACCGGGACCACCGCCTTAGTACGGTCGGTAGAGCAAACCACCGGGAGGTTTAAAGCAATTTCACAGCTAACTAACTTCAACCTGGGTCCCGATGCTACTCCTAATACAGAAATACATAAAAATTCGGTTCGCATAAACGCTCCCAACTCTTTTTTTTTTAAATGAAAACCAATAGTTGAACCACGGCGGGCCAAGCCAAAGACATATCGTCAAGCCCCAACCCACTGGTTAAAGTTTTACGAAGAGGCCTTCATTGAGTCTGAGGCCCGAACCGCCGTCGTCCAATTAAAGAGTGAAGCATAGCCATCAACAATGATTGGGTTGGCAACTAGGCATGCAGTCGGCCGCATAATATCCAGGTTATAGCCAATTCTTTTATAACGGTTAATAAGTTTTCTGAATTGCTCCGAAAAGTCTAATACAAGTCCAAAGAAACGTAAAGTAAGAAATTGTTATAAACGGGATACGAACATCGGTAAATATCTAACCTTCAATGAGGTATAAATTACAACCATGAGGAAATGGAATACGAAAGGTGATTGTAAAGTGCAACCTCTGGCACTTGAAATAACAACACCATTAAAGTCAGCGGGTTTGTTGAATAGTTTAAGTTAGGAAGGGTTGAACTGCATGGGAGGCCGGGTGCATTTGAATAAGGGTAAGGATTGATCAGGTCGGACACCATCCAATCTTACATGTGCCTGTCCAAACGCAGGTTATGGAGAAGCGGCTTGAGTGTGTTTGTTTGACTGCTAGAAAAAAGAACCATGATATTGTTACTCGATGGCAAAATGCCACATAATTTATAAATCTTCGAAGCAATGGAAAATTTCAAAGACATTTGGCCTGCTGTCGCGTGAAGCGAAACGTCGCGAAAATTATCGGGTAGTGGTATTTGCGAGCATTAATCAGAAATTACCGATATACAGATATAGGAAACTTTATTTAGAGCAAGGTAAGCTGCAAAACTAGAGACCTACCATGTCCATAGCGACAAAAAGCGAAACTATCAGTCAACAGAATGCCTCCACTTAATATAATTAATATGATGAAAATTATATTTTATATCGGTATTTTAGTATCAGCAGCTGATTATCTTAAGGTGGTATTTAAAAGCAGAATCTTCTGTATGCATTTTAAAAAATTAGTCCCGGCTTTTCAGATTAATCCCGGCAAATGCCACTACCCGAGAGTTTGCAGGACGTTTTCGCTCACAATGAACCACGAAGTGACTGAAACAGATCAAGAGAAAGCAGAAATGTTTAACATATATTTCTCCTCTCAGACCAAGGTCAAAGACATTTACAAATCTTTACCAAATCCGAGCCTGCATATTAACACGGAGGACGTTCTCGATGTCCTGAAACACTTGGATATCAGCAAAGCCTGTGGTACCGATCTGATCAGCGCAAGGCTCTTAAAGGAAGGCGCCGACTACCTGGCATATCCGTACTACTCGTACTTTGTTTTTAACAGTTTCTTCGCTCTAGACTATTCTTCACGCTCGTGGAAGGACCGCTCTCCAGTTTATAAATAGATGCGACATATCCCTCTTCCGTCTTGATTGACTTTTATTGTGGGCAAAACCATGGAACACTGCGTACACAAACACCTTTATAACTACATAACATCACATTAAATGATAATCCCATTTTAGTCTGGCTTCGTACAAGGTGATTCTACTACCTTTCAACTACTTCATACTTATCACACATTCTGTGAGACTGTAGACAGCGGCAAAGTAGTTTTCTGGGCCATAACCAAGGCCTTCGACAGGTCTGGCACAACTACTGGTTCACTAGCTACTTATCAGGGCGTAGACAACGCGTTGTTATTACCGGCAAATATTCTGACTGGGCTTCAACTGAAGTGCCACAGGGTTGCATTTTGGGCCCACTTCTATTCCTTGTGTATATAAATGACCTTGTTAAAGACATTGGCTGCTCCATTTGTCCCTTTGTTGACGCTACTAGTCTGTACACTATTGTTGAACACCCTGATCTTGCTAAAAGACGATTTACAAACTTTTTCTGACTGGGTTTTTTGTGTGGGTGGATGTTTCTTGAATCATAGTGTTATTCAAAAACAAGAAGGGATAATGGACGGGGTTTTGTTTCCAAGATAGGATCTTTGCCATTGTTTTCTTTGCATGGAATTCCACTAGTCATGCATCTGGGTATCACATTCTCCGGATCATGCAACTGGAAAACACACGTGAAAAATATCTCTGAAAAAGCTTGTTTACGTCTCACCTTCTTAGAGCCCTCAAATTCAGAGTAAAAAAATTGCCTTAGAGAACAAGGTTATGGCCTTTGTTCTAGAATATAGCATGCAGTTTGGGACAAATGCTCACTTGAAACTAAAAACTAACTCGACGCAATTCACGTCGAAGCTGCGCGAATTATAACTGAAGAAACCAAATTATGCAGCACTGAAAAGCTCTTTTCAGATCTCGGATGGAAGTCTCTTCAAAGTCGTCGGAACAAGCATAAACTGGTAGTTTTTCTACAACATTCTACACGGTCACCAGAATACTTCTTTGACTTTGTCCTTCCCACAGTTCGAGAAATGGCCAGGTATAATTTTCGAAATTCTAGACAAGTTCAGAACTACAGAGCTAATACGTTCTGTTCTTTGATTCTTTCTTTCCTTCCACAATATGCGCATGGAGTAGTCTTCCAAAAGAACTAAAAAGAAGCACCATCAGTAGCAGCCTTCAACCACTAAACAGAAACACACAAGTACCTCCTAAATATCTTAATGCTGGTAAACGCATGGGTCAAATTTTCCATGTCAGACTGAGGAGGACATGCAGTTTATTAAATTTCGACTTTAATCGTTAGCATATCGTTCCAAGCCCGTTTTGTAGATGTAGAGGATTTAAAATGCTAAACACTTCCTTTTCATGTGTTTTGAATTTATCATTTAAATAGTTACAGTTCTATTTGATCTGATGAGTTGTTTCATTTGAAATTGCTTTTGTTCATTTCAAATTCGTTTGATTTGTTCGCAAATAGAATTTTGAAGGTTTCCGCCTTCCATAAAGAACCAGTAAGTATGCATTACATTGAATGTTGAAATATGGATAAATTTTTACAGCATACTTACATCACTAAACATAGCATTTTCTTTCCTTTTAGAATAGATCCCTTTTCAGAAGGACTGGTATGCAGTAAGCGAACAGGAAGTCACTTAATTTTTTATTCTTCTCAAAATGGTGGAAAATCTACCAGGTATATCATTTTTCTTAAGCTATATAGTGGTATTTTTCCTGGTCTATATAGTGGTAGTTTTCTGTATGCCTATATAGTGGTATTTCCCCTTAAATCTATATAGTCGTATTTTACCTTAAGCCTATATAGTGGTATTTTCCATTAAGCCTATTTAGTGGTATTTTCCCTTGTCTATATAGTGTTGTTTTTCCTTAAGCCTATAGAGTGGTATTTTCTCTTAAGCCTTTATAGTGGTATTTTCCCTTAAGCTTATATAGTGGTATTTTCACTTAAGCCTATATGCTGGTATTTTCTTTTAAGCATATATAATGGTATTTTCCTTACGCATATATAATGGTATTTCCCTTAATCCTATATAGTGGTATTTTCCCTTAAACTTATATAGTGGTATTTCCCTTAAGCCTATATAATGGTAATTTCCATTAATTCTTTTAAGTGGTATTTTCCCTTAAGCCTATACAGTGGTATTTCCTCTTAAGCCTACATAGTGGTAAAGGATAAACTGTACATGGAATGAAATTAGTTATGATCACACATATATGGCTTGTGCGCAGTCTATTTAAGATCGTTGCATGCTGCATAAACAGGTTCTGTGCTTTGAAGTAACTAGCTGAATATATAATAGTGCAGACTCGGATCAGACCGCACGGATCGACAGGCCCATTTAGATGTATATTGCTCACATATATACTAAGGAACTGTACACTAGTCGTATGAATTCAAAAATCGCTTTTCTTACGCTCGCTTTATCAAAAGTTGTAAAGAGCCCTGTAGATTCAACAACATAATCCACGCAATCTTTTCCCCCTGGAATATTGGACGGCTTCTTCCTGAAAAGAAAAGTATTTTTTACAATCCGCGTAAGCAAGATCTATGTAAGCGTTTAATGTTTGAAAGTACAACAGAACATAGCGCAAAGAAAACATAACGAACTCTCTAAAGAAAAAATGTGCAACATCGGGAGCAAATTCTTTCTTTAATGGTATAGTCTACACTGCTTGCCTCTCAACATTTTTAGACGTATCAACATATAGTAAAATGGACGATCACATTTTACGACAAAGGCTTCCTTTGGAAACACTAAACACGCATAAAAAATGGTTTCATTGAGACCCTTCATATTCAGCAATGTATTTTGCAGGCTGCGTATGCCCTCTAGCATCGGCTTAAGCGGAACTCGATTGTCCAAGATATCAGAATGGGCTCAATGATCCCCCCCCCCCCCACCAAAAAAATAAAAAAAAATAAAATGAGAACTGATCTGTGTATCGTAAGGAGATAATGTCCGAATATTTCATTACGAGAACAAGCCTATTCAAATATACTGAAAATTTTACCACCAAAAAAATGAAAGTTTTCAGATGAAAAATTCTAATTTTTTTCCTATTTCTGCTCCAAACATAGATTGTGGGTACTCGTTAGAACCGCCTCGACTACGGTAAACCCCAGTTTTACTATATAAAAGTGGGGTTTAAGGGGGTCAAAATTATATAGGCATGATTTCGTGATGTAGAGAAAATACGAAACATTTAGATTTATATTGAGTTCTAGTGTACGTTTTGACTAGTATAACTATGGTTTGGTAGCCTGTTAATTCTTTCATCATTGAGTTTCTAAATTGGACTCTTCCATTCTTGCAGTTGGACATGTCTGTGATGCAAATAGGGGTTTCTGTCTAAAATAAAGAACAGAATGGTAAATAGTGTAGCTCCTGATGAGACGTCTCATCTGGCTCTACACTGTTTGCACAGGTATCTGGTTTGGTCTGCCAGACTGAGAGGGTTATTAGGCCGCTGGCCAGCTATGGTTTACACTCACCCCCAGGGAAAATTTTGTAGACCATGTTTTTCTTAAAGCCTATTATCTTGCAAGTATTTTGTTGCATGTTAGCTATCTTGCAATGAGAGTGTTACCCGGTAACAGCCTGTTACATTCGTTACCCCAACTTAAAGTATAATACGATAGGAAACTATTTAACCTATGAATGGAGCTAAAAAATGATATCTTCCAATTAAATATATGAAGGTACAGAAGAGTCCACTAGCTACAAAGTGTGATATTTGAAAGTTGTTTTTGGCCTTACATGGTGTTACGCATGTTACATTTTCTGCTGTACCTTTTAAAATGAGTATTTTAACACGTATAATTCATTTTCATAGATTGTATATTGTTCTTATAACTTTAACTTTGTAATTTGCGATAAGGTATATAAATATTCTTTCCAAAGTAGCAAACATTAGCTCTCTAGCTTAATTACTTTGTCAGTTATTGGGTGTTAAGCGAAGTCACCCCATTCTGGAATGTAATATTGAAAACAAAAATCATTCAAAAAATATCACGTCAAATGCAGCTTAGAAGCTGTACAAATAATTAGATTCTTATTATAACATTATGTCTTGTAATATGAGATATATAGGAGCATTAAAATAGTCCCTGCCGTATCCTTATGCCCATAGTAACGTAGATAACATCTAAAATATCTACATACTGTCGGCTTTAGTGTTTTTCTGTATGGTAGTCTGCGTCAATATTTAGCGCGCCTCTGTTTTGTATAAGTTAGAAGTTTTTGTAAGCATTTCCAAAACTGCAAACTTAATGCCAATATTCTTTTTCAGTTATATATATATATTCAATACTGTTAACAGTAAAGTTGCTATCTGCATCAAGAACACTGCATAAAACACTGAACATTGTCCTGTAGTTTTCAATGCATGACAAATGATTATAAATTCTGTATGTCTAAATAAATATCTATGGATGAATTATATGTCAGACTCTCACACGGTTTTGCTTAATAATTTATCTATGGTAACATATAAAACACCTAAATGTCTTAATTTTAAGGGATTTGTGTCTATTTAAAGGTCTTTACCTATATTTTTTTATCTCTTAAATTAATACTCAAACATTTAAGAATAATATTTTTTAGAATAAAAGAAAACAAATGACACTTTTGCAAAAAGTGTCATTTGTTTTCTTTTATTCTGAAAAATATTATTCTGTTACATTATCAAGTATATTGTGTAGCTAATTCATTTATCTGCAATCTAGCTTACCAATGCATATCAACTCAATAATTTATATGTTTATTAAGAAGATCCAAATTATAGCTTGCTACACTAACTTTTGTTTACGAGTTTGTTTATGATCTTCAAATATATTTAAAAACATGGCACCTTATGCAGTTGACCACAAAGTCTTTCTGTTACATGTTTTATGGAATATAAAACATTATTTCTGATTGTACAATAAACAAAATGTCCACTATCATAAGGGCCAGTGAACCCAACAATGACTGCTCAATGAAAAGCTAATGACCGCATCTTTCATCATACAGACTGCAAAGACTGATCAGACTGAGCGGACAATCAGGCTGATCTGAGTCTTCGCCAGGTGCAAAAGTCAATTGTTAGTTCTGTCATGCTGTGGCTAAAATACATTCAGATAACATAAGGTAACTCATATAAAACTTTGCCTTACGGTAATATCATTTTCCCCCAAACAAACGGTGTTGCTTTATCTCTTAAATATACCGAAAACAATAACCATTAAAGATAAGTGTGTAACATTAGGCAAAATTAGAAACATACATAACACAGTGAAATAAGTATATAATAGAACAATTCAGTGGCTTTAGCACCTTTAGAGATAACTTCTCTCTTGTGTTGAAAACAAATATGGTATGCAACTTGATTTTCAACTATTCAATGCATGTATATGTACATTTTTTTCTATGATAACATAAACTACCCGTACTTAGCTAAAACTTATGAACAAAAATCAGATTAATATTGTTCGATATAAACAGCATTACATATTTACATATGACTTTCAAGTCAACTCTATCAAAGGACCTAGAAAAACTGTTCATAGTGTCAGATTATGCATTCTGAGCAACAAAGTTGTAGTCTAAGCGACAGAGTATGTCTCTTATATGTAAATTTGAAGACATGTCAGTGTCTGGGCAGCAGGAAAACGGCCTTAAAGAATATGGGACTTTAAAATAGTAATGAAAATTGTTTTTGTTTCTTTTATTTTTTAGTCTGTAGGGCCTGTCTTTAGAAGCACAATAAATGTCGTAACAGTCTAAGTGAAGATATGCAAGAAATCTTATTAAGAATAGCAGTTACAGTCGTGTTACATACGTCACCAGACATGTTAGGTAAATGATAATATCTGGTAGTAGCATTTTATATTGGTAGTAAAGTATTCACTTTAACAGAATTATTTACCATCAGCAGGTACTAGCTCATTATCATGCCTGAAATTGCAATGGCAATAAAAGGTGAGAATAAAATCCCTTATTGTATCTTGGCATCGAAATAATCTAATAATAAATGGTGTATCAGGGATAGGGATAGAAAAAGGTTTTTGGTATCTCATTACACTTTCTTGGCAGCTAAATCTAATTCAGACTTTATATTTGGCCTGCAACGAAGAATGTGCTTTTTTCACTTCTCATGTATATAATAATCACAATTTATGGTCGTGTCAAAAAGTCTGTGATGCCCTTGTTTATCTTTTGGATAATATTTTTATTAGATTTGGAACTAAACTTTATAGGCAAACTATTGGTATTCCGATGGGAACTAATTGTGCTCCTCTTGTTGCAGATATGTTTCTTTTTTGTTATGAGAGTGATTTCATGAAGTCTCTCTCACGTGGAAATCAGGCTGACATTATTGAGGCTTTCAATTCAACTTTCAGATATCTTGATGAGTTATTAAATACTGACAATATTTACGTTGACCAAATGGTGGACCGGATATACCCTACTGAACTCCAATTAAATAGAGCAAATTCTTCCAATACCGAGGCATCTTTTTTTTTGGATTTGACTCTATGTACATCTAATGGTACAGTTTCCAACAAAATTTATGATAAACAGGACGATTTTGATTTTGATATAGTCAATTTCCCTTTTCTGGATGGCGATGTCCCCCGGCGTACCTCATATGGGGTATACATACCTCAGCTTATTAGATTCACCAGAGCTTCTTCAAATCTTAATGACTTTAACTACCGTAATAAAGCCCTTACTGCCAAACTTCTTAGGCAGGCCTATCGTTATTTTAAACTTCATAAGGCGTTTTCGAAATTTTATCGCAGACACAGTGCCTTGTTAAAAAAATATAGCGTCAGTCTGAAAACACTTCTGCAACAAGGTATATCGGAACCAGAATTTTACGGTGACTTAGTGTACAGATTTAGAAACATTGAAGGTAAATCTGACTTTTCGGAGCAATTCAGAAAACTTATTAACCGTTATAAAAGAATTACCTATAGCCTGGATGTTATGCGGCAGACTGCATACCTAGTTGTCAACCCAATCATTGTTGATGGCTATGCTTCACTCTTTAATTGCACGACGGCGGTTCTGGCCTCAGACTCAATGACGGTCTCTTCGTAAAACTTTAACCAGTGGGTTGGGGCTTGACGATATGTCTTTGGCTTGGCCCGCCGTGGTTCAATTATTTTATGTGTTTCTGTATTAAGAACCAGGGTGAAGTTAGCTAGCTGTAAAAGTGCTTTAAACCCCCTGGTGGTTTGCTCTACTGACCGTTCTAAGGCGGTGGTCCCGGTGTTAGTCTTACTCTTTGTTGCTTTGTGATTTATTCTACGAGGCGATTTGTTGTATGTCTTTCCGTGTGTCATTTTTTTTCTTGTGTTTTTCAGTCCTTTTAGTGTTGCCATTACCTCGCTTGGGGAAGAGAGAGCTAACCTTAGTGCTTTTCGACGTTTGTGCGGTTTGTGCTTGTTTGGATTTGTTGGTTTCCTCTTCCTCTTGGGGTCTGGGAAGGGCTGCGGTTTTGTGATTGTGGCACTCCCTGGACTTTTCTCTCACCTTTTTTTACTGTAAGACATGTAATGTGCAGAGACACAGCTAATCCTATCAGGTTTGTTATATTATCACCAACTATATAAGACTCAGAGACACAACCCATCCTATCAGTTATTTCATACTATCGTGATTTTGACCATCAAGTCCACGTTTTGGAGGTTCATTATAAAGTAACAAAGAGAATAGAAATCGTTAACATTAATGTTGTTGTGTTTTATTCTCATTACTTATATCACTAATGAAATTTATAACAAGACTTTTGTATTTTATATCTATAATGGTTTTCTTATCATTATTTAAATAATAGATAATAGTCATCATTTATTTAATGTGTTTGTCATCAAATTATATTATGTATGGGTGTACTATATGTGTTGTTTTACATGATATTTTATAATAAAGCAGATTTTATTGAAGCAAACTGTCTTCTAGCCAACATAAATGTTTTATTTTATCAAATGTGGCAGCAGAGAAGTGTCAGAGTGTGCATGCTGTATATTTGGCTGCATCTTAGAGATGACTTAAAATTGCAGTGTAGTGCTGATATGATGTTATTATCATCGTGATTACCATTGCATTTTTATACAAACAAAAAATGAAACAGTTCTCTTTGAATAATTTGTGCCCTCAGAATGGTTGTTTTGACTTTATTCATGCTTTTGAGTTGATATTAGGAAAGTATACAGTAGTTTTATTAATGGAGCTCTACTGAAGAGATTTCTCCTACAAAAAATGTCTATAGAAGACAGTGGTCTAATATCACAGCACTTAAACTGACATATAACACGTGTTACAATATTAAATTTGTAATATTTCTGGCAATCTAGAATAGAATTGTGTATAGAATATAAGCAATGAAGAGCTCGTATAATGTAAGTATTTACGAAAAGGGGATATTACTGTATTTGTTATAGGGTACATTTTACTAGTTTAAAGATGAAATTATCAAATGGATACACCAGCAGAAGATCGCCGAGGGTTTTTTCGTTCACTTAATTCACTAAACTATAAAGGTGTCTGAGAAATAATTTACTATGTTTGCTATTAAAAATTTTTTTAGTTGATTTCGCTTCATCTTTATATACAAGGTATCAACAGCCATTTATACAATGCAGATAAAGTATCACTCAAAACGTAACATATGTAAGAAATATATGACGCATTTATTCAACATATATACAGCATATAATGCATTTAACCAATCGCAATACTTAATACATTGAACTGATTGCAACCACAGCAAATACAATGTTTGAAGTTTGAAATAACGATACTTTTTAGAAAAAAACGGTTTATGCGGTTTTGTTTGTTTGTTTGTGTTAACGGCCCAGTCAACCCAATAGGATCATGTCAAACGCGGTCAGTTTACTTAACCACAGGCTTAGTCGGTGGCTTTGATATGTCTTTGGCTTGGCCCGCCATGGTTCAACTATTGGTTTTCATTTACTCTGCAATGAGTACTCGTCTTTGTTTATCATTGTGATTAATTTGATTTTTATGTTTTCGCTTTGATGCATTGACTGAGTTGGGAGCCTTTATGCGAACCGTTTTTTATGTATTTCTATATTAAGAGTAGCATCGGGACCCAGAGTGAAGTTGGCTAGCTGTAAAAAGTGCTTTAAACCCCTCCCCACCCCCGGTGGTTTGTTCTACTGTCCGTTCTAAGGCGGTGGTCCCGGTGTTAGTCTTACTCTTTGTTGCTTTGTAGTCTATTCTACGAGGCGATGTGTTTTATGTCTTACCTTGTGTTATTTTGTTCTTGTGTTTTTCAGTACCTATAGCATTGCGATTACCTCGATTTGGGAAGAGAGAGCCAATCTTAGTGCTTTTCGTACGTTTGTTCGATTTCGACTTGTTGGTTTTGTCTGTTTCCTCTTCCTCTTGGTGTCTGGGAAGGGCTGCGGTTTGTGATTGTAGCACTCCCTGGACTTTTCTCTTACTTTTTTTTAGTCCTCGAAGCGGTTAACTAGTATTGTGCACATTCGTTTGCCAGAAACTGACAACTGCCCTTCTTGAATTAGCGGAAGGGTTAGAATGACCGTAGAACATTTTTCATGATCAATATTCACGAAAGAATGTTTCCCCGCCACCGAAGCCGGCTTATGGTTTAAAGCCTCGTTATTTTGCTAAGACAAGCTGGGTTGTTCTATTTCTTGATGTACAAAACAGGATATAGTGCTTATCTATTGTAAAACAGCATTAGATTAAATTCTTTGTCATGGATTGGTCATAGTCATCCAAGACGTTGCATCAGGTAACTTATATGCGAGGTTTATGACTTCTAGCAACGTATGTAACAGTTGTACTACAATTCTTCATTGACAGTTCAACATATTAAGATTCCTGTTTCTATAAAACCACATGCATTGGTAGAAAATAGCATGCTAATAAGTAAGAATATGGATATTTAACTATTTCCACCAAAGTATTTTTATTTTTTTGAGGGTAACGGTAGTAACAGGACTGTTACACGCAAACGCCAGATGGCTAACATGTGTCATTTTGTTTCTTTTGTTATGCAGTCTTAGAAATTTATAGTGTACAAATTCCCCCTAAAGGAGGTGGGGAGGGATCTTTTGCCGGACCAAGATCTATAAACAAGTCAAGTAACTTACTCCATATGGACAGAAACTGGGTTTCCGTTGATAAGGAGTTTGTCGGCATTTGCTTCTATCGTTCCCTTAAACTGGCCATGTACTGTGTCGTATTTGAATAGATAGACCTGAAGGTAAATCAAAACATGTCATGACAAAAGCAAAATGCGCAAGCTCAGACAACATCTGATCAAATGTTCGGCACCCATGGTCAGAGTTATGGAAACTTTAAACTACAAACACTTTCTTATTCCTTTAATGCCAAGATACTTGCTTTTTTTAAAGCTGAATATTGAGACCCTCCCAGGGGTTTTGGGGAACAGGGGAGCAATGTCATTTATTTCAGGGGAACAAAAGTCTAACAATGAAGGAAACAGTGAAACATAGGCAATTTTGGGGAATGGGGAACATAGAAAATCAAGATTTAATATTGGGGAACGAGGCAAAATGCCGATTTAAAACAGGGCAATAAGGAACTAGGTACCCCCATCCGGGAGGGCCTTAATAATTTATGGCATACACCGCATTTAGTGGACCTTTCCCTTAAAAAACACGTGTCAATAAGCAGCTCTTATTAGATAACCCCGCAAGGTAATGACTGTCTTGTGGGTACTCAAAAGCAAGTATTAAAATGCATATTTACTTCAGGTTGTATGCGATTTGGAAAACCAATACAGACAGACAAACAGACAAATAGATAGAAATAAATCGCGAAGTTACAGTGGCATTCATTCTGTTTGTCAGAAATAATATGTCTGCGAATCTGCAAAATATCAGATTTTTCTCAAAATAAAATTCTTCGGGTCAGGCTGATTTCACAATGCATGCAAGATCTCAGCTGCACCATCTCAGAGCATACAAAACCCAGCAGTCAAGAATAACAAAAAGTGGCTAAATGTAAGATAGCTGTTGTTTTGACGAAAATATATTTTTCAGCATCATACTTCTTCCTGCACATGTTCAATGTGTTTTAAAGAAGTATGCAAAGTATGAGATTGCTTCAACAAATACTTTGAGAAGAGTTAACTTCACCATGCATGCACTACAGTCATGCCAAAACAACTTTTCAAGAAGAACAAAGGATATTTACTGAAAAGAAATGAACACCTAGGCCCTTATTTTGCTCTGAAGTCACATCTCATTTATATCATCATTTATGCAAAATATGAAAAGATTCCAAAAATTATTTAGCAAGAAAAGAAGCAGTAACAGAAAGGCATTTTCAAGAATTACAAAGGGAAATAACTCTAAATGCATTAAACCCCAGGCCCTTATTTTTATTCTTGAGCAACATCTCATAAATATCAACATTTATGCAAAATATGGAAAGATTCCTCAAATTATTTAGCAAGATATGAAACAGAAACCCAAAACGCTTTTTCGGGAATCGCAAAAAGAAATAACTCTAAAGGAATTTATCCATATGTCCTATTTTTTGTGTAACAGCAACATTTTTTCAATATCAACATTTATGTAAAATACAAAGAGATTCCTGAAATTACTAAGCAAGATCAGAGGCAGAAACCATAACGCCTTTTAAAGAATAACAAAAGGAATTAACCCCTAGGCCATTATATTTGTGTAACAGAAACATCTTATCAATATCAACGTTTATGCAAAATATGAAAAGATTCCTGAAATTATTTAACAAGATAAGAATAAAAAACCAACACTTTTTCAAGCATAAAGAATTAAAAAAAAAAAAAAAAAAAAAAAAAAAAAAAAAAAAAACAGTGTATGAATTAACCCCTAAGCCTTTTCGTTTATCTGACAGCAACATCTCATCAATATCAACATTTATGCAAAATATGAAAAGATTCCTGAAATTATTTTGCAAGAAAAGAAGCAGAAACCAAAACGCCTTTTCAAGAATCGCAAATGGGAATAACGATAAAGGAATTAACCCCTAGGCCCTTATTTTTGTCGGACAGCAACATCTTATCTATACCAACAATTTTGCAAAATATGAAAGGATTCCTGAAATTATTTTGCAAGATAAGAAGCAGAAACAAACACAAATGTCCTTTAAAGAATTACAAAGGGAAATGGCTCTAAAATAGAATTATCTACTACGTCATTATTTCTGTGTTACAACATCTAATCAATATCAACATTTATGCAAAATATGGGAAGATTCCTCAAATTATTTAGCAAGTTAAGAAGCAGAAGCAAAAACGCCTTTTCAAGACTTACAAAGGGAAAAACTCTATTAGAATTAGCCCCTAGGCGCTATGTTTGTGTAGCAGCAACATCTCATCAATATTAAAGTTTATGCAAAATATAAAAAAAAGATTCCTTAAAGTATTTAGAAAGATAAGCAGCAGAACCAAAACGCCTTTTTTTTAAGAATTACAAAGGGAAATACTCGTACATCTTTCAGAATTAACCCACAGGCCCTTAGTTTGGACAGCAACATCTCATCAATACCAACGGCGGTTCTAACGAGTACTCACAATCTATGCCTTTGAGTAGAAATAACAAAAATAATGTAGACCCCTATAAACTGCAGTTTTACTGTATAAAAGTGGGGTTTAAGGGGGTCAAAATTATATAGGTATGTTTTCGTGATGAAATGAGAACTGCATCAGAGAAAAAACCTTAAAACGTCAGAAATTACTGCGGGCTGGGGATACGGGCTTACACAGTGTAACTCATATACATACAGAAAATAGTCACACACTTACCATGTACTCCAAATCAATGAAATGGTCATTAACGGCAACCAACTGGATACCATCTCTATCTAGTACAGCTCTGGCAACTAAACGACCGATGCGACCAAATCTGAAATATGAGAAAAAAATATTATAAGTTGAAATAACTTAAATTAAGGTACAGTAACAAATCGATTAAGAATGCATAGCAGTTTTGTATTTGTTAAAACTGCGTTTCATAAATTAAATTAAAAAATACGGTTCTGTAAAAAGTTAGAATAGTCCTATGTGTTTCATTACAGAGAATATTATTTTGTCATGTAGCTACTTAAAGCTCAACACTCTGGGTAAACCTTTCAGCAGCTGACATATTAAAATACTTTTCTTATTTTCCCCAGAAAAGAGGTTTTGACAAATCCTGTTCTCTGTGGAAAGTGAGAAAAATATCGTCAATTTGCCATCTGTTGAATTAGCCCAGAGAGTGGTAACAGTTAAATAAGAAACCCCGATCATTAAAAAACGAGCAGAAACCAGCTTAACAAATGCAGGAAATTGTAACACTACGCTCGTATATTCCATGCTCGATGAAATGTATTTACATTGACGTAATTGTATTTGTATTTAGGGGCGGATCCAGGATGGTTTCTGAGGGGGTTCGATTTTCTCAAATTACCGTGCTTAATCTATTATTTGGGAAAACAGGCCTGAGCAAACCCACACATTCATAGGTAGTAACATTTTCTTGTTGAAGAGACGTATAAGATAAAGAGTAAGGGATGTAAATGATTTGGTAATTACGGTATCCTAAATCCATCAAATTATCCAAAATTTCCCAAGAAAATTAAAATTTGTGTCAAAATAGGGTTTGATTGAACCGTTCAAACCCCCTGTGAATCCACCCCTGGGATTGTTAGGTTTATAATTGTTTTACACTGCGTTCTACTCATTCACTTACAACCCAGTTTCTCAATGTGCTAAGCGATAAAATGGGGTATTTTTAAAACAAGATACATATGTTGCATTACTGCAGCAAATTGTCAGCTCACGGACTTACATAATTGATCAAATTTCCACAAACATACACCGAATTAAGATGTTTTACCAACAGGACCAAAATAATTAGAATAATTTGTTCTTTTAAAAAAGAAAATATGTGTATCTTACCCGTTGATACCCACTTTAATTGTCATCTTGCAGCTAATATAAGTTAATCTGAAACAACAATTACAAAGATATTTGATGGTTGCTATAAATGACATAAAATGTAAAAAAAAATATTGTCAGTAAAATAATTTTCAATTGTCTTTATAACACTGAAACCAGGTTCAGATCTAATCAAAATATGTTAGACTTTGTAACTAGCGCCGGTTTGGTAATGTAAGTTATTAACTCATGTCATGCTGAATAAATTGAGATGCCACGCTCACTTCTAATTGTCAGCCAATCAGATTACTTAATCCAGATTGTTGATATAAATTTACATACTGAATGACAAACAGTGCAGATCCAGATCAGTTGGCTTAGGAACCAATTGATCGGGATCTACACTGTATGTAAGGGATGGACATATCCGGATGACCAGGGTTAAAGTGTTAGGGCTTTATGCAAATTATATTTCTATGTTTTGATATTGAAATTACAGAACATGTATTACGGTTTTGCTTCGTACTCTCAACATGTATGTACTACTCAAAATACAGTCGAACCTAAATCGCTCGAACACCGATGGCTCGTTTACCATGGTTAATTCGAACTCATTTTTTAGTCCCTACGAACTTCTTTTGATAGCTCCAGAAAACAAATATTTAGGATATTTTCTTATTTTATAGTAAAACTGTATTTTGTGTGTTCTCATTAGAATAGCCTCATCGAGGCGATTCTAATGAGTACACTCAACATACTATTATTGTGTAGAAAAACGAAAAAAAAAAAAAAAAATCCCTAAATTATCGCTATTTGCTTCCGGCCTTTGCGCCATTATTAACACTCAGTGGCTGGAACTACCCATATCTCGATCACAAATATTATTCTACCAATGTTACCAAAAAAGGAGTGGACAAACCATGACCGACTGCACATTTTAAACAAACCAGCGAATGCAAAACAGTTCCCCCCCCCACACACACACACACACCTGTACCCATCTTCGCACGCCCCAATGAGGCGCCCAAACGCTAACAAGACCGACCCACTAAACACAATAATAAGATAAAAGCAAAACAACATATAAACGTCCGCAGCGAGCAGCCACAAAGCCCTTAAATGAACGAACCATCGCCTGGAATCATCGCCGTAGAACGGTCAGTAGCGAATATATTGTTTTATTTGTGTAGAGTTATATTGTAGGAAACGCAAAAAAATGGACAAACATTTTGGGTTTATAATGACCTTATACACAACCTACAAATCCACTAAATAAATGAGAATGAAAAATCAGATGTTTAGTCAGTGGGTAAAGAAAACTCAACAATTATGGTTTCTACTAGCATGAAAAGAGCGTTTTCTGATTTTCTTGTTTACTGATTTAAGATAATGTATCAGTCTTGTTAACAAACATCGGGTGTACTATATTTAGAACAAAAGAAAGCATTTAGCACGGTAACACATTGTGCACGTTATTTTAATTCAACAAAAACAAATTTATATGTATATCATTCATTAGTATTACATGGATAATGGCATATAATAGTAAATATCAATGTGCAAATGGTATTCGAAACAAAGCCTTGCGAGAGCACCAAACCGACACTCCTCCGAAGCCTAGTATCAAGTCCTAGGCGTAACTCATTTGAGAATACTGCTGTCCGTTTCAAGACAGTTTTTCTGATGCTGAATATCTTTGCTGCAATTCTAGCAGTGTGGTTACCCGCTATACGGCTGTCCACTTTGCATTCTGTTTTCTTACTGTGATGCATTTTGGTCATCTACTTCAAAGGCTGCCCACTTTGCTTTCTGTTTTATTTCGCGCGCGTAAAGCGGGTTTAAACCCCAGGGTCCAATTGTTTGAAGCATCGTTAGCTTAACGAGCTCATTAGTGGTCGGAGTGTTACCTGTCCTAATAAGTATAATTTATATCTAATTCACAGGTATTTTTGCTGAAAAAAATATGGGTAGCTTTTGCAAATGCAAAACTACTCACATTTGTTTCAACAAAAATATATTTGCATAACCTATCCACATTTTTCAGCAAAAATATTAGCATATATGCCATATTTAATTATCAAAGTTTTAACTATACGTTAACTAACAACATCGTTAGTTATGTACAACTGGGCACAGTATTTTTCCTACTGACACTTCAAAGGCGGTTCTTTGTTGCATTTCCTCTCTGTTTGTGCGTCTGTGGTTTCATACGTGGCATTTGCCTGTTCTTTTGGCGACTCGGGAGGGCTGTGCTTCGCGACTGTGGCTTTTGAACGTTTCTTCACTAAGAAGCGTAATTAGCTATACCTTATGCTTTTGAAAAAATGTTCTGCTCTAAGAACTTCAAAACTTTGCTCTGAAATCAACACGCAAACAATCAGTTTTATTTACTTAACTGCGTGCATATAAAAGTAAACGATAAAGGCAATGGCCAGGAACTAATCAATCACACGCTACATACTGCTCTTTATATAATATGGGGAAACTGAACACAAAAAAACACGACTTTACAAATTCACGAATGACAAATCGAGTAAGCAGCTCTTTTACTAAAAAGCGGCAATTCAGATACCCACATAAAAATATAACATATACATAACCGGTAGCATAAACCGACCAGGCAGTATGTTTGACCTCAAAACGCAAAATTGTAATAGCAGAAGAATATTACATTTCAACTTTTGTCTGTGAAAACCAAATATTAGTTATTTTTTTTTAAAAATGGTATACTAGTGTATACTAGTAGCCAGTAAAACCAAAGCCGGTATTGAACAGGTCTGTGCATGTCTTCACTAATGGCACAATTCTGAATAAATTTAAACTAGAAAGTGTCAAATAATAATTTTCCGATGAAACGTTTAGCTGTTAAGCAAAGTATGCGGTAAAACTAATCTAACTATGCTGTTAAAGACTTGTCCAGTACAATTCTAAAGTCGGAAAATAAAATCGGATGACTCAAAGAGGAAAAGACTAAAATATGCAGAGTAAAAGATGTTTAATTCAAATATTCAGTGAGCTGAATGAGGCACGCACAGCGTAAAAATAAAAGATGCTAATAACATGGTACAAGACGCAAGAGGAGCCAGATCTGTAGAATTAAAATATGCCAATGAATTACCGAAGCGAACGCTTTCTCCTCAGATGGTAGATCCATAGGACAAGATCCACTTTGGGGAAATTTTCTCGAGAACAATGGAAAACAAACGTTATCCACTGTGGGTTAGATAGAACCACAGATCCACATTCGTACCGGTGTTTTTATATTACTAACACACCTTAAGATTGTTGACTGGGCCGTAAATCTCCAAACCCAACTCTGAGATACGCAAGTATCATTCGTTAGGCTTTCTTATGCCCTGTCTTTGTTTGACAGGGCATAGGAAAGCCTAACGAATGATACTTTCGTATGGGCAGTGGCCACAATGGACCTAAAATAGAAAAACAAAATGCATCAAAAGATAGTTGATGAGTGCAAACATAAAAAGAAGGAATATGCCAAATGATGGAATTTTACAAAACAAATGTGTTTGTTACTTTGTGGTTTATTCTACGAGGCAATTTGTTTCAAGTTTTGCATGGTGTTATTTTGTTTTTGTATTTTTCAGTCCTTTGATCATTGCAATTATCTCGCTTGTGGAAGAGAGAGCTAATTTTAGTGCTTTTCGTACGTTTGTTCGATTTGCACTTTTTGTATGGTTTCGTCTGTTTTCTCTTCCTCTTGGTGTCTGGGAAGGACTGCGGCTTGTGATTGTGGCACTCCCTGGACTTTTCTCTTACCTTTTTTGGGATGCAAATTGGAATATGAAAAAATGAAAAAAAAAGAGAAAAAAAAGTAAAAAATACAAACCATAAAAAAAACCAAACCGGGCTGGTGAGTGCTAGGGCGCGGGCAAACGGTCATGCATCCTTGGATCCTGTGAATTGTTAGAAAAGTCTTCGTAGCGGTCATTAACATAATTTCAACAGTTTTGTGTCTATAATATATCTGTGTACATTTTCAAATATGAGTGTTTGTTTCGTAAGATAGTGATGCGTCGCCATATAGAAGTAGATTTAATGTTTGTGTAGCGTACCTTGCGATTTCATTTAAGGGTTTATTTCGCTGTCGCTGATAATGCACACAGTAGAAGAAGTAATGTTGATTGTCCTCAGTGCTACCGCAGCTGAATAAATGTGAGTCAGATATATTCTTTATGAAAAGGTGAAGATTTAAGGAACTGCAATTTGTTTTTAAGCATGTATTCAAGATTTGGTGCTTTCTTTTACCTCTGTAATAATATTTGGGAACAAGCGTTTCTGTCTTTGTTGAGAAAATATTTAAAAGCATTTAAAGATTCAGTTTTTCGCTGCTTCTGAGAGATCATTCCATGCTCTTATAGAGAACGGTAAAAAAGAATTGTAATAAAGAATTGTTCGAGCATTAATTGGATCAAGGTTGTTTGAGTTTCTAAGATTGTAGCGTGATCTGTTTTGGACAGTTTGTGGAACAAGGGAAAAGAGATAGTTAAGATAAAAATTAGATTTCGTTTTACAAAATAGAGTCAGTTGATGTTTTTACGCCTCTCTTCAGATTTTCCCATTGATTTTCATTATATAGAGCATTTAAAGAACTAGTTTTTTTTGCACCAGTCGCGATTCTGGCTGCCTCATTCTGTATTTTATCAAATTCTTATTTTTTCGTATTGACTACAATTATCCCATAGTACATCTCCACATTCTAGTATAGGCGTTATTGAAGTTAAATATATTAGTTTCTAACGAATTTCTGTCTAATTTAAATTTATGTTTTCTCATTATATTGATCCTTGTCCATGCCTTTTCAGTAATATATCTGATGTGATGGTACCAAGTACAATCACTCGAAAAAAATATCCCGAGTTGTTTGTGAGTATCAACTTCTGTAATAAGTTGATTTTGCATGTAATTAGGCGGATGTCTGTTTCTGATCAACCTGCGAGGCACCATAAGGGCTTCGGTCTTTGAAGGATTAAAGAAAACTAGCCATGTGATAGCCATGGTGATATTTTTTAAGATCGCTATGGATACACCCGGCAGCCGAAATAGGATCATCAACAATAATGTTAGTGCTTGTGTCATCGGCATATTAGCGTATGTTAGAAGTTATGTTGGTAAAATGTCGTTTATTTAAACGAGAAAGAGTAAAGGACCAAGGATTGAACCATGAGTCACTCCCGCATAGATAAATATCCAGCCAAATGTGGCACCTGGTATGACTACACTTTGCCTTCGATTATTAATTTAGCTTTTGAACCAGGCAAGCACTTCCCATGTGACACCAGCTGCTTGTAATTCGTGCCAAACAAGATCGAATGCTTTGCTGATGTCACAGAAGACAGCTCTGACTTCTTTTCCTCTTCTAGTGCTTGACCAAAGACAATGTAAAGGTATGTTAATTGATTAGTGGTGGGGTCACCGGGAATAAAGCCTGATTGTAAAGATAAAAAACATGTTGTCTCGAATAAAAGTAAAAAAGAATTGCCTATTGAAACAAAGAACATTCAAAATCACGAAAATCGGAGACTCGGTTTGATTTAGTCTCTTCATATGCAACAGTATAGTTCGTGAGACTGCATACGCCCCCGGCGCCGGCTTAAACGGTATTTGATTTTCAAAATAACTAGGATGGGCTGAATGATCCCTTAAGAAATAAAATATAACCTGCTCTATGAAGATGTTATAGAAATGTTTAAATATAAGTCGTTCGAGTGTTTTATCTTACGAGTTGAGCAGTGAAATGGGCCTGTGATTAGAGACAAGTGATAGATCACCTTTTCAGGGACAGGACAGACATTTGCTTCTTTATATGAGCTTGGTACTGAGCCAGTACGTAATGACTGATTAAAAATAGACCAGTAAGGAGTAGATAGTTCTTGAGAAAGTTCGCGTAGGATACGATTGCTGAGTCCATTTTGACCAGTAGCTTTACCAACTGGTAATATTTTAAGCAAAGATTCAACTTCATCTGTTGTTAGGACAATGCTGCTTAAATGTGAGGTCACTGGTGTTGGTATGATAGCTTGTAAATGCGCGTCCTTGTCGTTCAGAATCGACTGGCTCTGAAAGTAGTCATTCAAAGTATTTGCCTTGTCATGCTCGTCAGAATAGAGTTTATTGTTATGTTCGATAGGGGCAATAAAGATTTGCAGTTTGGCGTAATAAAAGATTTCTGTTGACCACCAGTCCTTAGTAGAGAGAGTTTTAGAAGTGAGGTTTGCAGTAATTATTTTCATAGAATGCCTCTTTGGAACTGCGAATGATTTGTGTTGTATTTTAACTGCGCAATGTTTTAAATTTTACCAAGTCCATGCAATTATTTGTTCTTTTAGCTTTCTTGTACGATTTTTTGTATTTCTTCATATTTGTTTTTAATACACGATGTTATCCAAGGTGGTTCCTGAGGTTTAATTCTAATTATATTGTGCGGATTGCATTCTTTATCTAATGAAGAGATATGATTACATACGTTGTTAGCATATACATCAATGTCATTATCCTGGAGCGAATTCCAGTCAACACGACATGCTTTGTTTTGAATTGCATTATAATCGCCTCTATCATAATATCAGAAACGTCGTTCAAATGACTTATGTTTAGGTTTTGAAAACTTAATAATGGCGTAAATTAGGCAAAGGTATCGTGTATTTTACTGTAAGAAGGTTTCACCTGCTCCACTGACAATAAGGCTTTCTTTGTTGACCATAAAAAGTAGGTCGATAATCGAAGATGACTGTTCTGTAAAATGTGTCGGTTCGTTGATAGACTGATATAGAGAAAACTGTGAACAGATTGGTTATTTTTTTTCTTAATGAGCTGTTGTTATTCATATTTAGGTTAAAGTCTCCGGGTAATACTATATCATTTATATCTGTATCAACTGTTAGACCAATTGAATCTTCAGTGTTTGAAAAACGCTGAGAGTTCGAGTTTGGAGGTCTGTGGTATAGCCTTCTAGTATACGTTTATAATGAGAGTTTGCATCGTCAATCCAAATGTGTTCAATATCATGTATTTCTAGATCGTCGCGACGCTTGTAGTGTAACCATTCTTTAATGTGCTACATGACGTCCCCATGCGTATATCCAGCTCGGTCTTTCCTTTCAGGCCTATTAAAAGACAGTAGCAACAAATCTTCCCTGTGTATTGATGTGTTTAGCCATGTTTCAGAAAAGCAGAGATTGACAAAGTCATTCAGTTCTGCATGTAATACATCCAACTTGCACATTATAATGCACTATGAATAAGTTATGAGTAGGGTTTAAGGAGTTAAAACTGTTGTATTTGTACTTAATGAGGAAACTGAGCTACAGTAGTGCTAAGATTAAAGGTTGCACTTAATGCACTTGGTGTTCACTACATTTACATATGAAACAGACGTCAAAGTGATCTAGAAGTTAACTCCCAAGTGCACAATTGTTCACTAGGGAGTAAACTACGTGTGCATTAGGGCCTGTTTGTGTAGGTATTCACAGAGAAGTTTATATGCCGGGCAATAGTGCACTTACATTGTCTTATGGGGTAGTTTTGAAAGGACGCTTCTATGATGAAGATATTTTATTAAATGACTAAATCAATTTGTAATTATTCTGCTCATGATAGGGACTTTAGATGGCAACTCATATTTATATTCTTATTGTTATAATATAATAAATTAAAACACGCTATTAATACTACGAAGATTATATCAGTTATTATTATTATTATTATTATTATATTACCGATTGTGCAAATAAGAGTAAGGGGATTTCCCTTGTTTTAGTCCTATAACAAACGAGAACATGGGAAATTTCCCCTGTTCTAGTCCAATAACCTAGAATCAAATAAGAACAGGGGAAATGTCCCCTGTTCGAGTCCAGCTACTCAAGAGAAAGATACATCATATATATTACCAATTGTCGAGTCCAATAGCCTAGACTCAAGATTCACAATATATTAGCCATTGTACAAACAAGAACAGGGTAAATTTCCCCTGTTTGAGTCCTGTAACCTAGTCATAGCTTGTGCAAACGAGAACGTAAGAGTCAAATAACCAAGGATATAGATTCACCATATACATAACCAATTGTACAAACAATAACAGGGGAAAGTCCAATATAAACCAGACATAGTATTTGTTTTATTATCAAACTGATGGAAAGTTTCACCATATATATATATATATATATATATATATATATATATATATATATATATATATATATATATATATATATATATATATATATATATATATATTGCTAATTGTGCAAACAAAAACAATTAAAATTCCCCTGTTCGAATCCGGTAACCCAGAGAGATTCTTTTTGTCACTTCATTAATTAAGGGAAACATTCATCATATAATTTACCAAATGTGCAAACTTGTACAGGGAGAATTTCCTCTGTATGAGTCCAGTAACTCAATTAAGGGAAGCTTCACCATATATATATTACCAGCTGTGCGAACAAGAACAGAGGAAATTCCCCTTTTAGAGTCCAGTAGCCCAGTCATAGCTTTTTCCCGTATTTGAGTCATGTAACACAGTCTATGCTTGTGCAAACGAGAACAGGGAATTTTTTTCCTGTTCGGGTCCAATAACCAAGAATCAAGATTCACCATATATATTGCCGATTGTGCAAACAATAACAGGAGAAATGTCCCCAGTGTGAGTCCAATTAACCAGTAATAGCTTTGTTCTTGTCACTTAATTAAGGAAATATTGCCCTTTCCCTTTAAGCATAGATCAATGTGTCCTACATTACATGGTCCAGTCACTGGTCACTATATTTTAGGTAGAATACTTGATAGATTAACATGAAACGCATTTTGATGTAAATCTTTAATCTGCTTTTAATATATACTATTGTCTGCGAAATGTAGATCAAGCATTTTGTGAAAGCTAATACTTGATATTACTATATTTTACTAGGATATTAGAGGCTAGTTGGAATGTTCGCTATTGGGATGTTCAGTTTATTCGGTGTGTTGGATCCACTTTAGAATAACACCAGACTTTGCCGATTTCTAAATTATAATTCGCAGTCCAGCAATTAACTTGTTTATCTGTCAGATACTCATTAAACTTTACTATTCTCTTGGGCAGATGATTAAATGATAACATTTTAAAATACGTTAATAGTTTCGGAGGATATGGCGATCAGCCTGGCGTCCGTCCGTTCGAAGACGCATCCTTGTTCGCTCCATAACTTTGACACCCTTAGAAGTATTTTGATAATATTTAGTAGGGATGAAGAGGAGGACCAGAAGACGTTAGCGTGCAAGAGAGACAACTCTCACTTTCTTCATTATGTAGTTTTGTCACCTGAAGTCGAAATTTTGTGCAGGTCATAACTTCCATACTAGTTTTGATAATTTGATAATATTTGGTAGGGGCATATATCGGGTAAAGTAGGAGAGTTGCATGCACGAAGGATAATACTTGCTGCGGTTGTTTACTAGTTACAGCCCCTTAATATATTTCTAAGCCAAATTCTGTGTGCGCCATAACGGTTGGAAATAGTTTAATAATATTTTATAGAGGCATAGTTAAGGACCTGTAGGCGAATCGCCGGCAAGAGAGACAACATTCACTTTCTTCGTTATATACTTATGTCCACTGAAGCCGAAATCTTGTGCAGGCCATAACTTCCATACTTTTTTAGATAATTCGAAAATATTGGGTAGGTGTCATATGAAAGAAGAATTTCTTTTGCTTTGTTCTATTTCTAGGTATCTAAGGTAAATTCTTGTGCACTCCATAATTTCTTAATGGTTTGAAATGTTTTGGAAATATTTGGTAAAGGCATAGATCAGGACTCTCTTTCACTCTCTCCATTATGAAGTTATCTCCCCTGAAGCCAAAATCTTGTGCAGGATATAACTCCCATACTGTTTGAGATAACTTGATAATATTTGGTAGGAGCATACATCAGATCAAGTAGGAGTGTCGCATGCAAGAAGGACGACTTTTGCTCTGTTGGCTGTTTTACTCCAATGAACAGACAGCTAATACCTTTATGTTTACAAGGCATTTATGTTCGCTATTATCTGTGAATACGTAGACTCACGAAATCAAAGTATTTGCAAATATTGTGTATCCTGTAAAAACGATATGAAGTAATCACATCAAAAGTCACTGCTAGATGATTTTTGAAAAAAGTAAATAAAATAAATAAATAAATCAAATAAAAAAGAACATACAATAATAAAATCATTTACAGTACACCTATTCTTGTTTTCACTTATTATTTTTGCCTTCTATCTTTGCATCGTTTTTACTGTGCGGTGTTTCAGTATTTCCGTGATATCTTATTGAACTATACACCAAGTTTAGAAGTGGCGGTTTGGTCGGGGATTTGTCATCTCTTCTGGTGGCTATGTTTTTTCTTTTTTTTTCTTTTTGTTTTCATTTTGTCTACCCTATTTTGACAGTGCTAAGACAAAACCACATGACCTCGGTTAAATAATAGCACCCCGCGAGTGGGTCAATTCACGATTAACAAACTGGGTAAACATTTCAGCAGACGTCATTTTAGGAACATTTTTCTTATCCGCATACCCTCGCCGCCACCCCCACAAAAAAAAAAAAAAAAAAAAAAAAAATGTTTGATATTTTATGCAGCAGATCACGGCTTTCCCTCTTCATCAATAAGAATAGTATACATAGTGTCGTAAACTTCTTTTTATGGACAACGAACGTCTGGATCGGACTATGTGGATGTAGACTTCAAAGGGCTTCAAAATGCACATATGCGTTTTATCACGTTCGGATGGTAAGCGGTGTAGACCCTTTGCGCACATCGCGTGCTTACTTCAACGTTTATTACCTGCTGATACTTCTAGTGATTGCTTAACTAGTGGTAGACAGAGCAGACCCTGAGCAGACACTGCGTGTGGTTGATGTCTGACCGGACTGTTTGCGCGAGCCTGCCTGTCCAAATGCTTAGTATAAACCAGGTAGATCAAAATTACTATTCTTGCAAGCTTGTCAGATTGTAGGTCCATTTTTTTGTTGTTACCTGTTGATGTGTTCAAGGGTGTGGACGTGTAGCAAAACGTGTAGATCTTAAACAGGCGTCACGTGCGATGTCTGATCTGGGTCTGAACTGTTTGCGTGGTCTGTCAGACCGAATGCTTTGTGTGATCTCCGTAAACAAAACACTGAGGACCCTGAGTGGGTTTGCATCCGCTGGTGGTCCTGAGTGGGCGCTGCGTGCGGTAATGTATTTAAAGTATGTCGGTGTGCGACAGACGGTGTGGACCCTGAGTGGGCATTGCCCGCTGCCGTTACTGCTGTGAGCGTGTGACGGATATTTTAGTCCTTGAGTTGACGTCGCGTGCGGTCTCTGGTCTGGGAACGGATTGTTCGAGCGGGTCTGTCTGTCCGATTGCTCGGTGTGGTTAATGTTGACCAGAATACCCTACTGTTAGGGTTTGATTGTCTGGTCTTGGATCCACTTCTGTTAAATGCTGAAGTATCTGGTGAATGCAGAGTAAGTATTGAACATGCGTCACATGTGGTGTCTGATCTGGGTATAGACTGTTTCCGAGAATCTGTTTGTCCTAATCCTTGGAATGAACCCTGAAGATTAGCCTTTAATGCTTACATGTCAAGTCTTTGGTCCACTTGTGTTGTCTGCTGATGTGCTTGCGACTGTTACACACACGGCAGACAGAATAGATCCTGAGCAGATGTCGCGTGCAGTGTTTGGGTCTCGACTGTCTGCGCGGGTCAATTTGTCCTAATGCTCGGAGTGAAATCCTGTAAATTACCATACTTCTTATTAGTCGGGTCTCCGGTCCACTTTTCTTACATGCTGATGTATCTAATGAGTGTTGGACGTATGACGTTCATTAGATACATCGGCGTGTTAGACGTATGATGTATCTAATGGCTCGGGTTTCTGGACATAAATTTGTACAGATCGTTTCTGGCACTAGCAATGCTGTTAGCGATGCTTAAAAAATTTCGTACAGCCCATTTCTAACGATGCTATTGGCAACAGTTAAAAAAAATTGTACAGGCCATATAGAGATTGAAAAACTATTGATTTGGATCTGGGATACTGGGATATAAATTTATACAGGCCGTTTCTGGCACTAGCAATGCTGTTAGCATTGCTAAAACAATTTTATACAGGCCGCATGGGATGAAAATCCATGGATTCAGACACCAAAAAAGTAGCCCACAGAGGCACTATATCCCAGAACCCTCAGTTTGCATATATATTATAACTATTTTAATGTAATAAATCAAAAATTAACTGTTTGAAACATTCACGTCTTGAATCCATTTTCCTTAAGGTTGTTGTCCACTAGATTCTCACTGACAATAAGGAAAATGGTGATATATACTACTTAGGCTCGATTGTAAACACTCGACCCCAAATATGCCTGAACATATTTAATGATAAATATTGATGGGGCACTAAGATTAACATAGCATACATGAATGCAATGCAGTCGTGAGGAATATTATACTCGGATTCGTATAGGTTTGGTCGATCCAAGATGTGGGATTTCATCTGCAGGATCGACAGATGTCGCCATTATATTCTTACGTGGACGATGCGTATAAAATGCAACAAGCTGCTAAAATTTAGGGATTAAATTTAATAAAACGTTCTGAGTATCTTTAGTGTAAATATTGTACAATAAATGCAGGGCATGCAAAGTATTCGGTTTCAAGACGTGAATGTTTCAAACAGTGAATATTTTATTTATTACATTAAAATAGTTATGTCCACGCAATAATGCACGTATAATTTATTGCAAGTTGTGGTTGACAGATTATACTACACCGCTTATGTCTTAACTTTAAGCATGTAGGGGAAAAATCCAGCAACGACGTTTTCAAATATATGTTTGATATTTCCCTGCAAATATTTTTGATATAATGATATTTCATGCAAATTATCTCTAGCCCCTTAACCTTTACCACTCTCTGGGCTAATTCAGCTGATGACAACTTGTTGATATATATATATTTTTTATTTTTCCCTACAAAACAGGATTTGACATTTCATGCAAATTGTCTCCATTTGAGACAATTTGCCAGAAATGTCATAACCTGTTTTGCTGGGAAAAATAAGAAAAGTACGTCGTCTCTGAAAATTGTACACAGAGTAAAAAGCGTTAAAATATTTATGTTGCATACGATGATTTTATAAATATCCTGGTGCAAGATGTGGAAGAAATATTCAGCATCTGTGGACTTCCTGATCATGCATTAAACATGAGTGATACATGGAACCTTACGCCATTTATGCATTCTATCTCATCTCTTTGGGCAGATTCATTTCCAGTTAAAGGGGTCGATTCTGTTTTGTTTTAACAATATCATCTGTTACAGAAAATTCCAGTCTAAACGCAAATAGTGTGACCCTAGATCAGACGCATGTTCTGCGGTGTCTAATCAGTGTCTTCACTGTTTGCCAATATCCCTTTTATGAGACGCTAGATAAGGGTTTAAGAGAACCAGAATAAACCAGCATAAACCAAAAAACATATAAAACACGTTTCAGCAAACTCTTGCTCAGGCACTACGACTGAACTGCCTAGAGTCCGGTGAGGAACAAATGGAACACATGGCGGACCGATTTCCAAGCAGTATGCACTTTTCTCGTACTTTCGTGCACCTTAATCGGTATCCGATCATCGCCGATAAACAAAGAAAGTAAGAATACAATATTATATTAAAAAGCAATAAAGGATTCGGCAATATTCATTTTGTAACAAAGATCGATTCAAGTGACCTCATTTTTGTGTTTAAAACTCACCCCAAATCCGGTTCAATCGCAGTCTGAGTCCTTTTGGCGCTTTCTCATACTTTCGTGAATAGCGTTGGAAGAGTGCCCAGGCTTTCCGAATGAAGGCTGATGACGTCAACTAGAGTGTTCTCCAAAAATTAGAGGTCCAAATTATCGGTTTTGTTAGTTTTAAGATGTGATCCATATCACTTCAGATTTTCACAGGGCCTTCAAATTTTCATTCGTCAGAAATATTGAAATCTTCAACCAAACGACAACTAACATATTTTACAGTGTGTTATAAATGATAAAAACAGAAATGTCAATATTGAAGGAAAAGTCAAAATTTTAACTACAACATAACTGAGAACAGTATATTTTGAAATTTTCTGGAATTTGAATTTCTGGAATTTACTATTCACAATGACAGCACAAAAACGCCCCATGCCTTCTCACAAATTTCTTAGTGGAACAAAATTCCAAGTGAACCCAGTGATCACATTTATCACACTGTGCCCATTTTACAATGACAAGGTATGGACGTCCTTTGGCTGCTGGGGGTGAAAAACACCTGCACACACAACACTTTTCTTCTTCTTCAATTTCAGAATCACCACTATCCTCTGCTTGTAGGATATTGATTCCACTGGTTGAAGGTTTTGGAGAGTAAGGTATGGTTGGAATAGGGGAGCTCTCCTTATTTCCAGATTTGCCCATATTCTTTGAGGTTTTGTATTGTCATTTTATTTGTTCCTGACATTTACTTGGTTTCTTTGGTTCTTTATCCTTCCTTTGTTTTTTAGACTGCAGTTCCCTTGCATTTTCATAATCTGTCATCCTATTTTCATATTCACCTTCAGTTATGGCTAACCCTCCAGGACTTGGCCTTTTGGTTGTTGCATTATCATTCTTTTCATTTGTTTTTCCACAGTCACAGCACTTGTCAGCAGACATTCTTTCAATTTTAAGCTCAAGGAACTTTTTCACTTCATCCTTCCCTCCTTTCATGGCCATTACTTTTTTGACAAGCTCCTTTTCTCTGAAGGATTCTGTTGGGAAGAGTTTGTCAGGGGAATTTGTTTGCTTGCTGAAAGGATGGATGCCTGTCTTTCTAAATGCTGCTTGGATATTTGATGGTGACATTGCCTTCAAATATGCTTTGCAGGCTAGCTCGCACATATTGTACCACGTGATCCTCTCACCAATGTTCTTCCTCATAAACAGACTGCATTCGGAATGATAATAGTGCTTGAAGGGAGCATATATGGCAACATCAAGAGGTTGTAAGAGGTGACTTGTGTGAGGTGGGAGAACAAATAAAATATTTTGTTGCTTTTAGCCCACTGGATAACATCTGGAGAGATGTGAGACCTGTGTCCGTCATACATGAGCAAAATATGTTGCGAAGAACTGGCATTTTCAGGACGCACAAAAGGCAAGAAGTGGTCTGTGAGGTATTCTTTAAAGATAGCACCATTGTTCCATCCTGAATCTGACATGGTTGCCTTCACACCAGTTGTTGCTCCAGTTAGTAGCTCTGGCATGTACCTCTTCCCTTTAAATATGAAAAATGGTGGAAGACTGTTTCTAGCTGCTTTGGCACACTCAACCAAAGTTACCGTTGTTGACCTGGGAGAAGTGATGGATTGAGTGTTGCTGCCAGAAGGCGCAATGACGTTGGGAGGTCTATGGTCGGGTTGCAATCCAGTTTCATCCAAATTATATATACATTGTGGCTTGTCCTTTAGACCATACTTCTCCAAGGTTGAGTCCAGTTCTTTATAGTAATTGTTGACTACTTCTGGCGTTGCTGCTTTCGCTCTAGTTGTTTCTAGACTCCTTGGATTCAGAGAGGACAGCCGATCTTTCCATCTCTGCAAAAAAACATACAACCAGTTATTACTAAGGGGCTTACTAGTTTGTCGCCTCTCCAAGCTGTGTGCTAGTTCTCCAGCAAGATGTTGTAGTTGGATGTGGGTATAGCCATACCCCAGTTGTGCCATTACCTCAACATGCTCAACTAAAATGCCCTCCTCTTCTCTGGACAATAGTGCATTTGAACTACGGTCAGAATCAGGGTCAACTATACCAGTGAATCTGTCTCTGAGAGTCTGGGGTGGTACACCAAACATAGAGGCTGCTGCTCTAATAGGAAGGTTTCTTTCCTTAACAGCATTATAGGCATTAAGAAGATCTTCCTTGGTGTAAGTTGACCTGTAAGTTCTCTTGACTTGCTTGGGGTTTGCCTGAAGTAGAAGAAATAGAAAAAAGGGACATTTTACAGAACTATTATTTTTGGATTATTTTATCACATTTACTAATATTTATGCTTTGATATATATATTATTATATAAAATTAATTTGTCATACACAGGTCATCATTATTATTAATGTTGCTTTTATTACTATTATTATTATTATCATTAAAGTTGTTGTTGTGCTATCTTGTTATATTGTTAGCGTTGCTGCTATTATATTTGAAGTATTTTGTTTTGTTCTGAAACTGAAATGTGCAATTGACTAACTACCACTATCTAACTTTTGGGGCACACTATACTTCAAGCTTCTAGACGACTGAGACCAATCTAGTCACGTGACCTTGTTGATAACGACGCGAGCAGGGATGTAGACGCTGGTAGATTTATATTCCAGCTAAATTTACAGGTAAGTTTTAGGTGTGTGGTGCACGTGACTAAATAATTGTAGGCACAATTTATTGATTTATGCATCTGTTGGATGCGATGGCAGTCTTTCATTTTAATTACCTGTTTTGTTTTTTTTTTCTCATTTCTTCGGAGAAGGGGTTTTCCCTGAACTCTGAACTTCTGGAAAAGTTTGACAGGTGGCGTCAAAACAGCGCAAGCCATGAAATATCGCGACAAAACGCGAGTTCACGAAACTATGGGAATGCACGAAAGTATGAGAAACGACCATATGTCCTTGTTTATCGTCTCAGCAGTAGCTAAGGCAAGATGCTACTAGTACAGTTGTCACCGCCAATAAACAGAATAAACAAGTGCTCCAAGGTATCTAAAATTTGGTAATATACTTATTGACCGGCGCGCGAATCGCGCCGGTCTCTTAATATAGCTTTGGATTTTTATGTATGGTAGAGTGTTCGATAAGCTCACAAAGGATTTTTTTATATTTGCCGGGATGTGTGACGTTTTACCCACGCATTTAAGTGTTTGTATCTGTCGGGAACACCAGTATCTGACTTTTCATCCAAGCCATTAATTTATTGATTTGAATGCGCCTGTTGAGACACTCTGAAGGCTAGGACCTGGTTGTTTGGCTGAGAATGCTCGTATGAGCAACTAGCTAAGGTTCTGGCGAGATTGCACAATTTCGCAATGAGTTAAAAGATCAACGAGCCGCACAGATAAGTGTTTTGAACCACAGTGAATTGAGGGCGGGGATTATAACTGAGCGTTCCATGTCGGTTCTTTGTTCTGGTTTATTACTGTTCTGTGTTTATGTTGTTGGTGATTCATTTCATTTTCCGGTTTTACTGCAGCAGACAGGTCTAACTAAGGGCTCCTACATCGGAAAACAATGGCAGAAATAAAATAAAACCGTGATATGCATTTCAATTTTAAGAGTCTAAAGAATAAGCATAAAAAAATGATAAACAAAGTTTGTGTTTAAGACGCGCCTCAGGTGTTCGGGGAATATCTACTGGTGATTTTGGTATAGATTTGTATGCTAAAATCTGAAAACACACTCCATTCATATATTTGGACTTTGACAAAAAGGACCCATTCATGTACTTAAATAGTTCATCTGACGTGTGCGTGCGTGCGTGTGTGTGTGTGCCCGCGCGCGCTTTTAAAGTCTTTGAGGTGGTATATTTAATGAAGCAGTCTGCGAAAAGTTAAAATGATCATTTTGTAAAATATATATCTGCATAACGCATTCAGTATGTGAACACAATAAATAGATTCTGAAAGGAATTACCCTTGACAGCAACACACATAAAATATCGAAAATGAGCTGATGTCAGGTTTTCAAGTCAGATTTGCTAGTTTCGGCCAATTAGGCCTCATCAGTAACCTTAATTTTATTCTTTAAATCCAGACATGGTTAGTACGTCACAATAATGTAGTTCATATTTTCGGATCCTTTGTGATCAATGATCACAAAGGATCCGAAAATATGAACTACATTATTGTGACGTACTAACCATGTCATTGACTGGGAGAGGGCAAATGTAAATGACAGGGAGAATAATTAGAGACTCAGACAAGTCAAAAAAGCAATAAGGGTCAGTCAGTCTCCACACAACATGAACTGGGACCAGGGCGGGGTGGGGTAGAATACAACCTGAGCAACATCTACAGGTCTTTGTTTACCACTAGGTACCAATCCAGCAGTCCAAATCCCGTGACGTCACGTGTTCAAGGTCACAGTCTGACGATGGTTCTCAATGAGAAGAGAAACTGTTACAGTGATTGGAATTTTTTCCTCGGGATATGCTTGAAGAACATACGGATAAATGTGATATTCCATCCGATGAACCTATTCAGTGAATTAAAGTGACAAATTTTCTGGGCCAGACTAGCTGGTTTCGGCAAATCAAGCCTCATCAGTATGGGAGGCGGGGGGGGGGGGGGTGGGGGGGTGGGCGGCGGAGGTACATAAGGCCCTTTTTCTGTCCGTAACAAAAGTCTTCATTTTTTATTTATTTATTTATTTTTTATTTATTTATTTTTTTTTTTGCTACTATATTACTTACCGTGTCCCATTTACTAAAACAGTACTGATTTTGCAACATAAGCTCTAGTTTTGGAGTAACACGATCATGAAAGTGGGTGGGGTAATTCAGTATGAACCTGAGGTACCATATTTTAAACACCGTTTCTCTTTTAAAATATATTACATCTAATTATACATTCTTTTGTTTGTTAGACAAATGCCAAAGGTAATATCCTATCTCATTAACCTCCCTTTAAAGATAAAAATTACATCTGCAGCATTTTTTTTATAAAAATCTTCATTTTTTGTTCATTTGCATCTTGTAATTCAATAAAATCTAGCCTTTCTCCGGAAATAAAAATGAATTATTTCGAAACTTACTTGAATACAACATTGGGATAGGGCAAAGAGATGACTAAGTTTTGGTAACCTTGACCTTATTTTCAAGATCACATGAGTTTTGTTGGATTTTCAAAAGCCAGGTGCCTATAATTAGGATATTTTTTATGTTACTTAACACAAGTGTTCGTTTTCTCCTTATATATTGTCTATGATATTTTTAGCTCACAGAGGACGAAGTGCTCATTATGAGCTACTGAGATTGGTCAGTGTTCGCCGTGCGTCGTCGTGCCTTGTGATGTGTCAACAATTTGCTATAAATGACAACTTCTCTTAAACACCTGGGCCAATCTCAATCAAACTTCACATGAATGTTGCCTAGTTAACTCTCTACCAAAAAGGTTAACATTATTCCACATCAATGAAAAAGATGAACATCAGAGCTAAAAATAGAAAAAAAATCTTTGAATGACAGGTCCGCCTATATCATTGGGCAAGTTTGAATCAAACTTGACTGGCATGTTTCCTAGGTGTCTCACTACCAAAATATCTAAAATTGTTCCGCATCAATAACAAGATGGCCGCCAGAGCTAAAAATAGAAAAAAAAACAACTTTGAATGACAGCTCCTCCTATATCATTGAACCAATTTGAATCAAAATTGATATGCATATTGCTTGCGTGTCTTTCTACCAAAAGAGCTAAAATGTTTTTGCTCTAATGGACAAAATGGCCACCAAAACTATAAACAGTAACAGCTTTAAATGACAACTCTAAAACCCTTTAGCCAATTTCAATCAAACTTGACAAGAATGTTGCCTTGGTGACTCTCTACCAAAATAGATAAAATGGTTCTGCTCCAATGAACAAGATAGCCGCAGAGCGCAAACCAGAAAATCTTTAAAAGGCACTTACTGCTACACCCTTGGGCCAGTTTCAATCAAACACTTGATATCTTGATACAGCTTAATAACGGTCATGTGGAATCACACCATGAAACTTAGGTGAGCCATTTAGGGTTATATTAGCCCTCTTAAAGCATTTTGGTTTTACAACGTAAGTTATAGATCTGGAGTAACATAACCATGAAGGTGGGCGGGTTAAATCAGTAAGAGCCTAAAGTATCATACAAAAAGTTTGAACCTAATGCCTATAAACTGTGGGTCTCTTTAAAAATTTGTCTCATCCAGTTATACCAACTTCTATTTATTGGACTAATTCCTCAGTTAGTATCCTGTTTTACATTTTCGATTGAAATTGGCCAAAAAGTTTAGGAGGAGTTTCCATTTAAAGATTTTTTTAGCTCTGGTGGCCATCTTTTTCATTGGAGTGGAGCTGTTTTAGCTATTTTGGTAGATAGTCACCTACATGTAGCAACATTCTTGTGCAGTATGAGTAAGCAATATTTTTGCAAAATTTGATTGAAACTAGCCAAAATGTTTAGGAGGATTTGATTTTTTTAGCTCTGTTGGCCATCTTGTTCGTTGGAGCGATATCGTTTTTAGCTTCTTCAGTAGAGAGACACTTTGGCAACAGTCTTGTGAAGTTTGATTTAATTGGTCCAATGCTACTGGAGGAGTTGCCATTTAAAGTGTTTGTCTATTTTTAACTCTTGCAGCTATCTTGTTCATTGGAGCGAAACTGTTTCAACTATTTTAGTAGAGGGACACCTAGGCAAGATGCCTGTAAAGTTTGATTGAAATTGGCTTAATAATATAGGAGAAGTTGTCATTTATAGGTTTTTCTGCTTTTAGCTCTGTTAGCCATCATGCTCACTGGAGCAAAACCAGTTTAGCTATTTCAGTAGTGAGTCACCTAAACAACATTCCTGTTAAGTTCGATTGAAATTGGCTCAATGATGTAGGAGTTATCATTTAAAGATTTTTTTTTATTTTAGCTCTGGCAGCCATTATGTTCATTGGTATGGAAAAATTTTACCTTTTTTGTAGAGTCATAGAGGCAATAGTCCTGTGAAGTTTGAATGATATTGGCCTAGGGGTCTAAGAGAAGTTGTCATTTACGGTAAATTGTTGATGCAACACGATGCATGACGGGCGACGTACGACGGACATTGACCGATGACAATTTAGCTCACAATGAGCATTTCATGCTCGGCAGAGCTAAACAGATATAATAAGCAATATATCAGGAGGAAATGAAGACTTTTGCTAATTAGCATAAAAAATAGTCTTGCTCTTTTGAAAATTGTACAGCCCATGTGACCTTGAAAGTAAGTTCAAGGTCACCACAACTTAGTTATCTCTTTGCCCTATCCCAATGTTGTATTCAGGTAAGTTTCAAAATAATTAAGCATTCAGTTCCAGGGAAAGGCTAGATTTTATTGAATTCCAAGATGCAAAAATTAACAAAAATTGAAGATTTTCATAAAAGAGATATTCCAGATGCAACATTTTTCTTTAAAGGTAAGTTAGTGGAATAGGATATTACCTAAGGTATTCTTCTACAGAGGAAGATATAACAGGATGTGATACATTTTAAAAAGGAAACTGTGTTTAAAATATAGTACCTCGGGCTCTTACTGAATTACCCCATCCACTTTCATTATCATGTTACTCCAAAACTAGGGCTTACGTTACAAAATCAATACTTTTTTCGTAAATGGGACATTATATGTAATGTATCAGCAAACAATGAAGACTTTTGTTACGGGGCAGAAAAAGGGCTTATGGACAGCCCCTTTTCAACATACCGTAATGGGCGCAATAATGACAATGGACCCGAAGATAAAATTTGCACAACTGAGTCTAAAAATACAGCCTTGAGAGCATTGAACACACCATATAAAAAATGAAAATACCGTCGACTCTCGTTGTCTCGAATTCCAAGGGACTCTCTGAAACAGTTCGAGATATCTGTACCTCGAAATATCAGAGTTGCAGAAGTGAGGAAAACAATAAATCGTACAACCACATTTAACAAATGAATATGTAATTTGACTCCTGAAGTTAGAGATATATTGAAAATATTGTGGAAAAGAGGAGAAATTTCTCCTCTTTTTCACAATATATTGTTACCTGTTCTTAGATTTCCATGTTAAAACAGGGACCAGAATTTCACTTCGAGATAAGCGGTTATTCGAGGTAAGCGAGGTCGAGATAACGAGAGTCGACTGTAACATGAAGTGTCAAGTTTTCTGGGCCAGACTGTCTTTAAAAGTGAATTGTCTATCATTCTATATTAACACAGCATCTTTCATTTTTTTTGGTTCTTTTATTCATTAATAATTATGTTTCTCCCCTGACAGGGGTGGAGACATATTGTTTTTGCCTCGGATGTCTGTCCTTCCGTCACGCAGTCGTGTCCGCTCTATAACTTGAAAACCGTTCAAGATATTTTCACGAAACTTCATAGAAATATAAAGCATTATCAGACGACGTGTAGAGCACAAGAATTGTCACTCTTTTCTATACAGTTTTGTAGTCATATCCGTTGAAAATTGACAATGGTCATTTCGTGTCCGCTCTATAACTTGAAAACACTTCAAGATATTTTCATGAAACTTCATAGAAATATAAAGCAACACAGATGACGTGCAGAACACAAGAATTGTAACTCTTGTCTGTACAGTTTTGTAATTATTCCCCTTTAAAATTTGACATTGGTCATTTCGTGTTCGCTCTATAACTTAAAAAATCTTCAAGATATTTTCATGAAACTTCATACAAACATAAAGCACCATCAGACGACGTATATATATATAGCATCATCAGACAATGTGCACAACACAAGAACCGTAACTCTTGTCTATACATTTTGGAGTTATTCCCCTTTGTAATTCGACAGTGGTAATTTTGTGTGAAAACCGTTCATGATGTTTTCACGAAACTTCATAGAAAAATAAAACATCATCAGACGACGTGTACACCACAAGAACCATAAATCTTATCTACATTTTTGGAGTTACTCCCCTCTGAAATTTGACAATGGTCATTTTGTTTCCACTCTATAACCTAAAAACCGAGATATGTTCATAAACACTCTGTGTATATGCTTGCAATGACGATAAACAATTAGTATATTTCTATATGTGCGTGACAGCTGTGGGGAGACATGTGTTTCTTTTTTTGTTAAAAACTGCTCTACTGTTGTAAAAGCTGTTTCCTTTTCTGTCTTTTTTTCTTGCGTCATATAGATTATTTTTATGTTCTCAAATTAGAGCAACGAGTATCGTCTTTTTCCATTCGTAATGGCGAAATAATAATCAGAAAAAAAAAGCCTTAATGCTCCTGCGGGGATCGAATCAACGTCGTGTAAGCCCTGAGTGATGCAGCGTCCGTCGTCTTTACCAACTGCATTACCGATAGCATGTTCAGTTCTGTTTCCTTGTTTTATTGTGCTAACAGCTCGGCAATAACAGTACTGAGGAACAAGATCATAATAAAACGGACGAAGTAACACTTCCAGATACTGTATATATGATCGCCCTAGGTATATGTAACATACTCGTTTTTATCAAAATATCCAGTCAAATTTGCTACATGTTAATGCGTCTAAAAATTGCTGGGTGAGTAGCAAATAGTGTGTACCCTGATCAAATCACGCGTTCTGTGGCGTCTGATCTGGTTCTACACCGTTTGCTCAAGCCTGTTTGTCTTTACCATACTTGCCCTAAATTTGAATGTTAAATTTTACAACATGTTAATGTATCTAAAAACTGCTGGATTAGTGCAAACAGTCTAGCGCCTGATCCGACGTCGCAATTTGCGGCGTCTGATCAGTGTATACACTATTTGCTACCCATGGCGTTTACTGTTTGCTCGAGCCTATCTGTCACAATACTTAGGGTAAATACAGTATGATCTTTTTTATAATTATTTTATTAGTAAGCTAGTAAGTGATGCTTTAAAACGGCACGTAATATGAAGAAAGGCACTCATCTGGGTTTATTACGTAACACAGAAGTTTAGACAATAGATTTTTTTACATATTTAATACTCACACCAATGCCAACATCTGGATCGAAAAAACGGTTGTAGTTAACCAACCAAATAATCTAAAATCTCAGTAAAGTTTAGTAGACAGTGACTAATCACATGATTTGTATGATAGAGGTCACACAATATCTTTATGGCGCTTCGCTGTTGTATTATATATTTGCTCGTTGCTATATGGCGTTTTGTATCTATCTATCTATCTATCTATCTGTCTGTCTGTCTGTCTGTCTGTCCGCCTGTCTGTCTATCTGTTTATCTACCTATCTATGCTGAGTGCACTGGTGTATTAAGATAGATGCTCAGACTGAATTGCATTGAAGTTTTTGTAACTTATTACTTTAACGTCAAGAGACTTTCTCATTCAGGCAAGCTAAGCTATTATGTAATAGCTCTTGTTTTAAATAAACTTATCAAGTTACAACAAGACAAACTCTTTGACGCTAAATATATTTGCTTTTCTGAAATACTTTGTTTGGAAATTCTGCCTGAGTTTTGTTTGACGCTTCTGCGTTGAACGAATGCGGCAAACTTTAAACGCTTACGTCAAAACGTTAAGGCTTGCAGAAATTAAACAATGTTTGACATCAAAATACTACTACTACTACTCTACTACTACTACTACTGATAATAATAAAAATAATATAAGAGCTCATCATTACACGCGTTAAAGACTTTTTTTGTATTAACGTTTAGCATGTTGGGTAAACAGTTCAGTTGACGTAATCTATTTTCCCTATTCCCCCATCTACCCTCCCACCACCCCCCCCCCCACCCCCCACCCCCCCCCCCCCCCAAAAAAAAAAAAAAAAAAAAAAAAAATAGAATTCGCAATTTCAAGCTAAGTGTCTCCTTGATTGAATTCTGTTTTCTGAAAAATAAAATAAAATTAGAAAAATCACATCGACTGCTGAATGTGTCCATAGCGTGGAAAGTGTTAAAACGGCATAAGAATTTGCACATAGCGGTGGTTTAGATGCAAAGAGAAAGGAATAATAATAATAATAATAACAATAAACGCACAATGATGAAATACTATTAAATAAGAGTGAAAACAAGACTATTACAGGAATCGAACCTCCAAACGTCGATTTAATTTTTGACTTTAAGGACAACGAACTTACCGTTTGAGCTATGATCCAATACACTTGCAAGAAACCGCTTATTTCATCACACTGCGTCGATCAGCCGGTAAGTACCGAGTGGCATCATTTATTCCCGTAACAAGTTACTTCATCTAGATCCTAGATTATTCCAATATTACAATGACACGACATTAAACATTCATCGAGTAATAGTCTCAGGAGGGCGTTACGCAATACACATGATTATGAATAGATTCCAGACGGGAGAGAGACGTGTGTTGTGCAGACCGTACTACTACGGATATTCACGAGTCTTGGCAGGGAATAACGACGAGAATGGGTTCCTTTGACTTCTAAGTTCATGATTTTTAAGGAGGAGTTCTCGTTAAGCTACCAACGTTCGACACGTGGCACAGCTGTCCGGTGTCATTTTCCAGCCAGCTTTCCAACCTACCGGTTCTATCCGACGAGAGGAAGAACATGTAGCTGTTAAGTGTCCATCACTGAATTTATTAGTTTGAATTATATGTATTCACAACATTTGGCGCTGCGAGAAAAAAAAACGCGAAATTCTAAATTAAACGAACTGGACTATACAACTGAGATTTTTTTTTTCTTCATATACAAATTTATAGCATCGTAAAACCGTATTTTGTATCCGATGCCATCATATTAAATTATCTAATTAATTTAATATATAAATTAATTCTAAGTAAATTTAAACCATTTTTTTCATTATTTAACTTTATTTGCCATAAAAAAGCTAAAAATAGGAAAATTCGTTTTATTATAAATCAGTGGTATTCCTATTTTTATTGAACACCGTGTGATAAAAGGAAAACAAACAGGATATCAACAACGCAATTTCAAGGTAAATGTAATAATTTTGTTAAAAGAATTAGAAGCACACCATATGTTTGCATTTTGCATATGTTATTATATTAATTATTGTTTTGTAGGTTTGTTTCACATTTATGTGTGAAATCTGTAATTAAAATTTTTTGAATATATTGTTTGACTTTCATTTCAAAATCCGTCATAAGTATTTATACATGTTCAAAGGCAGACCTCTGTACTTTAGAGGGCATTGGCAAAGGGTTTGCTAATAAAATCATAGACCTCAGGAATGCTGCATTGACAAAACATAGAGACCCCATCACTATAATAGATCTAGCATAGATCAGATTGTCACAGGAGAAATGGGAAGAATATCATTTCAATTTCATTCCATGATGTAGATGAGCATGGGAAACCACTCACTTTGACAAAATTTAACAAAAGTCAAAGTGAGATGAAGCAAATAATTTTGCAAAAGCTTGACAATCTGTCGGGTATAGTAAATAACCAAAAAAAAAAATCCAAAATAGAATTGGACTACCACTTAAATGACATTGCAAGCAAGTTCATGGACCTTGAAAACAGTATGGCCATAAGGTAAATAAGTAAGGCATATCCACCTCCCTATTCCAAGGAATGGGCTACCTATATTGCAGATATTCAAAAACAGAAATAGGCTATGTACATTTCTGGTATATTTCCAGAATTGGGTCCAATTTCTGCTTCTTTTCTCGAGGCAGAAACTAGAAAAAAAATGAAAAAGTGACGGATGCTACCTAGTTAAAAGAAATAAACGATAGGATCCTCAGTAATGGAATTTACACTTCCCATCCTGGCACTAAGACTGAAGATGGGGAGGATGGAGGTACAGTAGATAATAAGGCGTCTAAAACAAAATAGGGCGGCAAGAAAGAAAGAAAAACAAATCTTCAGGAAGAACTAGCCCTTTTTCAAGCAGAAGTACCTCCCCTAACCCGCTCCACCTAAATTGGAGGTACTCTCGGGGGACCCTAAATACTGTTCGTGATCAAGGTTGCCAAATTTGACCGCACAGCTATGAAAAGGGGCTGGTCAGATAAAAAAAAATGAACCGTCTGTTTAACTATCTTTCTGACAAGGCATTGGAATATGCTACCAAGTCAGAAGTACAGGATAATTATAAAAGCCTGAAGAAGGAGCTCACCCTCAGATTCGATCTGAGAGATGAGCCTGTAGCAGCAAGGCAAATTTCGCAGCTGGTCAAACAGACGGAAGAGGAGTCTTTGGAAGAATATCTTCAGAGGGTCCTCACCATTGCGATGGATGGTTTCTATGGGGCGGGTGCTGCTACTTTGCAGCAGTTGTCCACCGAAGCTTTCCTTCATGGGTGTAAACACAAGGAGGCGATAGCCTTTGTGTTTAATCAAACCCCTAAAATAATTCAGAAAACTTGTAAAAGAGTGAAAACTTTTATTCCCAACAAAAAGCTTATCCTGGGAGGAAAAGAAGTCACCTTCCAGGAAAAATGGGGAACAGAGAGTTCATAAATTTTAACGCAAATTAGATGACCTGATACGTTTTGTCAGACGGAACTCTCTTCCTCACAGGGAGCAAATTGGGAGAAAGTTGGGGTAGGGAGCGGTGGATATTATCCGTCTTCCTTTCCTGTGTCTTATGGAACGGGGAGGCCTCCTTATAATCCTCCAGCTCATAGGAAAGCACGATGGTAAAGACGAACGTCCCCATCATTTCAGCTTGGGGAAAACAGACAAAGGGTTGCCTACAGAAACGTCGCACCACCAGTCTAGGTTTGGCTCGCCATTGGGTATTACAGCTATCAGGAGTCAAGGTCTTCTAGAGACTGAGATCCGAGGCACCAGGATCCAAGGCAGCACGAGTATCGATATCGGTCTCCGGAGGGTCAGACACGTCGATATCCATCGCCACGTTTTTTTTCACCAGTCAATAATAGACCGTATTTGGTTCCACCGCCGAAGGAATTCAGAAATGGATATATCATGCTTCTCTTTCTCCGAAGTAACCTTGGGTGTCAGACCTATCCCCCAAAGTGAATACCCTGGTAATGGAGCTACCAAACGTCCTGATATTACCAATAAAAACTGTCCAATACAGGCTGGTGGTGGTGTGTGTATGGAGGGGGGGGGGAGAGAGATCGCAGTCGGCTTGCATTCCGGTTCAAGATTTAAACTTGAAAAGACTAAATGCCCCGGCGACGAGCCCCTAGTCCAGTTTGATTTGAGTCGCAAGAATGCGGTTTTTGATGTGACTGTACCAAGTCAAAGAAATTTAGCTGTTACAGTTAATAATCTTATCAATGGGAGTCCAACAGAAGCCAGAATAGATAGTGCTGCCATGATAACGTTAATATAAGATAGTTGCCTTAAGAAAAAATTTAATCTTGTGGAGCTTAGATCATCTTGTAGCTCAACTGGTACAGGTTTTGACCCTGTTAGAGGACAAATTTTCCATAATGTATCCATAACCGATCCCGGTTCCGGGAACATAACTTGAAATTTAAGCCCAGGAAATGCCAATTTTTTAAAACGGAAGTGTACTTTCTTGGCAAATTGGTCAGTCAAAACGGATCGCGTATATCCCAAATAAGCTAGAGGCTTTCAAAAGATGGCTGGTCCCCACTGATGCAAAGGAGCTCGCTATCGTTACTAGGGTTCATGAACTATCACAGAAACCATATTCCTGGATTTGCAAGGGTCTCAACTGACCTATATGATCTAGCTCATGCCAGGGATTGCCTCTGGTCTGATTAATATATGGCTCCTTTTGAAGAATTAAAGGAAATCGCCATATCTGCACATGTTCTTACCCATCCGTCTCCGGATGGTATGTTCACCCTTGATACAGATGCATCTAATAATCAAATTGGTGCGGAACTCTCCCAGGTAAAAAATGGGGTAATCAAGCCCATCTGCTACGTCATCCATGTATTGTTAAAGCAACATAGGAAACGCTTAAGGAACTTTTGGCCGTAGTGAAGTTCCCGGCACTATTTGCTGGTGAACTTCTTTCTTATAAGAACTGAACCAAATAGTCTTGTCTGGCTTACCAGTTTCAAACATCTAGAGGGACAGTTAGCACGTTGGATGGAGGAACTGTCCCATTATTATTTCAAGGTATAATATAACTCCGTATTTGCGTAGAACATGAAAACGCGGCTACTATATCGTGTACTAACAGAGTGCGACTGCTACAGAGCTGGGGAAGATGTAGACAATATCCCATATGGGATATCCCCATATCCCCGGCGGGCACATAAGCAATCAAGCAGTGGTCAAGATTTAGTGACGATGTCGATGATGCGGTACCATTGTCTGTTCGCAGTGTAGAAAACCTTGAAACAGAACAGGAATTGTCTGAATCTGTGTGTGTGTGTGTGTGTGTGTGTGTGTGTGTGTGTGTATTGTGGCGGGGGTGGGGGTGGGGTGCGGAGGGAAGGGTTGAAAGTTTGTCGTCCCCCCAGCTTAGGGAAGCTCAAATGGTTGATCCTGGCATTGGTTAAAGCTTTCTTATGAACCATCCATTAGGGAATTAGAGTTGTGTAGCCCTGAAACGAGATCTTTATGGATGACAAGGGACAAATTAGTGTTCCTGGATGGTGTAATGTTTTATTCCTGGGCACACATTACAGGCCGCTCCAATTGCTTGGTCGTTCCTACGGAACTCAGAGCTCGAGTCCTTTATTACTGTCATGACTCAAAAGATTCTGGACATCTTGGACAGTCTAAAACATTGGACAGACTAAAGGACAGACTAAAATAGAAGTTTTATACGTATGGTATGTCTAGGTATGGTATATTATATGTGAAACATTGTTCGGTTCTCGTGCACACAGAAATAAAAAGAGTAATCGAACACCCAGAAGTCCACTGGGAAATTACCGTGCAGGATATCTAGTGGAAAGGGTTTATTCAACTTGATATTCTAGGACTATTTAACTAAAGTAAATCTGGTTAGGTGTATATTTTGGTGCATGGTGGATATATTTACAAAATGGGTAGAACTTGCCGCACTTCTGTCACAAAATGCAGAAATACCAGCAAGGGCATTTCTCAATCTTTTTATAGCCAGTTTTGGGTGTCCGTTAGAGATCCCCACACAATCTAGGCAAAAACTTTGAGAGTGATTTATGCCGAGTATGCTCATGCTGGGGAGAGACACCATACAACCCATTGATTTGATACTAGCTCTCCTAAGGCATACTTCTCAGGACCCATCTGCCTGTGTTTCTTATTCAACTCATAATCTCGCAGAAGTCCAGAATTTGGCCAAAAAGAAGATTGGTGGGACTCAACTGCGCCAAAAAAAATGAGATTATGGCCTTAGGGTATTACAACAGTCCTATCAAGTAGGAGATGTAGTCTACTTAAGAGACCGCTCCACAAAGATTGGCATAATCAAGAAGTTACGATCCCCATGGACTGGTCCTTTTATTGTTACAAAAGCTGGTTTCCCAGTCTATGAAATTCAGGACCCCATGGACTGGTTCATTTCTTCTTACAAAAGCTCATTTCCCAGGGCAGAAAGAAAACCCAGGTTGTCGATCATGACCGATTAAAACCTTGTCATGATTTTGGCAAAACATCGATCGACGTGAACTAAGTGGTTCTCGCGCATATATAAGGCCACCCTCATCTCCCAAATCGAGTCAGAATATCACGACTTTCAGGCTTGGCTGCAAGAGAATATATGTAGGGGTAGGCAAATGATAGTTTGACCCAGATGTGATGAAGTGAAGCCTAAGATAAGACGACGAATTACTTAAATTTCATTTTACCTTCGTTATTTATGTTTCGTACATACTTTTAGATGTTTATCGGCTTGCTGTCAAAAGTTGGTTGACGGGTACCCAAAAAATACTAAAAACCGGTATTACAGACAAACGGTACTAAATGTGTCTCCGGCTATATATATGGCACCGGGCTCTTTTAATTTAGGAATAAAAGAAAAAAAGAAAATTTCGTCTCTATATAGGGACGAAACTACAATTTTACATGGTTTATATGGAGGAAAACTTTTTTCCAAAATTTTTTGCGCTCTACTAACAAAACCCAAATGAGTTTCTAGCATCATTAGTGTTCCATACTGTCCTATGGACTACTGTATTCCACCCTATTCTGCTTTTTTTTATTGAACAAGGCTTTGCTTGTATTAAATAGTGTGGAATAACTTGGAAAGTAACAGTGTGGAATACTAACGAAGATAGAAACTCCATTGATTTTTGACAGTATAGGGCAAAATATCATGGAAAAATGAATTCCTCCATATAAACCATGTAAAAACTTTTAGTTTCGTCTCTATATAGGGACGACTTTTTTCCATCATGCATTCCAAGTGCTTCACTTCATGGGTATATACGGAGGACATTTTTTCAAGATGTTTTGTGCTATACTAACAAAAATAAAAGGAGTTTCTATCTTCCTTAGTATTCCACACAGTCCTATGGACAATATTCCAGCCTACTCTACTGTTGTTTTTTTTTTTTTTTTTTTTGTATGTTGTATGTTTTTTTGTTGTTGTTTTTTTTTTGTATGTTTTTTTTTTTTTTTTTTTGTTTTTTTTTTTTTTTGTCGTTGTTGTTGTTTTTTCTTCGTTCTTATTCTACTGTTTTTATTGAACAAGGTTTTGCTTGTAATAGTGTGGAATAACTTGGATAGTAACAGTGTAGAATACTAACGAGGATAGAAACTCCATTGATTTTGGATAGTACAGGGCAAAAAATCTTGGAAAATAAATTTTCCTCCATATAAACCATGTTAAAATTTTAGTTTCGTCCCTATATAGGGACGAAATTTTATTTTCCTTAAAAATTCATGGGTTTTCCAAGTGTCTTTCTGTTTTGTACAAAAAAAATCACATAGTTTATATGGATAGAAAAGAAAATTTCGTCCCTACATAGAGAAGAAAGTACACTTTTTACATGGTTTATATGGAGGAATAAATTTTTTTCCAAGATTTTTTGCGCTATACTTACAAAAATCAAAGGAATTTCTACCTTCGTTAGTATTCCACACTGTCCTAAGGACTACTGTGTTCCACCCTATTCTACTGTTTTTAATGAACAAGGTTTTACTTGTAGTAGTGTGGAATTACTTGAATAGTAACAGTGTAGAATACTAACGAGGATGGAAACTCCATTAATTTTTGATAGTATAGGGCAAAAAATCTTGGACAAAATATTCCATCATATAAACCATGTTAAAATTTGAGTTTCGTCCCCATATAGGGACGAAATTTTATTTTCCATTAAAATTCATGGGTTACAAGTGTCTTTCTGTTTTGTACAAAAAATGAAATAGTTTATATGGGAATAAAAGGAAAATTTCGTCCCTATATAGAGACAAAACTACAATTGTTACAGAGAATATACGGAGGACATTTTTTTCCAAGATGTTTTGTGCTATACTAACAAAAATAAAAGGAGTTTCTATCTTCCTTAGAACCACTGTATTCCAACCTGTTCTACTGTTTTTTTTTTATTGAACAAGGCCTTGCTTGTAATAGTGTGGAATAACTTGAATAGTAACAGTGTGGAATACTAACAAAGACAGAAACTCCATTGATCTTTGATAGTCCAGGGCAAAAAATCTTAGAAAATAATTTTCCTCCATATAAATCATGTAAAAAATTTTATTTCGTCCCTTTATAGGGACAAATTCTTCTTCCACCATGTATTTCAAGTTTTTTTGTTTTTTCCTTTTTTTTTTTTTTTTTTTTTGTGTGTGTATTAGGCTAGTAAAAATTCATGGGTTTTCCAAGTGTCTTTCTGTTTTGTACAAAAAAAATAAAAATCATTTGGGTTACATGGAGAAAAAAAAAATTTCGTCCCTATATGGGGACGAAACTATAATTGTTTACATGGTTTATATGGAGGAAAACTTTTTTTTCCATTTTTTTTTTTGTCCTATACTAACAAAAATTAAAGGAGTTTATATCTTCATTAGTATTCCACACGTTACTATGGGCTACTTTTTACACCATATTCTACTGTTTATATTAAACAAGGCTTTAGTTGTAATAGTGTGGATTAATTTGGATACTAACAGTGTGGAATACTAACAAAGATGGAAACTCCATTGTTTTTTGATAGTATTGGGCAAAAAATCTTGGAAAAAATCCTCCATATAAACCAAATGTAAAAAATTATAGTTTCGTTCCTATATAGGGAAGATTTTTTTTTTCACCATGTATTCCATTTTTTTTTTTTTTATTTTATTTATTTATTTTTTTTTTTTTTTTTTTTTTTATTTATTTAATTTATTTTTTTTTTGACCAGGCTAGTAAAATTCATGGGTTTTCCAAGCGTCTTTCTGTTTTGTAAAAAAAAAATCACATGGTTTATATGGAGAAAAAAGAAATTTTCGTCCCTATATAGAGACGAAACTACAATTTTTTACATGGTTTATATTGTGGAAAACGTTTTTCCAAGATTTTTTGCGCTACACTAACAAAAATGAAAGGTGTTTCTATCTTCGTTAGTATTCCACACTGTCCTATGGACTACTGTATCCCACCCTATTCTACTGTTTTTACTGAACAAGGCTTTGCTTGTAATTGTGTGGAATAACTTGGAGAGTAATAGTGTGGAATACTAACGAGGATAGAAACTCTATTGATTTTTGATAGTATATAAACTATATTAAAATTTTAGTTTCGTCCCTGTATTGGACCGAAATTTTATTTTCCATAAAAATTCATACGTTTCCAAGTGTCTTTCTGTTTTGTACAAAAAAAAATTACATAGTTTATATATTAGGACGAGACTACAAATTTTACATGGTTTATATTGAGGAAAGTTGGTTAAAAATGTGATGTTTGGCCCCTTTATGATTTTTTTTCTGGGACTTTTGTATACCCACACTGTTTCAAAAATAGGGAGGAAGCTGCATCAAAAAACATTAATAAAAAAAATCTTTATATGGAAAACTTAGCATTGAGCTAAAAAACAACAACAACAAAAAAAAAAACAAAAAAAAAAAAAAAAAAAAAAAAAAAAACACACACATCTAGAGATATACGGAAACACTGCAACAAATTTTTATCGGGGTGCCCCATTCTGTTCTATTATGTCTTATTCTAATATTAGGGTACTGTGTTTTACCCATATCTCGTAGGATACCTGATTTTAGTAACTAGGGCTAGGAATTAGCATAGAAAATGCCGATGAACCACTTAAGTCACGTCGATCGATGTTTTGCCATGATTCTTCATTCCCCCCTATGGCTGCAAAGGAAGAGACATAACCTTCTCAATACCTTGCTCATGATGGTGGGTGAGAACCATGATGAGGAGCCTGATGAACTGTATGAGGATGATTCTTCAGATACGGGTTCTATATTTGACAGTGATGAAACTTTGCCATACATGCTGGGGGATGATCCTGATGCCACACTGCCTTACATGCTGGTGAATGATCATGATCAAACTGTGAGCAATCAATTGGAAACTTAGGTAGAATCGGGGAGCTCTGAGCCACAACCTTCTTCTGGTGACGAGTCCATATAGTCCTGGACTATACCTCCGCCCCTAAAATCTCGTAAGGGGAGGAACATACCCCCCCCCCACACACACACACACACACACACAAAACCACCACCACTCTCTGCCTTTTTCAATCGGCATATCCTGCGCGGCTGATGTGCTTTTATAGTTGTAAGGCTGCTATGGTTTTGTCGCTGGACAACCTTCATTAACAATTTTTGCAGGATCGGCAAAGTTCTGTCAGCCTCGCTCCTGCAGATATTAAATTAGTATGCTATACTGTGGCAAATCATTATAGCTTGTATTGTCTGACGGCCTATGCGTGGTATACTGATATATTTGGCCCTTACAGCCAGCGGGGATGTGAGGGCTGAAACATAATTTTCATTCTGACCGGCACGGCTGTAGACTGCGGGATGAGCCAGCAGGATTGTCCTGCATCTATTGTTGTGTGCTGGAATACTGCCATTTTGTCTCCACTGCATGGAGAGATGGCATACTGCTTGGTGTCTGTGAATTGGAGAATTCTGCACTTGTGCAGCCGTGGACCATTAGAATGGTACAATCGTTGCCTCAGGGTTTGTATCGTTACCAGTCTCTATATTTTTCTGAGCTAGCAGCCACAGTATCTGATAGCTTGTATTGTTTATGGCTGAGGTTGTTGGTTCAGTGATTTCGATGGCCTCTGCAAAATATTGTATGGTGTTTTGATAAGCTTGCAGAGTTGTCAGAGTGCCCTACAGGGAATGCCCGGGCCATATACAGAGCCGGCGTAAATACTTAAATATATCTTTGGACCAAGTCTACTTTTGCTCGGATCTTGGCAAAAGTCGGGCCAAGAGTGAATCTGGTCTGTCAGTGATGTAAAGTTATGGTATGCCGCCGTAAATATTGACATATATGGTCTATATTTGGCTCTGGAACTGCTTCTTGATAGGGCATTGATGAATTCTTATCTGGAGCTCCCTGTTTACTATCCTTTTTATTTTTTTATTTCCCTATAGAAAATATGCCTCCCTAGAAGATCAGATATGCCATCAACTGCTAGGTGTGTGGATATGGAATAAGACATATGCGGCGGCAAACCCTTAGGGTTCATATGCCTTGGTATATGAACCCTACCGCGGCTTGTGTAGACTTTCAAAGGTCTGAGGAGTGTGGGAAGCAGCTTGCAATATTTCATGGGCGGCATCAGTGGTTGAGTGGGGATGTCATGGCTCAAGCCTGAGTGCTGCTAATGAATGGGTTATTTCTGTTCATTGGTCGGGAGCTTGGACTGAATGGTTCCATGACTAAACTTATTAGTTTTGCTGCGCCCCATGAACTCTTTCCCACATGCCTGGATTGCTCTGAATTGCTGCGGCCCATGAACTCTTTCCAACATGCCTGGATTGCTCTGAATTGCTGCGGCCCATGAACTCTTTCTCACATGCCTGGATTGCTCTGCAGAAGAATGTTCAGAGAGTTTAACCAGAGGTCGGGATTTGAACCGTTAACAACCGAGGAATATAAGCCATTACCGCCAACAGGCCCCATTGTCCTGTCCAATCACCTGATCATGAAAAGCACACTGATGAAATTGGGTGTAGCTGTTCAGAGAACTTTTAAATCTGTAGCTCGGTATGTTAAGACGGACGGTTCTATTCAGCTATCAGCGTATCCAATTTTGACACTGTGAATCATTGATTTCCACTGCCACATGGATGCGATCCCTAGATCGACACATAGGAAACAGAAAAAAAATATATATGGCTCAGTTAATAAATAACTTGAGAATTCGGTGGCTTACAGACCTGCCAGACTCCTGTGTCTTATATTCAACTACTGCTACCCTTCCAAATAGTCTATGATCGATCATCAGGCTGTTGATGAATCAAGACTAAAGTATACGGTGGGGATTCATCCCAATCCGATCAATCGACATGCAGTAGATGCACAATTTAAGCAACTGGAGAGTGAAATCAGTAAACGTCCTATAGTCGTAGGAAATGATGAGATCAGCCTCGACCTGACAAGGACCTGCGGCTGTAATAAACCACATAATATAGCACATTGTCAAATTAGTCAGTTTGGGACTCAGCACCGGTTCCTGCGCCTGGCTTTCCAGTTGGCAAAGCAGTTGAAGAAGGTGACTGTCTTACATGTTTGAAATTAAAGAGATGGCAGAACTGCTAAGGAGGTTCTTAATCTCCTGGTTGAGCTTAATCTAATAAACGCAAAAAATCACTGCCATGTTTTGTCGGGGAAATAAAGAATATAGGGAATGGAGTACAACTCTCCCGAATTGTATGTTTAGTACTACCTCCAAGTCTCTTCAGAATAGCAAAACTGTATCTTGATGCTACTGTAGGGATCAAACATGGTTTTTCATACATTAACATTCGCCAGGTCCTGTGGGAGGTGTTGAAAACCTAGGCCGAAGGCCGCGGTTTTCAACACCTCCCAAGGCACCTGGCGAATGATAACGCATTGGAAAACCATGTTCGATCGCTATTATTGCATAAAAACTTAAAACATTTGCGACATTTGGCGTTATTTCTTGTACTATTTTGTTTCGCCTTTTCACCGATATCTCGCGAACATAATTTCCACGTACTATGCTCGTTCTAGGGCCGGGCAGTACACATCTCGTAACGGCAGCAAATCTGTGGCCCCGGTACGATCATATTGAAAGTTGCGTAGCCGTGCATTAACAGCGCGTGAATTGCCTTGTTAGTACACGGCTTTTCGCCGGTTAATGCACGGCTGTTAATAACGTGCGGCACTGCTTTTTATGCAATAATGGAGGATAAAGATCGCATCATTGTGGAAACGGATGCCCCCTCCCCTATTTATCGAATGGCCCATGTTGTGTTTATGGGGTGGCACAGGACACAGCTAGATTCATTGGTGTATCAACCATAGAGCTGGCGAAGACATGTAACAAAAATTCGCCAGGTTGTTCAACTTGGCCTGATAAACTGCCCTTAAGTGCAACTTGAATATGTGGGCTGTCATTTTCTCGTTTGTTGTTTGTCTTTAGTATAAGTATTTAAATATGGAGTGTTTTGTTGTCTCTTAGAAATGAGCTTGTATAGTTGTTGCTTAGATGGCAGTAACACACCCACTGTTGCACAATAATGCATAAATATGACACGTTACCAATTGGTTTCTGTTTTTGAGAGATTGTATAGTTGCCATTGTGTAGTGGCCGGTTGGTTACTATGTATTGTTGTATGTAATGTACTATGTATTGTTGGGTACTACGTATTGTACTATGTATTGTTGTATGTGTAACCCTAGGGGCAAATATTGTTACAGTGAGCCTGGTGGATTGTCAAAAAGTAAAACCAAATATTTTACTATTTCAGATAACAGCAACTAAAGGAGCAAAGACTACCCAGTAAGCTAGTTTGGGTTTTATACCTTCAATATAATGTAGTCTAGCTGTGCTGATTTTAGTTTAGTTTCAGATTTCGTTTGCATAACATACGTATGTTTATGTAATTTTAAAAACTTTTCATTTCAAAATTGTCAGGTTGTATAAGTTTTGTTAAATATAGATGCGAATTGCTGTTTAATGCCCGATTGCATACAAAGATTTGGATGGATGGCCTCATTCCTCTGTTTGTATCAATACAATTGACTCTCGTTATCTCGACCTCGCTTATCTAGAATAACAGCTTATCGCGAAAAAAAAATTTGGTCCCTGCCTATCATGACATCTAATAATAGGTAACAAAATATTGTGAAAAAGAGGAGAAAGTACTCCTAAGAAGCAATTTCTCCACTTTCTCCTCTTTTCCACAATATTTTCAAAATATATTTAACTTAAAGAATCCAAGTACATATACATTTGTTAAATGCGATTGTTCATTTTTTTTCTGATATGTCGAAGTACGAATATCTTGAAGTATTTTAGAGAGTTCCTTGGAATTCGAGATAACGAGAGTCGACTGTAGATGAGTGAGGGCATTTTGTCTTCAACAATTGGGATGTATGCAGTCATTGGCCTCCAGAGGCGATTTATGACTATAATACATTTCCAGGCAAGACCAATTCTTTTGTGTTTTTTTATGACACTATCAGAAATACAGTCAACTCTCGTTATCTCGAATTCTAAGGGAATCTCTGAAATACTTCGAGATATCTGTACCTCGACATGTCAGATTTTAAAAATTAAAAAAAAAATAATTCAAACAACCACATTTAACAAATTTATATGTATTTGCTCTTGAAGTTAGAGATACGTATATCGAAAATATTGTGGAAAAGAGGAGAAATTGCACCTAAGGAGCGATTTCTCCTATTTTCCACAATATACTTTTTACTTGTTGTTAGATTTTCATGTTTAAGCAGGGGCAAGATTTTCACTTCGAGATAAGTGGTTATTAGAGATAAGCGAGGTCGAGATAACGAGAGTCTACTGTATACTGAAATTATATGTGAATGCTGATGTCATGTCTGTTATAACCTAGGATCTCCACTTGTTGATGATTGCTATATTTATCGTGTTCGTACTTGTAAAGAATTTTGTAAATTCATCATGTTATATTTTCTACAGTCATTCTCTACCTTTCGTTAATTCAAATAGGGCAATTTGCATACTCGGGATGAAAAAAGGTGCACAATACTGGTTGTCCGCTTAGAGGACTAAACCTGTCCAGTAAACGAGTGTTTGGTAAACTGATTACGCTCAACGTGATCCATTTGGGCTGATTATTGAATAAAATCTTAAACACACCATTTTGTATTTGAAACTTTGTAATAGCTAAATGACATCTGAACTATGTTATCTTCTTTTGTTTTCTTTTGGTTAGCTTTTGTTTCATTTCCAGTTGATTTTAATTTTTTATATTCCTCTGCCGTATTTTCATTTTTGAGTTCAGTCAGTCAGTCAGTCACGAAAGCCTCGAACAGTCGTACAACACTATGAACCTACAAATCGTAAGCCCTAGAATATACTTCTGTAAGTACTATCATAATTGACAGCTCATAGGTCGTACTTATACAAGTCATGTACAAACAGTCTATGAAAAAATAACAAAAAAAAAAATGTCAACAACAACAACTCCTCCCCCACACCCACAACAACAACAACAACAAAAAAAAAAAAAACAAAAAAAAAAACAAAAAAAAAAAAAAACATGATAACCTATACTACTTATATATAATAATTTCATACAATTTATGTAGTACTACATATATTTTCTGTTTTCTCTCAGAAAAGAAATATTCTCTCATAATTTTTATACAGTTTGTTAAAAAAAGACTTATGTGTGATAATTTCATACAAATAATGTATTTTCTTCAGTCAGAGTCTATCTCATGACATAATGCTTTATTAAGGATTTACTTATTACAAAATTACACTTTTTACTAAATCATAAATGTAATCGGACAGCTGTGATTTCACTGCTCCCTGTTTTTGGTTGAATCATATAATACCACATCGGGTATTTTCAAAGAGGGGGAAAAGTGTTGTGCAGACCGTACTACTACGGATATTCACGAGTCTTGGCAGGGAACAACAACAACAAATGGGTACCTCTAAGTTCATGATTTTTATAGGGAGTTCCTGCCAAATTACCAACGTCCGACACGTGGCACAGCTTTCCTGTGACATTTACCAGCCAGCTTTTAAACCTACCGTTTCTATCCGACGAGAGAAATCACATGTAGCTGGTAAGTGTCCATCACTGAATTTATTTATTTGTTTTAATTACATGTATGTGTATTCACAACACGTGGATAAATCATTTTTCGGTAAGGGCTTTTTTCATCTATCTTGACATAACAAATACGAATCGTAAAAAGGCACCTTATCGCATTACGAACGGAACATACCCAGACCGGTCCATTTTTCCGCGCAGTTGCAGATCCGTTCTAGACCCCGTTTGTAATGCGGATTTTCTTCAGTCTGTTCTATCGTGCGTAAGAATTCTTCTTCTTCTTCTTCTTTTTTTTCTCTCTCTCTCTCTCTCTCTCTCATTGTTTTTTATAAATTTTATTTTCTGAAAATACTTCATGATCATTTTCTTTACAATTCATGTTTTGCTTTGCAGCTCATACACTCATCTGTTAAAATTACAGTCTTATCTAAGTCTGCAAGTCAACAACCTTATTCTTCATTATCCCTCATGTCGAGGGTCATGTCGAGCGCGGTCAGTTTACCTAACCACACGTTTACTGGGCAGGCTTAGTTCTCTAAGCGGTTAACCAGTATTGTGCACATTCTTACGTCAGAAACTGACCCTTTCTTGAATCAGCGGAAGGGAAAGAATGACCGTAGAAAATATTTCATGATCACTCTCCACGAAAGAATGTTGCCGACCTCGGCGGGGGTCGTACCCGCGACCTCCTGTTCTCCAGTCTGACGCGCATCCAAATGAGCCACCGAGGCCGGTATTTTCTAAGTCATCCATGTCACGACTTATTCTGTCTTTCTTCTTCCTTTTTTATGTTTGATTTCTATACTTCTGCTTTTTCTCTTGTAACTTGCTTTTACCTCACAGCCTACTTGCCTGTTTCTTACTCCTTTTCTAAGTTATTTGGTTCCCCATTTCGAAACCAGATTATCTCCTCGAAGTGCATCAAACATTAAGTGCTGACGCCGCGGAAGGACCACTTGGGCATTCTTTACTCTGCTGAGCTTAAACTTGACACATATGAAACCTAGACGGAACTCTGATGGTCTCGGTGGTTTTTCCGGAGTGTCAAATACTCTTCCGCTGGGGTCAAAGAAACGCATCACTCATAAAACGTTTCATATTTTGATTTTTTTTCTTACAGTCTGCCGTACTGACAAAGCTTGACTCTGCATGAGCATGATTTTAGCTTGCAGCGAAATAACGAAATATACATAGAGGATATTGACTCTTTTGCTGTGAATACCATAAATATTGTCATCGAGTGTAATGAAAACATCAGTATTTTCACGAGTGCGAAGCACGAGTGAAAATTTGAATGTTTTCATTACCCGAGATAAAAAATTGTTATGGTTTTCACTGAAAAAGAGTAAATTTTCTTTTTATTTTTTTGTTTACACGCCAATGCGTGTTTCTGACGTCATAAATAACGTCACCAAACAAAACATGAACGTCATGGCGTCGACGCTCAGTGCTTAACATGTGAAACGCTGGCGAGACGACAAAAACAAATCGGCAAATCGAAATAATTTTGATACCAAAATGTTCCTTACATTCTAGCTAAGAAAATGCATACCAACACTTGATACTTTAGTTAAGAAACAAAGAAGTTAGAGGTGTTCAAAGATCTGAAGTGGAGGTAAGTTCCACATCTGAAACAATGAAGAAAACCGAAGTCGCCCAAACCGAGGAGTGAAAATATAAATCGTATCAGTCACTATAGTGAAATGATACGATATCATTTCACAAGTGATTGATACCACTTTTATTTTCACCAGATATACATTGATTTCACCGCTAACAATAAAATAAAAATACATACACATAAATTATCATTAATGCATAAAAAGCAGTGTCGCACATTATTAACAGCTGTGCAATAACCGGTGAAAAGCCATGTATTTACAAGGCAATTCACGCGCTGTTAATGCACGGCTCGCGCTGTTAATGCACGGCTACGCAACTTTCAATATGCTCGTACCGGGGCCACAGAATTGCTGCCTTCACGAGATGTGTACTGCCCTGCTCCAGAACGAGCATAGTCCGTGGAAATAGCGTTCGCGCGACATCGGTGAAAAGGCAAAACAAAATAGTGCAAGAAATAACGCGAATCTTAGCAAATATTTTCAGTTTTTATGCAATAATAGCGATCGAAATTGTTTTTTCAATGCATTAACATTCACCAGGTCTCTTGGGAGGTGTTGAAAACCGCGGCCTTCGGCCTCGATTTTCAACACCTCCCACAGGACCTGGCGAATGTCAATGCATGAAAAAACATGTTTGATCCCTATATTGCTACACATATGTACCTACCACAAACCTAGCCTTTACTAAGACTTGCATGACCATCTGAACTATCTCTGTATTAATACTTTGGGTAATCAGTCTTTTACTTCTGTGCGGTGATGTACACCTAAATCCTGGGCCGGGCTGTGCCGGGGGCAGCACTGATAGCAGCATCGACAGTTCTGCCTCTCACTTCCAAATGTTCTATCTTAAACTCTTACATCTTAACATTCAAAGTACCGAATAAATGCGATTCCCCTCAACATGCATGTTTAAGACTTACGTAAGTACACTATAGTGTCTTATACAAAGCAACCATAAGCATGAAAGCCCGATAGATGTCTGGTAAAATATAAAATCTTTCATTCAAAATGGTATCATAAAATTTGCAATCCATTACGAAAACACGCCTATTCAAATATATAGAAAATTTCACCTCCAAAAACTGAAAATTTTCAGATAAAAAACTGATATTTTTCATATTTCCGTTCAAAATATAAATTGTGGGTACTCGTTAGAACCGCCTCGGCGAGGCGGTTCTAACGAGTATCCACAATCTGTTTTTGAGCAGAAATAAGAAAAATAATGTATATCCCTGTAAACCCCAGTTTTACTATATAAAAGTGGGGTTTAAGGGGGTCAAAATTATATAGGCATGTTTTCGTGATGAAACATTTTCTTACAGGTTTATCCTGGCGGCCATATTGGATGAAAAATCGAACATGTTTGGTGTTAATCCAGTTCTATTTACCTTCATATATAGGTATTAGAAACGGGAGAATGTTTATTTGAAACACAGCTTGCACGCGAAATTTCCAAAAAAAAAAAAAAAAAAAAAAAAAAAAAACATGTCAGAAAGGAAAATGAGGTACTCTCCCTTAAATGCGGAAAAGAACCGGGATATCACTAATGACGTCATGTTCGCATAATCGCATGAGAAAATAAACACTCTGCTTTCTGTTTTGAGCATCTTTTTCTTTTCTTTTTTATGATATGACCTGAATACGCAAGGTTTTGCATACTAAGAAATTGTTAAGTATCAACTGAGCCTCCATAGAAACGCTTGAGTTCTCTCGAAATGCAATGAATGCATATCTGCTATGCAGTTATTTTATATACAGACATATCCAAGCTTTCTTCCTATATCGGAATAAATCGTATACCTTTCAGTTTCTAGGGTAAGCAAAATTTCAGTACTAGAAATCGTACTAGGGTTCATTATTCTAATTTGCTTGAAGTTGAAAGCAGGAGCAGGATATTCTTGTTCCGTTTTTATATAATCATCAGTGTGGATAACTATACTTTGTGGAACGGAACGGAACAACGTTTAGAAATGGCTTAGCACAAACTTTCCATTTAAAAAACAACAAAGGACAGATAAATGTTCAAGAAGAAATGTTTTAACGATTATAAGCCTTATACGACCACTAAATACTCAAATTCTTTAAAACATTAGACAAGAACAAATAATGAAATGAGTTTTGCATATTCTTGCTCTTGTTCCCTACCATTCATTCCTATAATGCAAGGCAATCTTTATATAAAGTCTTCAGTATATCTGCATGCTGCCTTGGTTCATTTTGTAACTTGCTGGAAGCTGAAAGCAGTTCTGGATATTCTTGTTCCGTTCCGTTCCGTTTAATAATTATCAATGTGGATAATTATACTTTGCGGAACGGAACGGAACAAAGTTCATAAATGGCAAATCACAAACTACGAGTATTATTATTTTAAAACAACTCAAAACAGTTAGATGCTCAAGAGGATAAACTTGTAATCGATGATAAGCCTAAATATTCTCAAAAACAGTGGAGAAGAGAAAATATTATACTTCTATATTCATTTTCCATTGTGTGCCCCTGAAGTTGTTCCTTTCCGTCCCACAAAGTATTATTAGCCATTACATGTAAATATGACACTTAGGCATCAGAAAGTGGGAGATATAAGACAAAATCACAGGGCTATGAAATATAGGTCACATAACCCTAAAGCATGATAGTCATACATCAAATTGTCTTCAAGATATACATAAAATTACTGGACAATGAAAACAGTGACATATATTACTTTTAGGTCAACTGTCGGATCATACTGATTCGTAATCCGTACATCAAATGACAGTCAAGATATAAGACAAAATCCCTGGACCATGAGATATAGAGCTAGGTGACCTACATTTATTATGATGTCAATCGTGATGTCACACAGAACCAATACACCAAAGTTATCACATTAATCCATGAAATGGTCTTCCAAATATAAGACTAAATCGCTGGAGCATGAAAATAAGGTCACAATGACCTTGAACTTATTACACCAAATGTTGATGTTATAAATATGTCTGATGCCCATCCTTCTTTATTAAGAAGTTGTTTGTATAAACCAACTGCAACATACTTTTTTATTGAGGCGTCCTAGATTTTGACCTCCAGCCCCGCCCCGGTGCATGGCTCAGAGGTCATTAGATGTAAAAGTGAAGGAAACCTCCCGGGTACTCCCATACCAAATATTAATATTTTTGATCAGTTGCTGAAGAAATATAAGTAATCAAAGAGCTTCGAAGTAAAATTTTATTATAACAAGTTTTAACGGACGGAATTACGGACGGAAGAACGGAAGGACTTCGTATGCCGGGGGTATAATTAATCATAAATTCGTACGTTCTAGGCAGTTTGATAAGTACGTTATCGTTTAAAGGCATTACTAACAACTGTCGTGTAACATTAATAAGTTAATGACTATAAGTCTGTTATGGACTGAATGAAGACAGAATGACATGTCGTACAGTCGACTCTCGTTATCTCGAATTCAAAGGGACTCTCTGAAATACTTCGAGATATCCGTACCTCGTCATATCAGATTTCCAGAATTAAAGAAAAAATAATTCGAACAACCACATTTAACAAATACATATGTATTTGGACTTTTGAAGTTAGAGATATATTGAAAATATTGTGGAAAAAAGGAGAAATTGCTGTTTCTCCTCTTTTCCACAGTATTTTTTACCTGTTGTCAGATTTCCATGTTTAGACACGGACCAAATTTTTACTTCGAGATATGCGGTTATTCAAGATAAGCGAGGTCGAGATAACGAGAGTCAACTGTATTTCGATGTATTTCATGTCAGAAAATTCTACGAAACCGACAATAAAAAATGATAAAGTAAACTGTCCAAAAGTGCAGTAGCTGTGTTATCCTAGCGAGACAAAACTACTGGTATACTTATGCATTTGTCACATATGTTTTGGGACATAGTAATGATGACATATAACGGTAAATATTGAAATTCCACTGAATAAAAAGGGTATTCACTTCTGCGTTGTAACCAGTAGACAATAGTTCTAGTAACGAAGGTTTATGTTGTCGTCATACGAGCCACATCGCGGGAAAACAACTAGTATTGCAAACACGAACAGCAAAAGTCTGAGAGAGCCTGTGCATTTGCACAGTCTTTCCAGAACCCTCGCCACTCGCCTACGCAACATGCATGTCAAGGTAATCCCCTGGCATGTCATAGCCCCAGACCCGCCAAAGGGCTTAGCCACGCACTAAAATTCGACATCACAGACAGCATGAACCCTTTTCCGCGTCGAGGCTCACGTATTTATCTGCCATCAATATTTAAACAGTTGTAAAGTTGTCAGTTAGCTAACTCATTAGTATATTAGTCGGATGTAAATACTACAAAATATGGATCAGCCTTGTCAGGATTGTCACAAGAATTATAATACAATAATAATGTAAGATAACATATGAAAATGTTGACAGTTTTACATAACGTGGGATTATTGTTTCCGCACCTCCACACAACGTTTGAACAACCTTGAATCAGCTCTGGTTTAACTGTGTTTTCTTCGATCCAGCTACGCTCGTATAATTAAAGGTTGTAACAGCTGTATACGAATTCGTTACATCAATTTTCGACAACCTAAAGTGATAGCAGACTGATGGTTTCATAAACAGAATTCACTTGATTATTAAAATCATTAATAATCAGATATTATGGATCTGTAAATGACTTGGTCAGTTAGTCAATGTTATATGCGGACCGTGCTGAGCGAAAACGTCACAAAATGCATAGCAAACAATCAAGGCTCATGCAAACTTTAACACGTCTACATGTAGTAATTAGTAATTATTGCATAAAACGCAGTGTCGCACGTTGTTAATAGCCGTGCATTAACTGGCGAAAATCCGTGTATTAACAAGGCAATTCACGCGCTGTTAATGCACGGCTACGCAACTTTCAATATGCTCATACCGGGCCACAGAATTGCTGCCGTCACGAGATGTGTACTGCCCTGCCCTAGAATGAGCATAGTACGTGGAAATAGCGTTCGCGCGACATCGGTGAAAAGGCGAAACAAAATAGTGCAAGATATAACGCAAAATGTAGCAATTGTTTTCAATTTTTATGCAATAATAGCGATCGAACTTGGTTTTTCAATGCATTAACATTCGCCAGGTCCCTTGGGAGGTGTTGAAAACCGCGGCCGAAAGGCCCACGGGACCTGGCGAATGTTAATACCTAAAAAACCACGTTTGATCCTTATATTATTCAATTATAGAAGAAGTATGGTAAGGAGTTAAGGAGTCCAAGTACTAAGGGTATATATGGTGAAATCTATGAAGAATTCAAATTCACATTTGACCAATTAGCTGTAATATTTTATAAACCATGCAGGTAGACACTTTCAGGCCTCAAATTGTAGGATAAACACAGCGTTAAGGGTAAGAGGTTAAGATCTCTGAAGATTTGGTTAAAAAATGAGCCGAAATGACAGAACATGTTCCTTCTGACATCTGCGCATAGAGAAGATTCAGATCAGCCTGGACATTCGTGCAGTCTGGCTCGAATCTTTACTGGGAGCATTTTGGATGGCCAAGGATGCAAAGTTTCTTCATGCGGACAACGAAGACACTGATCATACTGCGAGGATGCGCAGACTGATTTGAGTCTTAGTTGACCGCATATGTCAGAGAGTACCTATCACGTTACGGATCAAATTATTTACTTGTGTCGGTAAGGACACAGGGAAATCATATCATACGTAGATAAAAAATCATATTGCACACTATCACATTGCATACAATGCGGTTGCTTTTGCCCAACTTGTTTAGATCTACTCCAATTATACGAAACGTTAAACTAATGGTGGCCAGAAAGCAACGTCAAATCTCTGTATTAATACCGATTGGGCTACGCCAAGCAGAAACTTGTTTTCGGGCATATGCGGAGAGCGAAGCCCCAGATCAGCCTGCGCATCCGCACAGTGTGATCACGGCCTTTATTGTCCGCAGACAGAACCATTGGGTAGTATAGAACGTTTCTGTGGAGAGCAAGCGCCCGGATAATACTTTGCGCATGAGCAGAGTGATGTGAATCCGTATATTTAGCGCATGCTCGAAGACACTTTTTCGCTTTTCGCGGCCCAGTTAATACCAATTTAAGACGTTGTCGTAGTTGTCTTAGGGAAACAGAAGCATCACGTTCCTTACAAGAACACTGGAGATAGCGCAGAAAACAAAGAGGAAAATGGCCGACGTACAAGCTCCTCTAAAACTCGAAGATATCCCTGTAATGAATTTTGGGAGATACATGATCAAAAAGATGAAAGAATACCGCAAGGAAGAAGCATTGGTATGTTTGTCAAATGAGCTGGAGCACAGCATTTCCTACAAGATTGCATGTGCTCCCAGCACAAGCTGGAAAAGTCTTTACTGTCCGCATTGGATCTTGTGCTGCACAAAAAATGCTCTGCGAATACTCTGATTAGACGGCGCGGATGAGTATGCTGGTCTGAGACCATTACGAAAACACGCCTATTCAAATATACTTAAAATTTTACCACCAAAAAATGAAAATTTTCAGACAAAAAATCTGATTTTTTTTTTTTTTTTTTTTCATATTTCTGCTCAAAACATCGATTATGGTTACTCGTTAGAACCGCCTGTATGTTTTTTAGGAGAAATAAGAAAAATAATATATACCTTCCTGTTAACCCCAGTTTTACTATATAAAAGTGGGGTTTAAGGGGGGTCAAAATTATTTAGGTATGTTTTCGTAATGTATTCTACAGTATCTAATCATTCTGTAAGCGGACAGATAAAACTTCTGATATTTTCATATTTCTGCTCAAAACATAGATTGTGGGTACTCATTAGAACCGCCTCGGTGAGGCGGTTCTAACGAGTACCCACAATCTATGTTTTTGAGTAGAAATAAGAAAAATAATGTTTACCACTGTAAACCCCAGTTTTACTATATAAAAGCGGGTTTTAATGTGGTCAACATTATATAGGCATGTTTTCGTGATGCTTCGCTGGGACCACTTGCAAGCTTGTAGGAAATGCTGCGCCCGGCTTAAATCTGATTCATGACGCAGTATTTGCATCTTCAAGACAAAATTCCATTGGGGCAGATCATTGTATGTGCTTGACTGACGATATTATCCACTGTTTGCTGGATGAAACGTTAGTCCTGATCGCGATCATAGATCCAGAAAAGGCACTTTTTGTTGTAACTCGAAACTGCCTCTAATTGTTTGATTTCTCCCTGAAAAAATGTTTTATGTTCTCATTAAAAGCACCTCGCCGAGGGGAGGGCGACGTTTTTGCAAGAGTAAAACTGATTTATTTGTTTGTGTTGAGGTTTTACGGTCCAGTCAACCCAATGGGGTCATGTCGAGCGCGGTCAGTTTACCTAACCACACGTTTACTGGGCAGGCTTAGTCCTCTAAGCGGTTAACCAGTATTGTGCACATTCTTTCGACAGAAAAATATTTAATCCCACCCCACAAGTTTATACTGTTTATACTATCCAAGCAGGATATTCTGATGTTGATGATCGTTTTTGGGTCGATTGTTTATTATCGAGCCATAGTATACAAACGCCTAAATATCCTTAAGGTAGTTACCCACATGATTATCATTGACAAATGGAATTGAACCACGCGTTTGCACATAATCCCGATAACGGTTATTTATAGCCGTGCTATTCTTGTCTCTGTGACGTCATAGTGCAGTAAAAAGAGGGATATCAGTCAGACCTGTACTGGGACATTGGCAAAACAGTGCAAGCCTAGATCAGACGCCGTAGGACGCGGTGTCTTATCAGGGTAGGCAATGTTTGGTTAAATTACAGAAAGTTAAGAGTTAAATGAAACAGTCTTACGTCCACGTCTGACCATTTTTCCAGCCTACACTCAGAGAAAATTGACCCACCAGTGCTGTCAGTGCTTTGATTTGTAATTCTGGCAGTGTGGTTATATATATATATATATATATATATATATATATATATATATATATATATATATATATATATATATATATGATTATGAAGAATATATTATAAGTGAATATACTCAGGAAATGTCACAAGCACGACGCACAGCCCTCCCGAGGCACCAAGGGAAGGAGTGATGAGAAACAAAGACAACACGAATGCTACATTCAAAAAATGAACTGCAACAGAGGAATCGCATTGGAACGGTCAGTAGTAAAATTAGGGGGTGCGGTGTGTGGAGGGGAGGGTGTTTAAACTAGTTTTATTCACGCGGATCCTCGCCCTTAAATCTGATGCACTTCCTTCTTACAAATATATTTATGTTCGACCCGCATAGGCGTCCTCTACCTCGCCCGTGTAACAGCGTAGCTAAATAAATTAATCAAAAACATTGTCATGAAATAAAGCAAAGGGCTTTATGGCGACGACGCCAAAACACAAAACAGTCTTAAGCAGGAGGATGGACCCGTCTACAGACATTGACAGTCAGGCGCCGACCATCGCAAACACATTGCGGAGGTAGCCGTCGTTTAGTCTGAGGACCGACCTCATAGTCCTACGTGGTCCTATAAATTTCCGTAGAATCTGTCACAGATCTATCATGATAAAAGTGGGATTGTAGCTAAGTTACTGACACAGTTGAGTTGAACTTCGTTGGCGTATATATCATAAGCAGGGTTTTCCCTGACTTGCAGTTTGGAAATTTTTAACCTCAAAACCTTATTCTTGACCCCTAAAAGTCAGGGACAAGGGTTCATAGCGAGGCATATATGATCAATCCAATATTAATTTTATTATCTGTGGCTTTGTATTCTAGTCTATGTCCTTGATGAGGCGGTTCTAACGAGTACCCATAATTTATGTTTTTGAGCAGAAATAGAAAAAACAAATGAAATAAAAAATGAAATAAATAACGTATACACCTGTAAACACCAGCTTTACTATATAAAAGTGGGATATAAGGGAAACAACATATGGGCATGTTTCCGTGATGCATTTCAGCAAATTCTTAGCTATCGTTCGCAGTTCGCGGCTGAACTTACTTGTGTGTGTATATGTCTTTTTTTTTTTTTTTTTTTTTTTTGGCATTTTTTTCACAAGAAGAGACATTGTTACTTCCTCTTTGTTCTCCTCCATAGCAAGCCTCTTCCAAAGGCTGCTACTCTAAGGTGAACAAGTTCTTTCCTTGTAGACTATATCCCATTTTCAGAATGAAGGTAAAACAAATTCGACAAAATTGTTTTTGCATGACTTCACCCTTCTCCTTAAATAAATCCTATAAGGAATGACCCTTGAGAGCAATGAAACATACTTAAATACTTAAAACAGTTGAAGTTTCAAAGAGCTCTCCCCAAGTTTTTTTTTTTTTTAGACTGAACCCTTTTTTCAGACAGGAAGGCAAAACAAAATAGACAGAGTTTTCTCTGTATGAAGTTTTATTTATTCTCGTTGAATAGCATTTATACGCAATGATCCTTGAGAGAAATGAACACACTTATAATACTGAAAATAGCTAAACTATCAAATTTTCTTGGTCATACAAGCTAGTTCAGCCGATAAGGTCTTATCAGTGACCCTCATAAAATTTTCAAAAATCCCGGAATGGACTCGGTATTCAGAAAGGACAGAAAATATAAACTGTACCATAATGGAGTTTAACCCTCTTATCCCTGAGTTTCTGAAATGGAATCTTCCATACTTTACTTAGGACAAGTCCACTGATGCAAACAGGGTTTTAGTCTAAAATCAAAAATAGAATGACAAACAGGGTAGATCCTGATGAGACGGCTCGTTATGAGCCGTCTCATCAGGATCTACACTGTTTGCATAGGTAGCTGGTTTGGTCTGCCGGGCTGAAAAGGTTAATGCTAGACAAGGAAGTGTATTCTTCGTTTAGGTAGATGGAGTAACAGGGAAAACATACAGATATGAAGACATTATCAGCATGTCAGAACGATTAGCTTCCGGATTACAGAAGTTAGGGGTCCAGAAAGAGGATGTCGTCTGCATTCTGGCGCCAAATCATTTGGATTACCCGGTTACATTTTACGCTACAGCCTTAATCTCCGCCATACTGCGACCAGTAAACCCATCGTTTAGTAAAGGTAAGACACAACCACACATACACACATAAACACATATAAGCTATGATAATCTGTTTCATTATATTATATACTATTCGACTTTATACTAATCTACTGTTCATTCAACGAAAATCTATCAAACGAGGAAAGCTTCTTTTCAAACAAATATGTCTGTAAAGGAAATTTATGCCTTTTTTTTACATGCGGCCACGCGAACCAGAATATTTGCGATATGCAGGGGTGTAAATTATCAGGCGATTTTTCTTGCAAAGTATGAGAATTCTGCACTTTTTCCAACCCCATATGAAGTTGTTTTTATTTCTATCAAAACTGAATAAATCTGTCTTAATATGCTTTATGACTGAAGTGTCCTTATTTTCCTGTATTATATGGTGAAAATCCCATAGATTATATTCTCTACTGTCCTTTCGACATCCTTTGAAAAAAGACTTTTTCCGTTTGGCGGTTTATTTGGAATGAAAATCTTTTGTTCTGATTAACTATAACCTATCAGGAACCATTTGTCTTTTCTGTTTCTGCGCTTTGTTTTCAGATATTTACTGTAAAATTAATCCTACGACCACCAGTTGCTCTGACCTATAGTGAAATGGATTTTTGGAAGAGAAAAAAAATATTAGAAATTATTTTTTTGCCTTTCTTCACTGATTTAAATTTATTGATGTTCCATAATGATATTGTGAAAACCCGCATACAAATTACCTACAGTATTGATTTGTTTTGCATAATTTGCATGAAAAAAATGAGAATTTCGATTTGCCTTTTCAAAAAAGGTAAGAGAAAAGCCCAAACCACTGAATATAATCAAACGTTTGTTACGTAAGCAGTTACGACAAAAGAATTTGCATTGAATCATGACAAACATTTTGCTTATTTACTTCTTCAGAGTAAAGGGCCGCATAAAAACGATTTTCTGAAATATGTCGAAAGCAGTGAAGATGCGAAGGATTTTTTTTCCTCACATTACGAAAACACGCCTATTCAAATATATATATATAATTTCACCTTAAAGAAAAAACTAAAAATTTTCAGATAAAAAACCTGATATTTTTCACATTTCTGTTCAAAACAAAGATTGTGGGGATTCTGATTAACATAGAGGCGGTTCTAACGAGTACCCACAATCTATGTTTTTGAGCAGAAATAAGTAAAATTATGTATACCCCTGAAGTTTCAAAGAGCTCTACCCAAGTTTTTTTCTTTTTTTTTTTTTTTTTTTTTTTTTTTTGATTTTCACTTTTTTTCCATTAGACTAGACCTCTTTTTCAGACAGGAGGGCAAAATAAAATTACTATATAAAAGTGGGGTTTAAGGGGGACAGAATTATATAGGCATGTTTCATGACGTTTTCCTTATTTTTCTACGGAACATATGTTACGGATATTCATTAGAAGGCCCTCTGCGAGGCATAGCCATATCGTGATCTTCGTTCATCGTCGATATATTCTACCGTATACAATGTTTCTGTAAATTGGCCGCGTCAAGCGAAAAAGTGTCTCCGAACATGTGCAGAATGCGCAGATTCAGATGATTCTCCGTATGCGCAAAGTAACACCAGGCCTTTGCTTTCCATTTCATACGCGTTTTATTATTGTTTTTATAATTTTAGACGACATCAACAAAATTCTTACAGAGTCGCAATCAAAATACGTGTTTACAACACCTACCCTGGTGTCTACCGTCAACGAAGCTGGCACAGGCCTTCAAGATATTCAGGTAAAAATGAAAATATTGGTTCGTAAAACTGATTTTCATTTAAATAATGCGTTTTTTTTTTTTTGTTTTTTTTTCTCATACTTGTTGCCATCAAATAATCAATTGATAATTTTAGCCGGGGTACAACATTTCCAACACGATTGCATGTGCGCCAAGCAAATATTCATATCAACCTGCACATCCTTGTTCAGAGTCTTTGCTGTCCGCCTGAACGCCCTTTGGCTCCTAGGCTTCCCACAGAGTGTCCTACGATGGCTATCAGTCTGTACGGATGCGCAGGCTGATCTGAGTCTTCGATGGGCGCACATGCAATCTTGTAGGACATGCTGTGCCCCGGCTTATTTAAAATTCTGCTGGTAGCAGAAGTATTTTGCTATGCAAAAATACTCTCCATCATTCAAACTTTGAAAACTTGATAGCGTTTTTGAAACTCCTATTTATCTCTGTTCAACTGTAAAACCAATAATAATAATAATAATAATAATAATAATAATAATAATAATAAATTATTATTATTATTATTATTATTATTATTATTATTATTATTATTATTATAGTAACTGTCTTTTACGAGAATGACATATAATTTTTTTTATTTTATTTGTATGTTGTGTGTACTCATTAGAATTGCCTCATCGGCGCTCAACATAAATCAATATGTAGGACATCGAAACCATTTTCCTACATTATCGCAATTTGCTTCCTGACCTGGTACCTATGGTTACCCTCAGTGGCTCAAACAACCCATGTCTCGAACAATTTTCTATAGTCCCAAAGATTTTCGAGCCACTGAAGTTCGACTATATTTAGAAAACAGTGTAGTAATCTAACATATGGTACTCATTTAAAACTTCTAACAATATATACATATTATAAACATTTACATTGTAAGATGCGGCCGACAAATTCGCCGGATCGATGCCAGAGCAACGCTGGTACATCTTGGCCATATGTTGATTCAACGTCGTCCCACCGCCAAGTGTCCGTCCGGGTATTTAATCTAAAACATATTTGGAATCTAAATTAAACAGTCTAGGAATTGCAGTTAAAAGTTTCTTTGAATACTAAGCGTATAAAAGATACTAAATATCCTAAAAGATGATGTCTGCTGAAACGAGGACTTATAGAACACAATAAGAATAAATTGGGCCTTCAAATGTATCAGTAGAATCTTAAGATCTGATCTGAAATAAAAACATTAACAATTGCACATTCGTTCATTAACTCACATATTCAGACATTACGAATAAACGGAGTGTCTCCCCGGCCATCATATGATCGTCCTTTCTAAGGACCTTGCACCGTAGATTATTTATGACAGACCAGCATTCGGCCCTAAGGTGACAGAAAGACCGACAGAGGGGCCCCCAAAGTGCCATTCTATGCATTAGTAAATTCAGAATTATCAAATTCAACATTACATAAAGAAATACTTGAGCCTCGGTAAACTCTGCACAAAGGAGAAACTACCAAAATTTATTATCTTGCCGTCCATTTTTATAACCTTCACAGAAATTTTGCACCACAAAAACCCAATGAAGACTGTTCTAAACTATTGGTTTGAAGACATGGACTGACTGGCAAGCGATACGGACCGTCCAGCGATAAGGACTATTTTTGCTTCAAAACTAAAACAGATAGGTAAAAATTACCTAAGATATTTATTTTCGCGAATGAATAGAATGCTGGTTGATTAAAACATCACGAAAACATACCTATATAATTTTGACCCCTTAAACCCCACTTTTATATAGTAAAACATGGATATACATGGGTATACATTATTTTTCTTATTTGTGCTCAAAAACATAGATCGTGGGTACTCGTTAGAACCGCCTTGCCGAGGCGGTTCTAACGAGTACCCACAATCTATGTTTTGAGCAGAAATATAAAAAAATATCAGAGTTTTTTTACCTGTTTTTTACCTGAAAATTTTCGGCTTTTGGAGGTGAAATTTTCTATATATTTGAATAGGCGTGTTTTCGTAATGGAATTTAAAGGGCATTGATATACGTCGGCTTGAGAAAATCAGATACGACTGAACTGATAAAAATAGGACCATTCATAAATATTTCAAAATGAAAAAGGCTGATATTCGGACGTACGTCTATACTACACCACAGATAGGCAGATACCACCTCTCTCTACACAAGCACTAATCTATGCAGCATGTATTGGGATATTTTATAATAGTGTGCATTTTCCATGTTATTTGATAACAAGTTTCATAGCTCCAGATAAAAGATGTATCCACATAATATTCCTCTTATTTCTCCATGAAAACATATGTTGTGGGAACTCATTAGAAGCGCCTAGCCAGAGTTTTACAGAAATGTTCCTTGAGGAGTCCACTATGTTACATGTGTATTTTGTCCAGACCTCTGATTTTGATTGGTGTCCATGGCAACTGAAACGTTAAATTTGCAAAATATATTAAAATATTCTCCTCAGAAGCCATAAGGGGGCTGTAGCTAAAACTTTCCAGGAATGTTCATAACGGTAATCTCAGAGTCTACAAAACTTGTGTTTTTTTTATTGTCATTGCTTGTGTGCTTTCGTCGCTATGGCGACTTAAAATCTACATACATAAATATATAATAGAAAAAATGAAAGTAGGTCTTTTTCCATCTTGTTGCAGATATTTTGACAAAAAGTGTTAGAGAAATTTTCCATGAGCAATCTCCTATCCATCACAAAAACATACCTATATAATTTTGACCCCCTTAAACCCCACTTTTATATAGTAAAACTGGGGTTTACAGGGGTGTACATTATTTTCTTTATTTCTGCTCAAAAACATAGATTGTGGGTACTCGTTAGAACCGCCTCGCCGAGGCGGTTCTAACGAGTACCCACAATCTATGTTTTGAGCAGAAATATGAAAAATATCAGAATTTTTTATTTGAAAATTTTCCTTTTTTTGGTTGTAAAGTTTTCAATATATTTGAATAGGCGTGTTTTCGTAATGCAAACATACGAGTTTTGCGCGGCTGAATTGGACTGGTTGTCATGGCAACCAAGGGAGAAAAACAAGAAAAAAAATTTAATAAAAATTCTAAAAAGAAAGAGAAAACATCTCCTTAGAAGCCAGACTGAAGATGAAACTGATACTTTATAAAAATGTTAATATTATTTGCCTCTAGTTACCTGTTTAACTCGTTATAGTAACTTTATGTGTTCAAGGAAATATGTCAATTCAATAACCCTACATTTACAAGGTCAAACGATATTTCTTAGTTTTAGATGATGTTTTTTTTGCGAGGCGGAAGGCTGTATAGCCATATTTCTAAATTTTAGGATGATAGATTTTGGCGAGGCGGAAGGCTGCATATCCTTGGAATCTGTCTTGGCGCCAGAAGGAACACCGTATACAACTCTCGACGCCGACTGGAAGTCCATGACAGCTGTACTTCTACCGTCTGGTGGAACTACTGGGTTCCCAAAGGCAATTCAACTGTCACATTTTGCTCTAATTGCAAATGGCATACAGATGAGGTAAAGAGTTATGATAACGCCTACCTGAACGGCTCAAATGAACAAAAAGTAGTTTAAAAATATCATAGCTCCAGATAAGAGAGGGTGTTCACATACACGTTTTCTTGTTTCTTCATGAAACCGTATGTTGTGGGTACTCATTAGAAGCGCCTTGCCGAGGGGTTCTAATGAGTACCCACAACATATGGTTTCATGGAGAATAAGAAACATATCACTTTTCGGATGATGAAAAAAAGCGCCTAATTGAAGTTACAGCTAAACTTCAATGGCTCGAACATCTTTGGTACTAGGGAAATTTGTTCCAGATATGGGTAGCTCGAAGCACTGAGGATTAATCATGGCGCCAGGTCAGGAAGCAAATGACGATAATTTAGGGAAATCTTTTCGATCTGCTACACAATAATGGAAGGTTGAGTCTACACATTAGAATCGGGCGATTCTAATGAGTACACACAACATACAATTTCATGACAAAATAAGAGCTATCGAAAGAATATCGTAGGGACTCAAAACGAGTTCGAATTAGCCATGGTAAACGCGCCATCGGCGTTCGAGCTATTGAGGTTCGACTGTATTCGCTGGCTGATCTTAATCATTATTATTCTTAGCTATCATGATAGTTTCTTCTGTTTATGTAACATATCCTTCTGACAGTGTGCTGTTAAAGCTAATATTACAATTACTACCGTTCACACAAAAAAAAAAAATAATAATAATAATGTTTTTTATGCGTAGACCAAGATTTTTTTTAAGCTAGTCTGACCCAGAAAAACTTAAAGTATTAGCTTTCACAAAAAAACTTGTTCTACGCTTAGCGTAGAACAAGTTTTTTTGTGAAAGCTAATACTTGGTTATAAATAATGTTGAGCAGTCCATGGAAAATAGCATTTGACCAGTCCATGATCTTTCATAAAATGCTTCCGGAAAAATACCAAACTCTAAGACTGTCTACGCCCATGGGCGTAAACAATAATATTAATTGGATGTTGTCGTATCGGACTGGTTACAGGTCCGAGGTCTCTTGCACTGGGCCACAGATGGTTGTATTGGCCGGAGCCGAGGCTCGTATAGCCACCTGAGGACCATTACGACAGACTGAGTCCATTCCAGGGTTTTTGAAAAATTATATGAAGGTTTCTGATGAAGCCTAATTGGCCGAAACAAGCTAATCTGACCCAGAAAACTTATAACTTGAGCTGTTTTTAGTTTTGTGTGTGTGATCCGTCTTCTCAAGTGTCATTTCAATTAGAATCTATTGTTCATAATTTAGGAGAAGCATGATAGGTACTTCAGGTGTCCTAATATTTACAGTAAATACGGCAAGTCATTCATACACAATGAACAAAATTATATCAAAGATGCTTTCACAATAAAAAAAAATATATGAAGCCAGCGCACGACAAAACCTACAATAAGACCTGTGTGATGAACAAAGATGAAGATCAACCTGTACGTCCAACCATTATGGCAAGGGCTCTCGTTTATCCCTCTTTGTATAGCCTGGAGGCTGTAGAAATCACATGCGATTAAAATACATTTTCAGTGGAAACAGCCTGCCAAAAACTGTTTTCATCCCTTTTGAGGTCTATCTTATAAGAAAAGAACTGGCTCCTCTTGGGCGCTAATTCGTTTCTTTTACAGCAGTTCTTTTTTCAGAAGGCGCTTGATGTGCAAAATACAAAAGTTGTCTTCCTAGTGAAAATGAATCTATTATACATTTCCAGTCATTTTAAGGGCACAGGGAACCGATTGTGTCGGAACTGCTGATTGGTGCAAAAAGGGCAGGACTATTTATTTTATATAAGGCGAGTGGTTAATGGGAAAGATGAAATGAAACTTATCATTCTAATTTGAAGACAAATGTTTGCGTGTAATTTCATGATTGTTTCGTAGAAATAAATACTTCTGTTTTTATTAACATTTTGATATCTGCCAACTAAAAGATCGCTACGTCCAGCCTTCAAAACGTCGCAGAGAGTGCTTGTGTAGTTGGTGTTTTTATTTATTTATTTTGCTGTGTTCAGTCTGGTCTTTAAACTAAAACAATGTTTTGAAGCCCAGCCCTGCCCTAAAAAGAATTTTTAACTAATTCATATCGAACTCTATGGGAAGACAGTTAGTTCCATGTTCCCTTAAGTCTATTTGTTACTATTATAGCCACGCTGGTATGAGTGTTGCCAGGGAGTGTTTACTTCTCTTTTTGCCCATGTTTCACGGCTTTGGTCTTGTTACCATAGTAGCAACGACGCACAGTGTAGGATGTAAACTGGTCATAATGCCCAGCTATAACAAGGAGGATTATCTTCGACTGATAGAGGCATACAGGGTAAGCATACTGTAAAACGTATGTTTGTTCCGTCTTACAACATGCTGCAGACTTTTCATATGCTGTCTTACCACATGTTGCAGACTTTCCATTGCTGTCTTACCACATTATTCAGACTTTCCATATGCTATCTTATAACATGTTACAGACTTTCATATGTTGTCTTACCACATAATCCGAATGCTGTCTTACCAATGTTGAAGAATTTCAATACCATTACGAAAACACGCCTATTCAAATATACTGAAAATTGTACTACCAAAAAATGAAAATTTTCAGCTAAAAATTTCTGATATTATTCATATTTCTGCTCAAAACATAGATTGTTGGTACACGTTAGAACCGCCTCGATGAGGCGGTTCTAACGAGTACCCACAATCTATGTTTTAAGCAGAAATAAGAAAAAATAATGTATACCCCTGTAAACCCCAGTTTTACTATATAAAAGTGGGGTTTAAGGGGGTCAAAATTATACAGGTATGTTTTCGTGATGCGCTGTCGTAACACATGTTTCAGACTGTCCATATCATCTCTTACTACATTATTCAGAATTTCCATATTCTGTCTTAACACATTTATTAGACTTTCCATATGTTGTCTTTATACATTATTTAGACTCCATATTCTGTCTTACTACAATACTCAGACTTTTCATATGCTGTCTTACTACAATATTCAGACTTTCCATATATTGTCTTACTACAATATTCAGATTTTCCATATACTTTCTTCACACATGTTTCTGACTTTCCATACTCTGTCTTACCACATTATTCAGACTGTCTATATGCTTTCTATGTTGAAGACTTTTCATATCCTGTCTCACCACATGTTGCAGACTTTCCATTGCTGTCTTACCACATTATTCAGACTTTCCATATGCTATCTTATAACATGTTGCAGACTTTCTGTATGCTGTCTTATCACATCTTGAAGAATTTCCATATGCTGTCTGATCACATTATTCAGACTTTCCGAACACTGTCTTACCACATGTTACAGACTTTCCATATGCTGTCTCTCCGTATTATTCAGAATTTCCATATATGTCTTCGCACACTACTCAGACTCAATATGCTGTCATACCACATGATGCAGACTTTTCAAATGCTGTCTGACTACATTATTTAGACTTTCCATATGCTGTTTTATCACATTATTCAGACTTTCAACACGCTATCTTACAACATTATTCAGACTTTCCATATGCTGACTACCACTTTTTTGGACTTTTAATATGCTATGTTACAACGAAAATGTAACAGTGCAGTATTATAGAAAAAGCTGTGCGCCGATTCCTATGTTAGAATGATATAAACATAAATCATTGTCTAATACTTTGGTAAAATAAATATAAAAGTTTTGTTGTATGCGTTTCTGTGGTTTTGTTTTGGTTATAATATTAATAAATTCATTTATAATTTCAGCCGTCCACGTTGCACATGGCTCCACCTGTCATGATTATGTTAGCAAAGGATCCGGAAGTTGCCAAGTATGACTTGTCTTCGGTTAAAAGAATATTTTGTGGTGCCGCTCCTCTTAGTCATGAGATAGAAAAAGCTGTAAAAGCCAAATTAAACCTTACGTATATTCAACAAGGTATCCGTATTAAAGCATAGCATGCTGATTAAATGTTAACCCTTTCATCCCAACAGACCAATACATATACCTTTACAAACAGTGACGATCCAGATACCTATAACTTAGAAAAGAAATTTGTCCAATTGATAAGGACGGACAGGTCCACCATGCACATATGGGTTGAGATGAAGCTCCATTCTTTTTTTAGATAAAGCACCAGAAAGGAGCTGGAGATTAAAGTGTGGAAAACGACTCATTACGAACACATGCCTATCTAAATATACTGAAACATTTACCACAAAAAAATGAAAATTTTCAGATAAAAAACTCTTATATTTTTCATAATTCTGCTCAAAACATAGATTGTGGGTACTCGTTAGAACCGCATCGGAGAGGCGGTTCTAACGAGTACCCACAATCTATGTTTTTGAGCAGAAATAAGAAAAATAATGTATACCCCTGAAAACCACAATTTTACTATATAAAAGTGGGGTTTAAGGGGGTCAAAATTATATAGGCATGTTTTCGGGATGTGGAATAGGGAGGTAATTTAGGAGGTTAGAATTACAAAAGTCTGATTCTGTTGGTTTTGTGCATGTACATGCTTCATTTAATATATGAATAAAAATGTACAGAATCGGAAAAAAATATATACAAGCCAAACCGCATGTTAAAATAGATAGTTCGCACGTATTATCTCCCTTTTTATAGAAAAAATAAGACACATACTATCAATCTGCTGAATTAGCCCCGAGAATGATAAATGTTAACCATACAATACCCATTTACATTCCCCACACTCTTTCATCGTTGAAACTGCTACGAAACATTAGCTTTCAAAACGGAATTGAAACCAATTTCAAAGAAGGTTTACTCTAAGAAGAAAGAATTTGCTCCCCTTGATTACAGTCTTTGCAGTCCGCATGAAGACGCATGGGCTCTTTGGCTATCCACAGAGTGCCTTTTGAAGACTGGTCAGACTGCGCGGTTCCGCAGGCTGATCTGAGTCTTCGCTGGGCGCACTCGCAGTCTTGTAGGAAATGTTGTCACCCGGCCAAGTTTCGCTGTCACCCGGCTAAGTTTTGCTTTACGAAGCTTACCATATATACTTTAAGTATTCGAATATATAGTCCTGAGCAAACAGTCTATACCAGAATGTGGCGTATGATCAAGTTGTATACACTTAGTCGATCGTCCAGCGGGGTTTCGGCACATAAACAGGTGGTAAAATGGGCTTGGTCGAATGTTTGGACAAGTTTGATGAGCAAACCATCATGAAAACATGCCTATATAATTTTGACCCCCTTAAACCCCACTTTTATACAGTAAAACTGGGGTTTACAGGGGTATACATTATTTTTTTTATTTCTGCTTAAAAACATAGAATGTGGGTACTCGTTAGAACCGCCTCGGCGAGGCGGTTCTAACGAGTACCCAAAGTCTATATTTTGAGCAAAAATAAGAAAAAATATCACAATTTTACATCTTAATATTTTCGTATTTTCGGCGGTAAAATTTACAATGTATTTGTATAGGCGTGTTTTCGTAATGAATGTGTAACCCATTTTGCCTGGCGTCCTATTGTGGCAAAGGCAGTCACATACTTCATGTGGCTCATATGCAGATTCTGTTTCAGTCTAATTTTTTTTTTTTTTTTTTTTTTTTTTCAGTTTTGTGATTTTGTTCTTTGTTTTCAAGGCTCGTGTATTTTAGAATATATTTATCCACACTATAGCTAGTGGAAGTGCCGTGTGGCGGCCGTAAAACATCTCCGCTTAGTTCTCTATCGAGTATTTTATAAATTCTGGCCCCGAGGTAATAAAAACTCTTTTCATGCTCAAGTCAGCTGAGCATGAAATTTTCTCTGCTAATAAACATGAAAATGTCATTTTTATATTTATTAGCAGAGAAATTTTCATGCTCAGCTATGCATAAAAAGAAAGAATTTGCAATGGTTAGTAATTTGAGATTTATTAGCATGATAAATTTCATGCTCAGCTGAATTGAGCATAAAAAAGTTTTATTACCTCGGAGCTTGGTTCCTTGTGATCACTGAGCCCATCCCGGGAGTATTAAATCATTATATAAAGGTCAATGATGATGCTTTATTGACCGAAACTAACTAGTCTGACCCAGAAAATATGTCGCTTGGGCTGTATTTTTTATGGGTATCGCTCTGAATGCATGTCTTTTAGAATAATTAAGAATATATTTAATTTGCAGGTTACGGACTGACAGAAGCAGGAGTTACGCATGTTAACAAAGCAGATGCACATCGGTACAAATCTGTTGGTAGACACATGGATTTGGTTAAAGTTAAGGTAGACTTGATTGATTTAAACGTACAGTCAACCTTCCTTACACCGACACTCGATTCAACGACAAAATTCGTTATACATGTACTGACAATTTGAATTAGCACGGACATTCTCTCTCAAGAGGTGACAGTTAATCAGAAATTTTGCAGGAACATTATTATTCAATACTTCAAGCAACATAAATTTTGGATATTTGTTAGTATCGCCTCACCGAGGCGATCCTAACAAATAACCAAAAGATTTGTCCTATGAAGAAATAAGAATAAAACGTGGCTTTTTGTTCCACATCATTCTCCTGATTAAGAACTCTTTACAACAGCAAATTCATTTTAATAGCAATATCTTTGGGAACAACTGATGTCGTTGTAACGAGGGTCTACTGTATTTATTTCAATATTATTGCATAAAAAGCAGTGTCGCACGTTATAAGCTGCCGTGCATTAACTGGCGAAAAGCCATGTATTAACAAGGCAATTCACGCGCTTTTAACGCAACTTTCAATATGATCGTAACGGGGCCACAGAATTACTGCCGTTACGAGATGTGTACTGCCTGGCCCTAGAACGAGCATAGTCCGTGGAAATTGCGTTCGCGAGACATTGGTGAAAAGGGAAACAAAATAGTGCAAAGAAAATAACGCAAAAATGTAGCAAATGTTTTCAGTTTTTATGCAATAAAAGCGATCGAACATGGTTTTCAATGAATTAACATTCGTCAGGTCGGGAGGTGTTGAAAATCGCGGCCTTCGGCCTCGGTTTTCAACACCTCCCACGGGAACTGGCGAAGGTTAATGCATGAAAAAACATGTTTGATCCCTATATTGCCTTACATGTTCGACACCTTAACTCCTAACCATACTTGTCCAAACATTTAAACAAGTTCATTCTGCTACCTGTTGGCGAATCTTCATCAAAGCATTAACAGCACTGGTGGGTCGATTGTCTCGGAGTGTATGCTGAGATAATGGTCCTGAACGGGGACTTAAACTTGTTTCTTTTAACCTTTAACTTCCTGTAATTTAAGCAAACAGTGTAGATCCTGCTCTGACGCCGCATTCTGTGGCGTCTGATCTGTGTCTGCACGTTTTTCCGATGTCCAGGTTTTACAGATAACCCTCTTTACACGGCGCTCTGACGTCACAGTGACGTGAATGGCGCCGCTATGAATAACCGTTACCTGGATTTCGTACAAACACGCGGGTTGTTTTCATTGGTCATGATAATCACGCGGACAACACACTTAAGAACATTTTGGTGTATGTATACTTATGTTCATTGTAAACAATCGTGTAATATTCTGACACTTCCATTTTTCTCTTTGAACATGTTCATTTCCAATTTAATTGGTGACTATTTTGTTTTATTGTATTAAAATCTGTAACAGAGATCCTTGTACTTGATACACAGTGTAGACACTGATCAGACGCTGTCTTCGCCGTCAGAACGGGTTCTGCTCTGTTTGTCAATGTCTCTTTTATGAAACGCTAGGCATCGATGACGCCTCCTGGTTGAAAATAATTCTTGTATGGGACGCTAGGCATAAACGGTTTTACAAGCGAAATGGTATACGAAGGAACAGCTCAGCAGTGCACTGCGACATTGTAACTGCGGATCATGTGCAAGCCAAAATAGCAGCCTGTTCATATGAGCTGACAGATCAGTACATACACTGTTCGCTATATCATACTGTAAATTATATTAACGTACAGCGCACCTTGTGTTTGCCTTCCTGCTTCACCCATAGATATAAGTAAAGATACCCAGGAATATTCCAAAATCACGAAGCACAGAGACACCCAAAGAAGATGAAGCACAACATCACGAAAACAAACCTATATAATTTTGACCCCCTTAAACCCCATTTATATAGTAAAACTGGGGTTTACAGGGGTATACGTCATTTTTTTTTATGTGGTGAAATTTTCAATATTTTTGAATAGGCGTGTTTTCATAATGAATAAAAACAAACGTCACAATATGAAACCACAGGCGCACAAACAAAGAAGAACTCTAAAAGAGAAGCCGCAATGGAACGGTCAGTAGGAAAACTACTTGTGGGGGAAGTGGGGTGGGGGTGGAATTAACCATGAGTACTCGTCTTTGTTTATTATAGTGATTAATTTGATTTTTATGTTTTCGCTTTGATGCATTGACTGAGTTGGGAGCCTTTATGCGAACCGAATTTTTATGTATTTCTGTAGCATCGGGACCCAGGGTGAAGTTAGCTAGCTGTAAAAGTGCTTTAAACCCCCCGGTGGTTTGCTCTACCGACCGTTCTAAGGCGGTGGTCCCGGTGTTAGTCTCACTCTTTGTTGCTTTGTGGTTTATTCTACGAGGCGATTTGTTGTATGTCTTTCCGTGTGTCATTTTGTTCTTGTGTTTTTCAGTCTTTTAGTATTGCGATAACTTTGCTTGGGGAAGAGAGAGCTAATCTTAGAGCTTTTCGTACGTTTGTTCGGTTTTTGCTTGTTTAGACTTGTCGGTTTCCCCTTCCTCTTGGAGTCTTGGAAGGGCTTCTGTTTATGATTGTGGCACTCCCTGGACTTTTCTCTTACCTTTTTTAAACTAGTTTTACCCACGCGAAACATCAACCTTAATTCTGATGCAGCTCCAGTTACAAATACAATGTATATGTTTGGTTCCGGAGAGGTCTGACATCACAATGAGACCTTCATCACAATGAGGCATCACAATGGTCTCCTTCATATCAACGGCAAATCTCTCATCAGTCAAAGATCAGACTGCGAATATTTGTAGACTATTGTGAGTCAAAGTTGAGACTGGGAGTATTCGCAGACTGTTGTGAGTCAAAGCTCAGAGTCAAGTCTCATACTGTGAGTATTCATAGACTGTTATGAGTTATGGTTCAGACTGCGAGTATTCGCAGACTGTTGTGAGTCAAAGCTCAGAGTCAAGGCTCAGACTGCGAGTATTCATAGACTGTTATGAGTTAAGGTTCAGACTGCGAGCATTCTCACTGTTGTGAGTCAAGGTTCAGAATGCGGGTATTTGCAGACCGTTGTAAATAGTTTACTTTTTTTCACGTTTTATTTTATTAGATCGTAGATGTGCACACTGGTGAAGCCCTAGAATCAAACCAAACAGGGGAGGTTTGGATAGGAGGACCACAGGTGGCTAAGGGCTATCTCAATCTACCCGCACAAAATAGAGACACATTTTTACAGGACGGATGGGTTCGAACAGGTATAGCTTAACCTTTACTATTCTTTTGGCTAATTCCGCAGACGATAAAATTGTTATATTTTTCTTAGTTTTCTCAGAAAGTCGGATTTAACATTGGAGACTCTTTGCATGAAATGCCAAACCTAAGAAAAGTATAAAAAGTATTTCAATATGTCGTCTGCTAAAAAAATTACACAGATTACTAAGCGTGACATTTTTGTTCGCCATTCTTCACAAGGAAAACAACTTATGTTAGATTTCCATCATGCTGAATCCCTTCTGAGACGGAATATACTCTAAAAGGAGTAGATCCCTTTCAGAAAGGGACAAATTAATTGTAGTAGAGTTGCTTCTCTTGGAATTGTATCCATTCTTCTTGGGATGTCGTTTCACAGTAGATTCCTTTTCAGAAGGGGCCAAACAATTGTAATAGAGTTGCTTCCCCTGAAATTGTATCCATTCCCCTTACATTTATATAGCCATGTTCCTTTATGAAGGGTTCATTAGTGTCCTGTGTGAAAAACTAGCCTATCTATAAGGGCAATCAAAAGATACACCATTTGCACATGTAAGCCAGATTTAAATGTTTCAGTCATTACTACAGTCGAACCTCAGTGGCTCGAACATCTTTGGGACCATGGGTAGTTCGAGCCACTGAGGGTTAACCATGGCACAAGTTCAGGAAGCAAATAGCGATAATTTAGGATAATCTTTTCGATTTTCTTCACAATGATTGTATGTTGAGTGTACTCATTAGAATCGCCTCAATGAGGCGATTCTAATGGGTACACACAACATATAATTCCATGAAAAAAGTAAAAAAAAATGCTTAAATATTTCTTTTCTTGAGCTATTTGAAGGATTTTGTAGGGACTGAAAAAAAGAGTAGGCGGATATGAAGAGAGACACAGGGCAATTTTGGCGACATATGCAAATACAGTATAACCTCAATGGCTCGAACCCGGATGGCTCGTTTACCGTGGATGATTCGAACCCTTTTTTCAGTCCCTACAAAATCCTTCAAACCGCTCAAGAAAACAAATATTTAGGGATTTTTTTCTTATTTTTCATGGAATTGTATGTTGTGTGTACTCATTAGAATCGCCTAATCGAGGCGATTCTAATGAGTACACTCAACATACAATCATTGTGAAGAAAATGGGGTTCATTAATGCATTGATCCTCCTCATTGAAATGTTGTTCTAGCAATGCATTTCTCATTTGGGCGAGGGTGGTTGGGATATTCCGGCATCTCCGTACCCTTCTGTCAGTTCGTCCCACGCATCTGGACTGTATGGTGGCCTGTCAGGTGGGGTAATGTTATGATTAGCCAAAACGTTAAAACAATCTGGCTGAGGCAGGGCATTATCATGATGTAAAATCAACTGACGTTGTTGCACAAGAGGGACTGCAACGGGGCGGAGGACTTCATCCCTTTCCCTTGCTGCTGTTAAATTGCCCGCTTTCACAATTAACAGTGATTTTACACCATGTAAATTCCTCCCAGGCCATAATAGATCCGTCCCCGGATCTATCCCTCTCGACAACATAACCGTCGGCAAAGCGTTCCGCACGACGTCGGTAAACAGCGACATCGACCTTCTGGGCGAAAAAGAGTGACACGTCGGTGAAAACTACCCGTCTCCAATGCCTAATCGGAATTTTTTTTTGCGGACAGGTGCCTAAAGCTGCGCCATACGACGCATGCAAAGTGCCTGCATCAGGAGAGGACCGACTGACGGACGGCGTACCCAAATACAAGTCTCGCGTAAACGATTTCTCACAGTTTCGGGGTGAACGGGACAATTATGAGCACCAACGGTAATAAGGGCTGTTTTGGTTGCAGTTAGGTGATGATTGCACTAGTGCGAGTGAGAATAGTCCTGTCCTGACATCGTGAATTCACGCGGTCGGTGGGCAACACGTCCTGTCTAACTTGAGCGTCGGATAAGACAAAATCGCTTCAAAACTTTACTCTGCGTTTTTTTTTTGTTGTTTTTTTTTTATTTATTTATTTTTTTTATTTTTATTTATTTTTTATTTTTTTTTTGTTTTTCACTTCAGTATACATCTAGTTATTTGTTGAGCTTGTCACAGCTTTGCAATGCGGGAGGTGTCAGCGATTTGAGTAGCTTGTATAGTTCTTCTGTATTCGCTTCTCCTCGTATTCTATTTTTTGTCAAAATGGGCTCCTATTGTACGCATGTACAATTTTAAGATAATTCGTAAATCTCGATATAATATTTGATATGAAATAATACCTTCGATTTAAAATTCTCTTTAAGAAAACCATATTGATAGAGTGTTGGTATTGGATATCCGATCAACCAATCAGCTTTCGAGTTATGCGTATGGCGGTCACCGGATATCCAATCAACCAAACAGCGTTCGAGTTGTCCTTATGGCGGTGTCCCCCATAGTAACAACTCTAGCGCTTATTGGTTCGTTATTAACCTATACTTTGATGTCACGCCCTTATGGATAAGCGCCACGAAGTGTCCACAAAGGCTATGAACTCAGTCGTGGTATGTTCTCATGTACTTTGTCCTGTTCAATACATGGTATTATGATAAGTATGAATTAAATGATACACACCTTATGTCTTTTTTCAGTATTATTTCTTTCAAAGCAGAAAGACCTTTGCGGTGTTTTGCATGACAACTGTATAAAATACATGACATGGCTGTACTCTCATTCATTTTATTTGTTTGTTCATACTTTGACATGTGAAGTAGGTTCTAACAAGGTTAGGCCACAGCGGACATGATAATTTGGCACTGACAGCTGATGAGGGGTGTAAAATGGCAACAGATTTTTGGAAAAGTGGGTTTTTGGAACAATTTAAAAAATTGTCACTCGCTACAAAATTGACACTTACTGCAAATTGCATTCATGGTTGTTAACCCAGATATGTTTGACAACTTTGCTTTCCTTTTTAATTGCACGGCGGTTGGTTGGATTCAGACATAATGACGGCTTCCTGGTCTATCCGTTTCAGAAAGTAGGTTCTTGACTATCAAAGTGTATGGTCGGGCCCATCGTAGTCCTAGGCCCAGTTGTTCAAAGCGTCGTTAGCTTAACGGGCTCGTTAAAGGTCATTTCGATAACTGTTTTAGCGGATTCAATACACAATATTCTGATATTTTTTGCTGAAAAAATGTGAGTAGCTTTTGCACTGCAAAAGCTACTCACATTTTTTCAGCAAAAAATTTCAGCATATTTGTATATCACTCGATGTAAATTTTAACGAATCGTTAACTAACGATGTTGTTAACTTTGAACAACTGGGCCCTGATTTTTTTTGCTGAAAAAATGTGAGTGCTACTGCAAAAGCTACTGTAAAAGCTGCTCAATTTTTTTCAACAAAAAAATTCAGCATATTTGCGTATCACTCGATTTAAATTTTAACGAATCGTTAACTAACAACATCGTTAGCTTTGAACAACTGGGCCCTAGTTGTGCTTATCTTATGTTCTAGCTTCTGATCGCCATTAATCCATTTGCTTTTTTCATCAAAGAGTTTGTGATTATATGTGTTTCACTGTCATGTTACACTGAAAAGTTAGAGGAACGCTAAAGAGACCGAATATATGTATGTAATTTGGAGCTGAAAAAGACTTAAGGGTGATTTGTCACGCGAGTTAAACTGGTTTTAAGCCTGGAGTAGTTTTCCTGTTGACTCATCTAAGGCAATGCTCTGTTGCAAATCTGCTTCATTTCATATGCAAGGTTTGCTTCGTCTTTTATTGTTTCTCATCTCTTACTTACTACAACTTATATATTTAAAGTCTTGCTAGATGTAGAATATCTACCAATCCTAAACTAACGATAATGATGATTCAAACGGATCTGTACCCAAAGTTGTCATCACGAAAAGATGCCTATATAATTTTGACCCCCTTAAACCCCACTTTTATATAGTAAAACTGGGGTTTGCAGGGGTATAAGTTATTTATAAGTTATTTTTCTTATTTCTGCTTAAAACATGGACTGTGGGTACTCGTTAGAACCGCCTCGCCGAGGCGGTTCTTACGAGTACCCACAATCTATGTTTCGAGCAGAAATATGAAAAATATCACAGTTTTTGTATTTGAAAATTTTAAATTTTTGGAGGAGAAATTTTCTATATATTTGAATAGGAGTGTTTTCGTAATGGTACATATTGCCCTCTGAAATATACTTCATCTGACTGGTGGCGTTAATCAATATGCCACTTGCAGAAAAAGATATGAGATAATTGATTGTTATCCATGGTCCTGCTTAACCCGGATATGCACTGCCTTTACAAATAGTGTAGATACAGATGAAGACGTCAACTTATCTGGATCTGTACATTTGTCATTAAGTCTGTGAATTAGTATCAACCACCTGGAGCAAATAATCTGATTTGTTGAAAATAAGACGGGGGCGTGGTGGCATCTTAATTTATTTAGCATGGCAAGGGTTAAACCATAATCATAATTGTAAGGAGCATCGATGTATTGGCAATGACAGATATATAAATGCTTGGAACATATTGGAATATTTGACTGGCTAAAATTAGAAGTGGGCATTGTATCTTAATTCATTCAGCATGGCAAAGTTTAAATTTAGGTGACATAGGAATGGAAGATGACGATGGATATCTGTACATAATTGATCGACTGAATGAGATGATAACATACAGAGGACGTCAGATCGCACCAGCGAGTTTGGAGGATGTATTGTTACGTCACGAATCAGTTGCCGACGCAGGTGTCGTAAGTGTCCCGGATGAAGGCGAAGGTGAGCTGCCAAGAGCATTCATCGCAACCAAGCCAGGAAAAACAGTAACAGCAACAGAACTCAAGAATTTTGTTGAAGGTACTAGAAATTACCGTGTCCCATCGCGGTAGAATGGAATATATTATTATAACAGTGCCATGATGTAGCAGTGATATGTGTATGATAAACTTGTACTGCCTTGCGGTACAAGCCGGTTGTTTTAGCGATGCGGTAGGGTGCCTGACGCTCAGGCGACCCGGGTCCGGAACCCAGGCAGTGGCATTGATAATTAGATTTTTTTTCACCTGTTACATCTGGTGCCCAATGTTAATAATAACCTTATCTGGTTTGCTTGGTGACCCGACACTCTTGGTGGCCTGATATTGTTCAAATTAAGATTCGGAAACAAATTTAAAAATGGAGGTGAGATATTCAATAATAATAGGTATATAGTAAACTTGCACTGCCTTATGGTACAAGCCGCCTTTTATAGTGACGCGTTAGAGTGGTGGCCTTTCAGTTAGACGGCTATGGTTTGAACCCGGGCAACGGCATTGGTAAATAGATTTTTCACTTGTTACAATAAAAATTTATGGGGCATACATATGAACAGTTCATACTCTGACCAGAATCCAGAATGAGTATATAAAAAGTTACAAAATGGCTAGAATTTGCTTTTCTCCTTTCCCTGTTACCTTTTCATCCATGCATGCCAAACCAGATACCTGTGCAAACAGTGTAGATCTAGACGAGATGGCTAGGGACGAGTCGTCTAATCTACACTGTTGATTTTGATTTTGAATGAAACCCCTATTTGCATCAATGAGCATGTCCAAATTCAAGAACGAAATAGTCAAGTTCGGAAATGCAGGGATGAAAGGGTTTAGTCGTCAGATGCCTACGACTTATAATGTTAACCCTTGTCATGCTGAACCCGGATTCACCCTGCCTGCAGTGTAGATCTTGATCAGTTGGCTTCTGAAGAAGCTAACTGATCTTGATCTGCACTGTTTGCTATTAAGTATATGAATTTATAGCAACAATCCAGATCAAGTAATCTGATTGGCTGAAAATTAGAAGTGGGTGTGACATCTTAATTTGTTCAGCATGCCAAGGGTTAAAAGTTTAATGCGCTATATTGTGCCAGCCGAGGAAGAGCCTATTTCCTGTCATATGTGTTTTTTGCTTTCTATCACAGTGTTCTTTTTTCCGTAGCGTAAACCAAGATTGATACGAGCCTTTGACTCAATTCTGCAAGTCTGATATGTCGAAGTACGGGATATCTCGAAGTATTTCAGAGAGTCCCTTGGAATTCGAGATAACGAGAGTCGACTGTACATAAAAAATGTTGATTGCTACTTGTACTGCGATAATTTTCAATTTGAGTACCAGGGGTTTGCGAAAAGTCAGTTGGGAAATCGAAAACCGACATTAAATTTAGTTTTTTACTAATTCTTAGGAATCTGAAGGATGACAATAATAGTGATGCTTCAGTTTGTGGCATCGACGAAATATTCGATATACGTTTGCTATGTATCAGTAAATACCGAAACTTTGGTGGAAGAATTATGGGACATCCACCAAGTTATCCAACTGAAAATGAAAATGCCCTGTTAAAGTGAAAATAGTTGCATAAAATAATGAGTTGTTCAAAAGCTTATCTAAGTTTTGTTTATGACTTGTTGCAGCTGGCTAAACTCAGAGTTCAGTGTTGTGATACGATCCACAACGTAAGAAAACATATCTTTGGACATGTCCGCCCAGCGAAGAATCCGATCAGCCCGCGCATTTGCGCAGTCTGATCAGAATCTTCCCTGGGCGCAATGTGGATAGTCAAGGATGCATATTTCTACATACGTACTGTGAAGACTTTGATTGGACTGCGCGGATGCGCAGGCTTATTTGAGTCTGCGTTGAGCATATGTGTCAGAAGGTACGAATTCTCATGTTGCGAGACATTTGAAGTATTTGACTATTTATTGCTGTTTATAACATTTTGTGAGATCCAAGAAGAAATCGATAAAATTCGAACTGATTGGAGAAGGACTGTCACCTTCGAACATTGATCACTCGAGCAAATTGACAGACAAACGGTGCTTTATGTATAAGAAAATCAAATACATTCGGGCAGTCTGATCGCTACTATCATAAAGCACTTTCCATACCTTAGATTCTGGTGGCGAACAGCAAACCTCTGATCGGACTGAAGGACCGTGAAAATTGACGTATGCTTTTGCTGTTCGCATATGCATTGAGTGACTGTTTTACTTGACGTCCTAAAATAGATCAACTTGGTAGATATTTAACAAGAGAGACAAATGTATAAGTTCCTACTTGTTTTTGTGCGCTTCACGAAACATGCCTATATAATTTTGACCCCCTTAAACCCCACTTTAATACGGTGAAACTGGGGTTTACAGGGGTATACATTATTTTTCTTATTTCTGCTTAAAAACATAGATTGTTGGTACTCGGTTCTAACGAGTGCCTACAATCTATGTTTTGAGCAGAAATATGAAAAAATGTCAGTATTTTTATCTGAAAACTTTCAGTTTTTGGTTGTGAAAATTTCAATATATTTGAATAGGCGTGGTTTCGTAACGTAATGATAGCAAGCCCATGCTATAGGAGATCTAGTCTCTAGAAAAGAAAATAATATGCTCTTAGGGACAGAGACTAATTTAGCAAAGTTATTTCCCCCTGAGAATGTAGCTATATCCCTTAAAGTGATAGAAATAAGATGCATCTTGATCATTATTCTAATCACTGATAAGAGACTGAGCACAACAAAAATAGTATACTGTTAATAAACAATAGACAGGAAGAGGCCCAATAGGAACATTTAGTACTGGATTATCGATATGTTCCATAGATAATGTCATATGAGCCGCGGCATAGCAAAACTTCTACACACTTTATTACCCTAAAGGCCTCTTTACCACCCCCCTGCTGGGATCCCATAATCACCTCTGTAACATTTCTTAGGTGTCTCTAGAATTGTACCATCTGTGCTTTCGACATCTTTCAGAAAGTCGTGTTTTGCTTGGCTCTTTATACAGAAAACTAGCAAAGTTTTGTCATTATTTAATGCAAAACCATTTGTCGTAGCTATCTTTGCACAAAATTGTTTATTCGAGTCATCATTTTTTTTTAATTAAATATTTTCGCTTTTTACCATAGTAAAAATGAATGCAAATTATGCAGAAATCTATGGGGTAGGTAACTTGGGGGCAGCTTTTCAACAAGTTCCGCTTGTTTAATGTTTCTGAATTTTCATAATATTGTTGCAAAACATCTATATTTTAAATTCAGCAAAGAAAAAATATATGTTCCAAAATATCACTTTTCTATAGAAATTGCATAGGTCAGGCCTATTTTTGGCCGTACGAGTAGATTTTATTTTAGGGTAAATATTTGAGAACAAAACACAGTAACAGAAAAGACAAATGGTTTCTGATAAGATATACTCAATCAGAACAAAATACTTTCATGTGAGATAAAACGCCAAGCATAAACCGTCTTTCAGAGTGACGGCGAAAGGAAAGTAGGTATGGGAACACAATCTTTAGTCAATGGTACCACTTTTGGTCTCATTTAGACTTTAATTGTCTTATCCTGTATTTTAGGTTTTGGTGAAGAGTGCATGAACCTTCAAGGAGGCGTAGTGTTTGTGAATGATATACCTAGGAGCCATTCTGGTAAAATCCTACGGAGAATGTTACAAAAAAAGAATTGATTATAAAGATTTATACGTGTACAGGTTTCTGAAAGAGACTAAAAACTTTTTAAGGATAATAATGTACAATTGCATATATATATATATATATATATATATATATATATATATATATATATATATATATATATATATATATATATATTTAATTTACTGCTTTATACCCCCCCCCCCCCCCCCACCCGGTGGTTTGCTCTACTGACTGTACTAAGGCGGTGGTCCCGGTGTTAGTCTTACTCTTTGTTGCTTTGTGGTTTATTCTACGAGGTGATTTGTTGTATGTCTTTCCGTGTGTCATTTTGCATTTTGTTCTTGTGTTTTTCAGTCCTTTTAGTATTGCGATTACCTCGCTTGGGGAATAGAGAGCTAATCTTAGTGCTTTTTGTACGTTTGTTCGGTTTGTGCTTGTTTGGATTTGTCGGTTTCCTCTTCCTCTTGGGGTCTGGGAATGGCTGCGGTTTGTGATTGTGGCACTCCCTGGACTTTTCTCTTACCTTTTTTTACTACCTATTGATATGTTTAAAATAGCACTGAATGGGTAGCAAACAGAGTGAACCCTGATCAGACGCCACTTTCTGCGTAAAAGTCACATAATGTTGTGTTTACTCTTCCTCTTGGTGCTACTGGAAATCTATAATGTGTTTGTTGTTTCATCAAGCCATTCGGGGTGGGATTCTACAGTTACAAGCATACATACGAAACGTTTATCTCTGGAACACAACCAAACAGAAATCACCTTGGTTAAGCAAACAAAAGTGACCCTATCTCTTTTAGTGTTGCGGAAATACGAGTCAAATACCGGTAAATATGATTGGTTGTTTCCCAGAGGAAAATCATCACAGGGACGCTTATAAATGTATAAAAGAATAAAACCAAATGTCGTTTGCTTTTTATAACATCATAAAGCCGTATAAGTTATGATATTTCACACACATATAGCTGTAAAATACAACAGAATCATACTATCGCTTTGACAGATCGAAGACCAATACAATAAACACAATAGGCAATGAACAATGACGTCGCAACGCCAACAAACTTACCTCCGGACATGTGCACCCAGGGAAGATTCAGATCAGACTGCGCGGTCTGATCAGAAGCTTCACTGGGCGCGTTTTTTGGATAGTTAAGGATGCAAACTTTCTTCAAACGGACAACAAAGACCCCAGTTAGACTGCGCAGATCCGCGGGCTCAGTGATTTGAGCCTCGGCGGTCGTAGATGTCAGAAGGTATGTTTTCGGATGTTGCGGCTCAATAATAACTGAAAAGCAAATACAGTAGAACCTCGATAATTCAAACTCCAATTATTCAAAAGTCTCAATAATTCAAAATCATTTTGAAGTCCCGACTTATATATATGTATACATTTTAACCCTCAATTATTCAAAGTCCCAATAATTCAAACAAAACTGTTTGGTCCCTTGGACTTTGAATTATCGAGGTTCCACTGTAAATGCACCCTGGTCTCATCCGAATCCCAACGGAATATATATTTTCCGTACAATATGGCAGAGACAAAAAAAAAAATACATTTGAACCGGGGAATACATCCTACAACATTGCATGCGCGCTCAGCGAAGATTCAGATCAGCCTGTGCATCCCCGCAGTCTGATCTGAGTCGCCGCTGTCTGTCTGAAGACGCTTTTAATCCTTGGCTACCCAGAGCCCAATGTGAAAACTTTTATCAGACTGTGCGCACGCTCGGCGCACATGCAATTATGTAGGAGGTATTCCCCGCTTCAAAGTAATTTTTTACTCTGTCATATTATACGGAAAAGAATAAACATTGATTAAGCAACGATTCTGTAGGCCCAGTCAGGGCCCAGGTCAGTCTGCGTTATCTGGGTCTTCTTTGTACTCATATCCCAAAATACACCCTTTCTCATAGCGCGGCTATATGCGTTCGCGGCAAGATTCTGATTGTTCTCTGTCCAGGATATTCATGTGTTGGGTCGTCTATACGCGGCTTTGGTGTCGGTCTCTCTTGACTTTTTACTGTATCTTCTGCTGCTGCATTTAGCTCGAAGTTAAGGTCTTCCTCATTTATAACCTCGTTCTCAACAGTCGCTCCTGACATGATAATAGTTCGTATATATATATATATATATATATATATATATATATATATATATATATATATATATATATACATATATATATATATAAAAGTTGATACATATACAGTTACCCTTGAAGAAATTATAGCGACTGATATATGTTCATTTACCTAAACGAGACTATAGAGACGATATATGTATAGTTCCGAAAATACACAATCTAAATTAGCAAGCGTACTCCCACCTGAGAGAGATACAAAAATATGGACTGTAAACTATAAGATTGATACATGTACAGTCCCTGAAAGAGCATATAGAGATTGATATTGTATTGTTGCCTTAAATAGACTATAAAGGTTAATACATGTACATTTACTTGAAAGAGAATAAAGAGATTGATTCATCTACAGTTACCTGCAAGATACAAAGAGATTGATACATGTACAGTTACCTGAAATAATAAGGGTTCTCAGTTCTCATATCTTGCAAATAATTACAACCCTACAATCGGAAAATATACAGCTAAAGTTCTGTATATATAATAAAAAATCTAAAAGATTGCCTTTGGAAACAAAGAACACATTATAGATAGAAAATGGGGGTCTAGATTTTATTGAAACATTTCATAAGCAGTAATGAAGTTTGCAAACCTACTTACGCCCTCTAGCGTATAATGAAGCCTGGATATTGTTTAATACAAAACCAATTGAAAGCAATACGAATGTAATTGCATTGTGGCGAAACGCATCCATTTTGCAAATGTCGGTTATGTTAAAAGTATAGTAGCTGGCGCATATTGACCTGTCCTTTTGACCTCGTACCGTGAATATGCATATCAGAATAATTCATGGAAAAGTAGGTAATTTAAGTTAGTAAACAGTTACGCTTTTGGCATAGCTGGTGCATATTGACATGTCGTTTTGACCTCAGTCCGTGAATATGCATATCAGAATAATTCATGGCAAAATAGATAAAATTAGTTGGAAAACAGGCATGGTTTGGTAAAGAATGAATGAGTCGTACCTACTTGATCAGAGGACTAGAAGACAGCTTGACCTGCTAGCTAAGTTTCTTGCAGTCTGCAGTCAATACAGTAATGTGGAAATTGCACTCATTGGCGTTTGTTTGTCTGAATTAAGTTTAAACGCCTTTATCAATCGACCTTCACTCATGTCGTCACGATATCTGGATGTGACGATGGGAACTAATGCCCCTTTACAGTGCAGTAACTCGCCACATTGACGTGATACTTTCACCAGCCATGTTATACTGCCTTGTGTATGACCAGCCCTAGCTCTTCTACCTAATGCTAAGAGTCAAGACAAATAGCGGTTGTTGCCAGTTTCAAAACATCTTCTGTGCGTGATTCAACCCAAAACCTTCTGATCTGAAAGCGGTTGCGCTGCCAGTTGAGCCAGTCGGACAGGCCTTAGGTGTTTAATGCACGGCAGGTGTGCTAAATCTCTCGCTTAGAGGAAAACCATAGTTTCGAACGTAACTGAAGGCAATATGTAGTGAGATAGAGTATCTTGCTCACACTTGTGTCTGACTCCTGTCTGCCATTCTCGCATAATGATGATGAGTCGCCATCCTTACCAATCTTATGTCCATGCATCACCCTGGTATAACTTCAGATACTGTATATGTCAGACACCAAATCATGAGATTCACTTTATCCACAAACAATGTGAAGAATATTGACAGACCATTTGTAACAGGCCTATGCAATCTGTGAAGAGCAAGTCTTTAAAAGCAAGACAGACTTCCTACGTTAAATTGGTTACCGAAACTTCATAAACGACATTATAAAGCACGTTTCATTGCTAATTCTAGTTCTTGTACGACTGCTGTTTTGTCCAAACTGCTAACTTCATGCCTTACTGCTGTTAAAAAACATTGGATTAGATACTATGATACTGTTTACGAAAGGGACGGAATTAACTATTTTTGGTCAATTAAAAATTCTAATGATGTTCTCAATAGATTTAAATCTAAAAATTTTCAGGATTCTAAATTGTCTACATAAGATTTTTCTACACTGTATACTACGTTACCTCATCATCTTATAAAAGATAAACTTATTGATTTAATTAACCGAACGTTTATTCGGGAGAATACCCAATATTTGGCTTGCAACGAAGAATGTGCTTTTTCACTTCTGATGTATATACTAATCACAATTTATGGTCGTGTCAAAAAGTCTGTGATGCCCTTGTTTATCTTTTGGATACTATTTTTATTAGATTTGGAACTAAACTTTATAGACAAACTATTGGTATTCCGATGGAAACTAATTGTGCTCCTCTTGTTGCATATTTGTTTCTTTTTTGTTATGAGAGAGATTTCATGAAGTCTCTCTCACGTGAAAATCAGGCTGACATTATTGAGGCTTTCAATTCAACTTTAAGATACCTTGACGATTTATTAAATATTGACAATATTTACTTTGATCAAATGGTGGACTGGATATACCCTACAGAACTCCAATTAAATAGAGCAAATTCTTCCGATACCGAGGCACCTTTTTTGGATTTGAATCTATGTATATCTAATGGTACAGTTTCCACCAAAATTTATGATAAACGAGACGATTTTGATTTTGATATAGTCAATTTCCCTTTTCTGGATGGCGATGTCCCCCGGAGTACCTCATATGGGGTATACATATCTCAACTTATAAGATTGGCCAGAGCTTCTTCAAATCTTAATGACTTTAACTACCGTAATAAAGCCCTTACTGCCAAACTTCTTAGGCAGGGCTATCGTTATTTTAAACTTCGTAAGGCGTTTACGAAATTTTATCGCAGACACAGTGCCTTGTTAGAAAAATATAGCGTCAGTCTGAAAATACTTCTGCAACAAGGTATATCGGAACCCGAATTTTACGGTGACTTAGTGTACAGATTTAGAAAAATTGTAGGTAAATCTAACTTTTCGGAGCAATTCAGAAAACTTATTAACCGTTATAAAAGAATTGGCTATAGCCTGGATATTATGCGGCAGACTGTATGCCTAGTTGTCAACCCAATTATTGTTGATGGCTATGCTTCACTTTTTAATTGCACGACGGCGGTTCGGGCCTCAGACTCAATGACGGCCTCTTCGTAAAACTTTAACCAGTGGGTTGGGGCTTGACGATATGTCTTTTGCTTGGCCCGCCGTGGTTTAACTATTGCTTTTCATTTACTCTGGCATACAGTAGAATTAGCCATGAGTACTCGTCTTTGTTTATTATAGTGATTCAATTTGATTTTTATATTTTCGCTTTGATGCATTGACTGAGTTGGGAGCCTTTATGCGAACCGAATTTTTATGTATTTCTGTATTAAGAGTAGCATCGGGACCTAGGGTGAAGTTAGCTAGCTGTAAAAGTGCTTTAAACCCCCGCCCCCACCCCACCCCGGTGGTTTGCTCTACCGACTGTTCTAAGGCGGTGGTCCCGGTGTTGGTCTTACTCCTTGTTGCTTTGAGGTTTATTCTACGAGGCAATTTGTTGTGTGTCTTTCCGTGTGTCATTTTGTTCTTGTGTTTTTCCGTCCTTTTAGTATTGCGATTGCATCGCTTGGGCAGGGTGGGGGCGTGGTGGTGGTGGTGGTGGGGGCGGGGGGGGGGCTGGTCTTGGTGTTTTTCGTGCGTTTGTTCGTTTTGTGCTTGTTTAGATTAGTCGGTTTCCTCTTCCTCTTGGGGTCTGGGAAGGGCTGCGGTTTGTGATTGTGGCACTCTCTGGACTTTTCTCTTACCTTTTTTAAATTACGTGCATATTGCCTCCATTAAACGAACAATATTTAATTATAATTGTTTATGATATGGTATATAGGTATGTATAAATGATACAATATACCCCTGTCATAACTTACACAGGTAAATTTACTTTCACGTGCAGATTATATTAGAAGTCTAGTCCCAGTGAAACAGTCACCTTATCGAGAAAGCGGATGCGCTAATGTTAACCGCTGCCTTGTTTTAATGCACCTGAGATTTGTTGCAGCAAATTCAGGGTAGAATTCATAAGTCGCGTTCGTTTCAGTCACATGTAGTTGAAGACTCTTCAACTAAACTTTCATCTGTATAGTTAAGATGATATTCACAAATGTTATTATCTATTCGTGATGTTACTCAGTACTCGTGTAACGTAATATGGGCAAGTCTAAAACAAGATCTAGTTTACAGATGTTTTAAACTATATTTTTATTAAAGCACATTCTGTTTCTAAGGAGTTAAATGATAAGTATCAGCGTGTTCTTCGATAAATAAAACACTTTCGAAAAAAATAGTTTTAAACCAATTAAAACATGCTATTACAAAATTCAAGCTGTTATTTTAGTTTGGATAAATATAAACTCATCTGTCAGCCTCACTTCTTAAACCTTTGATCAACTATTTGTAAATGACTTATAATTCTTGACTTTGATTCTGTCACTGTCATTAGTGCATTTAAGTTTCAAACGGCGAGTAACTGGCTATGCCCTATGTCAAGTCAATGAATTACGTAAATAGGAAATTGTGTACAGCGTGCACCCTTTTCGTGAAGTCAACAATGCCGACTAATATATTCAAATGAGGGGTCAGAAAGACAGGTCAATGCGCACTAGCTATAAAGAATAAATGAGCCCTATTTACATGATCAGAGAACTAAAAGACAGCTTGCTTCTTTGTTTCCAAAAGCAATTCTTTTTTACTTTTATTTTACCCTACTGGATAAGTTTCTAGCAAGCAACGCAGTCCTGTGACAGTTGCTTTCGTTGGCGTTTGATTGTTTGAGATGTGTAAACGCTATTGTCAATAAGATTTTAGTAATTCCGTGACGCTGTCTGGAATTGACAATGGAATCTGATGTCCCATTACAATATGCCCCACTGCAGTATTACGCCCCAGCCACATTTACGTGATACTACCACCAGCCATATTATATTGTCACCGGTGTAGCCAGTCCTAGCTCTTCTACCTAATGCTGAGCTTTAAGACAAAAAGCAGATCGTACCCATTTCAGAAATTCTTAGATATGACACGGATAGGGATTCAACCCAAAACCTCAGGATCCAAAAGCGCTTTCTCTGTCAGCTGGGCCAGTCGGTTGGGTTTTAGAGTTTTCAATGCACCATGGGTATGGACATAACTAAAGCTAATATGAAGTGAGACCATTAGAGTATCTAGCTCACAATTGTGTATGTCTCCTGCCTGCTATTCTCGCATTATGAGACATTCCTACTTAATTCATGCTTATGTATCGCCCCGAACTGACTGCATATACTGTACATATTAAGCAACGAATCATGATATTTATTTAATTCATAGACAGAGAAGATCATTTTCAAACCTTTCTAATGGGCCTAAGCAACCCATGAAAAGCAATTTATTAAATATGTGGACAAACAAACACCCCTGGTGAAATGTTGTTAACGCGTAAATCTTAATTCTTCACCATGCTATCACTTCCTTCGACACATGAAATGAATATATTGCAACTATATTTCTTTACAGGCGTGTATAAATGCTACAACATAAACCTGCCACAATTTCCAAAAGTAAATTCATTTTCATGTGCAGGTTATATCAAAACTCTTGTTCAAAAGTAACGGTCAACTGATCGAGAAATCAGACGCGCTGGTGTTAACACTTACACTGTTTTATAGCACCAGAGATTTATTGCAGCAAACTCACGGTAACAATTATTAGTCACGCTCTTTCAGTTACATGTTGTTGAAGACTTTTTCACCAAAACGCTTATCATTTGTTCGCTGAAACGTTCATATTCATAATTAAGATGGTATTCGCAAATGTTATTATTTAGTCGTGACCTAACTTAGTACACGTAACCAGATTGTCTGCTTGTAACGTAATATGTGTTAGTCTAAAAGAAGATCTAGTTCACTAATTTTTTTAACAAAGTTTAGAACAGAAAGCATTTTTTGTAAGGCGCTAAATGATAAGTATCTGTGCATGCTTCGATGAGTTAAGCATTTTCGATATAATAGTTATAACCAATTCAAACGTACCGTTACAAAATTCAAGATGCTATCTTAGTTTGGATAAATAAAATCTCATCTGTTAGCCTCATTTCTTATTCTTATTACTTTATTCGCATATTTATAAATGATTTATAACTCTTAATTTTATTTCTATCATTAGTGAATTAAAATTACAAACGGCGCTTAACTGGCCATGCCCTATGTCAAGTTAGTGCATTACGTAAAATGATTTACTATAAAATTGTGTACGGCATGCACACTTTATGTGAAATCGACAATGCTAACTAATATATATTTAAATGACGGGTCAGAAAGATAGGTCAATGTGCACCAGCTATAAACAGGTATAGGTATTTAGAGGTATAGAATAGAGGACCCAACTCGCGATAAATTAATCTGTACAGTTGAAGTCCAAATATAATTTAAAATCCTTATCGAGTTTTGTTAAACAGCTTGTAACCTTTTTGACATTTATTTTACTTCACTGCAGCTGGTGTTAGTGTCGTGTGGCGGCCGAAGAACGACTCCCCGTATTTCACCATAGTGCAGATTATATTTTATTTCCTTTGGTATCATTGAGCCTATTGTGGTATCTTTGAAAATGGAGTTCTGCCTATGTTTACGCTAAAGGGCGTAAGCAGTGTTGCAAATTTCATTACTGCTTAAGAAGTCTCAATAAAACCGAGACTGCCATTTTTTTTTATCTTCCGTGTGTTCTTTGTTTCCAAAAGCAATCTTTTTTATGTTTATTTTGCCACACTGCAGCTGGTGTTAGTACTGTGTGGCGGCCGTAGGACGTCTTCCCGGACTTTACCATAGAGCAGATTATATTTCATTTCTTTTGGAACCACTGGACCTATTGCGGTATCTTTGCAAATGGAGTTCTGCTCATGTATACGTTAGAGGGCGTAAGCAGTGTTGCAAACTTCATTACTGCTGATAAAGAGTCTCAATAAAACCGAGACTCGCATTTTTTTAATCTGTAGTGTGTTCTTTGTTTCCAATGGCAGTCATTTTTGACGTTTATTGTACTTTATGGAAGTTTGATGAACATTTTTGTTTGCAAAAATTACTAGACTTATTGTGTTTGGTCTTCATTCATTCTTGCCGAGTGCAGTCCGCCAATAAATGTTTTAAAATTGTGGACAAGGCAAAAATGTGCACAGAACTCCCTCAGCATAAATATTAAGAACTTACATAAGTATAAAATTATATTTAAATTGTGGCACTCGCTGGACTTTTCTCTTACTTCTTTTGTATATGAATTAATCTAATAAAAAATCATAAGCATGAAAGGTGTCTGGTAAAATTTAAAATGTGTTATTCAAAACGAAGTATAAATTTACAAAACAAGCGTTCTCTTTCACGTTTATCGAAGCGGTCATATTGGATTAGGAATTGAACCTGTTTGGTGTCAGACTAGTTTTATAAACCTTCCAATTCATGACATCGAACAAAATTTAGGTGTATTTGAAATACAGTTTGCATGCGCTTTTATAATTTGGTTCAAGCAGTAAACCAGGGTAAGCACCTTAAATGCAGAACAAAAAACCTCATTGTCACTTTTAGCTTCATAGTTGCAAATACACATGAAAAAATAAACATTCTTGTTTCTTTTTTGAACGTTATTTTTTTTTTTTTTTTTTTTTTTTTTCATTTCTATGACGTTAATCTGAATACGCAAGATTTTGTAAATTAGAATATTTTACGTATCAACGGGGTCTCCGTAGAAACGTCAGTTTTCATAAAATGCAACGTATGCATATCTGTTATACAATAGTTTGATATACAGGCACGTCCACACTGGCCACTTCTATCAAAATAAATTGTATACCTTTCCGATTGCACGGTTAGCACTTTTTTATACATTAGAATCCATATATAACGAGACTATAGAGAGATTGGTGCATGTGTAGTCACCTAAAAAGACTTTTGAGATTGATACATATAAAAATACTTGAAATGAAGTATATAAATTGATACATGAATCGTTACCTGAAGGAGAGTATAAAGTTTGGTGACTGTAGAGTTACCTAAATGATGCATGCACCGTGACAAAAAATGGTCATTGTTCAGGTACTTGAAATAAAGACGATAAGGTAATGTGATACCCGTTTTCAACAAGGTCCAAGCTAGCGTTCACATATCCACAGCATATACATAGCATATGTGTTGTATATAAAGGAGTGGTAGACAACTTGCAGATATTCAGCTATTTTTACAAGGAAGCTAACTTATGTGATTTTCCGCTTGCTTTTCCTGCACTCTAAGCACTTTCTAAAAAGGGGATTGCTCTAAAAGGAAATATTTTGCTCTTAAGGGAGCAAATTCTTCCCTTTTAGAGTTAACCCCTTTTTAGAAGGATGGCAAAATAGTTATGCAAGATTTATCTCCCTAAAAGTTTATCCATTACCTGTTACCTAGTCCGAACAGATACTGATAGGGATCATCGCTGCCTGCATATTCCCCGAAGGCAGATTTTCACAAATATATATGTAAATGAAGCTACCAGGAAATGCCACAATCACGAAACACAGCCTTGAAGAGCCAATAAAAATAACAAAGCCCCAGCTATAATGATATCTGTCTGCATATTCCCCGAAGGCATATTTTAACATAGTGCAGATTTTATTTTCATTTCCTTTTGGGTTATTCGGCCTAATTTTGTATCTTTGAAAATGGAATTCTGCTCATGTATACGCTAGAGGGCGTAATCAGTGTTGTGATTTTCATTACTGCATATGAAAAGTCTCAACAAAACCGAGACTCCCATTTTCTATCTGTAATGTGTTTTTGTTTCCAAAGGCGACCTTTCAGATTTGTATTCCACAAATACATATATATATATATATATATATATGTAAATGGAGTTACCAAGGAAACGCCACAATCGCGAATCACATCCTTACCGAGGCAAAACAATATGAGGAACAAACACGCCAAGATCAAACAGACGCAGTTGCAGTAATGGACAATCAAACAATCCAACTGCAACAGAGAAACAGCCTTGGAACGCTCAATAGAAATATCTATTGCGGTTTTAAACATCATCAGGAACACGCTTATCCAAATATATTGAAAATTTCACCACCAAAAACTAAACTTTTCCTGATAAAAATTCTGATATTTTTCATTTTTCTGTTCAAAAACGTAGAATTTGGGTACTCGTTCGAACCGCCTTGCCGAGGCGGTTCTAATGAGTACCCACAATCTATTATTTTGAGCAGAAATAAGAAAAAATAATGTATGGGGTATAGTGAACCCTAGTTTTACTATATATAAGTTGGGTTTAAGAGGGTCAGAATTATTAAGGTATGTTTCTATGACGGGAGTTCTTGATCATAATTGCCCATAATTTTAAACAACAGAAAACGAAGCATTATTTTGTCTATCAGCTTCAGTGTGGGGAGATATGTTGTTTTCCCACGGTCTGTTTGACCGTGCGTTTGCCATTCATGCAGTCATGTCCATTCTATAACTAGAAAACCGTATTGAGATATTTTGATGAAACTTTACGGAAAGTAAATTACGATGAGGTGACGTGCAGAACAAAAAATCATAAAGATGGTTTCCTTATTGGCAGTGTTTTGGCCCTGTGATTTCTGTTCGTTCGTGTCCGTTCTGTAATTTGTAAACCGTTAGAGATATTTTCATGAAACTTATGTTAAGCAGTACGAGACAACGTGAAGAACACAAGAGCCATAAATCTTGTTTACCTACATTGGCTGTGCATCCCTTTGAACATTATTGATAGTAATTTCCGTCATTTAATTGTGTTCACGCTATAACTTGCAATTTTACAAAAATACAAAGCACTACTGGAAAACGCGCAGAACTGAGAACCATAACTCTTCTTTACCTACTTTCGGAATGACTCCCACTCCCCCTTTGAACCTTGTAAAATGATTTCTGTCATAAAATTGTGTCCACTCTTTAACTTGAAAATTCTTTGAGATAGTTTCGCATAAATTTACACAAATGATAAGTACCTTGAGAATCATGAAATACCTCTGATATCAACATATAAACAACCCCGCTAAAGGGTGGCACAGTTTATCTACGTAGACTAGTCTGTGTATTGATACAGCCTGTTGCGTGTACGCATTAGCTCGACATGGGTAACTTGAAATCCATATGCATGTACAATGTATGACATACAGGTCAGGATTCCGATCAAAACCATTTATTGCATATGCATCGCATCAGTTGTTTCTTACAAATGAGGTAGAGGATTCCTACTAAAATATAAAAGATAAAATATGTATTTGTACTTTGGAGCTGCATTGGAATTAAGAGCGAGTATTCGCGCCAGTATAACTGCTTTAAGCCGCCCCATCCCCAATAATGTAGTTTTACTACTGACCGTTCCAAGTGGGGGTGGGGGTCTTCTTTGCAGTTCTTTTTGGTTTGTGGTTCTGTAGTTTCATATACAGTTAACTCTCGTTATCTCGAATTCCAAGGGACTCTCTGAAATACTTTGAGTTATCCGTAGCTCGACATATCAGAGTTGCGGAAGTGAGGTAAACAATAAATCGAACAACTACATTTAACAAATAGTGATGCAATTTGACTCCTGAAGTTAGAAATATATATATATAATAATGTGGAATAGAGGAGAAATTGCTCCTTATATATATAATTCCTTATATATATATATAATTCCTTATATATATATATATATATATATATATATATATAGATATATATATATATATATATATATATATATATATAATAATGTGGAATAGAGGAGAAATTGCTCCACAATATTTTGTTACCTGTTCTTAGATGTCCATGTTAAAACAGGGACCAAAATTTCACTTTGATATAAGCGGTTATTCGAGATAAGCGAGTTTGAGATAACGAGGGTCGACTGTATGGAGTTTGTGTTATCCTTATATGTTCCTCATCTCTACTTCGTTTGGTGGCATTACCTGGATATCTTTATTTAATATGTTTGTTACCTGTTGATACCGGGGGTACTTAAGATGTAATAACTATCACAGGGGCTTCACTTTTGTTTCAAACTGATTTTCCAAGACTGTTGTTTTGCTAATTATTTTGTCCGTAAATTGATTAGAATAAGTGTTTTGATACACTAAGTTTCACAAAAATAATTTATACCCTCACTAAGGTTCTAAAGAATTTGTACATTCATTGTGAAAGAATTATACATGTTTATCATAAAAAAATACAAATAAACAAAAGAACTTTTGAAATAATTAGATTTTAATCATTATATAATTGATAACAGTTTTACCTCCCTTGACCTAAATAGGCTGCATAGCGTAGTTAGAAAACTACGTACTTAGACAATATTTTCTCCTATAATACTTTATTACTCAGAACCCATTTATATCGAACCAGAGATAGCATAATTTCATTTGCAAATAGCATTTTCAGACAATAAAAAGTAAGTTTAAAACAAAGTGAACTAAAGTGTCAACCGTTAAAGGGATAAAGCCTACCATTTCGTTTTTCTTTTCGGTTATATTATAATCATTTCTGAAAATGTTCTGAATAGGGACTACCAATGACTTTCATTATATACGAGTGAACCGGTGTATGGGATTTCCTACAAGACTGTATGTGCGGCCAGCGAAGACTCAGATCAGCCTGCTACGCAGGCAAATCAGCATATTCGCAGTCCACCTGAAAAAACAGAAGGGAAGGCAATGATCAGGAATCGATACAATTATCCCACACCCCCCATCAGAGACATCAAATGGAAAGAAACACAAACACGAAATAACTCGACCCTAATGGGAACATCACTAGTAGAAAGCCAAACGGAAAATTACTTTCCCACAAAGTAGCCAAATGGCTATCCAAAACAAAAAGATGTAAGCGACACACACATTCAAAGACGAACTATAACAAAAATTAACCATGACAGAAGAGCCTTGGAACGGTCAGTGAAAAGTATTTCACTGGGGGGGGGGGGGGGTGGGGCGGGGGGTCTTAAATCGATTTTGCATGGCCACAATCTTCGCCCTTACTTCTGCCGCGGTTTATACACATTATTTGTTCAGTCCGCATGAAGGCTTCCTAACTCATCAGTGCTACATCTCCGAAACCACAAAAAATCAACTAATTACAGAGGTGAAACAACGATGAGGACTCGACAGCACGAAACAACTGAAATGCTGAAGCAAAAGAAAACCAACAGTTAGACTCCGGTGGGCCCGACCAAAGATAGAGCATCAAGTACCAACCAACATTGCCCAAAATTAAATTTCAAGTAAACCTTTACGCTGGAACCATCATAGAATCTGAGGCTTAACCCGACGGCGTGCAATTAAAGAGGGAAGCAAAGTTATTAACCGTGATTGAGAAGACGTTTTGGATCATTGTCTACCAAAAGAGTGCCCTGCGAAGACTCGAATAAGACTGCGCGGATGTGGCAATCTTGAAGGATATGCTGTATCCCGGTTTATTGTATATACATTTCTGAATATGTTCTGAAACCCATCAATGTTTTTTTTAAGTTCAAAGTGCAAACTCTAGGCATTTGCTTGAGAGCAGTCCCTTTGAAAAGTCCCAAACAAGAAAAGATACGGTAGGTAATGTTACATATAACAAGCTTCCGTGTCTTTGGAGTGACTGACATCATATTGTTTACCTGAGGTATATTCAACATGAGGTGTGGTCAAAACTGGTCGCATGTTGTGCATGTTGTTAGTTATTAGTGATCTAACGTTTTTAGTGGTTGATTGGAAACTTTACGGTTGACTGGAATTTATAGTAGTCAATTGAAATTTTTAGTGGTCGACTTGTCATCTTCAAGTGTAGTATAAAAGTTCCATATAGAGTATAAGGTTTTTAGCTTCATTTTATCACTTTGGTTGAAGTATTTCATCAGATAACGTAAGATAACAAAGTGACAAAATTTTCAAACTTCTGAATAAACACTGATGTCACTGAATGATGGTGATCCTTTCTGGCCCCAGTGATTGGACGGTTAATACAGATAGGACATACGTTTTGTTCACCTAGGGACAGGTCTTGGTATTTGACAGTTTGTTTTGACAGTGCTTAATTTCACATTATATAACCTAATGCTTCTGATGTAAATCAAGCAATAGGGTATCTCTTTGAAGTATTGTTTTCATTACAATTTTCATACGTGTGACTCTTAGGGTAGGACGGGTACACACAACGACAAAATTCGTTACAATGACAATTTGACCATCACGAAACATTTGCTTAAAAGGTAACAATTAGTTACAATTTATGCAAGAATATTGTATTTAGTACGTTGAAGAAACATATGTTTTGGATAGTTGTTAGAATTGCCTCGACGAGGTAAATCTTACTAATATCCATAAAATATGCTCTATGAGGAAGTAAGAACAAAATAAGATCTTTCTTACATATCAATTTGCTCTATTCTGTATAACAGCATTTCGTTGTAACAAGGGTTCATTAAACTGTTCAGACTTGTGACTCTTAGGGTAAGATGGGTACTTATCAGTTTAAAGACGGTCTCTTTGTAGTATTGTTTGTTCTGCGGGGCGGTTTGTTTAGTGTTTTGCCTTGTGTCATTTTGTTCTTGTGTTTTTCAGTCCTTTTAGTATTGCGATTACCTCGCTTGGGGAAGAGAGTGTTAATCCTAGTGCTTTTCGTACGTTTGTTTGATTTGTGCTTGTTTGGATTTGTCGGTTTCCTCTTCCTTTTAGTGTGTGGGAAGGGCTGCGGTTTGTGCTCCCTGGACTTTTCTCTTACCTTTTTTTTTCAAGTTTGTGTTTTCATTACAATCTTCACACTTTAAACAGTACAATAAAATAAGACAATGACTTGTACTTTGTTTATCTTTTTTGTGAAAAAAGAAATGGAACGAAACGTCCAGGGAGTGCCACAATCACAAGTCGCAGCCAATTCCTGACAAAAAGAGGAAGAGGAAAGAGAAACAATCCAATACGCACAAAACAAACAAACGCAGTAATACTCTATTTTTGCCTTAACACACCTTAACTCACATAACTGATAATACTGGGCGGATCATAGTAGGTCAAATAGCTAATTGAATGCATTGTATAGATTTGTATGCTTTTTTTTAATGTCTCTTCATCCTTTATTATGTAATTGAAGCACACCAACATATTTTAAAAATAAACGAATACAGCCTAACAAGGACAACGTTTTTAGGGTCCATAAAACTTAACAATGACCTTGAATTGATCATATATATTTCAATCGATCAACAATGGACTTGCATGTCTTTGTACGTTTTTTTTTTTTTTTTTTATCTTTTTTATTTATTTTTTTTTCTTTTGTTTTCTTTATCCTTTGTTGTACAATTTTAGCTCAGTAAACAGGCCTTAATAAAAGTAAAAACGGATTGCCTATGGAAAAAACAAAAACACAAAATCACGATTTTTGGTTTGACTGAGTCTCTTCATATGTAACACTGTAGTTTGCGAGGCTGCATAGGGCCCCTAGCGCCGGCTTAAGTGGTATTCGATTTTCAAAATAACCAGGATGGGCTCAGTGATCCAAAATGAAATAAAATATAACCTGCACGTACGGGGAGACTTTTTAACAGCCGCCACACGGCACAACACCAACTACAGTAGATAAAATAAAAGAAAAAAAAATTGCCTTTCGAAACAAAGAAGACACAAAATCACGAAAATCGGAGACTCGGAGACTACCTTCATATTTTGAAAACTTGGAATCTCCTATTATCTGTTACAAATACAACAAACTTATACGTAATACTTTACTTTAATTCCAGTACATTAGTTTCTGATCTTGATATTGAAACTAGTTCTCCTGATTCTTGATGTTGTAAAGATGCTGAATTTTGTTATCAACCAGCAGGTCATATTGTTACTGGTAACATGAAGATTATACTGATTCACGAATTCATTCAGTTATTTCAAAAGAACCTATATAGATTCCCAGTCCACATTGACTTCAATAAATATCGGAAAACAATTGCTAATGCTTTAAATAATTATCGTACGCGTTGGTGTAAACGAGAGCATGTCGAGTCTTATGCTTTAAATAATTGGAAATTAAAGATTTTTAAGATCATTGATGAACGTGTATTATTTTACTCTAATAACCTTGATCTTCTCTCTCCTAAACCTAAATTATGTTTTCGATATTTGAAACAAGGTATCCAAGAATTTCATAGGAAGTATATTTTGGCTCCAGCTGATAAAATGCAAACAATGTTGTTGCTGTGTGACGGTTTCATTATATCAATACTCTAATACAAGAACTTGGTAATACAAAAATTATATGAACGGATTTCTGCTGAAGCAAGATCTATTGTTAATAACCATTCTATCGATATTACTGCTAATTTGCAGTGGGTATTAAAGACAACCAAGACAAACTTCCTACATTATACTGGTTACCGAAACTTCACCAACGACCATATAAAGCACGTTTCATTGCAAATTCTAGTTCATGTACGACTACTATTTTGTCCAGACTGCTAACTTCATGCCTTACTGATGCTAAAAGCATTGGATTAGATACTGTTTACGAAAGGGACTGAATTTTTCTATTTTTGGTCAATTAAAAATTCCTATGAAGTTTTCAATGAATTTAAATCTAAAAATCTCAGGGCTTCTAAATTGTCGACATATGATTTTCTACAGTGTACACTACGTTACCTCATCATCTTATAAAAGATAAACTTATTGACTTAATTAACCGAAAGTTTATTCGGAAGAATACCCAATATTTGGATTGCAACGAAGCATGTGCTTTTTTTACTTCTGATTTATACAAGAATTATAATTTATGGTCTTGTCAAAACAAAAAGCCTGTGATGCAATTGTTTATTTTTCGATAACTTTTTTTTATTACATTTGGGGCTTAACTTAGTAGGCAAACTATTGGTTTTCCGATGGAAACTAATTGTACTCTGTTGATTTGTTTCTGTTTTGTTATGAAAGAGATTCCATGCATAAAGTCTCTCTTACCGGAAAATCAGGCTGACATTATAGAGGCTTAAATTCCACTTCAAGATACCTTGATGATTTATAAAATATTGACAATATTTTCTTTGATTAAATGGTGGACCGCATATACCCTACTCGGCTTCAGTTAAATAAAACCAATTCTTCCGACACTGAAACACCTTTTCTTTGGATTTGAAGCAATGTATATCTAATGGTACAGTTTTTACCAAAATTTATGATAAACGGGGCGATTTTGATTTTGATACAGTCAATTTCCCTTTTCAGGATGGCGATGTCCCCCGGCGTACCTCTTATGGGGTACACATATATCAACTTATTATTTAATGATCTTCCTTCTAAAGCCAAACAAATTGACTCTGTAAATTCATTTAAGTATTTTCTGGCTAGGGGGAGAGAACGCGCATCAGTGTACTATTATACAGGTAAAAGGCTGTGTCAGACACTTCACACAAGACTACTAACAAATTGCAGTAGTTTAAATTACTACCTGTTTTCCAAACATATAACAGACTCACCACTCTGTCTTTGTGGAACTGTTGAAGACGCAAATCATTACTTCTTCGAATGTCGCATCTACGCACATCAACGCATCTTACTGTTCGACAGCGCCTCCCAATTTCATGTCATAACTCTTAATCTTCTATTGTTTGGTGATCCCACTTTATCGCTTGCAGAAAACACTCACATATTAGACAAAGTACAGAAATTTATCATAGATACTAAGCGATTTTAATATTATATCCCTATCTTTTTATTCTGCTGTGCGATAGTATTTACCAAATGATTCTTAGTGCTGCCTTCCCGCCCCTGGTCATGCATCCTTCTTCATGCAGGAGTGGATCCTGTTTTCCACATTAAATTCTTTTCTCATTCTTAGAACTTTGCTGAATCTAACTTATAAAGCAACTTGTTTTTTTTTCCTCATATTGTTAAAGTCGTTTTTTTTCTATTCTTAAACTTAAATATGTATTTATTTTTTCTACATTTCACTGAACAGTATATCATCCTATTCATAAAATGTCTAGTAGTAAATTTCACTTATATTGGAACTTATCATGTATAATATATCCCTAAGCTTTGTTAACAATTCATTGACCTGTTAAGGAGAAGAATCAAATAAACACTATGTGCTTCCGTTCCAGTCCTTAAATTTTGTATTGTTACTATTATCATATTATATGTTGTACTAATTGTTTCGAAATAAATGTTTATAACAACTTATTAGATTCGGCAGAGCTCCTTCAAATCTTAGTGACTTTAACTGTCGTAATAAAACGCTTACTGCCATACTTCTAAGGCAGGGCTATCGTTATTTTAACTTCGTAAGACGTTTTCGAAATTTTATCGCAGACACAGCGCCTTGGTAGGAAAATAAAGCATCAGTCTGAAAACACATCTGCAACAAGATACATAGAAACCCTTTTCTTAAAGAGACAGTTCTCATCACGAGAACATGCCTATATAATTTCGACCCCCTTAAACCCCACTTTTATACAGTAAAAAAGGTAAGAGAAAAGTCCAGGGAGTGCTACAATCACAAACCGCAGCCATTCCCAGACCCCAAGAGGAAGAGGAAACCGACAAATCTAAACAAGCACAAACCGAACAAACGTACGAAAAGCACTAAGTTTAGCTCTCTCTTCCCCAAGCGAGGTAATCGCAATACTAAAAGGACTGAAAAACACAAGAACAAAATGACACACGGAAAGACATACAACAAATCGCCTCGTACAATAAACCACAAAGCAACAAAGAGTAAGACTAACACCGGGACCACCGCCTTAGAACGGTCGGTAAAGCAAACCACCGGGAGGTTTAAAGCACTTTTACAGCTAGCTAACTTCACCCTGGGTCCCGATGCTACTCTTAATACAGAAATACATAAAAAAACTGGGGTTTACAGGGGTATACATTATTTTCGTATTTCTACTCAAAAACATAGATTGAGGGTTCTTGTTAGACCCGCCTCGTCGAGGCGGTTCTAACGAGTTCCCACAATCTGTATTTTGAACAGAAATGTGAAAAATATCAGAATTTTTTTTCTCAAAATTTTCAGTATATTTGAATAGGCATGTTTTCGTAATGAATAAAAAAATAGGTTTAACATAATTGCAGGGGCTTTGGAAAATCTAGCCTAAAAAAATTAATAGATAAACATTAGAAGTATTAAAGTATGCGCAATCATCTCGATCACGTTAAACCCTCGCAAGTCGACGAGACGGACACCCGTCGCTGAGTCATGTGACAGCGCAACATATTTATCAATGCAAATATGCAAAACTTCTGTTATGTTGAGGTCTGTCAAATTGCGTTCATCTTGTTGCGTCTTGTTTTCAAACAGCGAGAGCAATCTTTCCTTTAGTGTGCGGTTTGGTATGGTTAGTACCTGTGACAGAGGAACTTCCACTTCTGGACATGTTATTAGATTTTTCAGGCTGAATTTAATAAAGGTACACTTGAATGAGGTTCCATAGGTGACCGTAATAGCTCCTCTGTTTAAATAGAAGACAAGGGACTTTTCATCAGGAATTAATGTCACCATTACGTTTATGGTGCCTATTTCTTTACTTCTGACCTTTATTTGTTCATCAATAGGCTTTCGCAGACTTGCCAACAAGACCTCCAATGGACATGTCGCACTGGTCGCAAAAGTAGACAAAAACAGGAAGTCGCCAATTGGACCATTTTCAGTATTTGGTTTCATTAAGAAGAAATGCACGCAGATGGAACATTTGTTTTCATTTTTACCGAGGGTTTTCTTAAACTTGGTATAAACTTCCATGCCCAGCTCAGTTCCATTTACTGTCAAGCCTTCATCATCAAGATTGGTTTCGTCCCACATGACTCGAAGTTGATAATGTGCTGACACAGTGACTCCAGCGGATTTATGTAGGAATTCTGTACACTTGCCTTTGAATGGAGAACTTCCTAAAGGACAGTGTAGCTTCAAGCAGAGGTTCTGAAATGAAATATTAAATGGACTGAAAACATTTGTTAGACTTTCAGCCATTTTACAACGTAGACAACTTTGATACTTGCTGTTTCCTTTTTTGTTGCACACCTTTCCCTGTCTGAATTAAGGTCTGCTCAAGAAAGAAATAATATGTGAGCATCCTTTTAGAGTAGGGCTGTTTCCTGAGGGAAACATAAGCAACTCTGGCAGTACTGCCTCTGCCGTGTAAGGGTACCATAAGAGGTTGATATAAGATCCCAGTTTACCGTCTGGGTCCAGTTGTTCAAAGTATCGTTAGCTAAATGAGCTCGTTAGTGGTCAAAATGTTAACTTTTCTAGTAAGTACAATATCTAATTCACAGGTATTTTTGCTGAAAAAACATGTGAGTAGTTTTTCAGCAAAAATATTAGCGTATATGCCATATTGAATGATCAAAGTTTTAATGTTATGTAACTAACGACATCGTTAGTTTTAAACAACTGGGCCTAGATTATTGTGAAATGACATATATGTACCCTGGATAAAATGCTGAAAAAAGCAAACCAGGTATGAACCGTAAGGCCAGAAAGCTTATCTTCGGACATTTGCGTCCAACGTAGACAAATCAGCCTGCGATCCGCGAAGTCTGACCAGAGTCTTCGTTGTCCGCATGAAGAAATGTTGCATAATTGGCTGTCTAAAAAGCGCCCAGCCAATGCACTTGCTGATCTGAACCTTCGCAGGAGGTACATGTTCAAAAGTATGTGTTCTGACGTTGCGGCTCATATAATTTGTTTCGATTCGAGTAGGCTTGACGGTATGTCTTTGGCTTGGCCCGCCGTGGTTCAACTATTGGTTTTCATTTACTCTGGCATACAGTAGAATTAACCATGAGTACTCGTCTTTGTTTATTATAGTGATTAATTTGATTTTTATGTTTTCGCTTTGATGCATTGACTGAGTTGGGAGCCTTTATGCGAACCGAATTTTTATGTATTTCTGTATTAAGAGTAGCATCGGGACCCAGGGTGAAGTTAGCTAGCTGTAAAAGTGCTTTAAACCCCCCGGTGGTTTGCTCTACCGACCGTTCTAAGGCGGTGGTCCCGGTGTTAGACTTACTCCTTGTTGCTTTGTGGTTTTTTCTGCGAGGCGATTTGTTGTATGTCTTTCCGTGTGTTATTTTGTTCTTGTGTTTTTCAGTCCTTTTAGTATTGCGATTACCTCGCTTGGGGAAGAGAGAGCTAATCTAAGTGCTTTTCGTACGTTTGTTCGGTTTGTGCTTGTTTAGATTTGTCGGTTTCCTCTTCCTCTTGGGGTCTTGGAAGGGCTGCGGTTTGTGATTGTAGCACTCCCTGGACTTTCCTCTTACCTTTTTTTCAACTCTATCGGTGTATCACAACAATTAAATCAATTTAACCCTTTCAACTCCACAGACAGGAAAAAAGTTTTGCAAACAGTTCTGATCCAGATGAAACGGCTCTTGTGAGCCATCTTATCAGGACCTACTCTGTTTGCCTTTTCCTGTACTGTCAGTTTGTGTGTGTGTGTGTGTGTGTGTTTTGTTTGTTTTTTTTTTTTTCTGCTTCTTTTTTAATTTCGAATTTTGTCTACACGACATCCCTTCTTGAGATAATGGATATTCAATTTCATAGACGGACTAGTCCACGCCAGAAACTTATAGGTGAAAGGAATACAATAACTGCGATTCATCACGAAAATATGCCTATATAATGTTGACACCCTTAAACCCCACTTTTATAGAGTAAAACTGAGGTTTACAGGGTATACATTACTTTTTCTTATTTCTGCTCAAAAACATAGATTGTGGGTACGCCACAGAACCGCCTCGCCGAGGCGATTCTAACGCGTACCCACAATCTATGTTTTGAGCAGAAATATGAAAAATATCAGTTTTTATATGAATTTTTTCATTGTTTAGTGGTAAAATTTTCAGTATATTTGAATAGGTATGTTTTCGTTATATTAACAGAGATGACGCTCATGACAAAAGCAGCCCGAGCAAAAGAAAGCCACTATAGTTGATACAGGGAATGCCTGGCCAAGGACATATTATTAGTCACCTACAATGTATCCACTTAGAGATTTGGTCAGGCTCGTCATAGGGTTGGAAAAGCATATTACCTGGAGAAACACAAATATGATCACCTTATGAAAAAAATGGCATTAGAGGGAAAGCAACTATAACAAAACTGTTTACCTTCTTTCTACAAAGGGTTTTACTCTAAAAAATGCCCCGCCCCTCCCCCCCCCCCCCCCTGTGGGAACAAATTCTTTCATTTTAGACCTCTTTTCAGGTGGGTCAAATACCGTCGTGGTTGCCTAATGATGATGACGTCATAGGTAGACACTGATGTTATTCAATTACTTTGAAATGGTTGATAAGTATAATATTACAGAAAAAAAAGTATGGGAAATAATTATCTTTTTAAAGGCTGATACAGCACCAAGTTTGTGTACATTATGACACTGAAGCAGACTATAGCCTACCATAACGAAAACACGCCTATTCAAATATATAGATAGAAAATTTCACCTCCAAAAACTGAAAATTTTCAGATAAAAAGAACTCTGATATCTTTCATATTTCTGCTAAATACATAAATTGTAGAAATCGTTAGAACCGCCTTGCCGAGGCGGTTCTAACGAGTACCCACAATCTATGTTTTTAAGCAGAAATAAGAAAAATAATGTATACTCCTGTAAACCCCAGTTATACTACATAAAAGTGGGGTTTAAAGCGATCAATATTATTTAGGCATGTTTTCGTAACGCCGGGGAATTGATACACTTTCTTGGGAGACAAATCTGTCAAAATGACTTTTGTTCTGTTCAGAAAAAGGGGTCCATCATGAAAACATACCTATATAATATTGACCCCCTTAAACCCCACTTTTATATAGTAAAACTTGGGTTTACAGGGGTATACATTTTTCTTATTTCTGCTCAAAAACATAAATTGTGGGTACTCGTTAGAACCGCCTCGGCGAGGCGGTTCTAACGAGTACCCACAATCTATGTTTTGAGCAGAAATAGGAAAAATATCAGAGTTTTTATCTGAAAATGTTCATTTTTTGGTTGTAAAATTTTCAGTATATTTGAATAGGCATGTTTTCATAATGCTACTCTTTAAGGAAAGAAACATGCTCCCAGATGGAGCACAGTCTTCACTTATGCAGTAGATCTCTTGTCTCCTTGTGTGGATGCACGAAGTATGAAACAACAACGAAATAAAAGAATGTCTCCCTTAACGGAAAATAGCGTAACATCTACCAAGTGAATAAATTCCACTTTCGACGGCGGTAGCGTATCTATGCGTAATTGCTGTCCAACACTTTTTGAACGACTCTCACGGCGAGATGAATACAAGCAATCTTCCAGTTCTAGTATCATTTAATACGGCAGTATGCGGGATGATAATAGTATGAACGCGAGCTCTCTAGCAGGTAAAGAAAGGGCGCGAAAGGCTTCCGAAGTAAGAAAAAAATGGTCAAATTTTCGAACCAAAAATGTTTGGTTTACCGTTGTACCTTTGTAACGCAGTCCCGTCAACACCAATCAAGCGCGGCACAAATGGCCCAGCATACGATATACGCAAGAAAAGACGAAAGAAAAGGAAGGGAAAGAGAGAGAGAAAGGAGAAAAAATGCGGGATTAAATCGCAAAAAAAAAAGACATCTCCATGCGCATACATTTTCCTACCGTGACCCCTGCGCCATGACCTTTCATGAGTGTAAAAAAATTGCAGTGCTTTATTGTAAAGAATAACATATCTACTTTCGATTTCAAGTATGCTGTGTTTGATAAGTAAGTAAGTAAGTAAGTAAGTAAATTCTTTATTTTGAGAGGGTAACCCAATTGGCTGGTAGCCAATCTTCCTTGGGGCCCTCTTTAGCAACAAATACACAAACAGTACAAGCGTAAACAAATATGCATGGGCATAATATATAAAAAATACATCAAACTGAGGTGTGAAGATTAACATACATATATGTATATTTACAAAGATAAAACTTATTGGAGATTGAATCAATAACAATTGAAATGAATTCATGGCAACAAAACAGCGATAATGGAGAGAGAGAGAGAGAGAGAGAGAGAGAGAGAGAGAGAAAGAGAGAGAGAGAGAGACGTGCAATATCAATATTTAATTATTTAATTATGGCGGTGGAGGTATATATAATGTTAAAATTGCAAATATAGTAGAAAATATATATATTAATGTTTAATCCAATAAGTACACCTTTTTACAAAAACAGCTAACTACTGTGAGTTCTTTATATTAACAGGAATACTGTTCCAGACAATTACGCCAGAGAATGAAAGACTACCCTTGAATAAGTTGCATTTAGCCTGTGGTAATATATAATTCTTCCTAGACACTGATCGTGTTCGATGCAGTGTTGTCATGGTTAACATCTCTCATTTGAAAAAGCTCTTGCAAATAAGTGGGCGCTAGATTGTTATACACTTTATACATAATTTTTGCTTTATTTAGGAAAACAATTTGATCAAAAGACAAAATATCAAGACGTTTTAAAGATTCTTGCAGACCATTATATTCCTGTGCCAGTATTAATTTACATGCGCGTCGTTGCAATGTATTGAATTTGTTTATGTTACTACTTGATGTGTTACTCCATATTACACTACAATACTCAAAATGAGGTTTAATATAAGCTTTGTAGAATAACAATCTATGTTCAATGGATAAAAATGATCTTATTTTGCTCAATAGCCATAAATATGAGGATACTTTTTTATATACTTGCTGACATTGGCTATTCCAAATAAGATTTTCGTCTACTTGTATACCCAGAATCTTATCACAAGTTGTCATTTTAATATTGATGTCATTATAACGTAGAGCTAAAGTTGGATTTTGTAAGCAATTTCGCTTCTGTTTGCTTGTTATTAGCATAACTTTAGTCTTGTCAGCATTTAGAACCATACCATTTTGTTTGCACCACTTGTGCAGTGATTCTAGCGAAGACTGTAGGTTGTTTTTAAGTTGGTTAATGTCATTTTGGAAGTCATAAAAAGTTGTATCATCCGCATATAAATCAACAACAGAGGAACTTTGAAGAAATAATGGAAGATCATTTATGAAAACTAAAAATAATAAAGGACCTAAAATAGAACCTTGTGGAACGCCACATGTCACATTTGCAGGCTCAGACAGATTATTACCCAAGGAAACTCTCTGTATTCTGTTTGTTAAATAAGATTCAAACCATTTAAGACAGGCTTCGCTGCACTTGTAGCATTCTAATTTCTTCAGAAGAATGTTATGATCTACCAGATCAAACGCGATCAGTTGCTTATGTTGGATTCCAGAGGTAAATATTCAGCCCTACCCTCATTTTGGCTGCAGTTTTCAAAACCCTCGGCCGTTCTAAGGATATGTATACTTTCAAGCCAACAATACTGCCATCTGTGGGACTGGATTTATAGGATAACATCCGAACACACAGGGCTAGATTTATGGGACCAATTTACATAGACCGTAATTATCAAACACAAAAGCTGGGAGAAAATCAGTTTGGAATAAAATTGTTCCAGTGATTTTTGTTATATGTAAAGAAGTTCGGGTATCAACCCTTAACAATATAAATCTGTATTTAACCCTTAAAACGCCAAGAAAACCTGCATCTGAAAATGTTGTCTGTTTATGTCGTCTACTAAATAGTCTTGCAAACTTTTCAAATCTATTTTTGCATACAGACAAACAGTGTGGACCCAGATCAGACTGCTCCTAGTCTGATCTGGGTCCACACTGTTTGCAAAAATGACTTTTAAAATCACAAGCAGATGACAAAGCAGACGCCAAGTGTTGTGATTGGCAGTTTAAAGGTTAAAGATCGATATGTGATCTGCTGTAGTATTACAAGTAAATGGCGCTTTTAGAAGGATTATCATAATGTTGAATTTAGCCAGCTGCAGCAAGTCATAAACAAGGCCTGGATAAGCTTTTGAACAACCGAGTAATTTATTCAACCATTTTCACTTAAACCGGGCATTTTCATTTTCAGCTGGATAACTCGGTGGTTGTCCCATAATTCTTCCACCAATGTTTTTGTAGTTACTGATACATACCAAACGGATATCGAATATTTCGTCGATGTCACAAACTGTAGCGTCACTATCATCTTCATCCTTCAGATTCCCAAAATTTAGCAACAACTGAAAATTAGTGTCGGTTCTATATTCACCATCTGACTTTTCGCAAACCTCTGGTACAGACTCAAATTCGAAATAATCGCTGCACATGTAGCAATAAACATTTTTATATATATTGTTTTTATTAACGTAGGGCAACCAAATGGTAGCACAAGCATCACTGTGATTCAAACTTGCCCCTATTTCATTGCATTTAGGAACTCCTTTCTCATCAGAACAAATGTATTTCTGAACGAGTGTCTCGAAGGAATCTGGTGCTACATTAATTATATTACAGTCGACGACGTTCATCAGTATGTTAGCGACGTATTTAAAGCCAGCCTGCAGTGCTTGTATACATTGAGTTTGAATGTCCCATACTTCGATCTGATTGTAGTCATGACAGCGTGCACAATAGTGATTTTGAAATATTCTTCCAGTCCGTTTATCTGATACCCATTGGTAGTCTTTTATATCTGTCCGGTTCTCACCCCTGCATTTTTGTACCAGCGTTAAATTGCGTTCACCGACAGGACATGTGTCTACCACCCGATATACAGGATAAAACGAAGGCCCTGAGACGCTACCAAGTCTTTTAACTTCGGTTTCCTTGCAGGTCAGAGGTGCTGCTTGGGGATGACTGCTGACTTTATCGGGGCAACAACTTTCTAATTCGAAACAGTCGTCTTCACAGGAACAGGGGGCACAACATGGCTTATGTTCATCATCCTCAAATACTTTGCTTGCATTTCTGTGGCAGAAATTCATGTATGGACAGAGATTTGAAAGCGTTTTGTTCACATATACGTCTGTTTCCGTTACGGTACTTGCCATGCCCGTAATGGCACACCAAACTGCAACTAACAGGGCCAGGCACATCTTCCAGGAGTTTGCTTCAGAGCGTTCTGTAATTAAACATGAACATTTACCACTCTATTGGCAATTTCAGCAGCGGCATTTTGAAATAATTTATGGGCAATTTCAGCAGACAACAGTTTGAAATAGTTTTCTTTTCTTTTCCAAGAAAATAGACTTTGACATTTCATGGAAACTGTCACACCAGGAGGCAATTTGCATGTAATGCCAAAGCATATTTTCTAGAAATAATAAGAAAAATATTTTACAACATCGTCTGCTGAAATCTTTACCAAGCATGCTATACAGCATTGAAGAAGTTTTGACAAGGGAACTGACCTCTAAGATAGAGAAAATAAGAAAAAGTATTTCAAAATGTCGTATACTGAAATTATTTTCCCCAGAAAATAGGCTTTGACATTTCATGCAAATTTCTGCTAAAGATACAATTTGCAAGAAATGTCGAAGTGTATTTCCTGAGAAAATAAAAAACGTCTGCTGAACTCTTTACAAAACATGCTAAGCACTGAAGAAGTTTCGATAAACAAACGAGTACACTAGAACTAAAAGTATATTTAGATTTGCAAGTCAAGAGAAAAAATACCTGTATTTTAAACTCAAGGTGTATTAACTTATCTGTTACATCGTAGTGCAGATTATATTTGTATTTCCTTTGAGATCATTGAGCCCATTCTGACTACTTTGAAAATCGAATACCACTTAAGCCAATGCTAGGGGACGTATGCAGCCTGGCAGACTACATTTTTGCATATGAAGAGACTTAATAAAACCGAGTGTTCGATATTCGTTATTTTGTGTTGTTTCCAGAAGTAACATTTTAGTTTTTTTCAGCGGACTCTGTTTTACTCTTTTGATGTTTTCAAATGACATCAATATTTTTTGCGACGTTACGTCATCTACACTGTCGCAGGGCGTCATGGTGTTCTAGAGGAAATATTTCCTTACTCTAGGAGGAGATATTATTATAAATTACCTTTCCGGCAGAAGTCACTAAAAAAGCTTCCGATATGTAACAGTTATGTTATATTTGAGCCGCAAGGTCAAAAACGTACCTTCGGACATTGACGCCTTGCAAAGATATAGGCCTCCAGGTTATAAAACCTTTTTCATGCTCAACTGAGCTAATGTCAAAAAAAAAGGTGACGACGCCGAAAACAAAGTGTTAAGTGTTGTTTTGTTTTTTGTTGTTGTTTTTTTTTGTTGTTGTTGTTTTTATAATAACAACGTTATCTGTGGATTTTCTTTTATCAAGACGAAAACAGAATTCGACGGACAGAGAATAATAGAGAGCTTCGTTAACAGAAAATAAAAAATCACAGGAGAAAAAAAATATTGAACTGACTTATCGTCACCACTTTGTAAACCAAACCGAAAGCTGTACGTAAAACATGATCTGACTGTCTTAATATAGTCTTCGGTTTTCACGAGGTTATTCGATGGTGACATTCAGTTGGTGTTCCTCAGATCTGGTTTTATTCAGATTGACGCCACATATGAAACCACCGACGCACAAACAAGAATAACTTCAACAGAGGATCTGCCTTGGAACGGTCGGTGGTTTCATATGTGGCGTCGTCACTTTTTTTTTTTTTTTTTTTTTTTTTTTTTTTTTTCTGTGGCCGCCGGCGCGACAAGATGGCTTAGAAACTTGCCTATTGTTAACAATAGCAACGTCTGAATCGAATACATTTGCACAATTTTACTTTTTAAATTGCCGGTATCGGTGGCTCAGGTGGCTCAAGCTAGAGCCTTGAAGCTTGGCGAATGGATTTGCAGCGATGAGTAGATGACCCGATTAACTTTTGAATAAATTCCGAAAAAATACTTCATGAGTTATGACCCTTTGTAATTTTGGGCATGTTTACCGTGTCAGCAAAATATCTCAAAAACTGTTGGAGCTAGAGCCTTGAAATTTGATAAATAGACTGCAACCTGAATAACTTTTGAATAAATTTTGAAAAACATTTCTTGAGTAATGGCTCTTTGTAATTTTGGATATTTTTACCTTGTCAGCACAATATCTCAAAAATGCTAGAGCTAGAAGCTTGAAACTTAATAAATGGATTTGTAGTGACGAGTAGATGATCTGATTAACTTTTGAATAAATTCTGGAAAATACTCCATGGGTTATGGCCCTTTGTAATTTTGGGCATTTTTACCTTATTTTCAGCAAAACATTTCTAAAACCTGTTGGAGCTAGAGCCTTGAAACTTGATGAATAGACTGGTAGTGATGAGTAGGCAACCTGCTTAACGTTTGAATAAATTTTGAAAAATACTTCTTGAGTAATGGCTCTTTGTAATTTTGGACATTTCTACCTTGTCAGCAAAATATCTCAAAACTGCTAGAGTTAGAGCCTTGAAACTTGGTGAATGGATTTATAGTGATAAGTAGATGACCTGATTAATTTTTGAATAAATTCTGAAAAATACTTCATGAGTTATGACAATAGACTGGTAGTGATGAGTAGACAACTTGATTACCTTGTGACTAAATTTTGAAAAATACTTCTTGAGTTATGACCCTTTGTAATTTTGGACATTTTTACCTTGTCAGCAAAATATCTCAAAAAATGCTAGAGCTAGAGCCTTGAAACTTGGTGAATGGATTCGTAGTGATGAGAAGATGATCTGATTAACTTTTGAATGATTTCTGAAAAACACTACATGAGTTATGGCCCTTTGTAATATTGGGCATTTTAACCTTGTCAGCAAAATATCCCAAAAACTGCTGGAGCTAGAGCTTTGAAACTTGATAAATAGACTGGTAGTGATGAGTAAACAACCTGAGTAGCTTTTGAAAAATAGTTCTTGAGTTATGGCCCTTTGTTATTTTGGCACACTTCTACCTTGTCAGCAAACTATCTCAAAAACTGTTTGAGCTAGAGCCTTGAAACTTGGTGAATAGATTTGTATTTATGAGTAAATGACCTGATTAACTTTTGAATAAATTCTGAAAAATACTTCATGAGTTATGGCCCTTTGTAATTTTGAGCATTTTTACTTTGTCAGCAAAATATCTCAAAAACTGTCGGAGCTAGAGCCTTGAAACTTGATGAATAGACTGGTAGCGATGAGTAGACAACCTGATAAACTTTTATTATTTTGCCTTCGTTCGTCCGTCCGTCCGTCCGTTTGTCCGTTCGTCACGCTTTTTTGTGCATGCCACATCTTAAGAACCTTGCATGCTAGGGTTTTGAAATTTTATATATGGGTTCCCTATGAAAAAATAGCTGACCCGTATTTTTTTCTTGTCCGGCATTTTTGTTTTTTTTTATTTAGAGTTAATTCCCCTTTGATAAGATAACATTGAAATATCATATATTTGCATTGTTGTTACCGTCATGGGCAAGCAGTGTTAGGAGTCAAGCAGTGTTAGAGACAGGTAGTTGGGTGCATAGTGTTTTACAAACACCAGCTCAAGTTTTAATCAGATTGTATGTCTACCGACCCAAGTGCACCGACCGTTCCATGGCGGTTCCTCTGTTGCAGTTCTTCTTTGTTTGTGCGTCGTGGTATCATACAGTCAACCCTCATTATACCGACACTCGATACAACGACAAAATTCGCTATACTGACAATTTGACTCGCACAGAAAACCTCTCTCAAGAGTTGACAGTTAATCATAATTATGCAGGAACATTTTATTCAATACTTCAAGAAACGTATGTTTTGATATTTGTCAGAATTGCCTCATCGAGGTAATTCTAACAAATATCCAAACATACGTTCTATGAAGACATAACAATAAACATGGCATTTGTTGCATATCATTCTGCTCATTAAGTATTCTTTACAACAGCGAATTCATTTTGATGGCATTATCTTTGGGAGCAAATGCTGTCGTTATAACGAGGGTTCACTGTAATTATGTGGCGTTAGTTTGTCATTATTTGTTCCTCATTTCCTCGTCTTTGGTGCCTTATGAAGACTTCACGAATTCACGATTTCAACTTCACGAATTCACGAATTCAACTTCACGAATTCACGAATTCAACTTCACGAATTCAACACAAATTCAGCTTCACGAATTCAACTTCATGAATTCATGATTTGAACTTCACGAATTCAACTTCACGAATTCACGAATTCAACTTCACGAATTCAGCTTCACGAATTCGCGAATTCAAATTCACGAATTCAACTTCATCAATTCAGCTTCACGCATTCAACTTCACGAATTCAACTTTACGAATTCGTCTGCTGAATTTATGAAGTAGAATTCGTGAATTCGTGAAGTTGAATTCGTGAAGTGGAATTCGTGAAGTTGAATGCGTGAATTCGTGAAGTTGAATTCGTGAATTGGTGAAGTTGAAATCGAGAATTCATGAAGTTGAAATCGTGAATTCGTGAAGTTGAAACCTTGAATTAATGAAGCTGAAATGTCACTACCAGTCTTTCGTAGATAATTGCTGTTTTTCTTTGTTATCTTTACCAAATGAGGGACGCGTCATGAGAAAAGGGGTAATTTGCGAGCATTAAAACCCAGATCGGCCAGGGAAACCGTCATTTCACATCAGGGATTTTACTATATGCAGTTATATTCTACACTACCCAATATTACCGTAAGCGGTCAGCTCGGTCCTGACAAGACTGAGCGGCTGCACAGGCTAATCTGTGACTTGGTTGGCAGCTAATGTCCCGAAAGACACCTTTTCCCATGGCGCTGCTCATGAATAATGAATACACTGGTGAACCGGGGCACAACATTCCTACAAGATATCGTGTGCATAGCGAAGACTCATATCAGCCAACGCATTCGCGCAATCTGATTAGAGTCTTCGCAGGACACTCTGTGGTAGCCAAGGATCCAAAGCGTCATCAGGCGAACAGCGAAGACTCTTATCAGCCTGCGCGGACGCGCAGGCTGATCTGAGACTTCGCTGATGGCACATGCAATCTTGCAGGAAATACTGTTCCCCGTCACAAATACGACTGCGAGGTCAAGTGTCATTTTCGGTTGAACACTTCATGTCTATGATCACTATAAATAGTATGCAAATTAGGGCGAATGGATACACTTTCAAGGGAAACAATTCTGTCAAAATTGCTTTGCTTCCTTTGAAAATGGGCCTACTTTAAAAGGAAACATTTACTCCCAAGGGAGAAAACTCGTCTTTTTAGAGTATATCCGTTTTCAGAAGGGACTTGGTGTGTAGGGACGCAAATACGAAAATATAAGTGAAGAGACACACGAATTGTCACAATCACGAAACACAGCCCTCCCGAGGCACCAAAAGAAGGAGAGATGAGGAACAAATAAGAACTTAACACAAATGCCACAGACGCACGAACAAAGAACAACCGCAAAAGAAATGCCTTGGAACGGTAAGTAGGAGAACTTCTCGGAGCTAATACCAATTTATTCGCGTGAAACATCACCCTTAATTCTGACGTAGCTCCAAATTACAAATACAGTGGACCCTCGTTATTTCGACCTCGCTTATCTCGAATAACGCTTTTCTCGAAGTGAAAATCTGGTCCCTGCCTAAACATGAAAATCCAACAACAGGTAAAAATATTGTGGAAAAGAGGAGAAGGAGCAATTTCTCTTTTCCACAATATTTTCAATATACGTATCTCTAACTTTAAGGGTCCAATTACATATATATTTGTTAAATGGGGTTGTTCGAATTATCTTTTCCTCAACTCTGCAAATCTGATATGCGGAGGTATGGATATATCGTAGTATTTCACAGTCCCTTGGAATTTAAGATAACGAGAGTCGACTGTATATATTCTGTCTGCAAAAGGATCCTCTACCTCATCTGCGACTCATAAAAATGAAACACATACGGTCGACTCTCTTTATCTCGAATTGCAAGGGACACTCTGTAACACTTCGAGATATCCGTACCTCGACATTACAGATTTGCGGAAATGAGAAAAAAATAAAATACATGGAACAGCACATTTAACAAATGAATATGTAATTTGACTCCTGAAAGTAGAGATATATTGAAAATATTGTGGAAAATAGGAGCAATTTCTCCTCTTTTCCACAATATTTTGTTATCTGTTGTTAGATGTCCCTGTTAAAACAGGGACGAGATTTTCACTTCGAGATAAGCGATTATTCGAGATAAGTGAGGTCGAGATAACGAGAGTCGAACACAAGAAACCACAGGAACACTATGAGCCCGACCGCAGATATTGATAGTCAGACACCGACCGTCTGAAAGAGATTGAGGAGGGAGCCGACATTTCGTATGAGGATCGACTCACCGTCGTGCAGTTAAAGAGGGAAGCAAAAGTCATCAACCGTAATTGGGTAAACAACTATGCATGCAGTTTGACGCAGAATGTCCATGTTGTAAAACAAAAGGTAAGAGAAAAGTCCAGGGAGTGCCACAATCACAAACCGCAGCCCTTCCCAGACCCCAAGAGGAAAAGGAAACCGACAAATCCAAACAAGCAGAAATCGAACAAACGTACGAAAAGCACTAAGATTAACTCTCTCTTCCCCAAGCGAGATAATCGCAATACTAAAAGGACTGAAAAACACAAGAAAAAAATGACACAAGGAAAGGCATACAACAAATCGCCTCGTAGAATAAACCACAAAGCAACAAAGAGTAAGACTAACACCGGGACCACCGCCTTAGAACGGTCAGTAGGGGGGAGGGGGGAGGGTTTGGGGTGGTTAAAGCACTTTTACAGCTAGCTAAAATCACCCTGGATCCCGATGCTACTCTTAATACAGAAACACATAAAAATTCGGTTCGCATAAAGGCTCCCAACTCAGTCAATGCATCAAAGCGAAAACATAAAAATCAAATTAATCACTTTAATAAACAAAGACGAGTACTCATGGCTAATTCTACTGTATGCAAGAGTAAACGAAAACCAATAGTTGAACCACGGCGGGCCAAGCCAAAGACAAATCGTCAAGCCCCAACCCACTGGTTAAAATTTTACGAAGAGGCCGTCATTGGGTCTGAGGCCCAAACCGCCGTCGTGCAATTAAAGAGTGAAGCATAACCATCAACAATGATTGGGTTAACAACTAGGCATGCAGTCTGCCGCATAATATCCAGGTTGTAGCCAATTCTTTTATAACGGTTAATAAGTTTTCTGAATTGCTCCGAAAAGTTAGATTTACCTACAATTTTTCTAAATCTGTACACTAAGTCACCGTAAAATTCGGGTTCCGATATACCTTGTTGCAGAAGTGTTTTCAGACTGACGCTATATTTTTCTAACAAGGCACTGTGTCTACGATAAAATTTAGAAAACGCCTTACGAAGTTTAAAATAACGATAGCCCTGCCTAAGAAGTTTGGCAGTAAGGGCTTTATTGCGATAGTTAAAGTCATTAAGATTTGAAGAAGCTCTGGCTAATAAGTTGAGACATGTATACCCCATATGAGGTACGCCGGGGGACATCGCCATCCAGAAAAGGGAAATTAACTATATCAAAATCAAAATCGTCCCGTTTATCATAAATTTTGGTGGAAACTGTACCATAAGATATAGATAGATTCAAATCCAAGAAAGGTGCCACGGTATCGGAAGAATTTGCTCTATTTAATTTGAGTTCTGTAGGGTATATCCGGTCCACCATTTGGTCAAAAGTAATATTGTCAATATTTAATAAATCAAGATATCTTGAAGTTGAATTGAAAGCCTCAATAATGTCAGCCTGATTTTCACGTGAGAGAGACTTCATGAAATCTCTCTCATAACAGAAAAGAAACAAATCTGCAACAAGAGGTGCAGTTAGTTCCCATCGGAATACCTATAGTTTGCCTATAAAGTTTAGTTCCAAATCTAATAAAAATATTATCCAAAAGATAAACAAGGGCATCACAGACTTTTTGACATGACCATAAATTGTGATTATTATATACATCAGAAGTAAAAAAGCACATTCTTCGTTGCAAGCCAAATATTGGGTATTCTCCCGAATAAACGTTCGGTTAAATAAATCAATAAGTTTATCTTTTATAAGATGATGAGGTAACGTAGTATACAGTGTAGAAAAATCACATGTAGACAATTTAGAAGTCTGAAAGTTTTTAGATTTAAATTTATTGAGAACATCATTAGAATTTTTAATTGACCAAACATAGTTAATTCCGTCCCTTTCGTAAACAGTATCATAGTATCTAATCCAATGTTTTTAACAGCAGTAAGGCATGAAGTTAGCAGTTTGGACAAAATAGTAGTCGTACATGAACTAGAAACGTGCTTTATAAGGTCGTTTATGAAGTTTCGGTAACCAATATAACGTAGGAAGTCTGTCTTGCTTTTCTTCAATACTCACTGCAAACTTAGTAGTAATATCGATAGAATGGGTATTGACAATAGATCTCTCGTCAGTAGAAAACCATTCATATGTTTTGGTACTACCAAGTTCTTGTATTAGAGTATTGATATAATAAAGTCGTCACACAACAACAACATTATTAGCAGCTTTATCATCTGGAGCCAAAACATACTTCCTATGAAATTCTTGGATACATTGTGTCAAATATCGAAAAGATAATTTAGGCTTAGGAGGGAGAAGATCAAGGTTATTAGAGTAAAATAACACACGTTCATCAATGATTTTAAAAATCTTTAATTTCCAATTATTTAAAGCATAAGACTCAACATGCTCTCGTTTACACCAACGCGTACAATAATCATTTAAAGCACTGGCAATTGTTTCCCGACATTTATTGAAATCAATGTGGGCTGGGAATCTATATTTAGGTCCTTTTGAAATAGCTGAACGGATTCGTGAATCAGTTATAACCTTCCAGTAATAATATGACCCGCTGGTTGATAACAAAATTTAGAATCTTTACAATCTCAAGAATCAGGGGAACTAGTTTCAATATCAAGATCACAAACTAATTTATTGAATTTAAGTATAGTATTACGGATAGGTTTGTTATATTTATAACAAATAATAGGAGATTCCGTGTTTTCGAAGTATGAAGGTATAGCTGATATAACATTATTATCTCGAAATATGCTAGGTAAATCTATGAATTCAATACCTTTATTAATGAATGGAATTTTGATGAAGTGTCTAATGTGGTTAATTTCAGAATCAATGTAAGGACGAAGAGCATGTTGAGTATAACATCTAGTAAGGAGAGCTGCTACATACAAATCATGTTTTCTATCATAAAATTTATTCGCCTCATCATCTAACTTACGTAATGAAGAAACAGACAGTGAAGCTAGTTTAGAAAGCATTTGATGACGTCCAGAATTTAAGAGAATATTTAAATCAAAAAAGGGATAAGGCAGTTTTATGTTTTCGTTTAAAATTGCCATTTTTGCGCTTACCATGAGATCGTTTATTACGTTTTTTTTTAATATCTAAAAGGGAAAAAGCATCGAAATCCGGCATTTTAGAAATATTTCCTTCATGGTAACTATTATCATTAAATCCAAGTGGAAAAGGGGTTTGTAAACCTTTAATCCATTTAAGTTCAAGTTCGTCTTAAAATATTTTTAAATCTTTCGGTAGAATTGGACTTGTGTATATTTTTTTCAACAGGTTGAACCAAAACATTACTAGATGATCATGAATGACCAGTACTCCGGAAATGTTGATAAAGAAAAGTATCAATTTTCTTAGTTTTTTTTATTTTAAGCAAATGTTCCTTAAACCTTGTTTTAAGGGCCCGTTTGGTCTGTCCAACATACTGCATTCCTCAGCCTCCTTCGCTGCAAGTGAGAACATATATAACATCCTCTGATTTTCAGTCTAAATCAGAGTTGTTTACAACTGAAAATTGTCTGTGATTAACTGAGGAAATTATAGTTGACTGACAAATTAAATGATTGCAGCAGATGCAACTCTTGGCATTGCACTTAGAAATATTAGGGTACATACTGCTCCTTTTATACGGATTCTTATATTTTAGAAGTATAGGACATTTAATTGGAGAAAGTCTAATTCTAAGGTGATTTCTGAAAATATTATAATTAGAAGCGCCATGTAGATTTATAGACGATACAGAGTGAAGTTTCAAAGGTGAAACGTTAGCAGTAGGTAACAGAGAGTTAAATCTAGCAGTAGAACTGGGAATCTGTAAAGAAGAAGCAGAATGTAGCCTAATAGGAGAAATAGTAATTTGTAATCTGTTAGTGATACTCATATAGTTGTATAGGAAGTAATACCATTAGATAAAAAGCAGTATTCGTACCGGCTATTATAGGCAGTAAGTAGCGATGCAAACAGGCGGAAGGACCGGTGCATACAGAGTATAGCAACAACCGACAATACATAACTAAGTCTAATACAAGTCCAAAGAAACGTAAAGTAAGAAATTATTATAAATGGGATGCGAATACCGGTAAATATCTAACCTTCAATGAGGTATAAATTAGAATCATGAGGAAGAGGAATACGAAAGGAGATTGTAAAGTGCAAACGCTGGCACATGAAATAATAACACCATTAAATGAATGTACGGGGAGACTTTCTAGGGTCTCCACACGGCACAAACACAACAGGCGTGGTATGCAAAAAAAAGGTAAGAGAAAAGTCCAGGGAGTGCCACAATTACAAACCGCAGCCCTTCCCAGACCCCAAGAGGAAGAGAAAACCGACAAATCCAAACAAGCACAAATCGAACAAACGTACGAAAAGCACTAAGATTAACTCTCTCTTCCCCAAGCTAGGTAATCGCAATACTAAAAGGACTGAAAAATACAAGAACAAAATGACACACGGAAAGACATACAACAAATCGCCTCGTAGAATAAACCATAAAGCAACAAAGAGTAAACTAAACGTCAAAAAGATTGGACTAACATCGGGACCACCGCCTTAGAACGGTCAGTAGAGTAAACCACCGGGGGGTTTAAAGCACTTTTACAGCTAGGTAACTTCACCCTGGGTCCCGATGCTACTCTTAATATAGAAACACATAAAAATTCGGTTCGCATAAAGGCTCCCAACTCAGTCAATGCATCAAAGCGAAAACATAAAAATCAAATTAATCACTATAATAAACAAAGACGAGTACTCATGGCTAATTCTACAGTATGCCAGAGTAAATGAAAACCAATAGTTGAACCACGGCGGGCCAAGCCAAAGACATATCGTCAAGCTTACGTTTCGTAGTGAAAATCTTTAATTGTACGGAAAATATCTGTATTGCCTACAGTCTTTCTGAATTTCTGAATTTATAGACTAAGTCGTCGTAAAATTTAGGTTCTGCTTCTCGCAGAAGCGTATTCAAACCAACGTTATATTAGAGATGTTCCACTTAATACGTACGTTTACCTTACGGACGGGAACCTTACGAAAAATACCTACAGTGTACTAAGGAGGCTTCAAAATGATATCAACTAGCGGATTATATACATGTACCTTGTTTTTTAATACAACAGTAACACTGCCTCATGTACAGCTATAGACTTTGTCGGGCCATTCTTGGTGCTATGTCAACGTGTGCGTTCCTCTGTACGTATGTTTGTAATGACCAAGCTGGCACACAATGTTAAACACATCATCTTATCGACGTTATCAACGTCGTATCCAAGATGCAGCATGATACCGTTCTATCAACGTTGATACGACGGTGTTTCAAGGTTGTGTGCCGGCTAGGAATGCCGAACAAGATAAATTTTAGCTTTGTTAGATAGATTTCTTGGCTAACTATAGTTATGAGTGGACATCAAGAGATTTATCCTAGAACAAAAAAGCTATAGCATCCAAACTAAAACAAAGTTTTCATAAAAATGTTAGCAGTTCCTGACATTATATAAAGTCGTTTATATTGACAATATAACCTGCATTGCCGGGTGCAATATATATATATATATATATATATATATATATATATATATATATATATATATATATATATATATATATATATATATATATATATATATATATATATATATACAGACCATCACAGACTCAGATCAGCATGAGCGCAGTCTGATCAATTTACTCACTTCACTTTAGGCATCTATACAGTCTGGACTTTCTTTAGAACGCATATTTAAAACTTTGCTTGGCCTGCGTTGCTATGATGCGAAGGTGGTTTTTAATATTTGAAGTTTCCACATGTTCTAAGGGCTGTTGCCCAGCGACGAAGCCCAGCAATTATGGATATTTAAGTCCAAACTTTATATATTAGGAGATTTTGCATATTTGGAAGAAATTTTAATTAACCTCAGTTGCTCAACAATTATTCGAGAGAAAAGGGAGAGTTTTTTTTCTATTGTTATGGTCTGCCATCACACTAGAAAGAATAAGCATTATGGATTCCCATCACTCCAGGCTTCAGGCGCCATCTATTGGTAAGATTTTTTATGGTTGACCATATTTTCATTTTATCAAAAATGGAATTTTCATCATCACACATGCGCGTTGTGGATAACCATAAGTCCCCAGACTGATTATGGCGAGTATTTTAATATTATCTACAATCTTGTATACTCGACATAATGCGGTAGTGCGTGACTGAATCATTCTCCTCAAAAATATTGCGATATGTACTATGAAAGTATTTGAATTTTGTATATGTCGGGTACCAGGCCTGGTACTCTGCAAAACTAGACTGCCATTGTGCGCATGGGATTGTGTTGAAAAAAATAATTCAATCACATTCTGTTATACAGGGTGCATACTACTGGAATTAAAATGTTTGGTCGACATTCTCATTACTCAGTGTAAAAAAGTGGCAAATCAAGACATGAATCTGGCGATGGAGCAATATAGCACCCGCGGAAGTTAGAATACAAATGTCTAGTCAGGATCTACACAGCAAAGCAGGGTCAAACTATGCCATGTGCACATTTACGTGCATTTACGTGTTTTTTTTTTGTTTTTTTTTGTTTGTTTTTTTTGCTGGGGGTGGGGTGGGGGGTTGCTGTCCTTGTTTTCGCGGGGATGTCTGGGTTCACATGAGGACGAAGTTGATCCGAATCAAGTTGTGTTCACACTGGCCTTTGATTCGGATCAAGCTGATCCATATAGTATAAACGCAACATCATGTGAACTAATTAAACCGGATCAAGTTAGTGCTAGTACGAATGCAATTTGATTCTGATCAACTTCATGCGGATCAACTTGATCCAGATCAGGTCTCAAGTGTAAACGCAGCATTTGTCTCTCAAAATCATCATCATGAAAACATACCTATACAATTTTGACCCCTAAAACCCCACTTTTATATAGTAAAACTGGAGTTTACAAGGGTATACATTATTTTTCTTATTTCTGCTTAAAAACATAGATTGTGGGTACTCGTTAGAACCGGTGAGGCGGTTCTAACGAGTACCCACAATCTATGTTTTGAGCAGAAATATGAAAAATATCAGAATTTTTATCGGAAAACTCCCAGTTTCTTTGGTGGTGAAATTTTCGATATATTTGAATAGGCATGTTTTCGTAATAATACAGTGTTTGAACTTTATGCGTTTTCTGATTTCATTCCAAATGGTGCAATTTTCATCAAAATCTGAACACAAAGATACGCCCAATCTGATAACTAAGATAGGAAATTCGTTGGAATTAAGGATTTAAAAAAAAAAAAAAAAAAAAAAACAACAACAAAAAAAAACAATAAATAAATAAAATAAATAAAATTAAATAAAATAACCTTCATGCACTGGGTTTATCTATATGAATTTCGTCGATATTTGTGTACATGTAGCAATAAGCTCCATTTTTGGCTATTAGCCCTACAATGAGCAAAAAGTAATTTCTTAGATGGATACTAGCACTCCACCATTATTGTTTTTATCGCACATGCTTAACCACGGCGCGATTTAGGTGTTCGGTTTTCTATAAATGCATGTGTGCGAGCATGCGTCCGTCAGTACGTCCGTTCGTGCGTCCGCCAACAAACAGGTTCACTCTAGAATTCGCGTTCGTTTCTCACAACTTAGTTAGCCTACATGCAGCAAACTTTGTACAGATTTAGTCATCAGCAGCCCTGCAACTACCCTCGGTGTTTTACTGACATTCACCCATATTTCACGCTTTTCACTTTGATAATATTTTGCCCGACCCTATCGTTTGCGCCCGTTTCTCACAACCTGGTGGGCCTAAATGCATCAAACCTGTATGTACATACGATGTTTGCTGACCTTCAGACATGTTTCACACTCTGATGACGTTTAGGTCGTCCCAAGTGTTTGCGTCCATTTCGTGCAACGTAGTGGGCCCACATGCATGAAACCACGTTTACATTTTCTGCCAAAAATCATGGTGTTTTGCTGACTTTGACCCATATTTTTATTGGTTTTTATTAAGTAACAGAAAAATGCCCCTAAAAATGTCTACAAACTTTAAGCAATTAACAAATGCATGATTTCATAACTGTTGCACATAACTTTAACATACCCATGTAAAATATATCATTCATTAATGGCGTTATAAAAAATGGTGATATTTTTCTTATAACTGCTCAAAGGATAGCTTGTGAATCCTCAACAGGACTAATCTAGCCAACAATCTATGTTTTGAGCAACTACAATAAAAATAATATCTATCCTTGAAAACTTTCCACAATATCAAATGCATTTTACAAGGGTATACATTGCAAGGACGTGTTAACGTGATCTTTGCGTCAAAACAATGATGCATATTTTATCACATAGTAGGCTGACACTATCTAATTATAGATTGGAAATGAGAATAATTTTGAAACAAACATCAAAATTAATGGTCTTGGCCAGTTTTGTGTCATGAATGCAACTTTCTATCTTATGTAGTGCTGTTTGTGGTTTGAAATGATAGCTACGTGTTTAAGTTTAAAACTTTCGCTGAAGGCTAAACATTACACTTGCAAATGGATGTTGATGTTTTAGCATGATAGGTTCTGGAAAGAAACTTTTTTTTTAATTTATATTTTTTTTATTTTTTATTTATTTATTTTTTTTATTTATTTTTTTTATTTATTTATTTATTTTTTTTTGGAATTCGAAGTCTCTTCCTTTGATGAAGGGACACCACCATTTTTATCTTAGTCTCCCGGATCAAATAGCCGATTTGAAAATATGGACTGCCAAACGATGAAGAACGTCAGACGCAGAACATTTAAATTTGTATCATGTGAAGCACAGTCACTGATATTTGTATGAAAAAAAAAATCTGAGCAGGTTTTTGCACTGTAAAAGCTAATCACATTCTCTTCACAAAAAAATATCAGTGTACTTGATAATAACTTAACGAATAGACCTTTAACGAGCTTGTTAACCTAAGGATGCTTAGAACAGCTGGGCTCAGATTGTCAAGTTATAACAGAAAACGTATCTTTTGGACTTGTTTAATCAGCAAAGGCTCAGATCGGCCTGCAAAACCAAAAGTATTGACTATTCCTCTTTTAATGTATGCCCAAGAATTTTAACCGTAATCAAAGTAAGGATTAAATGGAGTGATGGTATACCCACTATAGAGAGAGGCCATTATAGTATATGATCTGTGGCCTACGTGGTCAAATGGTTAAGACCGCAAACTTTTCATTAGGTGAGACCTTCAAGCGGAGCATAGAAGAGAAAGCCAAAAGTCAAGTGGCTTTCTCCCTGATTTTGAAATATCAGGAAAGTCAACATACTTCATCTGAATGTAAATTGACCAAATCTTACTCGGAACCTCTGTCAGCTCCAACACTGGTGCTTATGTGCCAAAGTAAGATGAACGTCACTGCACGCTTCTCGTTTATAATTACAATTTCTTTTTCTCAAGGGCTCTTGCGGCCGATCCAGTCCATGATATTATAAGTTAATACAAAATGATTGCATTAGTCATACATGTGACCTTAGCTTTCCATACATTGCAGAAAAATCTACAATACATGTAAACTCATCCTTGACAGAGCCTTCACATTGGCAAATCATTAATATTAATTAACTCTTATTGATTAGGCTCTGTTTTAGGCCTTTAGAATTCCGTTAAAATTACAACCTAACAGACTTGTAACTGTACTATCGTAGCCATTACAAACTCTGCTATCATTGGGGTGTGGAACAGACAGACGCAAAATAAAATATTGCTGGTACCTTCCGAAATAAGCGCTGGTACATATCGTCTGCTTGTATAACGGATACACGCACTGAACAGATCCATGCCTCTGTACTTTAATAACATGCATGACTTCCTCAGGGTATATATACCGTTAAATTACCGTCGGTTAGGTAAACGAACGTATTATGTGGAACATCACTAGTAGGGCATAAATTCAGAATGACGGCTATGAAATTCAAAGAAATGTTATGCGTAGTTTACTATAACGTTACCCTTGCATAAAAAATTTAGCAGTTAAAATTCTACTTCGATTATTAAAGTCATTAACTTGAATAATAAAACCAATTAACTTAGAAATATATAAACCATAGAATGTAGCACGAATGACATCACCATTTAAAAATGGAAAATTAAAATCGAAATCGTCCCGTTCGTCATAAATTTTAGCAGTTATTGTGTCATTCGATACTGATAAATTTAAATCCAGAAACGTTGTTTCGGTGTCAGAGGTATACGAATTCACAGAAGCTGTCTCCCTTAACCCTTGTCATGCTGAATAAATTAAGATGCCACGCCCACTTCTAATTTTCAACCAATCAAGATTACTTGATCCGGGGTTTTGATAGAAATTCACATATTTTAATCACAAACAATGCAGATCTGAAGAAACCAACTGATCTGGATCTACACTGTTTGCTAAGACAAGGCATGTCGTGTTCAGCAAAAGAAGGGTTAAACAAAATGGCAACGAATGCCCTAACATATCACGAAGACTGTGCAGGCCGATCTTGACGCGTATTACCCGCATACAGATTATTACACATGTACTGGACATAAAATAAATGGTCCTCTGGCAATTCGTTTCTTTATTAAATAAGTAGAAAAGAAGAGAGAGAGAGAGACAGACAGACAGCCAAGACAGATAGCTATAGACAGAGACAGAGATAAAAAACAGACGAAAGAGACAGACAGACAGACAAAATACAGACAGATACTGAGAGAGACAGATACAGTCGTACAAAGAGAGAGAGAGGCAGGCATACAGTCAGACATACAGACTACAGACAGACACACATACAGAAAGAGAGTATTTTATCTAGACGTGCAATATGCGCAAAACCAAACCAACATCCGTGATTCTTAGGTTTGTATATATTGCTCAAGCTTGCCTGTTCCATGCCTTAAATTCAAACAGCTTACCTTATATGAAACTATTGGTCTCGCAACCAGCAGAGCGTTTCTAAAAGTCTCTTGCAGCACAAGTATTTATACATATTTGGCCGCGCAAGTGAAAAGGAACATCGCCACGGGAAGAAGGGCTTTCGGCTCATATGCGAACTGCAAATCCGCGGGCTCTGATCTGGGTCTTTGCTGTCCGCGTACAAAGTCATATGATACTAGATGTCATTGCATACTGTAGAATGTTTTGGTTTATCGAAAAGTCCTTGATTGTATGGCTTCGTTAGTTGGTCTCGATCTTTAAAGCTCGTATATGATCCGAAGATCCCTTTTCTTATGGGGGGGGGGGGGCCACATCAAGCGAAAGAGTGCCTTCGAACATGTGTAAAATGCGCAGAGTCAGATCATCCGGGCATATATATTATACAGTCCAATTATTCTGTTCACGAACATTGGAGGCCCTGATCATACTGCGTGGGCGTCCTGGCTGTTCTGGGCATTTGCTGTCCGCATATCCAAAGATATGTGTTCGCATGGTGCGACCTATACGTCTTTAAGAGTATGTGAAATGGGCATACTCGACTCTGTATGCGCAATCCGCATGACCTCTTTGTGGTCTTTGCTGATACGGACTAACTTTTGAACTCTTTCACTGTCACAGATGATAATAATAGGCTTTTGCAAACGGCACAGATCCAGATGAGACGACTCAATGAGCTTCTCATCTGGATCTATGCTGTTGGACATTCAGTCCTTCAACTTTACATATAAACGTCTTTCCAAACGAGAGTCTGTTAAAGTAAAAAAGCAGATGACAAATGTAGTCTGGAATTTGGAACCGAAAGAGTTAAATGATTCTTTATGATCAAGCCATACGGAAGTGCAGGCTAATCATGACCTTTCTTGTCCTTATGTCCAAAAGGTACTTTATCGCTGGACTCGGCTGAATTAATACGACGTAATGAACCTAGGTACGTATTGGGACAGTGTGGCCTGAGCAAACAGCGTACTTACAGATAGGACGCCCCAGAACACACGTCAGTTTGCCACCCAGTCCGGCAGTTATTACATCGACGAGCAGATGGTAAAATATATATATATATATATATATATATATATATATATATATATATATATATATATATATATATATATATATATATATATATATATATATATATATATATATATATGACAAGTATGGTAAATAGTTAAGATGTTTCAATATTTAGGGTAAATATATGACTGATTCGAAACATGTTAGTTTAAAAGACATGACATCTATTCTATTCTATTCTCCGACCAGGGCCTGCGTGGTGCGCGTGCAGAGTAAAAGTGAAGTACGCCACAAACCGCCACAATCACAAAGTACAGCCTTCCTGAGGCACCGAAAGAGGAAGAAATACGGAACAAATAATGACAATCCAATCCAATATATGAAACAACCAACGCACAAACAACCGAAGAACTGCAACAGAGGCACCACATTGAAACGGTCACTAGAAAACTGTTGGGGCCTAAACCAGTTTTACTCGCATGATGACTCACTCTTAATTCTGATGCAGCTTCAAATTACAAATTCAGTCGATTCTCGTTATCTCGACATTGCTTATCTCAAATAATTGCTTATCTCGAAGTGAAATTCTGGTCCCTGTTTTAATATGGAAATCAAAGAACAGGTAACACAATAATGTGGAAAAGAGGAGAAGGAGCAATTTCTCCTCTTTTCCACAACATTTTAAATATGCCTCTAACTTCTGCAGTCAGATTGCATATTCTTTTGTTTAATATGGTTGTTCGACTTATTGTTTTCCTCACTTATATGTGCGTGTGTGTGTGTGTGTGTGTGTGTGTGTGTGTGTGTGTGAGTGTGTGTGTGTGTGTGTTCAGTCAGCATAGGATGAAACATAGCAAAAGTGTGGTTCAATGGCGATCAGAAGCCAGAACACAAGAAAACCACATACAAAACCACGATGAAGACTGCATATTTGAACTTGCATCTGCGAAATGTACATGTAAAAAAACTACAGACTGAGTAGTTGCGTGAATTCTTCCATAGTGCGCTCTTCTATCTCGGCCCCGCCCTCTTTTATATTCACACGTCTTACAAATCATTGAAAGTTGAATAAATATGCAAGTCATTATGAGACGCAACGTCAGAAAACGCACCTTCGGGCATGTGCGCCCAGCGAAGATTCAGATCAGCCTGCGCATTCGCGCAGTCTGATCAGAATCTTCCCTGGACGCATTTTGGATAGCCAAGGACGCAAAATTTCTTCAAGCGGACAAAAACGATTCTGACTACACTGATACCCATGTTGCTATGAGTTGACGATGGGCGCACATGTCAGAAAACATGATGCAGCTCATTATATTTGAAAGTCATTCTTAAAAAAACACAATAATTGTTCAGCAGGTGCCTTCAGAGAAGCATATGACCACTTAATGTTCTTAATTTGTATATTACTTGTAATAAATGACTGTGAAATACGACTCCAAATCCATGCCTTTTCAACTCTCATCACGTCGGCCGCGTCAAGCGAAAAAAAAAAAAAAAAAAAAAAAAAAAAAACTCATCGAACATGCGCAGAATGCACATATTCAGAGCATCCTGCGCATGAAGTATCATCCGGGCCTTTGCTCTCCATACACTCCTCATACATTCTGTTGTATCCAATGATTCTGCTAGCGGATGCGCAGGCTGATCTGGGCCTTCGCTGTCAGCATATGCCCGAAGGCATGTTTTTCGCTTGGCGTGGCCCATGTGTCAGTGAAACGCTTAGTAATATCAAGTTCTATTATCAAGATCTGTATATGTTCTTTTGTTTGCAATGGAGCCTCTTTTTTCTAGTTAGATTCCTAATTTCATCGTATTCATCCGCACATACTCCTTTTAGCGCTCAACCAAGAAATTTCCTTATCTTCTAGGCAATTCAAATAAGTATCATCAACCTTTGCTTTTATGGAGAAAATTTTGAATCCTCCCTGCTGGCATTCTTTGAAAAATCTTTAGCGGGCCGTTCTCGGCCCGTCAGGGTAGCTGACGGGCCCATTAAGGCCCGCTATAGATTTATGTAGAGTGCTTACTGGGCCATGCTGATCTTTCTTTAAATTGTGTCTTCGGCCATATGCGGACAGCGAAAGCCCAGATTAGCCTGAGCATCCGCGCATTCTGATCAAGGCCTTCGCCGTTCGCTAACAGATTAATTGTACACTATCAATAGAGATCAAATGCCCTGTAGAGACTTTATGCATGCGGTGGATGAATTTTAATCTTTGCATTTTGTACATGCACAAAGACACCCTTTTGCTTAGCATGACTTCTTGGCCCAGTTGTTCAAAACTAACGATGTCGTCAGCTAACGTATCTTAAAAACTTTGATCATTAAATATGGCATATATGCTAATATTTTGCTGAAAAAAAAATGCGAAAAGCTACTCACATTTCTTCAGCGAAAATACCTATATATTAGATATTGTATTTACTAGAACAGTTAATATTTGGACCATTAACGAGCTCGTTAAGCTATGTTTTGAACGACTGATGCCTGATTTACAAATGAAATGTAATGGATGATAGCATGTATTTCATAGAAGCAGTACTATGTATTTAGTTTATTTTGAATTTGTAAATCATAAAATAGCAATTACAAATAAGCTGGGGCACAATATTTCCTAATAGGTTGCATGAGCGACTAGCGAGATTAAGATCAACATGTGCTTCATCAAAGGTTAATCAGAGTTTTCACTGACCGCCTATAGACTCTTTGGATCCTTGGCTAACCACAGAGTACCCTGTCAATCTGCACAGTCTGATCTGTGTCTTCGCTTGGCACACATACAATTTTGTAGGAAATGCTGTGTCAAAGTTCAAATAAAGTCGACTCTCGTTATCTCGACCTCGCTTATCTCGAATAATCGCTTATCTCGAAGTGAAAATCTCGTCCCTGTTTTAACAGGGACATCTAACAACAGGTAATAAAATATTGTGGAAAAGAGGAGCAATTTCTCCTCTTTTCCACAATATTTTCAATATATCTCTATTTTTTTCAGGAGTCAAATTACATATTCATTTGTTAAATGTGCTGTTCGATTTATTGTTTTTCTCATTTCCGCGAATCTGATATTCGAGGTAGGATATCTCGAAGTGTTTCAGAGAGTCCCTTGGAATTCGAGATAACGAGAGTCGACTGTATAGTTTGCTGAGCGCACGGTGGTCTCTGTATGTAACCTCCGCGGCAGCAGTAACTTGCAAATATTTGAAAGAATAATGCTAAAGTGCAGCTTGCGGCGAAATAATGACAAACGTATAGCCTTTGGTTGTTATTTTCAGTTATGGTTTAGGTTTAGGTTCAGGTTCAGGTATAGGTTTAATTTATAGCAAATACAAAATCCGGAGGCAAAATCCAAACTACGGACGCGAAAAATGTGACAAACGTATACCCTCTGGTTGTTATTTTTAGTTTATGATTAGGTTCAGATTTAGTTTAAAGCAGCTGCAGACGTTCACAAATCCGGAGGCGATACCCTAATAAAAATACGGACGTGAAAATGTAACAAACGTAGTTGTTTTTAGTTTAGGATTAGTTTAAAGCAGCTGTAAACATACGGTTCAAAGTTCTAGTTTAGGGTTTGGTTAAGATTTAGGTTTTGTTTGAAGCAGATGCGGCTGTACACAAATCTGGAGGCGGGATCCTAGCAAAAGAGGCCCATGGGCTACGATTCGTCCACCTAATTTAAACAGCCATTGTATATCTATCTGTCATGTAACATTCTTCCAGTATTGCCACAGCGAACAGTACAGAATTGTGACTGTGCCGTAAAGAGGCCAAAGGTCATCCTAGGAATACCGTTTGAATAAACATGGTTGAATTTGTGTCCTCGATGCTATATACCAAGATTCAGCCTAAAAGCTTTCTTGGTTTCTGAGAAGATTTTATGATATGGCATGGTGACCATCTTATTCAATAGTGCAGAACCATTTGAACAAAGTTATAATACCCTTTGTTAATTCTGGTGAAAATTGGTCAGAGATTTAATGCATATATATAATACAGAGGCAAGGGCAGATAGCCCCTGGTGACAACAACATTGATTGTAACTAAAAGTTTAACCACTTTAAGTATACGTTGTGAGTTTCAGCCATAAGTCTTTTATACATTTTGAGAATTTTTTTTCTCTCAAAAATGTGTATATAGCTATAGATCCAGATTCAGCATCAAAGATTTCTTAGTCCTCGGGAAGATTCTAACGTGTTTTTGTTTTTTATTTTATTTTTACCATACATGGGCATCGACCATCTTGTTTCATGGGGGAACCATTTGAACAAATTATCAATACCTCTTCGACAGATGGCCCCATGTAACATCATGTGAAAATTGGTCAAGTGGTTTCACAGAAGAAGACGTTTAACAAGATTACACTATTTTTTACCAGTATATTGCCCAGGGCAAGGGCAGATAACTTATGGGGAACAAATTTTTAATTGTGACTAATAAGTTTTTCTACTTTAAGCATACTTTGTAAATTTCAGTCATATATCTTTAATACATTTTGAGAAAATGATTTTTTAACGTTTCCCCAATCTTCTAGTGTACAAAAGGATTGGAACACTTTATCTCACCGTATAAAGGTCAAGGGTCAGCCTAGAGTCATCATTTGTGGTTTAGTTTATAGCAGCTGCAGAGGTACTCAAGTTCGCAGGCGAAAGCCTTTCAAAAACCTACGGACTTGAAAATGCAATAAGCGTATACCTTCTAGTTGGTATTTTTATTTATTGGTTAGGTTTAGGTTTAAAGTAGCCGTAGACATCACAAAAGACCGGAGACGATACCACAACAAAAATACGGACGCAAAAATGTGTTTAACAAATACCCTCCGGTTGATATTTTTTTAGTTTAATATTAGATTAACGTTATAATTAAAGCAGCTGCAGACGTAACAACATATCGGAGATGATACACGAACAAAAAATACGGGCGCCAAATATGACTCACGTATACCTTCCGGTTGTTAGGTTAAGATTATGCTCAGGTACAGCTTAAGTTTAAAGCAGCTGCAGACGTACAAAAATCCGGAGACGGGACACAAACAAAAAGCGACAGACGCGTGAATGTGGCAAACGATTTCTAACCGGTTGTTATTTTTATTTCTTGTTCTGTTTAGGTTCAGTTAAAAGCAGCTGCAGATGTACAACAGTTCGGAGGCAAGACTTTAATAAAACTATTGGCACGAAACTGAAAAAACGCATAGCCTCCGGTTGTTACGAGAAATTTTAATTTAGGATTAGGTTTAGATTTAGTTTAAAGCAGCTGCAGAAAGCGTACATACTAACATGTACTCCCAGATCAGCGCACTCTGATCAGAGTTTTCATTGTCCGTATGAAGTAACTTTGCATCCTTGGCCATTCAAAATGCACCTAGTGATGATTCCGATCAGACTGCATGATGGCACAGGATGATCTGAATCCGTTAGACGTACATGTCAGTAAGTATGCTTTCTGCAGCTTATTTAAACTGAATCAGAACCTAATCTTAAATAAATCGAAGCTACTTGTACTGCCGTTGCGGCTGATACTGCCTTAATGATGATTTCTGGTAAAATATGAAAAATATACTAGCTTAGTATTCTGGGTAAAGATTTCAGCAGACGACATTTTTAAATATTATTTTTCCCAGAAAATATGCTTTGTTGACATTACATGCAGAAGACACATTCTTCCACTTTTTCCTAGAAAAATAGGCTTCGACAATTTGCATGAAATGTCACAGTCCATTTTCTTGGAAAATATAAAAACTATTTCGAAATGTCGTCTGCTGCTATCAACCATAAAATGTATTTCAAAATGTTGTCTACTAAAATTGCCAACGAGTGGCAAAGGTCGATGTTCATGAAGCAAATCCCTAGAAGATGTGGCTGACCCTGTTAGTTGCAGTTTGGTGTGCCACTAAGGTCATGGCAAGTACCGCAGTGGAAACAGATGTATTTGTGAACAAAACGCTTTCCAATCTCTGTCCATACATGAATTTCTGCCACAGAAATGCAAGCAAAGTGTTTGAGGATGATGAACATAAGCCATGTTGAGCTCCCTGTTCCTGTGAAGATGTATGTTTCGAATTAGAAAGCTGTTGCCCCGATAAAGACATCAGTCATCCCCAAGCAGCACCTCTGAGCCGCAAGGCATCCGAAGTTAAAAGAGTGTGTGGCCTCTCAGGGTGTTCACCTTTTCCTGTATATCGGGTGGTAGACACATGTCCTGTCGGTGAACGCAGTTTAACGCTGGTACAAAAATGCATGGGCGTGAATCGTACAGATATAAAGGGTTATCAATGGGTATCGGATAATCGGACTGGCAGAATATTCAAAATCACAATTGTGCACGTTGCCATGACTACTAGCAGATCGAAGTAAGGGATATTCAAATTATATGTATACATGCACTGCAGGTTGGCTTTAAATACGTCGCCGACATACTGATGAACGACGTCGGCTGTATTAGTTAATGTAGCACCAGATTCCTTTGAGACGCTCGTTCAGAAATACATTTGTTCTAATGAGAAAGTAGTTCCTAAATACAATGCAATAGGGGCAAGTTTGAATTACATTTATGCTTGTGCTAGTCTTTGGTTGCCCTACATTAGTAATGACAATATACATAGAAGTGTTTATTGCTACATGTGCAGCGATTATTTTAAATCTGAATCTGTACCAGACAGAGTAGTAACAAAAACGCAACCAGTTTAGATCCACATGAGACGGCTTATATGAGCCGTCTCATCTGGATCTACACTGTTTGTGATAAGTCTGAGGTGAAACGGAAAACAGACAGGAGACTTACCTTTGTGTTGTATCCTAGGAATCATAAGGATGACGATGATAGTGAAGCTTCAGTTTGTTACATCACTAAAATATTCGATATAAGTTTGGCATGGCTGGCTAAACTTCAAAACATTGTATGTTAATCCTTCTAAAGGCGCCAATCACAACTACAGCCGTCCCATTTCGATTTTTAAATAAATACATATTGATAAGTGTTGAAACCTGAACTAAATTATAACAAAAATCACTCGAACAATTTTGTTCCAAACTGATTTTCTCCCAGCTGTTGTGTTTGATATTAAGTCTTTGTAAACTGGACCCATAAATCTAGCCTTATACGTTTTGGATGTTATCCTACAAATCCAGTTACACAGGTGTCAATATTGGTGGTTTGAAATTTTGCATATAGAGGAGAATTTATTCACTTGGCAGATGTTACGCTGTTTTCCGTCAGGAGAGACATTTTTTCTGCATGCCGAATAGTAAACCCAATCATTGTTGATGGCTATGCTTCACTCTTTAATTGCACGACGGCGGTTCGGGCCTCACACTCAATGACGGTCTCTTCATAAAAATTTTAACTAGTGGGCTGGGGCTTGACGAAATGTCTTTGGTTTGGCCCGCCGTGGTTCAACTATTGGTTTTCGTTTACTCTGGCATACAGTAGAATTAGCCATGAGTACTCGTCTTTGCTTATCATTGTGATAAATTTGATTTTTATGTTTTTGCTTTGATGCATTGATTGAGTTTGGAGCCTTTATGCGAACCGAATTTCTGTATTAAGAGTAGCATGGGGACCCAGGGTGAAGTTGGCTAGCTGTAAAAGTGCTTTAAAACCACGGTGGTTTATTCTCCTGGCCGTTCTAAGGCGGCGGTCCCGGTGTTAGTCTTACTCTTTGTTGTTTTGTGTTTTATTCTAAGAGGCTATCTGCTTTATGTCTTACATTGTATTATTTTGTTCTTGTATTTTTCAGTCCTTTTAGCATTGTGATTACTTCGCTTGGGCTCTTTTACTTTTTTTTTTGTTGTTTTTGCTTTATACACCACGCATCCACGCAAAGCATTTCTGAAACGAGATCTGCTTTGTAAGGATAGACTTTAATCCATCTGTGAGTATATTTGTTCCTTATAATGTAGACCCCTTTTTCCGAACAGAACAAAAATCATTTTGACATATGTGTCTCCCTTGAAAGTATATCAATTTCTCGTAGACTATAGCCTGCTTCAGAGTCTTTAATGTCTACAACCTAGGTGCTGTGACAGCTTTTATAAGGATAACTGTTTTCTGTTCTTGTTTCTGTAGTATTATACAAATCAACCATTTCAAGGTAATTGAATAACGTCACTGTCCACCTATGAAGTCGTGAGCATTAGGCAATCTTGACGGTACTCGAAAATAACACAATGGCGTACAATAAGACTACAACATTTAACATGCCATTCAAAATAAACTGTTGATATTGTAATTGTTGCCAGGAAAGTTTGAAGAAATAAAGGTAAAATCAAATTATTACCATTTTTTTCTTTTCGTTTGCAAATAGTAAAACTGGTATTACGAACAACGTACGTTTAACAAAAGAAGCTGAAGTGCCTGTGCTGAATGCTTGTTCACTAAAACGATGTATTTAGTGAGAGGTCTTTCTAAAATGTTACGATTCAGAGCAGACGAAATGTTTAGTAGGGTTGGGGTAGTGTTGTGTTACCAGATGAAATGCTAGCTGATTATTGGTTCCATTTTACTTCAGAGGTCATGAAGGCGGTGTCAAGGTTATTGTATCTCCAGAAATTAACCACTTCAGTATACCATCCCATGTGTAATGGATGAATGGAGCGGGTACATGCTACGTTAAAGCAAATGTTGCGTAGGATGGAACGACTGGAAGTTCGGGTTACACATCTTCCCGAGTTGTTATTTGCCATTAGAGAGGTTCCACATTAATCTCTAGGTTTCTTACCTTTTGAGCTATTGACCGGACGAATGTTTCGTTGCAATATGGCAAAATAGAAAACAAATATGGTCTGAAAAGGTAAGTGATGATATCATCTACTTATCAGTATGTGATTGACATGCAAAATGATACATGACAATTTGAAGAAGGTACAGGGCAAGCAAAAGACATATTACGTAAGGCGCGCGAGATCGCGTAGCTTTAAAGTACGTGATAATGTGTTATTGTTGCTCCCTACCGACAGCCATAAATTGTTATTAATGTGGAAAAGTTCGTTTGAAGTGATCAAAGTACTTAATAGAATAAATTACCAAATTGACGTCAACATCGTCATAGGTACTTATGACGTCAATATCTAACAACAATATGTTGAACGTCGAAATGTGACATAACATTGCTTATTGTCAATCGAGACGGTAGAGGAAGTCGACAAAGTCGATGAAACAGACGAGTATTCGTTAAATGGTTGTACATTGTCATCCACACAGCGCACGGAATCGTTTTAGCACGTCAGTATTTGAAATAAATTATCGCCAGAGCAGTTTTGCGAGGCTGAATCACTAATAGAACAACACCCGGATGTACTGACGAGTTTACCTGGGTGCACGGATGTAATCAGTCAATGCCACTTGCCAATAACCCTTACTCAGATCAATTTTATAAAGTTTTTTTTATGATCTGACAGTTTATTTATCACATCCTCCATATTTGGCATTGGCTGTGCATCATATTCGGTAACTTTACTCAGTTTCCGAAAATCGATGCAAAACCACACCTACCCATCCTTTATGGGAACTAATACTATTGGCGAAAAATATGGAGACACTGACGGTTCAATTACTCCTAAGTCAAGCACTTCTTGAATTTCTGCTTCCATAACCTCACGGATTTTATATGGCATAGGGTATTTTCTAGATGTTTTAGGTTCCGTTGTCAATAATTTAATAAAACTACAAGCCTGACATATGAATACAGAAGACATTTTCTTACTTCACCCTGAAAACAGTATCGATAGATAACATTTCATTAACCTGTTCAATGCTTCGCACCCAGGGTAAAATTTTCTGCAGATGAAAATTTGGAATAGTTTTCACATTTTCTCAGAAAACAGAATTAGTTATTTAATCCAGATTGTCATCAATGGAGACAATTTGCATGAAATGTCAAATCCTGATTTCTGGTGAATGTAAGAAATATATCAGTGTTGTTGTCTGCTGATTAAACCCAGGGATAAGGTTTCCTCCCTTGGCAGAAATGGCCGAAATGAGAACATTTTCATGGACAAATAAGAGCAAAAAAGCAAGTCATTGGTCGAGCTTTTATCGTATATTCGGACGCCCGTGAGCGGGCCGAAACTACAAGCACATTTTATGCCTGTTTGAAATAATGTAACCCTTGTCCTGTTGTATCCGGATATACGCTGCCTTTGCAAACAGTGTAGATCTCGATCAGTTGGCTTCTAATTATCTGGATCTGCACTGTTTGTCATTCAATTTATGAATTTATATTAACACTCTCGATCAAGACATCTGACTGGCTGACATTTAGAAGTAGGCGTTGCATTTTAATTTATTCAGCATGACAAGGGTTAACGTTAAGATTCGACTACCGCCAAAATTCATTATTTCGAGATTGTGACGAACATCCGCGAGAGCTGATGTTTCACCGCGATCTTTTTGATAAATATGTGGTTCGAAATCGAATAGAAAATTACTTATTTCAGTTTTTTGCATATTGGATGACGAGAAGCGAAAGATGGCGGAAGACTTTCCAAGTGTATAAACCCATTTTAGTCTGGAGACCCCCAAAAGGATAATTGGCTAAAAGCGCAGACCCTGATCAGATGCCACAGAATGAATTCAAGAAAGTGGCGGCTGATGAGAGTCTCCACTGTTTGCAATTTTTTAGCCATTTCTCTCTAGGAATATTAAAAATCAAATAGCTTGACACACCTAAAATTGAAATTGGACTCTTCCAATATATACACTGGAGGAGTTTATCCGATCAAAAATGGGTAAATATATCGTTTAATAACCAGTAGTAATTAGCCGTTTTCATAAATGACAACATGTGGTCGAACTTAAATAGTTTGAACAACTTTGGGGCCATGAAACTTTGTTCTAGACGTGGGTAGTTCGAGTCACTGAGGTTAATAACAGCGCCAAGTAAGGAGGCAAATGTTGATAATTTAGGGATGTCTTTTCGATCTTCTATAAAATAATTCTATACTGAGAGTACTCATTAGAGGCGCCTCGATGTGGTAATTCTAACGAGTACACACAACATACATTTTCATGATAAAATAAAACAATTCCTTAAAATATCATTTAATATTTGTCTTCTTGAGATATCGGAAGAATTTCCGAGGGAGTCAAAATGAGTTCAAATCATCTGACGCTGCTAATGTTTGTTTGTTGGTTTGTGGTTTTGCAAAACTGTATCCGGCAATATCGCTGTGTGTTAGACTTAGTTTTCCATCCAGGACCTGTTCAGTTGCCCCATCGACATGTCGCACAAAGAAAAGCAACGAATAGTTCTTTTTTTGTAATGCACTAGTCCTCCCAGTACCGAATTATATACTTGGTATTTGTAATGCCTGAAATTTGCATAGCGTTTTCACCCGACGATTGTCTCATAATTCTGCCAATAACAAGTACTGCATCGTTAATGATATTACTGTACTTCAGAAGTAGCATTGTGTCTCCAACCTGACCCATCATTGTAACCACCTGTCAAATAGTCCAAAGCATGCAAAGTGAACCCTTGTTACAACGACAGCACTTGTTGCCAAAGATGTTGCCATTACAATGAATTTGCTATTGTGTAGAATCCCAAATGAGCTTAATGACATGTAAGAAATGCCTTGTTTTATTCTTTTTTTTTTTTTCCTCATAGACCATAGACTCAATGAGGCGATTCTAACAATTATCAAAAATATTTATTTCTTGTGTAATAAATACAACGTTCTTGCATAATTTCTCACCTCTTGAGTGCAAGTTTCGTGCCAGTCAAATTTACATTATAATGAATTTTATCGTTGTATCGAGTATCGGTATAATAAGGGTTAACTGTACTTCTAAAAAACAACATAAACCTTAACCAAATAAACGCAAACCGTCGTAAAAACATGTTTCGACATCACTTATGCATGTCGCGCGACATTTACGTAACAAAAATGCAAATGTTTGGCACTTGCGTTTGGCGCACGAACGTCGTGCATCAGTCGCTTGACAGTTAGGCAATAAAATTGAGAAATCGGACCGTTGTATCACATTTCTCGAACCTTCTGACTGATGGAAACTGAACTGAGAAGGGTTTCAGACGGATTCGAGACACCAGCGACGTCACTGTGACTATTTTCAGCGAAAAATACGTCACGTATTGTTTGCACATGTTCCAAATTCAAGCGACAGAAGAGCGAGATCATGCGATTTACGATAGGAAATAGAGAACACCTGGGAACGTTCCGATACTCTTTGAAAACTCTCTCGCGACTACATCACGAAAACATACCTATATAATTTTGACCCCTTAAACCCAAATTTTATATAGTAAAATTGGGGTTTACAGGGTATACATTATTTTTCTTATTTTGCTAAAAACATAAATAGTGTACTCGTTAGAACCGCCTTGAGAAGAAATCAGAATTTTTTATCTGAAAATTTTCCTTTTTTTGGTTGTAAAATTTTCAATATATTTGAATAGGCGTGTTTTCGTAATGATATTGATTTTCCTTATATATTGTAAACATTTTAACTCTATCGTTGGCAGAGCTCATCCAATAGACGTGCGCTGTCCGGCGTCTGTCCATCCATATGTCCGTCAATACGTCCACCTCTGAGCCGCAAGGCATCCGAAGTTAAAAGAGTGTGTGGCCTCTCAGGGTGTTCACCTTTTCCTGTATATCGGGTGGTAGACACATGTCCTGTCGGTGAACGCAGTTTAACGCTGGTACAAAAATGCATGGGCGTGAACCGTACAGATATAAAGGATTATCAATGGGTATCGGATAATCGGACTGGCAGAATATTCAAAATCACAATTGTGCACGTTGCCATGACTACTAGCAGATCGAAGTAAGGGATATTCAAATTATATGTATGCATGCACTGCAGGTTGGCTTTAAATACGTCGCCGACATACTGATGAACGACGCCGGCTGTATTAGTTAATGTAGCACCAGATTCCTTTGAGACGCTCGTTCAGAAATACATTTGTTCTAATGAGAAAGTAGTTCCTAAATACAATGCAATAGGGGCAAGTTTGAATTACATTTATGCTTGTGCTAGGCTTTGGTTGCCCTACATTAGTAATGACAATATACATAGAAGTGTTTATTGCTACATGTGCAGCGATTATTTTAAATCTGAATCTGTACCAGACAGAGTAGTAACAAAAACGCAACCAGTTTAGATCCACATGAGACGGCTTATATGAGCCGTCTCATCTGGATCTACACTGTTTGTGATAAGTCTGAGGTGAAACGGAAAACAGACAGGAGACTTACCTTTGTGTTGTATCCTAGGAATCATAAGGATGACGATGATAGTGAAGCTTCAGTTTGTTACATCACTAAAATATTCGATATAAGTTTGGCATGGCTGGCTAAACTTCAAAACATTGTATGTTAATCCTTCTAAAGGCGCCAATCACAACTACAGCCGTCCCATTTCGATTTTTAAATAAATACATATTGATAAGTGTTGAAACCTGAACTAAATTATAACAAAAATCACTCGAACAATTTTGTTCCAAACTGATTTTCTCCCAGCTGTTGTGTTTGATATTAAGTCTTTGTAAACTGGACCCATAAATCTAGCCTTATACGTTTTGGATGTTATCCTACAAATCCAGTTACACAGGTGTCAATATTGGTGGTTTGAAATTTTGCATATAGAGGAGAATTTATTCACTTGGCAGATGTTACGCTGTTTTCCGTCAGGAGAGACATTTTTTCTGCATGCCGAATAGTAAACCCAATCATTGTTGATGGCTATGCTTCACTCTTTAATTGCACGACGGCGGTTCGGGCCTCACACTCAATGACGGTCTCTTCATAAAAATTTTAACTAGTGGGCTGGGGCTTGACGAAATGTCTTTGGTTTGGCCCGCCGTGGTTCAACTATTGGTTTTCGTTTACTCTGGCATACAGTAGAATTAGCCATGAGTACTCGTCTTTGCTTATCATTGTGATAAATTTGATTTTTATGTTTTTGCTTTGATGCATTGATTGAGTTTGGAGCCTTTATGCGAACCGAATTTCTGTATTAAGAGTAGCATGGGGACCCAGGGTGAAGTTGGCTAGCTGTAAAAGTGCTTTAAAACCACGGTGGTTTATTCTCCTGGCCGTTCTAAGGCGGTGGTCCCGGTGTTAGTCTTACTCTTTGTTGTTTTGTGTTTTATTCTAAGAGGCTATTTGCTTTATGTCTTACATTGTATTATTTTGCTCTTGTATTTTTCAGTCCTTTTAGCATTGTGATTACTTCGCTTGGGCTCTTTTACTTTTTTTTGTTGTTGTTGTTGCTTTATACACCACGCATCCACGCGAAGCATTTCTGAAACGAGATCTGCTTTGTAAGGAAAGACTTTAATTCATCTGTGAGTATATTTGTTCCTTATAATGTAGACCCCTTTTTCCGAACAGAACAAAAATCATTTTGACATATGTGTCTCCCTTGAAAGTATATCAATTTCTCGTAGACTATAGCCTGCTTCAGAGTCTTTAATGTCTACAACCTAGGTGCTGTGACAGCTTTTAAAAGGATAACTGTTTTCTGTTCTTGTTTCTGTAATATTATACAAATCAACCATTTCAAGGTAATTGAATAACGTCACTGTCCACCTATGAAGTCGTGAGCATTAGGCAATCTTGACGGTACTCGAAAATAACACAATGGCGTACAATAAGACTACAACATTTAACATGCCATTCAAAATAAACTGTTGATATTGTAATTGTTGCCAGGAAAGTTTGAAGAAATAAAGGTAAAATCAAATTATTACCATTTTTTTCTTTTCGTTTGCAAATAGTAAAACTGGTATTACGAACAACGTACGTTTAACAAAAGAAGCTGAAGTGCCTGTGCTGAATGCTTGTTCACTAAAACGATGTATTTAGTGAGAGGTCTTTCTAAAATGTTACGATTCAGAGCAGATGAAATGTTTAGTAGGGTTGGGGTAGTGTTGTGTTACCTGATGAAATGCTAGCTGATTATTGGTTCCATTTTACTTCAGAGGTCATGAAGGCGGTGTCAAGGTTATTGTATCTCCAGAAATTAACCACTTCAGTATACCATCCCATGTGTAATGGATGAATGGAGCGGGTACATGCTACGTTAAAGCAAATGTTGCTTAGGATGGAACGACTGAAAGTTCGGGTTACACATCTTCCCGAGTTGTTATTTGCCATTAGAGAGGTTCCACATTAATCTCTAGGTTTCTTACCTTTTGAGCTATTGACCGGACGAATGCTTCGTTGCAATATGGCAAAATAGAAAACAAATATGGTCTGAAAAGGTAAGTGATGATATTATCTACTTATCAGTATGTGATTGACATGCAAAATGATACATGACAATTTGAAGAAGGTACAGGGCAAGCAAAAGACATATTACGTAAGGCGCGCGAGATCGCGTAGCTTTAAAGTACGTGATAATGTGTTATTGTTGCTCCCTACCGACAGCCATAAATTGTTATTAATGTGGAAAAGTTCGTTTGAAGTGATCAAAGTACTTAATAGAATAAATTACCAAATTGACGTCAACATCGTCATAGGTATTTATGACGTCAATATCTAACAACAATATGTTGAACGTCGAAATGTGAGATAACATTGCTTATTGTCAATCGAGACGGTAGAGGAAGTCGACAAAGTCGATGAAACAGACGAGTATTCGTTAAATGGTTGTACATTGTCATCCACACAGCGCACGGAATCGTTTTAGCACGTCAGTATTTGAAATAAATTATCGCCAGAGCAGTTTTGCGAGGCTGAATCACTAATAGAACAACACCCGGATGTACTGACGAGTTTACCTGGGTGCACGGATGTAATCAGTCAATGCCACTTGCCAATAACCCTTACTCAGATCAATTTTATAAAGTTTTTTTTATGATCTGACAGTTTATTTATCACATCCTCCATATTTGGCATTGGCTGTGCATCATATTCGGTAACTTTACTCAGTTTCCGAAAATCGATGCAAAACCACACCTACCCATCCTTTATGGGAACTAATACTATTGGCGAAAAATATGGAGACACTGACGGTTCAATTACTCCTAAGTCAAGCACTTCTTGAATTTCTGCTTCCATAACCTCACGGATTTTATATGGCATAGGGTATTTTCTAGATGTTTTAGGTTCCGTTGTCAATAATTTAATAAAACTACAAGCCTGACACATGAATACAGAAGACATTTTCTTACTTCACCCTGAAAACAGTATCGATAGATAACATTTCATTAACCTGTTCAATGCTTCGCACCCAGGGTAAAATTTTCTGCAGATGAAAATTTGGAATAGTTTTCACATTTTCTCAGAAAACAGAATTAGTTATTTAATCCAGATTGTCATCAATGGAGACAATTTGCATGAAATGTCAAATCCTGATTTCTGGTGAATGTAAGAAATATATCAGTGTTGTTGTCTGCTGATTAAACCCAGGGATAAGGTTTCCTCCCTTGGCAGAAATGGCCGAAATGAGAACATTTTCATGGACAAATAAGAGCAAAAAAGCAAGTCATTGGTCGAGCTTTTATCGTATATTCGGACGCCCGTGAGCGGGCCGAAACTACAAGCACATTTTATGCCTGTTTGAAATAATGTAACCCTTGTCCTGTTGTATCCGGATATACGCTGCCTTTGCAAACAGTGTAGATCCCGATCCGTTGGCTTCTAATTATCTGGATCTGCACTGTTTGTCCTTCAATTTATGAATTTATATTAACACTCTCGATCAAGACATCTGACTGGCTGACATTTAGAAGTAGGCATGGCATTTTAATTTATTCAGCATGACAAGGGTTAACGTTAAGATTCGACAACCGCCAAAATTCATTATTTCGTGATTGTGACGAACACCCGCGAGAGCTGATGTTCCACCGCGATTTTTTTTATAAATATGTGGTTCGAAATCGAAAAGAAAATTACTTATTTCAGTTTTTTGCATATTGGATGACGAGAAGCGAAAGATGGCGGAAAATTTTCCAAGTGTATAAACCCATTTTAGTCTGGAGACCCCCAAAAGGGTAATTGGCTAAAAGCGGAGGCCCTGATCAGATGCCACAGAATGAATTCAAGAATGTGGCGTCCGATCAGAGTCTCCACTGTTTGCAATGTTTTAGCCATTTCTCTCTAGGAATATTAAAAATCAAATAGCTTGACACACCTAAAATTGAAATTGGACTCTTCCAATATATACACTGGAGGAGTTTATCCGGTCTAAAATGGGTAAATATATCAAGTTTTATAACCAGTAGTAATTAGCCGTTTTCATAAATGACAACATGTTTTCATAAATGACAATAGAACAATTCCTTAAAATATCATTTAATATTTGTCTTCTTGAGATATCGGAAGAATTTCCGAGAGAGTCAAAATGAGTTCAAATCATCTGACGCTGCTAATGTTTGTTTGTTGGTTTGTGGTTTTGCAAAGGGCTCTGTATCCGGCAATATCGCTGTGTGTTAGACTTAGTTTTCCATCCGGGACCTGTTCAGTTGCCCCATCGACATGTCGCACAAAGAAAAGCAACGAATAGTTCTTTTTTTTTTTTTTTGTAATGCACTAGTCCTCCCAGTACCGAATTATATACTTGGTATTTGTAATGCCTGAAATTTGCATAGCCATCACGAAAACATACCTATATAATTTTGACCCCCTTAAACCCCACTTTTATATAGTAAAACTGGGGTTTACAGGGGTATACATTATTTTTCTTATTTCTGCTCAAAACCTAGATTGTGGGTACTCGTTAGAACCGCCTCGGCGAGGCGGTTCTAACGAGTACCCACAATCTATGTTTTGAGCAGAAATATGAAAAATATCGGAGTTTTTTATCTGAAATTTTTCAGTTTTTGGAGATGAAATTTTCTATATATTTGAATAGGCATGTTTTCGTAATGGTTTTCACCCGACGATCGTCTCATAATTCTGCCAATAACAAATACTGCATCGTTAATGACATTACTGCACTTCAGAAGTAGCATTGTGTCTCCAACCTGACCCATCATTGTAACCACCTGTCAAATATCCCAAAGCATGCAAAGTGAACCTTCGTTACAATGACAGCACTTGTTCCTAAAGATGTTGCCATTACAATAAATTTGCTATTGTGTAGAATCCCAAATGAGCTAAATGACATATAAGAAATGCCTTGTTTTATTCTTTTTTCCTCATAGACAATATGTTTTGTATATTTGTAGAATATCCTCAATGAGGCGATTCTAACAAATATAAAAAAAAATATTTGTTTCTTGAGTATTGAATACAACGTTCTTGCAGAATTTCTCACCTCTTGAGTGCAAGTTTCGTGCCAGTCAAATTTACATTATAATGAATTGTGTCGTTGTATGGAGTATCGGTATAAAGAGGGTTAACTGTACTTCTAAAAAACAACATAAACCTTAACCAAATAAACGCAAACCGTCGTAAAAACACGTCGTTTCGACGTCACTTATGCATGTCGCGCGACATTTACGTAACAAAACTGCAAATGCTTGGCACTTGCGTTTGGCGCACGAACGTCGTGTAACAGTCGCACGACAGTTAGGCAATAAAATTGAGAAATCGGACCGTTGTATCACATTTCTCGAACCTTCTGACTCATGGAAACTGAACTGAGAAGGGTTTCAGATGGATTCGAGACACCAGCGACGTCACTGTGACTATTTTCAGCGAAAAATACATCACGTATTGTTTGAACATGTTTCAAATTCAAGCAACAGAAGAGCGAGATCATGCGATTTACGCTAGGAAATAGAGAACACCTGGGAACGTTCCGATACCCTTTGGAAACTCTCTCGCGACTACATCACAAAAACATACCTATATAATTTTGACCCCTTAAACCCAAATTTTATATAGTAAAATTGGGGTTTACATTATTTTTCTTATTTTGCTAAAAACATAAATAGTGTACTTGTTAGAACCACCTTGAGAAGAAATATGAAAAAATATCAGACTATTTTATCTGAAAATTTTCCTTTTTTGGTTGTAAACTTTTCAATATATTAGAATAGGCGTGTTTTCGTAATGATATTATATATATATCTTATATATTGTAAACATTTTTAACTCTATCGTTGACACAGCTCATCCAATAGACGTGCGCTGTCCGGCGTCTGTCCATCCATATGTCCGTCAATACGTCCACCCGTCCGTTCGTCCGAATTCGCAATTCCCCTTTCCTTAACAGTTATAATCTAGTTATCGCATCTCCTCCGAAACTACTTGTCGGATTTTCTCGAAACTTGTCTAGGATATTGACCTAGTTGCGCACGCTTGAATTTTGTTCCGTTCCGTCGCCGTCAGCCATCTTGAAATTTTCCCGTTATCGCATCTTCTCCCCAACCAGTATAGGAAACTCATCGAAACTTTGCATATGGATTCTTCTTAGAGGCGTCTCCCCAAAATTGATTCCGGTCCGTCGACCAATATGGTCGGCAGACGGCCTTCTTAGAAATCGCGACTTTCCCTTAACACTGAAACAATCTTGTTATCGCATCTCCTCTGAAACTACTCTTCAGATGTTTGCGTGACTTGTCTGGGGTGTTCCCAAAGTTTATTTTATATGCCGAATTTTATTCCGGTCCGTCAACAAATATGGCCGACGTCGGCCATCTTGGATTTTTGCAATCCTCCTTAACCAGTGGAGGCATTTTGTCGAAACAAAGCACATGGAATCCTCACAACCCTTATCGAAACAATTCAGGTATATTAACTAATATGGCCGCCCAGCGGCCATCTTAGACATCGTGATTTCTTTACATAACACTGTAACAATATCGTTATCGCACCCAACCCTACACTACCCTTCCCACTAACTCTTCTCCTACCAATATGCTTACCTTGTCCTGCCCTTCTATCTTGGCCTATCCACGGTGGTTAGGATAGGGTTTGGCAGCAGAAAGGAGGGAAGGGTAGGGTAAAATAGGGCAGAGCATTGCAGGGAATGGCAAATCATCTCAAAATATAGGTATGCTTAGTATCAAATCAGCCTCTTCCCTTCACCTGCGTCTCATTTTAAGTAAACAAAATACGATAGAGCGACTGTTTCCTAGGAAACAGGCTGCCAATAATACTTTTGTTTTAAGGTCAGCTGGTCAATACTTGGTACTTGCCTGGTATTATCCCTCTAAAATTTTCATAAAAAGAAATGGGACGGTAACAAGTTAACAACGATATACATACCCCATATTCATTATCAACTACGCGGACGTTCATAGGCTTTGTTGAATGGAAGTCTTTGTAGGCATGTCGTGGGCCACAAGATTCAGCCTCTCTCTAAGTAAAGAACGGACAGCTCTGATCCCCTTTAGGAACCTTAGACCCAAGCCTGAAAAGTATTCTTATAATTAAATATTGCGTTTATGAAGGGGACTGTGTACACGTTACATTTATTTCGCCATTTTCACAAGGGAGACAACTTTTGAGACTTACTGTTTGTTTTCTCAAGCGCCTTCTGAAAAGGGGTCTACTCTAAAAGGAAAGATATTATTTACTTTTAGAGATACCCCATTTTCAGATATCCCGTTATTTCCGTACCCTTCTGTCAGTTGGCCCCCACATCCTGGACTGTATTGTGGCCGGTCAGGTGGGGTAATGTTATGGTAGGCCAAAACGTTACGACACACTCTGGCTAGGTGAGGTAGGGCATTATCATGATGTAAAATCAACTGACTGCAACGGGGCGTAGGACTTCATCCCTGTCCCTTGCTGCTGTTAAATTGCCCCCCTGTCACAATCAGCTGTGATTTTACACCATGGAAAGTGCCTCCCAAGCCCGTAACAGATCCACCCCAAATCTATCAGTCTCGACAACATAACCGTCGGCGAAGCGTTCCGTACGACATCGGTAAAAAACCGACGTCGACCATTTTGGCGAAAAAGAGTGAAACGGGACACGTCAAATGAAAAGGATCAGTCTCCGTTGCCTCATCGGAAATTTTCTGGGGACATGTGCCTAATTCCACGCCATAGGACGCATGCAAAGTGCTTGAGTTAGGGCTGGACCGACTTACGGACGGCGTGTCCAAATACAAGTCTCGCGTAATCGGTTTCTCACGGGTCAATTATTAGCACCACGGTAGTTGTTTTGGTGGCAGTTAGGTGACGATTGCGCAAGTGCGAGAGAGAATAACCCATTAATCCATCAAAGAGTTTGTGATTATATGTGTTTCACTGTCATGTTACAATGAAAAGGTAGAGGAACGCTAAAGAGACCGAATATATGTATGTAATTTGGAGCTGAAAAAGAATTGAGGGTGATTTGTCGCGCGAGTTCAACTGGTTTAAAGCCTGGAGTAGTTGTCCTGTTGACTCATCTAAGGTAATACTCTGTTGCAGATCTACTTTATTTCATATGCGACGTTTGCTTCGTCTTTTATTGTTTCTCATCTCTTCTTTTTTTGGGTGCCTCGGGAAGGCAGTGCTTCGTGATTGTGGCATTTTCAAGGTAATTTCACTTATATATTTAAAGCTGCTAGATGTGTAATATCTAGCCAATCCTAAAATAATAATAATGATGCAGCAAACGGAATTGTATCCAAAGTTGTACATATTGACTTCTGAAATATACTTTATATGACTGGTGGCGTTAAGTAATATGCCACTTGCAACAAAAAATATGAGATGATTGATTGGTAACCATTGTCCTGCTAAGCCTGGATATGCCCTGTCTTTGCTAACAGTGTAGATACAGATAAAGAAGGCAACTGATCTAGATATGTATTGTTTGTCATTAAGTATTTGAATTTGTATCAACAACCTGGATCAAATAATCTGATTGGTTAAAACTTAGAAATGGGCATGGTAGCATCTTGATTTATTTAGCATGGCAAGGGTTAAGCCTTTATTGTAAGGAACATCCAGAAGCTGAAGATGTATTGGTAATGAGAGATATATAAAGGCTTGGAACATATTGGAATATTTGGCTGCCTAAAAATAAGAAGTGTGCTTGGTATCTTAATTCATTCAGCATGGCAAAGGGTAAATTTGTAGGTGACATAGGAATAGAAGATGACGGTGGATTTCTGTACATAATTGACCGACTGAATGGGATGATAACATACAGAGGACGTCAGATCGCACCAGCAAGTTTGGAAGATGTATTGTTAGGTCACGAATCAGTTGCTGACGCAGGTGTCGTAAGTGTCCCGGATGAAGGCAAAGGTGAGCTGCCAAGAGCATTCATCGTAACCAAGCCAGAAAGAAACAGTAACAGCAACAGAACTCAAGAATTTTGTTGAAGGTACTAGAAATTACCGAGTTCTATCGCGGTAGACTGGAATATATTTTTATAACAGTGCCATGATGAAGCAGTGATATGTGTATGATAAACTTGTATAGCCTTACGGTACAAGCCGGTTTTCATAGCGACGCGGTAGAATGTTGGCCTGACACTCAGGCGACCCGGGTTCGAACCCAGGCAGTGGCATTGATGATTAAAGCATATTTCGAGATAATAATGTTATATCAGCTATACCTTTATATTTCGAAAACACGGAATCACCTATTATTTGTTATAAATATAACAAACCTATCCGTAATACTATACTTAATTTCAATAAATTAGTTTCTGATCTCGATATTGAAACTAGTTCCCCTGATTCTTGAGATTGTATAGATTCTAAATTTTGTTATCAACCAGCGGGTCATATTGTCACTGGTAACTTGAAGATTATAACCGATTCACGCATCCGTTCAGTTATTTCAAAAGGACCTACATATAGATTCCCAGCCCACATTGATTTCAGTAAATGTCGGGAAACAATTGCCAGTGCTTTGAATGATTATTGTACGCGTTGGTGTAAACGAGAGCATGTTGAGTCTAATGCTTTAAATAATTGGAAATTAAATATTTTTAAGATCATTGATAAACGTGTGTTATTTTACTCTAATAACCTTGATCTTCTCCCTCCTAAGCCTAAATTATCTTTTCGATATTTGAAACAAGGTATCCAAGAATTTCATAGGAAGTATGTTTTGGCTCCAGCTGATAAAGCTGCTAATAATGTTGTTGTTGTGTGACGACTTTACCGGTGGTTTGCTCTACTGACCGTTCTAAGGCGGCGGTCCCGGTGTTAGTCTTACTCTTTGTTGCTTGTAGCTTATTCTACGAGGCGATTTGTTGTATGTCTTTCCGTGTGTCATTTTGTTCTTGTGTTTTTCAGTCCTTTTAGTATTGCAATTACCTCGCTTGGGGAAGAGAGAGCTTTTCGTACGTTTGTTCGGTTTGTGCTTGTTTGGATTTGTCGGTTTCTTCTTCCTCTTGAGGTCTGGGAAGGGCTGCGGTTTGTGATTGTGGCACTCCCTGGACTTTTCTCTTACCTTTTTTTTTTATTATATCAATACTCTAATACAAGAACTTGGTAGTACCAAAACATATGAACGGATTTCTACTGACGAGAGATCTATTGTCAATACCCATTCTATCGATATTACTGCTAAGTTTGCAGTGAGTATTAAAGAAAAGCAAGACAGACTTCCTACGTTATATTGGTACCGAAACTTCATAAACGACCTTATAAAGCACGTTTCATTGCTAATTCTAGTTCATGTACAACTACTGTTTTGTCCAAACTGTTTACTTCATGCCTTACTGCTGTTAAAAAAACATTGGATTAGATACTATGATACTGTTTACGAAAGGGACGGAATTAACTATTTTTGGTCAATTAAAAATTCTAATGATGTTCTCAATAAATTTAAATCTAAAAACTTTCAGGCTTCTAAATTGTCTACATATGATTTTTCTACACTGTATACTACGTTACCTCATCATCTTATAAAAAATAAACTTATTGATTTAATAAACCGAACGTTTATTCGGGACAATACCCAATATTTGGCTCGCAACGACGAATGTGCTTTTTCACTTCTGATGTATGTAATAATTACAATTTATGGTCGTGTCAAAAAGTCTGTGATGCCCTTGTTTATCTTTTGGATAATATTTTTATTAGATTTTTAACTAAACTTTATAGGCAAACTATTGTTAATCCGATTGGAACTAATTGTGCTCCTCTTGTTGCAGATTTGTTTCTTGTTTTGTTATGAGAGAGATTTCATGAAGTCTGTCTCACGTGAAAATCAGGCTGACATTATTGAGGCTTTCAATTCAACTTCAAGATACCTTGATGATTTATTAAATATTGACAATATTTACTTTGATCAAATAGTGGACCGGATATACCCTACAGAACTCCATTTAAATAGAGCAAATTCTTCCGTTACCGAGGCACCTTTTTTGGATTTGAATCTATGTATATCTAATGGTACAGTTTCCACCAAAATTTATGATAAACGGGACGATTTTGATTCTGATATAGTCAATATCCCTTTTCTGGATGGCGATGTCCCCCGGCGTACCTCATATGGGGTATACATATCTCAACTTATTAGAATCAAATCTTAATGACTTTAACTACCGTAATAAAGCCCTTACTGCCAAACTTCTTAGGCAGGGCTATCGTTATTTTAAACTTCGTAAAGCGTTTTCGAAATTTTATCGCAGACACATAGCCTTGTTAGAAAAATATAGCGTCAGTCTGAAAACACTTCTGCAACAAGGTATATCGGAACCAGAATTTTACGGTGACTTAGTGTATAGATTTAGAAAAATTGTAGGTAAATCTAACTTTTCGGAGCAATTCAGAATACTTATTAAACGTTATAAGAGAATTGGCTATAGCCTGGATATTATGCGACAGACCTACTTGTCAACCCAATCATTATTGATGGCTATGCTTCACTCTTTAATTGCACGACGGCGATTCTGGCCTCAGACTCAATGACGGCCTCTTCGTAAAACTTTAACCAGTGGGTTGGTGCTTGACGATATGTCTTTTGCTTGGCCCGCCGTGGTTCAACTTTCGGTTTTCATTTACTCTGTCACACAGTAGAATTAACCATGAGTACTTGTCTTTGTTTATTATAGTGATTAATTTGATTTTTATGTTTTCGCTTTGATGCATTGACTGAGTTGGGAGCCTTTATGCGAACCGAATTTTTATGTGTTTCTGTATTAAGAATAGCATCGGGACCAAGGGTGAAGTTAGCTAGCTGTAAAAGTGTTTTAAACCCTCCCCCCCCCCACCCTGTGGTTTACTCTACTGACCATTCTAAGGCGGTGGTCCCGGTGTTAGTCTTACTCTTTTTGCTTGTGGTTTATCTACGAGGCGATTTTGAGTATGTCTTTCCGTGTGTCATTTTGTTCTTGTGCTTTTCAGTCCTTTTTGTATTGCGATTACCTCGCTTGGGGAAGAGAGAGCTAATCTTAGTGCTTTTCGTACGTTTGTTCGATTTGTGCTTGTTTGGATTTGTCGGTTTCCTCTTCCTCTTGGGGTCTGGGAAGCGCTGCAGTTTGTGATTGTGGCACTCCCTGGACTTTTCTCTTACCTTTTATTAATGATTAAAATTTTTTTACCTGTCACATCCGGCGCCCAAAGTATATAATCGTGTCTGGTTTGCTTGGTGGCCTGATATTCATTAAGAAAATACGCCTATTCATATATATATATTGAAAATTTCACCTCCAAAAACTGAAAGTTTTCAGATAAAGAAAACTGATATTTTTTCTTATTTCTGCTCAAAACATAGATTGTGAGTACTCGTTAGAACCACCTCGCCGATGCAGTTCTAACGAGTACCACAATTTATGTTTTGAGCAGAAATAAGAAAAATAATTTATACCCCTGTAAACCCCAGTTTTACTGTATAAAAGTTGGGTTTATGGGTGTCAAAATTATATGGGATTGTTTTCGTGATGTTGTTCAAATTAAGATACGGAGATAAATTTAAAAATGGAGGAGGAATTTTCAGTAATAATAGGTATATGATTAACCTGCACTGCCTTGTGGCACAAGCCACCTTTTTTAGCGACGAGGTAGAGAGCTGGCTTTCATTTAGACGGCTCGGGTTTGAACCCGGGCAATGGCATTGGTGAATAGATTTTTCACTTGTTACAATAAAACTTTATGAGACATACGTATGAACTGCTCATTCTCTGACCAGAATGAGTGTATAAAAAAGTTACAAAATGATTAGAATCCACTTTTTTCCTTTCCCTGTAACCCTTTCAGTCCTGCATACCAAACCAGATACCTGTGCAAACAGTGTAATTCTAGACGAGATGGCTAAGGACGAGACGTCTAATCTACACTGTTTGCCATTTTGATTTTGATTTTGACCGAAACCCCTATTTGCATCAATGGACATGTCCAAATTCTAGAAAGAAATTGTCAATTTCAGAAATGCAGGGATGAAAGTATTAAGTCGTCAAGTGCCTACGACTTAAAAATGTTAACACTTATCATGCTGAATCCGGATATACACTGCCTTTGCTAATGGTGTAGATCCAGATCAGTTGGCTTCTGAAGAAGCCAATTGATCTGGATCTGCACTGTTTGCCATTAAGTATGTGAATTTATATCAAAAATCCAGATCAAGAAATCTGATTGGCTGAAAATTAAAAGTGGATGTGGCATCTTAATTTATTCAGCATGACAAGCGTTAAAATTTTAACACGCTATGTTGTGCCAGCCGAGGAAGAGCCTATTTCCTGTCATATGTGTCTAGTTTTTGCTTCTTTTCACAGTATTCTTTTTTCAGTAGCGTAAACCAAGATGGATACGAGCCACAATGTAAGAAAACATATCTTTGGACATGTGCGCCCAGCGAAGAATCCGATCAGCCTGCGCATTTGCACAGTCCAATCAGAATCTTCCCTGGGCGTATTGTGGATAGCCAAGGATGCATATTTCTACATATGGGCTATGAAAACTTCGATAAGACTGCGCGGATGCGCAGGCTGATTTGAGTCTTCGTTGAGCATATGTGTCAGAAGGTACGTATGCTGTTGCAAGACATATGGAATATTTGACTATTTATTGCTGTTTATAACATTTTGTGGGTTCCAAGAAGAAATCGATAAAATTCGAACTGATTGGAGAAGGACTGTCACCTTCGAAACTTCATCACTTGAGCAAATTGACAGACAAACGGTGCTTTATGTATAAGAAAATCAAATACATTCGAGCAGTCTGATCGCTACTATCTTATAGCACTTTCCGTACCTTAGATTCTGTTGGCGAACAGCAAACCTCTGATCGGACTGAAGGACCGTGAAAATTGACCTATGCTCTTGCTGTTCGCATATGCATTGAGTGACTGTTTTACTTGACGTCCTAAGGGGATTTGATCAGTTTGGTAGATATTTAACAAGAGAGACAAATGTATAAGTTCCTGTTTGTTTTTGTGCACGTCACGAAACATGCCTATATAATTTTGTAAACTGGGGTTTACAGGGGTATAAATTATTTTTTCTTATTTCTGCTCAAAAACATAGATTGTTGGTACTCGTTGGAACCGCCTTTGCGAGGCGGTTCTAACGACTGCCTACAATCTATGTTTTGCGCAGAAATATGAAAAATATCAGTATTTTTATCTGAAAACTTTCAGCTTTTGGTTGTGAAATTTTCAATGTATTTGAATAGGCGTGGTTTCGTAATGACAGCAAGCCCATGCTAAATGAGATCTAGTCTAGAAAAGAAAATGAAATGCTCTTAAGGGGCAGAGAGACTAATTTAGCAAAGTTATTTCCCCCTGAGAGTGTAGCTATATACCTTAAAGTGATAAAATAAGAGGCATCTGGATCTGATAAGAGACTGAGCACAACAAAAAAATAGTATACTGTAAATAAACAATAGACAAGTAGAGGCCCTATAGGAACATTTAGTACTGGCTTATTTATCTGTTCCATAGATAATATCATATGAGCCGCGGCATAGCAAATCTTCTAAACGCTTTATTACCCTAAAGGCCTCTTTACCACTCCCTGATGGGATCCCATAATCACCTCTATAACATTTCTTAGACGGATGTCTCTTGAATAGTACCTTCTGTGCTTTCGACATCTTTCAGAAAGTCGTGTTTTGCTTGGCTCTTCACACAGAAGAAAACTGGCAAACTTTTGTCATGATTTGATGCAAAACTATTTGTCGTAGCTATCTTTGCACAAAATTGTTTATTCTAGTCATTGGGTTTTTAAAATTAAATATTTTCGCTTTTTTTACCACAGTAAAATTAATGCAAATTATGCAGAAATCTATGGGGTAGGTAACGTGGGGGCAGCTTTTCAACAAGTTCTGCTTGTTTAATGTTTCTGGAATTTTCATAAGATTGTTGCGAAACATCTATATTTTAAATTCAGCAAAGAAAAAATATATCTTCCAAAATATCACTTTTCTATAGAAATTGCATAGGTCAGGCCTATTTTGGCCGTAGATTTAATTTTAGGGTAAATATTTGAGAACAAAACACAGAAACAGAAAATACAAATGGTTTCTGATAAGATATGGTCAATCAGAACAAAATACTTTCATTTAAGATAAAACGCCAAGCATAAACCGTCTTTCCGAGTGACGGCGAAAGGGAAGTAGGTATGGGAAACACAATCTTTAGTCAATGGTACCACGTCTGGTCTCATTTAGTCTTTAATTGTCTTATCCTGTATTTTAGGTTTTGGTGAAGAGTGCATGAACCTTCAAGGAGGTGTAGTGTTTGTGAATGACATACATAGGAGCCATTCTGATAAAATTCTACGGAGAATGTTGCAAAAAAAAAGAATTGATTATAAGAATTTATACGTGTACAGGTTTCTGAAAGAGACTTAAAACTTTTTAACGTTAATATTGTACAATTGCAAATACATATATATATATATATATATATATATATATATATATAAGTTGGGAAAAGGAGCATAACATCTAACAAAAAATCTTTTTGGTAGCACTGGATCCAGAAAGGATGCTGAAATGATAGGCGTTAAACTATATGTTGAGAGTTAATCATTAACAGTGCTAATAATTTGTTTACCTGAGGCCTTTCGGCTTTCGCCTTCTTCAGAGGTTTTCTATTTTAAACAAAAGACATAAAAATGTAAAATTTACGAATAAAAGATTGTGCCCTTTTCGGGCCCAATTTATCTAGCCCGCTGCGATTTAATAACTGAGCGTGTTTAGATATATGTGAAATGTAAATGACAGTTTATGTGGTACGTTTTGTTCATATGATTTTACGCAAGTTGGGCCCATTTGCCTTATGTATTGGTGTAAAACACTCAGTTTGGTGTATATCCCTTTTGGTGTAGGGTTTATGTGCATCGTATACACTGCGTATATGGACACAGTGGTGTTGATAGTAAAGATAAGCTTTATACGTTTTGAAGATAAACTTTCTACTTTTTGCACGTTGTGTTTACGCGTATTGTTTACATTCCACATATATCTAAACACGCTCAGTTATTAAGTCGCAGCGGGCTAGATAACATGGGCCCGAAAAGGGCATGATCTTTTATTCGTAAATTTTACATTTTTATGTCTTTTGTTTAAAATAGAAAACCTCTGAAGAAGGCGAAAGCAGAAAGGCCTCAGGTAAACAAATTATTTGCACTGTCAATGATTAACTTTCAACATATATATATATATATATATATATATATATATATATATATATATATATATATATATATATATATATTATATATATATATATAAGTTGATACATATACAGTTACCCTTGAAGAAATTATAGCGACTGATATATGTTCATTTACCTAAACGAGACTATAGAGATGATATATGTATAGTTACCGAAAATACACTATCTAAATTACCAAGCGTACTATTACCTGAGAGAGAATATAAAGATATAGACTGTAAACTACAAGATTGATACATGTACAGTCCCTGAGAGAGCCTATAGAGACTGATATTGTATTGTTGCCTTAAATAGACTATAAAAGTTAATACATGTACATTTACTTGAAAGAGAATAAAGAGATTGATTCATCTACCGTTACCTGCAAGATACAAAGAGATTGATTCATGTACAGTTACCTGAAATAATAAAGGTTCTCATTTCTTATATCTTGAACATAATCACAAAAAAGGTAAGAGAAAAGTCCAGGGAGTGCCACAATCACAACCCTACAATCGGAAAATATACAGCTGAAGTTCTGCATATATAAATAACAAATCTAAAAGATTGCCTTTGGAAACAAAGAACACATTATAGATAGAAAATGAGGGTTTAGGTTTTATTGAAACTCTTCATAAGCAGTAATGAAGTTTGCAACACTGCTTACGCCCTCTAGCGTATAATGAAGCCTGGATATTGTTTCATACAAAACCAATGTAAAGCAATCCGAATGTAATTGCATTGTGGCGAAATCCATCTATTATGCAAATGTAGGTTATGTTAAGAGTATAGTAGCTGGCGCATATTGACCTGTCCTTTTGACCTCGGTCCGTGAATATGCATATCAGAATAATTCATGGCAAAATAGGTAATTTAAGTCAGTAAACAGTTAGGCTTTGGTATAGATAGCTGGTGCATATTGACATGTCGCTTTGACCTCAGTCCGTGAATATGCATATCAGAATGATTCATGGCAAAATAGGTAAAATTATTTGGAAAACAGGCATGGTTTGGTAAAGAATGAATGAGTCGTATCTACTTGATCAGTGGACTAGAAGACAGCTTGACCTGCTAGATAAGTTTCTTGCAGTCCACAGGCAATACAGTAATGTGGCAATTGCATTCATTGGAGTTTGTTTGTCTGAAATAAGTTTAAACGCCTTTATCAATCGACTTTCACTCATGTCGTTACGGTATCTGGATGTGACAATGGGAACTAATGCCCCTTTACAGTGCAGTAACTCGCTCCAGCCACATTGATGTGATACTTTCACCAGCCATGTTGTACTGTCTTCTGTATGACCACCCTAGCTATTCTACCTTATGTTGAGAGTCATGACAAATAGCGGCTGTTGCCAGTTTCAAAACATCTTCTGTAAGTGTTTCAACCCAAAAAGTTCTTATCAGAAAGCGGTTGCACTGTCAGTTTAGCCAGTCGGACGGGTCTTAGGTGTTTAATGCACGGCGGGTGTGCTAAATCTCTCGCTTAGAGGATGATCATAGTTTCGAACGTAACTAAGGCAATATGTAGTGAGAGTATCTTGCTCACACTTGTGTCTGACTCCTGTCTGCCATTCTCGCATAATGATCATGTCGCCATCCCTACCAATCTTATGCCCATGCATCACCCTCGTATAACTTCAGATACTGTACATGTCAGACACCAAATCAGGAGATTCACTTTATCCATAAACAATGTGAAGAATATTGACAGACCATTTGTAACGGACCTATGCAATCTATGAAGAGCAAGTCTTTACATTACCTGCACAATCGCCTCCATTAAATGAACACTATTTAACTAAAATTGTTTGTGATATGATATATAGGTATGTATAAATGATACAATATACAACTGTCATCTTCCACAGGTAAATTTATTTTCACGTACAGATTATATTAGAAGTCTACTCCCAGTGTAACAGTCACCTTATCGAGAAAGCGGATGCGCTAAATTTTAACCGTTGCCTTGTTTTAATGCACCTGAGATTTGTTGCAGCAAACTCAGGGTAGAATTCATTAGTCGCGCTCGTTTCAGTCACATGTAGTTGAAGACTCTTCAACTAAACTGCTTATTCTTTGTTAACCAAAACTTTCATCTGTATAGTTAAGATGATATTCACAAATGTTATTATCTATTCTTGATGTTACTTAGTACTCGCGTAACGTAATATGGGCAAGTCTAAAACAAGATCTAGTTCACAGATGTTTTAAACTGTATTTTCATTAAAGCACATTCTGTTTCTAAGGTGTTCAATGACAAGTATCAGTGTGTTCTTCGATAAATAAAACATTTTCGAACAAAATAGTTTTAAACCAATTAAAACACGCCATTACAAAATTCAAGTTGTTCTTTTAGTTTGGATAAATATAAACTTACCTGTCAGCCTCACTTCTTAAACCTTTGATCAACTATTTGTAAATGACTTATAATTCTTGATTTTGATTCTGTCACTGTCATTAGTGAATTTAAGTTACAAACGGCGATTAAATGGCTATGCCCTATGTCAAGTCAATGAATTACGTAAAACGATTTGCTAGAAAATTGTGTACAGCGTGCACCCTTTTCGTGAAGTCAACAATGCCGACTAATATATTCAAATGAGCGGTCAGAAAGACAGGTTAATGTGCACTAGCTATAAAGAATGAATGAGTCGTATTTACATGATCAGAGAACTAAAAGACGGCTTGCTTCTTTGTTTCCAAAAGCAATTCTTTTTTACCTTTATTTTGTCCTACTGGATAAGTTTCCAACAAGCAGTGCAGTTCTGTGACAGTTGCTTTCGTTGGCGTTTGATTGTTTGAGAGGTGTGTAAACGCCATTGTCAATAAGATTTTAGTAATTTTGTGACGCTGTCTGAAATTTACAATGGAATCTGATGTCCAATTACAATGTGCCCCACCGCAGTATTACGCCCCAGCCACATTGACGTGATACTACCACCAGCCATATTATATTGTCATCGGTGTAGCCAGTCCTAGCTGTTCTACCTAATGCTGACCTCTAAGACAAAAGCAGATCGTACCCATTTCAGAAATTCTTAGATATGACACGGATAGAGATTCCACCCAAAACCTCAGGATCCGAAGGCGCTTTCTCTGTCAGCTGGGCCAGTCGGGTGGGTCTTAGAGTTTTCAATGCACCATGGTTTTAGACATAACTAAAGCTAATATGAAATGAGACCATTAGAGCATCTAGCTCACAATTGTGTATGACTCCTGCCTGCTATTCTCGCATTATGAGACATCCCTACTAAATTCATGCTCATGTATCGCCTCGAACTGATTGCATATACTGTACATATTAAGCACCAAATCATGATATTTATTTGATCCGTAGACAGAGAAGATCATTTTCAAACCTTTCTAATGGGCCTAAGTAACCTATGAAAAGCAATTTATTAAAATATGTGGACAAACAAACACCAAGGGTGAAATGTTGTTAGGGCATAAATCTTAATTCTTCACCATGCTATCACTTCCTTCGACACATGATATGAATACATTGCAACTATACTTCTTTACAGGCGCGTGTAAATGCTACAACATAAACCTGCCACAATTTCCAAAAGTAAATTCATTTTCATGTGCAAGTTATATCAAAACTCTTGTTCAAAAGTAACGGTGAACTTATCGAGAAATCAGACGCGCTGGTGTTAACACTTACACTGTTTTATAGCACCAGAGATTTATTGCAGCAAACTCACGGTAACATTTATTAGTCACACTCTTTCAGTTACATGTTGTTGAAGACTTTTTCAACAAATCGCTTATCATTAATTCACCGAAACTTTCATATTCATGATAAAGATGGTATTTGCAAATGAAATTATTTAGTCGTGACCTAACTTAGTACACTTTTCCAGTTTATCTGCTTGTTACGTAATACGTGTTAGTCTAAACGAAAATCTAGTCCACTAATTTTTTGAACAAAGTTTAGAACAGAAAGCATTTTTTGTAAGGCGCTAAATGATAAGTATCTGTGTATTCTTTGATGAGTTAAGCATCTTCGATATAATAGTTAATATAATAGTTATAACCAATTCAAACATACCGTTACAAAATTCAAGATGATATCTTAGTTTGGATGAATAAAATCTTAGCTGTAAGCCTCATTTCTTATTACTTTATTCGGATATTTATAAATGATTTATAACTCTTAATTTAATTTCTATCGTTAGTGAATTAAAATTACAAACAGCGCTTAACCGGCTATGCCCTATGTCAAGTTTTTGCATTACGTAATAAGATTTACTATAAAATTGTGTACGGCATGCACACTTTATGTGAAATCGACAATGCTAACTAATATATATTTAAATGACGGGCCAAAAAGACAGGTCAATTATAGCACCAGCTATAAACAGGTATATGTATTGAGAGACATAGAATAAATACACTCAACTCACGATAAATTAATCTGTACAGCTGAGGTCCAAATATAAAAGTAGACTGACACCAAACAGGTTCAATTCCTGATCTAATATGGTAATCTTGAAAGAGAACGCTTGTTTTGTAAATTTTATACATTTCGTTTTGAATGACACATTTTAAATTTTCATGAAACTTATGTTAAGCAGTACGAGACAACGTGAAGACCATAAGAGCCATAAATTTTCTTTACCTACATTGGCTTTGCATCCCTTTGAACATTGTTGATAGTAATTTCAGTCATTTAATTGTGTTCACGCTATAACTTGCAATTTTACACAAATACAAAGCACCACTGGAAAACGCACAGAACTGAGAACCATAACTCTTGTTTACCTCCTTTCGGAATGACTCCCACTCCCCCTTTGAACCTTGTAAAATGATTTCTGTCATAAAATTGTGTCCACTTTTTAATTTGAAAATTCTTTGAGATAGTTTCGCATAAATTTACACAAATGATTAGTACCTTGAGAATCATGAAATATCTCTGATATCAATATATAAACAACCCCGCTAAAGGGTGGCACAGTTTATCTACGTAGACTAGTCTGTGTATTGATACAGCCTGTTGCGTGTACGCATTAGCTCGACATAGGTAACTTGAAATCCATATGCATGTACAATGTATGACATACAGGTCAGGATTCCGACCAAAACCATTTATTGCATATGCATCGCATCAGTTGTTACAATTCTTACAAATTAGGTAGAGGATTCCCATGCAGATAAAATATATATTTGTACTTTGGAGCTGTATTGGAATTAAGAGTGAGTATTCGCGCCAGTAGAACTGCTTTAAGCCGCCCCATCCCCAATAATGTAGTTTTATTACTGACCGTTCCAGAGGAGGTCTTCTTTGCAGTTCTTTTTGGTTTGTGGTTCTGTAGTTTCATGTACAGGCGACTGTCGTTATCTCGAATAGCAAGGGACGCTCTGAAATACTTCGAGATATCCGTAGCTCGACATATCAGAGTTGCGGACGTTAGGAAAACAATAAATCAAACAACTACATTTAACAAATGAATATGCAATTTGACTCCTGAAGTTAGAAATATGTACATAAAATAATGTGGAAAAGAGAGAAATTGCTCCTTAGTATCTCCTCTTTTCCACAATAGTTTACCTGTTCTTGGATTTCCATGTTAAAACAGGGACTACAATTTCACTTCGATATAAGCGGTTATTCGAGATAAGCGAGATGAGATAACGAGGGTAGACTGTATGGAGTTTGTATTATCCTTATTTGTTCCTTCTCTCCCTCTCGTTTGATGGCATTACCTGGATATCTTTATTTAATATGTTTGTTACCTGTTGATACCGGGGCTACTTTAGATGTAATAACTATCACAGGAGCTTCACTTTTGTTTCAAACTGATTTTCCAAGACTGTTGTTTTGCTAATTATTTTGTCCGTAAATTGATTAGAATAAGTGTTTTGAAACTCTAAGTTTCACAAAAATAATTTATGCTCTCACTAAGGTTCTAAAGAATTTGTACACTCATTGTGAAAGAATTATACATGTTTATCATAAAAAATATAAATAAACAAAAGAACTTTTGAAATAATTAGATTTTAATCATTATATAAGTGATAACAGTTTTACCTCCCTTGACCTAAATAGGCTACATAGCGTAGTTAGAAAACTACGTACTTACACAATATTTTCTCCTATAATACTTTATTACACAGTACTCAGATCCATTTATAGCGAACCAGGGATAGCATAATTTCATTTGCAAATAGCATTTTCAGACAATAAAAAGTAAGTTTAAACAAAATGAACTAAAGTGTCAACCTTTAAAGGGATAAAGACTTCAATTTCGTTTTTCTTTTCGTATATATTACAAACATTTCTGAAAATGTTCTGGATAGGGTCTACCGATGACTTTCCTTATATACGAGTGAACCGGTGTACGGTATTTCCTACAAGACTGTATGTGCGGCCAGTGAAGACTCAGATCAGCCTGCTGCGCATATTCGCAGTCCACCTGAAGATCATTTTTTTTGTCTACCAAAAGAGTAGACAAAGCGGAGACTCGGATAAGACTGCGCGGATGTGGCAATCTTGAAGGATATGCTGTATCCCGGTTTATTGTATATAAATTTCTGAATATGTTCTGAAACCCATCAATGTTTTGTTTTAAGTTCAAAGTGCAATGTCTAGGCATTTGCTTGAGAGCAGTCCCTTTGTAAAGTCCCAAACAAGATAAGGTACGGTAGGTAATGTTACATATAACAAGCTTCCGTGTCTTTGAAGTGACTGACATTATATTGTTTACCTGAGGTATATTCAACATGAGGTGTGGTCAAAACTGGTCGCATGTTGTTAGTTATTAGTGATATAACGTTTTTAGTGGTCGATTGGAAACTTTATGGTTGACTGGAATTTATAGTAGTCAATTGAAACTTTTAGTGGTCGACTTGTCATCTTCAAGGGTAGTATTAAAGTTCCGTATAGAGTATAAGGTCTTTTTGCTTCATTTTATCACTTTGGTTGAAGTACTTCTTATCAGATAACGTAAGATAAAAAATCGACAAAATTTTCAAACTTCTGAATAAACACTGATGTCACTGAATGATGGTGATCCTTTCTGACCCCAGTGATTGGACGGTTAATACAGATTGGACATACGTTTTGTACACCTAGGGGCAGATCTTGGTATTTTTGACAGTTTGTTTTGACAGTGCTTAATTTCACATTATATAACCTAATGCTTCTGAGGTAAATCAAGCAAAAGGATATCTCTTTGAAGTATTGTTTTCATTACAATGTTCAAACGTGTGGCTCTTAGAGTAGGACGGGTACATACAACGACAAAGTTCGTTACAATGACAATTTGACCATCACGAAACATTTGCTTAATAGGTTACAATTAGTCACAATTTATGTAAGAATATTGCATTTATTACGTTAAAGAAACACATGTTTTGGATATTTGTTAGAATTGTCTCGACGAGGCAAATCTTACTAATATCCATAACATATGTTCTATGAGGAAGTAAAAACAAAACAAGACCTTTCTTACATATCAATTTGCTCATTAAGTATTCTGTATAACAGCATTTTTCTTTAATAAATGCTGTCGTTGTAACAAGGGTTTATTAATATTTTCACACTTGTGACTCTTAGGGTAAGATGGGTACTTATCAGTTAAAACACGGTCTCTTTGTAGTATTGTTTGTTCTGCGGGGCGGTTTGTTTTGTGTCTTGCCTTGTGTCATTGTGTTTTTCAGTCCTTTTAGCATTGCGATTACCTCGCTTGGGGAAGAGAGAGCTAATCGTAGTGCTTTTCGTACGTTTGTTCGATTTGTGCTTGTTTGGATTTTTCGGTTTCCTCTTCCTCTTAATGTCTGGGAAAGGCTGCGGTTTGTGGCACTCCTGGACTTTTCTCTTATCTTTTTTTTCAAGTTTTTGTTTTCATTACAATTTTCACACTTTAAACACTACAATAAAATAAAATAATGACTTGTACTTTGTTCATCTTTTTCTGAAAAAAAAAATAGAACGAAACGTCCAGGGAGTACCACAATCACAAGTCGAAGCCAATTCCTGACACAAAGAGGAAGAGGAAAGAGACATAATCCAATACGCACAAAACAAACAAACGCAGTAATACTCTATTTTTGCCTTAACACACCTTAACTCACATAACTGATAATACTGGGCGGATCATAGTAGGTCAAATAGCTAACTGAATGAATTGTATAGTTTTGTATGCTTTTTTAATGTCTTTTCATCCTTTATTATGTAATTGAAGCACACCAAACACATTTTAAAATAACCGAATACTGCCTAACAAGGACAACGTTTTTAGGGTTCATAAAACTTAACAATGATGTTGAATTGATCATATATATTTCAATCGATCAATAATGGACTTGCATGTCTTTGTACGTTTTCTTTTTTTTTTTATGTTTTTTTTTTTTTTTTTTTTTTTAATCCTTTGTTGTACAATTTTAGCTCAGTAAACAGGCTTTAATAAAAGTAAAAAAGGATTGCCTATGGAAAAACAAAAACACAAAATCACGATTTTTGGTTTGACTGAGTCCTCATATGTAACACTGTAGTTTGCAAGGCTGCATAGGGCCCCTAGCGCCGGCTTAAGTGGTATTCGATTTTCAAAATAACCAAGATGGGCTCAGTGATCCAAAAGGAAATAAAATATAACCTGCACTATGATGATGTAGATTTTTTATCATTATATAATTGATAACAGTTTTACCTCTTTTAACAGCCGCCACATGGCACAACACTACTACAGTAGATAAAATAAAAGTAAAAAAGGTTGACTTTCGAAACAAAGAAGACACAAAATCACGAAAATCGGAGACTCGGGGACTACCTTCATATTTCGAAAACTTGGAATCTCCTATTATCTGTTAAAAATACAACAAACTTATACGTAATACTTTACTTAAAGACACATTTTTTTCCTTCTTTGGCTAGACCCCCCTCCCCCCCCCCCCCCGCACCCCCTACCCCCACCCCGCCGTTCATGATCACCCCCAATATACAGTCCTGATAACAGAGCGCACAACAAAGGCTTATCTTATCTAAGTGATTATGAAGCCATGTTAAGGATGTTAAGTCTCCTAAGGTGGGGTCCTATAAGGTTAATTTATGTAATTGAGCGGTATTCAATATGTTGCATATTAATTTATTTGAAAATTTTGCATTTAATTTGTTGATTTGTATTGTATCACATTATTTATTTATTTTTCTTTTATTTTTGATATTTTTTTCCACAATACAAAAGTGTTGTTTTTTCTTGCATTGTGAAAAAGAAATACAATATAGAAAGTTTTATTTATTTATCTATTTATTTATTTATTTATTTTCTAAAGTAAATAAGAACACCGCGAAATTATTCCATAGCTGCCTAAAAACTAAATATTTTAGCTTCAATCAAATTGAATCTGCAAAAATTTTGTCTTGAGACTATATATGAGAGTTCACTAGGAAAGAAAAACAAAGGAGAAGTAATACTATTAGTAAATAACATTTATTCATGAAAGTAAAACATAATGGAATTATCAGAAAGATTTCTTCAAGTTTTTCTAAGTATTGATATTTTTCTTGTTTTTTCCATGTCAGGAAGTTCTTAGACAATTTAAAATATGTATTTTATGCTATAAAGTTTCTCTTTTTTAAATAATAAATAAATAAATAAATAAATACTATCTATCTTACTAATTTTCTGTATTTGATCCAAAGAAACAGATAAAGAGGGCATTCGTTGATAAATTAGCATTTAGGCATAAATATCTGTATTTCTTCATAAAACATGCTATGGGTATTCATTAGAACTGCCTGTGAGAGGCAATGCTGAACAACAACCAGCTATATTTTATTGAATAAACAGAAAAAAATTCATCAAATTATCACCAAATTACCAACCTTATCTGTTTCTCTGTCTTCCTCATAAACTTTACTGATATCAAATATAATTTCCCCTTATCAGGTCCCTACCTGTAAGAGTGGCCAAAGTCACCAACAATTTCTTACCTTAATCTCATTATGGTCATTAGCTTGTTATGCAATTCAAAATGTGTCTTTAATTCCAATACATTCGTTTCTGATCTTGATATTAAAACTAGTTCTCCTGATTCTTGAGATTGTAAGGATGCTGAATTTTGATATCAACCAGCGGGTCATATTGTTATTGGTAACATGAAGATTATACTGATTCACGAATCCATCCAGTTATTTCAAAAGAACCTAAATATAGATTCCCAGTCCACACTGACTTCAATTAATATCGGAAAACAATTGCTAATGCTTAAAATAATTATTGTACGCGTTGGTGTAAACGAGAGCATGTCGAGTCTTATCCTTTAAATAATTGGAAATAAAGATTTTTAAGATCATTGATGAACGTGTATTATTTTACTCAAATAACCTTGATCTTCTCTCTCCTAAGCCTAAATTATCTTTTCGATATTTGAAACAAGGTATCCAAGAAATTCTTAGGAAGTATATTTTGGCTCCAGCTGATAAAGCTGCAAACAGTTGTTTTGCTGTGTGACGGTTTCATCATATCAATACTCTAATACAAGAACTTGGTAATACCAAAACAGATGAACGGATTTCTGCTGAAGAGAGATCTATTGTTAATACCCATTCTATCGATACGAGCTGCTAATTTGCAGTGGGTATTAAAGACAACCAAGACAAACATCATACGTTATACTGGTTACCGAAACTTCACCAACGACCAATAAAAGTACGTTTCATTGCAAATTCTAGTTCATGTACGACTACTATTTTGTCCAAACTGCTAACTGCATGCCTTACTGATGCTAAAAACGTTGGGTAAGATACTATGATACTGTTTACGAAAGGAACGGAATTATCTATTTTTGGTCAATTAAAAATTCCAATGAAGTTCTCAATGAAATTAAATCTAAAAACCTTAAGGTTTCTTGTCAACCCAATCATTGTTGATGGCTATGCTTCACTCTTTAATTGCACGACGGCGGTTCGGGCCTCAGACTCAATGACGGCCTCTTCGTAAAACTTAACCAGTGGGTCGGGGCTAGACGATATGTCTTTGGCTTGGCCCGCCGTGGTTCAACTATTGGTTTTCATTTACTCTGGCATACAGTAGAATTAGCCATGAGTACTCGTCTTTGTTTATCATAGTGATTAATTTGACTTTTATTTTTTCGCTTTGATGCATTGACTGAGTTGGGAGCCTTTATGCGAACCGAATTGTTATGTATTTATGTATTTAGAGTAGCATCGAGACCCAGGGTGAAGTTAGCTAGCTATAAAAGTGCTTTAAACCCCCCGGTGGTTTGCTCTACCGACCGTTCTAAGGCGTTGGTCCCGGTGTTAGTCTTACTCCTTGTTGCTTTGTGGTTTATTCTACGAGGCGATTTGTTGTATGTCTTTCCGTGTGTCATTTTGTTCTTGTGTTTTTCAGTCCTTTTAATATTGCGATTACCTCGCTTGGGGAAGAGAAAGCTAATCTTAGTGCTTTTCGTACGTTTGTTCGGTTTGTGCTTGTTTAGATTTGTCGGTTTCCTCTTCCTCTTGGGGTCTGGGAAGGGCTGCGGTTTGTGATTGTATAATAAACAAAGACGAGTACTCATGGCTAATTCTACTGTATGCCAGAGTAAACGAAAACCAATAGTTGAACCACGGCGGGCCAAGCCAAAGACATATCGTCAAGCCCCAACCCACTTGTTAAAATGTTACGAAGAGGCCGTCATTGAGTCTAAAGCCCGAACCGCCGTCGTGCAAGAGTGAAGCATAGCCATCAACAATGATTGGGTTGACTACTAGGCATGCAGTCTGCCGCATAAATTTCACTTATATTGGAACTTATCTGGTATAATATATCCTTAAGCTTTATACACATTTCATTGACCTGTTAAGGAGAAAAATTAAATAAGCACTATGTACTTCCGTTCAATCCTTAAATGTTGTATTGTTACTATTATCATATTATATGTTGTACTAATTGTTTCGAAATAAATATGTTTATAACAACTTATTAGATTCGGTAGAGCTTCTTCAAATCTTAGTGACTTTAACTGTCGTAACAAAACCCTTACTGCCAAACTTCTAAGGCAAGGCTATCGTTATTTTAGACTTCCTGACGTTTTCGAAATTTTATCGCAGACACAGCGCCTTGGTAGAAAAATAAAGCATCAGTCTGAAAACACTTCTGCAACAAGATACATAGAAACTCTTTTCTTAAAGAGACAGTTCTCATCACGAGAACATGCCTATATAATTTCGACCCCCTGAAACCCCACTTTTATACAGTAAAACTTGGCCCACCGTGGTTCAACTATTGGTTTACAGTTACTCTGTTACACAGTAGAATTAGCCACGAGTACTCGTCTGTGTTTATCATAATGATTAATTTGACTTATGTTTTCGCTCTGATGTATTGACTGAGTTGGGAGCCTTTATGCGAACCGAAATTTAATGTGTGTCTGTATTTAGAGTTGCATCGGGACCCTGGGTGAAGTTTGCTGGCCGTAAAAATGCTTTAAACCTCCCGGTGGTTTATTCTACTGACCGTTCTAAGGCGGTGATCCCAGTGTTAGTCTTAATCTTTGTTGCTTTGTGGTTTATTCTACGAAGCGATTTGTTTTTATGTCTTGCCTTATTTTATTTTGCTCTTGTGTTTTCGATTCTTTTATCACTGCGATTACCTCGATTCGGGAAGAGGGGGCTAATCTTTGTGTTTTTCGTACGTTTATTTGATTTGCGCTTGTGTCGTTTTGTCTGTTTTCTCTTCTTCTTGGTGTCTGGGAAGGCCTGGGAAGGCCTGCGGATTGTAAAGATTCTAAATTTTGTTATCAACCAGCGGGTCATATTGTCACTGGTCTTGAAGATTATAACTGATTCACGAATCAGTTCAGTTATTTCAAAAGGACCTAAATATAGATTCCCAGCGCACATTGATTTCAATAAATGTCGGGAAACAATTACCAGTGCTTTGAATGATTATTGTACGCGTTGGTGTAAACGACAGCATGTTGAGTCTAATGCTTTAAATATTTGTAAATTAAAGATTTTTAAGCTTATTGATGAACATATGTTATTTTACTCTAATAACCTTGATCTTCTCTCTCCTAAACCTAAATTATCTTTTCGTATTTGATACAAGGTATCCAAGAATTTCATAGGAAGTATGTTTTGGCTTCAGCTGATAAAGCTGCTAATAATGTTGTTGTTGTGTGACGACTTCATTATATTAATACTCTGGTACAATAACTTGGTAGTACCAAACCATTTGAACGGAGTTCTACTGACGAGAGATCTATTGTTTTTTTTTTTTTTTTTTTTTTTTTTTTTCAAATATACTGACAATTTAATAACCAAGCAATGAAAATTTTCAGATAAAAACTCTGATATTTTTTTTTTCAAATTTCTGCTCAAAACACAAATTGTGTGTACTCGTTAGAACCGCCTCACCGAGGCGGTTCTAACGAGTATCCACAATCCATGTTTTTGAGCAGATATAAGAAAAATAATGTATACCCCTGTAAACCCCAGTTTTACTATATAAAAGTGGGGTTTAAGGGGATCAAAATTATATACTATTTTCGTGAACAAATTCAGCTTTTCGCTATCGTTCAAATAGTTTCCCTGTTGTTGTTCAGATATCCGTTTTGTAGATTTAAATGTGTTTGACATAATATGTTTAAACCAAATACTGCTCAGCCAAACTGCACAGGCAGTGACCATATTGCATACCTCTGTCTTAGATCTACTAAAGCACATTTTCAGTAAAACAATGTAGTGCATACGTTCGCAGATAATATGATGGCACGTGCATGAAGAGAAAAATCCCAGAAAATATTATATATTATTCTCATAATATGCCTGTTTACATAATTTACAAAGTCTACATACTTGGAATGCAAAGCGAGAAGTCTGAAACCAGTTACACGCGCAGACTGGTCAGAGACTTCATCTCTACACGTCATGCGATCCATTTCCATCACGACAGGCGGCCCAAAATAAATCTGCAGGGCTTATTAAGCCCACTGATACATTCTACGTCATTACCTAAAATGCAAATGTCTTAGTTATATGGCAATTTGTAAACAAAAGCTGCGGATATATTTTCCGATTTCCGAACAAAAACGAATCGTGACGTTACTCATCAGAAGTGCTTCTGCAAGATACATAATGTTTTTTGTTTTTTTTTTTTTTCTGACTTATCCATAAATCAAATGCCATGTGTACTCAGCAGAACGTCTCTATACCTCTCTTATCCAGCGTTTTGCTGGCCATTGCAATTTACCATATAATGTTAGAAATTAGGAAGATTTTCTTTATAAAGCACATTAAGATTAATGCCGTACAACGGTTGCCAAAAGTAACAAAAACAATTAAGAAACTGGACAAAAAACTGCAACATTCGGAAACTCACACTTATTTACATGTATACCCCTACATATATGTACCTATGTTTTCACTATATCAGTATTTTGGGGAGCATGGATATACATATGACATAGATTTTGTTTTAATTTTGAGGTATCTAACAATAACGAAATCGCTAATCATAATGTAGAAAACAGCCGCAACGTCAAAAATGTCGCTCAAGTGCGCACAGCGAAGATTCAGATCAGCCTGCGCGTTCTCACAATCTGGTCAGACTCTTCCCTGGGCGTTGTTTTTTTTCCATAGTCAAGTATGTAAAGTATTTTCATGCGGACAACAAAGACTCTAATCAGACTGCGCGAATGCGAGGGCTGATTTGAGTCTTCGCTGGACGCAAATGACAGAAGGTTTTTTTTTTTTTTTTTTTTTTTTTTTTTTTTTATTATTATTATTCAACTGACAATCTCAATTAAATATATGTACAGACAGAACATTTGTTACATAAGTATATGTGGTAAACTGACAAACGTAAGATTAAAATCAATCACTAATGATCCATTCGCCTGTGTGACATACATGTTTATAATACTATAAATTGATGTTCATTTCTGTTTACAACAATTACATGTACAAACATATTGGGTTCTTTTAAAAGTACCAGTAACTAACTAACGCTTTTCGCATGCGAGAAGCTCCGCGACAATAATATTAAAAAAAACGGAAATCAGACGCGGGAATTTCTCGCCACGAAAAAATAGCTGACCCACAGTGTACTATCGAACTATGAAATAAGGAGTTTAAAACGCTAGTTAAAAAGTTCTCCCTTCCCCTATCCTACCCCTCAAGTCACATCTTCAAATGAGAACAACATTCTACAACCATCAGACAAGAATGCGACGTCGCGCTGGCGAGATGCACATTTTATCCCCCCGTTGCCTCGACAAAGCTAACAGAGTGTCATGGAGAGGAAAAGAAAAAGGTAGAGTGATATGCTACACATTTTATAGAGATTCAGAAATAATTTCACCACACAGCATACTACTGGCGATTAATAAAAGAATGATAAATAGTTTTCACGGGAAATAAATTTTAGTCAACCACCTTAGCAGGTGAAGATAACAGTTCTGCATGAATGCGCCAATTTCTGCGTTTATTCATGTATGTCTGTATACATATCGTAAATATCGTTTGGTCAGCTAAATCGGATCGTATAATATTTGCATCGGAATATATATATATATTAAGGTAAGTTTTTCTTTGTATATGCAAAATGTTTTATTTAAATAAATAAATAAAATAAATGAATAAATAAATAAAATAAACATCGAAAATTATATGAAAAGGATAAAATGTTGTACCACATAATGTATAATTTAGCTCCATGAAGTCTGAATGCCCAGTAAAGAGTATATATATATTTTCTTATTCAGTATTCTATCTATCTATTTGATTATTATATTTATTTATTATCGTATACTATCATGGTTCGTACATATAGGTAAGTACGTACTTGTGAAATACACGCATTACGTTAACACGCCCATGCAAAATATGGCCAGCCGTTCTGGCTGTTAAAACGTCATTGTTCAGATGAAAAATTGCGATATTTTTCTCATTCATGGCAAACATAGACCCTTGGGGCCCACTAGAACCGCCTCACTGAGGCAGTTCTAATGAGTTACAAAAATCCATGCTCAAATAAAAAATAAGAAAATTTATCTCTATCCCTGTTGATCTATTGTTAATACCCATTCTATCGATATTACTGCTAAGTTTGCAGTTAGTATTAAAGAAATACAAGACAGACTTCCTACGTTATATTGGTTACCGAAACTTCATGAATGATCTTATAAAGCACGTTTCATTGCTAATTCTAAGTGCTAGTTCATGTACGACTTCTGTTTGGTCCACACTGTTAACCATGTCTTACTGCTGTTAAAAACATTGGATTAGATACTATGATACGGTTTACGAAAGGGACGGAATTAACTATTTTTGGTCAATTAAAAATTCCAATGAAGTTCTCAATAAATTTAAATCTAAAAGCTTTCAGGCTTCAAAATTGTCTGCATATGATTTTTCTACATTGTATACTACGTTACCTCATCATCTTATAAATGATAAACTTATTGATTTAATTAACCGAGAAAATCTCCAATATTTGGCTTGCAACGAAGAATGTGCTCTTTTCTCTTCTGATGTATACAATAATCACAATTTATGGTCGTGTCAAAAAGTCGTAATGCCCTTGTTTATCTTTTGAATGATATTTTTATTAGATTTGAAACTAAACTTTATAGGCAAACTTTTGGTATTCCGATGGGAATTTATTGTGCTCCTCTTGTTGCAGATTTGTTTGTTTTTTTGTTATGAGAGAGACTCACGTGAAAATCAGGCTGACATTATTGAGGCTTTCAATTCAACTTTAAGATACCTTAATGATTTATTAAATATTGACAATATGTACTTTGACCAAATGGTGGACTGCATATATCCTACAGAACTTCAATTAAATAGAGCAAATTCTTCCGACACCGAGGCACCTTTTTTGGAATTGAATATCTAATGGTACTGTTTCCACCAATTTTTTTATGATAAATGGGACGATTTTGATTTTGATATAGTCAATTTCCCTTATTCTGGATGGTGATGTCCCCCGGCGTACCTCATATGGGTATACATATCTCATTAGATTCGCCAGAGCTTCTTCAAATCTTAGTGACTTTAATTGTCGTAATATAGCCCTTACTGCCAAACTCCTTAGACAGGGCTATCGTTAATTTAAACTTCGTAAGGCGTTTTCGAAATTTTATCACAGACACAGTGCCTTGGTAGAAAAATATAGCGTCAGTCTGAAAACACTTCTGCAACAAGGTATATCGGAGCCAGAATTTTACGGTGACTTAGTGTACAGATTTTGAAAAATTGTAGGAAAATCTATTTTTTCGGAGCAATTCAGAAAACTTATTAACCGTTATAAAAGAATTGGCTATAGCCTGGATATTATGCGGCAGGCTGCATGCCTTGTTGTCAATCCAATTCTTGCTGATGGCTATGCTTCACTCTTTAATTGCACGACGGCGGTTCGGGTCTCACTCAATGACGGCCTCTTCGTAAAACTTACACCGGTGGGTTGGGGCTTGACGATTTGTCCTTGGCTTGGCCCGCCGTGGTTCAACTATACTATTGGTTTTCATTTACTCTGGTATATAGTAGAATAAGCCATGAGTCCTCGTCTTTGTTTATTATAATGATTAATTTGATTTTTATGTTTTCGCTTTGATGCATTTACTGAGTTGGGAGCCTTTATGCGAACCACATTTTTATGTATTTTTGTATTAAGAGTAGCATCGGGACCCAGGGTGCAGTTGGCTAGCTGTAAAAGTGCTTTTAACGCCCTCCCCCCCCCCCCCCACCCGGTGTATTTTTACTCTACTTACCGTTCTAATACGGTGGACCCGGTGATGGTCTTACTCTTTGTTGCTTTGTGGTTTATTCTACGAGGCGATTTGTTTTATGTCTTATCGTTTTTTCTTGTGTTTTTCAGTCCTATTAGCATTGCTATTACCTCGAATGGGGACAGAGAGAGCTAATCTTAGTGCTTTTAGTACGTTTGTTCGATTTGTGCTTGTTTAGTTTTGATGCTTTCCTCTACCTCTTTGTGTTTGGGAAGGGCTGCGGTTTGTGATTGTGGCACTCCCTGGTCTTTTCTCTTCTTTTTTTTTTTTTTTTTTTTTTTTCCTGTGATTGTAGCACACCCTGGACTTTTCTCTTACCATTTTTTGATTGAGTCTCGTCATACGAGGGTGCTGCAAAAAGTTCTGTCACTAATAGGCTTCCTTAGTTTTATCCCAGGTATATTTTAAGATGCTTCATTGCACTTGAATGGTGTGTTGAATAGCTAACGATACCCGTTTATTTCGTGCAAATTGCTTTCCAACTGACCGAGTTATTTCAAATTGAAATAGAGGCAGTCATATACACTGACCAATTTACTTGTTACATTGGAACATGGACCAGAAGATTGAAATTCGTAGCTGTATTAAATGCCGCATTATGCTTAATATAGATTCAAAGCAGATATTTAATGAATTGTGTGGTATATATGGACCTCAGACCATTTCAATACGCACAGATTTTAGGTGGGTTAAAGCTTTTAAAGCTGGGAAATTTCTGTTAAAGATGATACCCGTCCTGGAAGGCCTAAAACATCTGTTACCGAGGCTAACATCGCTGCTTTAAAGATTGTGGTCGAACAGGATGCGCGATTGTCTGTCAGAGATATAGCTAGTTGTACTGGCATATCAGAAAGCAGTGTGCAAACAATTCTGAAAAAGCGCTTGGACCTTTTACATGACAACGCCTCCTCTCATAAGTGTGAGGTTGTTAAGTCTTTTTTGACTTCTGAAAAAGGTGAAAGTTTTAAACCATCCACCTTATTCACTTGACCTGAGTCCCTGTGACTTCTTTTTATTTCCAAGACTTACGAAATTGCTTTCCGGAAATAAGTATACGTCTAGAAGTTCTCTTGGCAGCGCTATTTATCAGAGTCTCCAATAGATACCAAAAGAAGACTATTTATCTGCTTTTCGTGACTGGGTAAAAAGGTTACAAAAATGTGTTTCAGTAAAGGGGAAATACTTTGAAGGTTTGTAATAAAAATATGTTTGATAAAAATCGTAGCACTGAAGTAATCCGAACCCAGTGACAAAACTTTTTGCAGGACCCTCGTATGCAACGCTTTAGTTTGCAAGGCTGCATAGGCCCCCCTGCCGCTGGCTTAAGCGGTTTTCAATTTTCAAAATAACCAGGATGGGCTCAATGATACAAAGGGAAATAAAATATAACCTGTACTATGATGATGTACGGGGAGACTTTTTCAGCCGCCACACGGCACAACACCAGCTATAGTAGAGAAAAATAAAAGTAAAAAAAAGTATTGCCTTTGGAAACAAAGAACACACAAAATCACGAAAATCGGAGACTCGGTTTGATTGAGTCTCAAAAATGATCCCACTTAACAGTGGCACTGCTTACAGGGCCCAGCAAACAGAGGCTACAATATATATAACTGATAAGAGCAATGAACATGGCCTGTCCATGCATATTTCAATCGACCAACAGATCACCAATCGACCAGTAATTATCGGTTAAACCCAGTATTGACCACTGGTCAAGTAACTACTCATACTGGCCGGTCGCTTACCAACCTTGTCTTAAAGAGACAGTTCTCATCACGAGAACATGCCTATATAATTTCGACCCCATTAAACCCCACTTTCATACAGTATAACTGGGGTTTACAGGGTATACATTATTTTTCGTATTTATACTAAAAACATAGATTGTGGGTACTTGTTAGAACTGCCTAGTCATGGCTGTCCCAACGAGTACTCACAATCTGTGTTTTAAGCAGAAATGTGAAATCTATCAGAGTTTTTAATCTGAAAATTTTCATTTTTTGGTGGTAAAATTTTCAGTATATTTGAATAGGCATGTTTTCGTAATGAATAAAAAAAAAGTTAAACATAATTGCAGGGGCTTTGAAAAATCTAGCTTGAAATAATTAATAGATAAACATAAGAAGTATTAAAGTATGCGCAATCATTTCGATCACGTTAAACCCTCGCAAGTCGACTAGACGGACACCCGTCGCTGAGTCATGTGACAGCGCAACATATTTATCAATGCAAATATGCAAAACTTCTGTTATATTGAGGTCTGTTAAATTGCGTTCGTCTTGTTGCGTCTTGTTTTCAAACAGCGAGAGCAATCTTTCCTTTAGCGTATGGTTTGGTATGGATAGTACCTGTGATAGAGGAACTTCCACTTCTGGACATGTTATTTGATTTTTCAGGCTGAATTTAATACCGGCACACCATATTGAGGTTCCATAGGTGATCTGAACAGCTCCTCTATTTAAATAGTAGGCAGAGAGCTTGTCATCAGGAATTAATGTCACAAGTACGTTTATAGTTCCTATTTCTTTACTTTTGACCTTTATTTGTTTATCAATAGGCTTCCGCAGGCTTGCCAACAAGACCTCCAATGGACATGTCGCAGTGGTCGCAAAGGTAGACAACAACAGAAAGACGCCAAACGGATCGTTTTCAGTGTTTGGTCTCATTAAAAAGTAATGCAAGCAGCTGGAACATTTATTATTTTTACTGAGGGTTTTCATAAACTTAGTATAAACTTCCATGCCCAGCTCAGTGCCATTTACTGTCATGCCTTCAACATCAAGATTGGGTTCGTCCCACATGACTCGAAGCTGATAATGTGCTAACACAGTGACTCCAGCGGATTTAAGTAGGAATTCTGTACACCTGCCTCTGAATGGAGAGCTTCCTAAAGGACAGTGTAGCTTCAAGCAGAGGTTCTGAAATGAAATATAAAATGGATTGAAAACATTTGTTAGACTTTCAGACATTTTACAACGTAGACAACTTCGGTATTTGCTGTTTCCCTTTTTGTTGCACACCTTTCCCTGTCTGAAACAAGACCTGTTCAAGAAAGAAATAATATGTGAGCATTCTTTAGAGTAGGGCTGTTTCCCGAGGGAGTCAAAAGAAACTCTGGTAGTACTGCTTCTGCCACGTAAGGGTAGCCAGATACCATAAAAGGTTGATATAAGATCCCAGTTTACCGTCTGGGTCTAGTTGTTCAAAGCATCGTTAGCTAAGTGGTCAAAATGTTAACTTTTCTAGTAAGTACAATATCTAATTCACAGGTATTTTTGCTGAAAAATGTGAGTATATTACCATATATGCCATATTTAATGATCAAAGTTTTAATGTTATGTAACTAACAACGTCGTTAGTTTTAAACAACTGGGCCCAGATTATTGTGAAAGGACATATATGTATCCTGGATAAAATGCTGAAAAAAGCAAACCTGGTATGAACCTTAACGTCAGAAAGCTTATCTTCGGACATTTGCGTCCAACGTGGACTCATATCAGCCTGCGATCTGCGAAGTCTGATCAGAGTCTTCGTTCTCCGCATGAAGATATTTTGCATAATTGGCTGTCTAAAATGCGCCCAGCCAATGCACTTGCTGGTCTGAACCTTCGCAGGAGGTACATGTTCAAAAGTATGTGCTCTGACGTTGCGGCTCATATAATGTGTTTCGGTTCGAGTAGAGACTTTCAACTCTATCGGTGTATCACAACAGGAAAGCAACAACAGTTAAATCACTTTAACCCTTTCAACTCCACAGACAGAAAAAAAAAGTTTTGCAAACAGTTCTGATCCAGATGAAACGGCTCTTATGAGCCATCTTATCAGGACTACACTTTTCCTGTTTTGTCAACTCAGTTTGCTGTTTTACTTTCGAATTTCGTCTACGCGACATCCCTTCTTCAGATAATGGATATTCAATTTCATAGACGGACTAGTCCACGTCAGAAACTCATAGGTGAAAGGAATAAAATAACTGCGATTCATCACGAAACATGCCTATATAATGTTGACCCCCTTAAACCCCACTTTTATAGAGCAAAACTGGGGTTTACAGGGGTATACATAATTTTTTCTTATTTCTGCTCAAAAACATAGATTGTGGGTACTACATAAAACTGGGGTATAAAGTGGTCAATATTATATAGGCATGTTTTCGTAACGCCGGGAAATCGATACACTTTCTTGGGAGACAAATCTGTCAAAATGACTTTTGTTCTGTTCAGAAAAAGGGGTCTACTCTTTAAGGAAAGAAAATGCTCCCAGATGGAACACAGTCTTTACTTATGCAGATTTCTTGTCTCTTTGTGTAGATGCACGAAGTATGAAACAACAACGAAATAAAATAGCGTCTCCCTTAACGGAAAATAGCGTAACATCTACCAAGTGTATAAATTCCATTTTATCTCCTTTCGACAGAGGTTGCGTATCTATGCGTAATTGCTGTCCAACACTTTTTGAACGACCCTCACGGCAAAATGAATACAAGCAATCTTCCAGTTCTAGTATCATTTAATACGGTAGTATGCGGGATGATAATAGTATGAACGAGAGCGCTCTAGCAGGTAAAGAAAGGGCGCAAAAGGCTTCCGAAGTAAGAAAAAATGGTCAAATTTCCGAACCAAAAATGTTCGGTTTACCGTTGAACCTTTGTAACGCAGTCCCGTCAACATCAATCAAGCGCGACTCAAATGGTCCAGCATACGAAGTACGAAATAAAAGAGAGAGAGAGAGAGAGAGAGAGAGAGAGAGAGAGAGAGAGAGAGAGGAAAATGCGACATCAATTCGCAAAAAAAAAAAAAAAAAAAAAAAATCCAGCCCTACCCTCATTTTGGCTACAGTTTTCAAAATCCTCGGCCGTTCTAAGGATATGTATACTTTCAAGCCAACAATACTACCATCTGTGGGACTGAATTTATAGGATAACATCCAAACACACAGGGCTAGATTTATGGGACCAATTTACATAGACCGTAATTATCAAACACAAAAGCTGGGAGAAAATCAGTTTGGAACAAAATTGTTCTAGGATTTTTGTTATATGTAAAGAAGTTCGGGTATCAACCTTTAACAATATAAATCTGTATTTAACCCTTAAAACGCCAAGAAAACCTGCATCTGAAAATGTATCTGTTTATGTCGTCTGCTGAATATTCTTGCAAACTTTTCAAATCTATTTTTGCATACAGGCAAACAGTGTGGACCCAGATTAGACTGCTCCTGTTCTGGGTCCACACTGTTTGCAAAAATGACTTTTAAAAGCACAAGCAGATGACAAAGCAGACGCCAATTATTGTGATTGGCAGTTTAAAGGTTAAAGATCGATATGTGATCTGCTGTAGTAGTACATGGCGCTTTTAGAAGGATCATCATAGAGAATGTTGAATTTAGCCAGCTGCAGCAAGTCATAAACAAGGCCATGATAAACTCTTGAACAACCGAGTTATTTATTCAACAATTTTCACTTAAACCGGGCATTTTCATTTTCAGCTGGATAACTCGGTGGTTGTCCCATAATTCTTCCACCAATGTTTTCGTAGTTACTGATACATACCAAACGGATATCGAATATTTCGTCGATGTCACAAACTGTAGCGTCACTATCATCTTCATCCTTCAGATTCCTAAAATTTAGCAACAACTGAAAATTAGTGTCGGTTCTTGATTCACCATCTGACTTTTCGCAAACCTCTGGTACAGACTCAAATTGGAAATAATCGCTGCACATGTAGCAATAAACATTTCTATGTATATTGTTTTTACTAAAGTAGGGCAACCAAAGCGTAGCACAAGCATCACTGTGATTCAAACTTGCCCCTATTTCTTTGCATTTAGGAACTCCTTTCTCATCAGAACAAATGTATTTCTGAACGAGTGTCTCGAAGGAATCTGGTGCTACATTAACTATATTACAGTAAATGTGATTAGTCAGTATGTCGGCGACGCATTTAAAGCCAGCCTGCAGTGCTTGTATACATCCAGTTTGAATGTCCCATACTTCGATCTGATCGTAGTCATGACAGCGTGCACAATAGTGATTTTGAAATATTCTGCCAGTCCGTTTATCTGATACCCATTGGTAGTCTTTTATATCTGTCCGGTTCTCACCCCTGCATTTTTGCACCAGCGTTAAATTGCGTTCACCGACAGGACATGTGTCTACCACCCGATATAAAGGAAAAGGCGAAGGCCCTGAGAGGCCACGCACTCTTTTAACTTCGGATGCCTTGCAGGTCAGAGGTGCTGCTTGGGGATGACTGCTGACTTTATCGGGGCAACAACTTTCTAATTCGAAACAGTCGTCTTCACAGGAACAGGGGGCACAACATGGCTTATGTTCATCATCCTCAGGTACTTTGCTTGCATTTCTGTGGCAGAAATTCATGTATGGACAGAGATTTGAAAGCGTTTTGTTCACAAATACATCTGTTTCCACTGCGGTACTTGCCATGACCTTAGTGGCACACCAAACTACAACTAACAGGGCCAGCTACATCTTCCAGGAGTTTTCTTCAGAGCGTTCTGTAATTAAACATGAACATTTACCACTCTATTGGCAATTTCAGCAGCGGCATTTTGAAATAATTTATGGGCAATTTCAGCAGACAACAGTTTGAAATAGTTTTCTTTTCTTTTCCAAGAAAATAGACTTTGACATTTCATGGAAAATCTCTCATTAGGAGGCAACTTGCATGTAATGCCAAAGCATATTTTCTAGAAATAATAAGAAAAATATTTTACAACGTCGTCTGCTGAAATCTTTACCAAGCATGCTATACAGCGTTGAAGAAGTTTTGACAGGAAAACTGACCTCTAAGGTAGAGAAAATAAGAAAAAGTATTTCAAAATGCCGTCTACTGAAATTTTCCCAGAAAATAGGTTTTGACATTGCATGCAAATTTCTGCTAAGGATACAATTTGCAAGAAATGTCGAAGCATATATCCTGGGAAAAATATGAAAAATGTTTCAAAACGTCGTCTGCTGAACTCTTTACAAAACATGCTAAGCACTGAAGAAGTTTCGATAAACAAATGCATACACTAGTACTAAAAGTGTATTTAGATTTGCAAGTCAAGAGAAAAAATACCTGTATTTTAAACTCAAGGTGTATTAACTTATAGTGCAGATTATATTTGTATTTCCTTTGAAATCATTGAGCCCATTCTGACTACTTTGAAAATCGAATACCAAGCCTGTGCTAGGGGATGTATGCAGCCTGGCAAACTACATTTTTGCATATGAAAAGACTTAATAAAACCGAGTCTTCGATTTTCGTTATTTTGTGTGTTCTTTGTTTCCAAAAGCAATATTTTAGTATTTTATATCATAAAAATATTGATGTTTTTTTTTTGTTGTTGTTGTTGTTGCTTTTTTTTCATCGGACTCTGTTTTACACTCAATTGATGTTTTCAAATGACATCAATAGGTTTTGCGACGTTACGTCATCTACATTGTTGCGGGGAGTGATGGCGTTCTAAAGGAAATATTTCCTTACTCTATGAGGAGATACTATCTCCAAAGAAAAATAAATCACCTTTCCCGCAGTCACTAAAACAGCTTCCGATATGTAACAGTTATGTAACATTTGAGTCGCAACGTTAAAAAGCGTACCTTCGGACATTGACGCCTAGCAAAGATTCAGGCCCCGAGTTTATAAAACTTTTTTATGCTCAACTCAACTATTCTTGTCGCTGTGACGTCAGAGTACAGTGTAAAGAGGGGTATCTGTAAAATCTGGACTTGGACATTAGCAAACAGTGCAGACCCAGATCAGACGCAGCTGAACGCGGCGTTTGATCAGGGTCTGTACTGTTTGTTTAAATTACAGGTAGTTAAGGGTTAAATGAAACAGTCTTACGTCCCCGTTTAGGACCATTTTCCCAGCCTACACTCAGAGACAATTAACCCAACAGTGCTGTCAGTGCGCTTATTTTAGTATACATAATGCAAGCGATGGCTTTGAAGTGTACATTTCATATAGGCCAAAAAAAAATAATCATAGTAATTCGTAATTTACATGAATCATCTCATCTGGGGACAAATCAAATTAATTGTCAAGCTGCCTTTTGGACAAGAAAACGAACAGAACGCGTTAGAAACTGTCCTCCATTAACCTAATGAAGCGGAATGGACTCTTCTACATTAACTTTGGACCAGTTCATTTCCAGTATAAGGAGCGACAGGTTACTATTATTGTTACCGCGTTTTATAGCAATTCCTGTCCTAAATGCAAACCGTATAGACTCGATCAGACACCGCGTCTACACTGCTTGCCAATGACCTTTTTATGGGAGACTAGACATAAATGGGTAAATTTAATTATTCAACGTACTAAAAAACTAAAACCTGGAATACGCGAACAGCTACGACTCAGAGATGTCTGTGCTTGGGGTTGCATCAGGATATTAGGGCGAGTTTACGCACGCGTAAAACTGGTATAGTGAACCCTCGTTACAACGACAGCATTTGTTCCCAAAAATGTTGCCATTAAAATGAATTTGCTGTTGTAAAGAATGGACAGAATGATACATGAGAAAGATTTTGTTTTATTTTTATTTTCTCATAGAACGTATGCTTCGAATATTTGTTAGAATCGCCTCAGTGCGGCGATTCTAACAAATATCCAAAACATATGTTGCTTGACGGTGGTATCATACAATCAACCCTCATTATACCAACACTCGATACAACGACAAATTTCGCTATACTGTCAATTTGACTCGCACAGAAACCCTCTCTCAAGAGTTGACAGTTAATCAGAAATTATGCAGGAACATTTTAGTCAATACTTCAAGAAACGTATGTTTTGATATTTGTAAGAATTGCCTCATCGAGGAAATTCTAACAAATATCCAAACATACGTTCTATGAAGACATAACAGTAAACGTGGCATTTGTTGCATATCATTCTGCTCATTAAGGATTCTTTACAACAGCTTTTCATTTTGATGGCATTATCTTTGGGAGCAAATGCTGTCGTTATAACGAGGGTTCACTGTAATTATGTGGCGTTAGTTTTGTCATTATTTGTTCCTCATTTCCTCGTCTTTGGTGCCTTATGAAGACTTCACGAATTCACGATTTCAACTTCACGAATTCATGAATTCACGAATTCAATTTCACGAATTCACGAATTCAACTTCAACACAAAATCAGCTTCACGAATTCACGAATTCACATAAATTCATGATTTCAACTTCACGAATTCAGCTTCACGAATTCACGAAATCAAATTCACGAATTCAATTTCATCAATTCAGCTTCACGAATTCAACTTCACGAATTCGTCTGCTGAATTCATGAAGTAGAATTGTATATATGAGTCGATTGTATATATTCCGTCTGTAAAAGGGATCCTCTACCTCATCTGCGACTCATAAAAATGAAACGCATACAGTCGACTCTCGTTATCTCGAATTCAAAGGGACACTCTGAAACACTTCGAGATATCCGTACCTCGACATTACAGATTTGCGGAAATGAGAAAAAAATAAATCGAACAACACATTTAACAACTGAATATGTAATTTGACTCCTGAAATTAGAGATATATTGAAAATATTTGTGGAAAATAGGGGCAATTTCTCCTCTTTTCCACAATACTTTGTTACCTGTTGTTAGATGTCCCTGTTAAAACACGGACGAGATTTTCACTTCGAGATAAGCGATTATTCGAGATAAGCGAGGTCGAGATAACGAGAGTCGACTGTATAATCAAAAACACTGTGCTGAAAGAAACAAAGAGCTCAATGGCGATCTGAAGCCAGAACACCAGAAACCACAGGAACATTATGAGCCCGACCGCGGGTATTGATAGTCAGACACCGACCATCTGAAAGAGATTGAGGAGGGAGCCGTCATTTCGTATGAGGATCGACTCACCGTCGTGCAATTAAAGAGGGAAGTAAAGTCATCAGTCATAACTGGGTTAACAACTATGCATGCAGGTTGCCGCAGAATGTCCATGTTGTAACTTACGTTTCGTAGCAAGTGACAATCTTCTTTAAATTGTACGGACAATATCAGTACTGCCTACAGTCTTTCTGAATTTAAAGACTAAGTCGTCATAAAATTTAAGGACTTCAAATTTCGAAACAGATAATAATCACTTAGGGCCAGGTCTGGACTGTATGGCGGGTGATTTAACTGCTCGAACTTGCACTCACGAATAGCCGCTTGTGCAACTCTGGACTTGTGCACAGGGGCATTATCATGCAAAATAAGGACACCAGCAGCTAGCTTTACCCTTCGTTTTTCTTTAATAGCAACCCTTAATTGTTTAATGACATTGGCATGGTATTCTTCTGTAATTGAAGTACTAGCAGGCTTGTAATCTATCAATATAATCAGGTAATACAGTAACGGTTTCGAAGTGCTATTGCACAGTTGTTGTGTAGGCGATGTGCAATATAATCCCTTCGGAGTCCCAAAATACCGTGGCCATTACCTTGCTGGCTGATGGTTGGGTACGAAATATCTCAGGTGGGGTGAGCCAGGGTGCTTCCATTGCATGGACTCTTGTTTAGTATCTGGGTCCCAGTGGTGAAGCAGTTTCATCTCCTGTTACAAGACGGGTGTGAAAGTCTTCTGGATTGGCATTGTACACTTCCAGAAGTTCTTGACTTGACTCCACCCTTTGCTGACGATCTTGCATGTTCAGGTTTCTGGGCACCCACCTGGCAGATACTTTTGACATGCCTAAATGTTCATGGATTAAAGTGTAAAGACTTCCATTAGAAATACGACATTCTGAAGCAAGTTCGGCACTTTTGTTTCGGCGATTGTTAAGCACAAGTCTCTCAACACGGTCGATCATCTCCTGGCTGATAACATAAGCAGGGCGACCTGGCCTTGGGTAATCTTCTAAGGAGTCTCGCCCACGTTTAAATTCTGCTGACCACTTTACCACTGTAGAATACTTTGGGCTACTATCACCATACAAATCAGCCATGCGCCGATGGATTTCTTTGGCCTTTGCACCCTCCTTAGTGAGGAACTTTATGACTGCTCTGAACTCAATACTCTGACTTTCCATTTTTGCCTATGGGTAAAGGTTTTCAAACAAAAAGTAAGAGCAAAAAATGTACGTGTTGACTGAACGGCTAATTCATTCAACTGACAAAGGTTTACACTGCACAAAAATGAAAAAAGAAATCTTGAATTGTGTAGAAAGATACTGAGTTCTACGAACTTATTGATCTACCCTCGTATTATGTCATTCGATACTCATAAATTTAAATCAAGAAACGTTGTTTCGGTGTCAGTGGTATACCGCGTCCAACCGTAACGCCGGATAACCGGTCGTAACGCCGGATTTTCGGTCAAATAACGCCGGATTACGGTATTTTGCGAAGGATTCGCCGCCATTTGAAAAACCGCGTTTGACGGTGGGTAGACAAAAACATTTATTTAAAATATTAGGGTGGGTTCATCGAACATGAAATGTAGCCTATCCGGATCTACATATATTCTTCTAACTGCCGAATCTTTAATTGATACATATACTTTGCCGAAATTATCAAACACTCAAAGAGAAAATGGTTGTGCAGGTTCGGCCATACGATAAAAAAGCATTCTTGCCAGAGGAGTTCGTACTTTTTTTCATTTCTTAAATTTCCTGACCAGTTGGTGAATGAGAATGCATTTGAAAATGACCTTGTATCAAAAACTGGCCGTTGCTAAGATATTTTTACCGACGAAACAAAGACCGAGGCACAATCCACGAAATTTAAAGTAACACCGGATAAAACGGTATCTTCTTGAACTAGCCAGTATTCTTGCAGATAATCACACTTATAAATGCAAAACTTTACATACAGAGTTCAATACCTGTCTTAGTTTTAGTATATGAAGTATCTGAAGGTATCAATCACATACAACATCAAGAACCTCCGTATACTTCAAAAAGTACTTAGATCTATGTACTTTCATCTATAGCTTTTATCCAGTATTCTCGCAGACAAACACACTTGAGAGCATCTATACAAAAAGCTGTAACAATTAGAGTGTGCAAAGAAGAGTTGAAAGTAATCATTAAAAATGAATAACTTGTTCAAGTAGTTTGCAGACTCCCTCTGAATTCTTTTAGAAAATTGGATGATCATATCGTTTACCTCAAGTTTTATTATACTGCCCTCAATTTGATTCTATTACATTTTCCCTTTCATTTTAAGAAGCCTTAGATATGGTTATCATGGTATGGAGAGGCATGAACACATACCAGGGAGGAATTATTCAATAGACGCTGACAGGTTTAGTTGTAATCTGTTTTATTTAAATTACTTTGCGTAACGCATGTACTCGGAGGCGTGGGTAATGTGTTAAACGCCCGGTGCGACTGAACATAGCATTTGTATATTAAAGTCTCTATTTTGGCTGGATGCAATTGCAGCTATAACAGTTCTTCTGAGTTGTCTTTTTCTATAATACGTCCAATTATCGTGTAGATCTGGTTAGTAAAGCACTTCGTTAGTTCTGTATTTGAAGTCCCTGTATATAACCTGTAATAACATGACTACCTGATACATCCCCATCACTGTCCATATAAAACCTCAAGCTTAGCGTCCGAATTTGCTCAGGTAATACGGTAACGGTTTCGAAGTGCTATTGCACAGTTGTTGTGTAGGCGATGTGCACGCTGAACGTGTGTTTGTTTATGGATGACAGGTTTTGACTGACAAATAACGTACAAAAGTAAATTCTATTAGACAAGGGAGGTAATCTAAAATCTCAATATTTATTTGTCGAATTCTTTGCAGCATATTTTTGACTAAAGGACTACTAAATATGACTTAACAAATATTTGCAGGAGGATGGTTCATAGCGCCCTTTCAAGAATTTTTCACTTATATCGCGCCGATCGTTCATCAAATGTGGGTGAAAACTGGAGAACATGGGGAGAAACCACCTGACCATCCGTAAGCAGAACTTTGCTTTCCCACATGTGACCCGAGCGGGGCTCAAACCACAGCGGTGAGAAACCTAATGGAATAAGAGTCAGCTCTGTTATCCACTAGGCTACGGGGGTTCGCTACTATGTCTTTCGAAAACAAGGTTTTATGTGCATTACCATGCTATGTACCATCCTCCTGCAAATATTTGTTAAGTCGTTTGACAAATAAATTTTGTTGAGATTTTAGATTGCCTCCTTTGTTTATTAGAACTTACTTATGTACATTATTTGTCACCAACAAAGCTTGTAATCCATAAACAAACACACGTTCTGCGTGCACATCGCCTACACAACAACTGTGCAATAGCACTTCGAAACCGTTACCGTATTACCTGACCAAAACCAGACGCGAGGCTTGAGGTTTTATATGGAGAGTGATGGGGATGTATCAAGTAGTCATATTATGACATGTTATATACAAGGACTTCAAAAAGGGTCCATAGAAACACCCCAAACCACCCCGAACTACCCCCAAAACACCCCCAAACTACCATTAAAAACCCCAAAACCAGTCATATGATAGGGTAGAGTCAGATTAGGTTGCGCAGAGATATATCTAGTAAGTAAGAAGGGCCGAGGTTATGTACAGCACCCCACACTGCCAAGGTAACCACCCTAAACCTCATTATAGTGTGTTCATAATTGATTAAAGCACCCTAAACTGCCTTATTTCACCCCTGCTTGACAGTGTACAGATAGTAACTTGCATTTCGCCCTGTCACATTAGGCCTAATGATAAAATTTTATCCTTAGTTTCCAGCCCGTACCGCACAAGATTATTACTATCCATAATAATATATAAGTGACACATGGAGGTGTGACTAGGACTTGCTTCAGTAGATACTTTTGTATCAATTATTTCGCCACCTTTTCAAAACCAAACTTTGTTATTAAGTCTATCTTCCCTTAAAAATAAGAAACAAACAAAATAAATAAATAAATAAAAATAAAAAATAAAACAAAATAAATAAATAAATAAGGGATGTCTTCTTATTTGGTTTTATTAACATGTTTGAGGCGGTTTGGGGTGGCTTGCTTGGCGGTTTTGGACATACTGTATTCTAACCCTATATACCCAAACCCACCACGGGCCACTTCAACACACCTAACTCATCTCTATCTGACCCTACCCTGTCATACAAGAGTAGTTTGGGGGGCGGGGGGCTGAGGGTGGTTTGGGTGTTTTGGGATGGTTTAGGGTGGTTTGGGGTGTTTCTATGCTTTACTAACCAGATTTAAACGATAACTGGACGTACTCTAGAAAAAAAGACAACTCAGAACTGTTATAGCTGCAACTGCATCCTGCCACGATAGCGACTTTATTATACAAATGCTATGTACAGTCAAATTAAGCGTTTAAAACAATACCCACGCCTCCGGGTACATGCGTCCCGCAAAGTAATTTAAATGAAACAGATTACAACTAAAACTATCACCGTTTATTAAATACATCACTCCCTGTAATCATACTTCTTTATATAATGATAATCATATCTGAGGCTTCTTAAAATGAAAGGTAAAATGTAATAGAATCAAATTGAAGGCAGTATAATAAAACATGAGGTAAACGATATGATCATCGAGTTTTCTAAAGAAATTCAGTGGGAGTCTGCAAACTACTTGAACAAGTTATTCATTTTTAACGATTACTTTCAACTCTTCTTTGCACACTCTAATTGCTACAGTTTTTGTGTTTGTCTGCGAGAATACTGGATAAAAGCTGTAGATGAAAGTACATAAATCTAAATACTTTTTGAAGTATACGGAGTTGCTAGATCTTGTATACGATTGATACCTTCAGATATTTCATGTACTAAAACTAAGACAAATTATAGTGTCGATTAATTGTAAGACTGTGTAAGTAACGTTTTACATTTATAAGTGTGTTTGTCTGCAAAAATACTGGCCAGATGTAGATCAAGAAGATACCGTTTTATCCGGTGTTACTTTAAATTTCGTAGATTGTGCCTCGGTCTTTGTATCGTCTGTAAAAATATCTTAGCAAGGGTATGTTTATGATACAAGGTCATTTTCAAATGCATTTTTATCCACCAGCTGGTCAGGAAATTTAAGAAAAAAAAAAAGTAAGAGAAAAGTCGAGGGAGTGCCACAACCACAAACCGCATCCCTCCCCCCTCCCACCCCCCCCCCCCCCATCCCAAGACCCCAAGAGGAAGAGGAAACTGATAAACCCAAACAAGCACAAACCGAACGTATGAAAAGCACCAAGAGTAGCTCCCTCTTCCCCAAGCGAAGCAACCCAAACACCAAAAGGACCGAAAAACACAAGAACAAAATGACACACGGAAATACAACAAATCGCCTCGTAGAATAAACCACAAAGCAACAAGAAGCAAGACCAACACCGGGACCACTGCCCCAGAACGGCCGGCAGAGCAAACCACCGGGGGGCCTAAAGCACTTTTACAGCTAGCTAACTTCACCCTAGGTCCCGATGCTATAAAATGAAAAAAGTACGAACTCCTCTGGTAAGAATGCCTTTTTATCGTATGGCCGAACTTGCACAACCATTTTCTCTTTGAGTGTTTGATAATTTCGGCAAAGTATATGTATAAGTTGAAGATTTGGCAATTAGAAGAACGTATATAGATCCGGATAGGCTATACTTCATGTCCGACGAACCCACCCTAATATTTTAAATAAATGTTTTTGTCTACCCACCGTCAAACGCGTTCTTCAAATGGCGGCGAATCCTTCGCAAAATACCGTAATCCGGCGTTAATTGACCGAAAATCCGGCGTTACGACCGGTTATCCGGCGTTACGGTTGGACGCGGTGGTATACAAATTCACAGAAGCTGTCTTCCTTAACCCTTGTCATGCTGAATAAATTAAGATGCCACGCCCGCTTCTAATTTTCAACCAATCAGATTACTTGATCCGGGTTTTTGATAGAAATCCACATATTTAATCACAAACAATGCAGATCCAGATCAGTTGGCTTCCTCAGAGCAGAAGTCAACTGATCTGGATCTACACTGTTTGCTAAGACAGGGCATGTCGTGTTCAACAAGAGAAGGATTAAACAAAATGGCAACAAACACATGTATCGTCCTCTTACGTCTGTACGGGGACAACGAATGCCCAGACAAAGCTCTGTGAAGGCCGATCTTGACGCGTGTTACCCGCATACATATTATTACACATGTACTGGACATAAAATAAATGGTCCTGTGGCAATTCGTTTCTTTTATTGAATAAGTAAAAAAACAAGAAGAGAGAGAGATAGACAGACAGATAGCTAAGACAGATAGAAACAGACAGACAGAGATAAAAAACAGAAGAAAGAGACAGATGTCTAGACAGACAGACAAAATACAGACAGATACTGATAGAGAGAGGGACAGACAGACAGACAGACAGATACAATCATACAGAGAGAGAGAGAAAGAGAGAGAGAGAGAGAGAGGCAGGCATACAGTCAGACATGCAGACTACAGACAGACACACATACAGAAAGAGAGTATTTTATTTAGACGTGCAATATGCGCAAAATCAAACCAACATCCGTGATTCTTAGGTTTGTATATATTGCGCAAGCTTGCCTGTTCCATGCCTCAAATTCAAACAGCTTACCTTAAAAGAAACTATTGGCCTCGACACCAGCAGAGCTTTTCTAAAAGTCTCTTGCAGCACAGGTATTTATACATATTTGGCCGCGCAAGTGAAAAGGAACATCGCCACGAGAAGGGCTTTCGGCTCATATGCGAACAGCGTAGGCCCTGATAAGACTGCGCATCCGCGCGGTCTGATCTGGGCCTTCGCTGTCCGCGTACAAAATCATATGATACTAGATGTCATTGCATACTGTAGAATGTTTTGGTTTATCGAAAAGTCCTTATCAGATTGTATGGCTTCGCTAGTTGGTCTCGATCTTTAAAGCTCGTATATAATCCGAAGATCCCTTTTCTTATGGGGTGGCTCATATGGGCCACATCAAGCGAAAGAGTGCCTTCGAACATGTGCAAAATGCGCAGATTCAAATCATCTTGCGCATGCGCAAAATCTCATCCGGGCATATATATTATACAGTTCAATTATTCTGTTCACGAACATTGGAGGCCTTGATCATACTGCGTGGGCGTCCTGGCTGTTCTGGGCCTTTGCTGTCCGCATGTCCAAAGATATGTGTTCGCATGGTGCGACTTGTATGTCTAAGAATATGTGAAATGGGCATACTCGACTCTGTATGCGCAATCCGCACGACCTCTTTGTGGTCTTTGCTGATACAGACTAACTTTTGAACTCTTTCACCGACACAGATGATAATAATAGGCTTTTGCAAACAGCAAAGATCCAGATGAGACGGCTCAATGAGCCGTCTCATCTGGATCTATGCTGTTTAACATTCAGTGTTTCAACTTTACATATAAACGTCTTTTCAAACGACAGTTTGTTGAGAAAAAAAAGCAGACGACAAATGTCGACTGAAATTTGGCTACGAAATAGTTAAATGGTTCTTTATGATCAGGGCATACGGATGTGAAGGTTAATCAGGGCCTCTGTGGTTCTTATGTCTCAAAGGCACTTTATCGCTGGACGCGGCTCAATTAATATACCGTAATAAACCTACGTACGTACTGGGACAGAGTTGCCTGTGGAAACAGCGTAATTACAGATAGGACGCCCCAGAATATGACGTCAGTTTGTCACTCAGTCTGGCAGTTATTACATCGTAAAATTTTAAGTACTCAATTATTATTATTGCATAAAAAGCAGTGTCGCACGTTATTAATAGCCGTGCGTTAACCGGCGAAAAGCCGTGTATTAATAAGGCAATTCACGCGCTGTTAATGCACGGCTACGCAACTTTCAATACGCTCGTACCGGGGTCACAGAATTGCTGTCGTCACGAAATGTGTAGTGCCCTGCCCTAGAGCGTGCATAGTCCGTGCAAATAGCGTTCGCGCGACATCGGCGAAAAGGCGAAACAAAATAGTGCAAGAAATAACGCGAAATATGCAAATGTTTTCAGTTTTTATGCAATAATAGCGATCGAACATGGTTTTTCAATGCATTAACATTCGCCAGGTCCCTTGGGAGGTGTTGAAAACCGCGGCCTTCGGCCTCGGTTTTCAACACCTCCCATGGGACCTGGCGAATGTTAATGTATGAAAAACCATGTTTGATCCCTATATTATTATTATTATTTAATTTAAGACAAATGAGGTAAAGAGTAAGATGTTTCAATATTTAGGGTAAATGTATAACTGATTCGAGTCATCTTAGTTTAAAAGACATGACATCTATTCTATTCTATTCTCCGATCGAGGCCTGCGTGATGCGCGTGCAGAGTAAAAGTGAAGTTCGCCACAAAATGCCACAATCACAAAATACAGCCCTCCCAAGGCACCGAAAGAAGGAGGGATGCGGAACAAATAATGACAACCCAAACCAATATATGAAACAACCGACGCACAAACAACCGAAGAACTCCAATAGAGGAACCACATGGCAATGGTCAGTAGAAAAAAAACTGTTGGGACCTAGGCCAGTTTTACTCACATGATGCCTCACCCTTAATTCTGATGCAGCTTCAAATTACAAATATATATATAAGTTGGGAGTAGGAGCATAACATGTAACAAAAAATCTTTCTGGCAGCACTGGATCCAGAAAGGATGCTGAAATGACAGGCGTTAAACTATATGTTGAGAGTTAATCATTAACAGCGCAAATGATTTGTTTACCTGAGGCCTTACGCCTTCTTCAGCGGTTTTCTATTTTAAAAATTGACATAAAAATGTAAAATTTACGAATAAAAATTGCATATGTTGAAAAACAGATTATGCCCTTTTCGGACCCACGTTATCTGGCCCGCTGCGACTTGATAACTGATCGTGTTTAGATATATGTGAAATATAAACAATACGCTTAAACACAACGTGCAAAAAGTATAAAGATTATCTTCACTATCAAGACAACGTGCAAAACGTATAAAGCTTATCTTTACTACCAACACCACTGTGCCCACATACGCAATGTATACAATATACATAAACCTTACACCGAAAGGGATATACACCGATATGAGTGTTTTTCACCAATACGTAAGGCAAATGGGCCCAACTTACGTAAAATCACATGAATAAAACGTTCCACATAAGCTGTCGCATGCCCTGAATTAGGAACGATTATTCCCTCTACTAGTCGCTCTTGTTGATCCCTATGGCCGTTGAGTGTTCAGACGTCGGATCCAATAGCTCTCTCCTGCTTTCCTGGTTCGATCTGTCCACTCCGGGTTATGGTCTATGCAACAAAGCATGGCGTGGTTGAGGAAAGCATGTTCTGGTGAACAGAAGTGTTCTGCGACGGGAGACCTCTCGAACCGCTTATGTTCCAATCATCTCGGTGGCCGTTCATCCGTTGGTTCACATGATCACGGGTTTCACAAACATATTGTTTTCAACACTTGGTGCATGATATAAGGTAGACAACATTGATCGTCTTACAACTAATGTTGCACCTAAGCTTGATTGTTGCCCCAGACGCTGACTTCGCGATCTGTGTAGGGGTTATCATTTTGCAGGTTTTGCATTTTGCTTTGTCGCACGGTTTTGTCTCCCCAAGTGTTTCATCATCACGCATGTCTGGTTTGAGCTTGGCACGTACAAGAAGATCCCACAGACACTTGGGTCTTCTGTAGGCCATGGTCAGTCTTTCTGTAAAGAACTCGCTTAAATTGCTAGAGGACTCAATGATGGGCCAGTGTTTGTTGACTATATCCCTCACTTTTGGCAAGTCTGGGCGATACGACAACACGAAGGGGAGAACGTTCGACTGAGGTGAAGTACAAAGCTGTAAGGAACATTTTTGCAGCAGTGTTTCGGGTGGCAACTTGTAGGTAGGAGATACTGGTGTGTATCTGTTGGTTTTGTATACAGATATTGTATCGCCGACAAGATTTGATTTGGTTTCCAGAAACATGTGCTGCTTGGTTGAAATTTCAGCCGTGAAATTTATGCTTGGGTGGAAGTTGTTGGCCTCGTCGAGGAAAGTTGTTAAAGTCTCGCGGCCGTGCGACCTGTTCATTTAAATATCGTCAATGAACCTTAGCCATGAAAATGGTCTCAGGGCCACTGACTTCAACAGCTGTCCCTCGAGACGACCCATGAAAATGTTGGTGTATGCAGGTGCCGTTTTGGTACCCACAGCAGTGCCTTGGACCTAGAGATAATGTTTCCCGTTGAACTCAAGTTTATTACATTTGAGTATGAGGTCAGAAGTTTGACCAGAGTCTGTATTAGTGGGTTCAGTCAGCACAGGATGAAATAAAGCAAAGAGCGGTTCAATGGCGATCAGAAGCCAGAACACAAGAAAACCACATACAAAACCACGATGAAGACTGCATATTTGAACTTGCATCTGCGAAATGTACATGTTAAAGAACTACAGACTGAGTAGTTGCGTGAATTCTTCCAAATTGCGCTCCTCTATCCCGGCCACGCCCTTTTTTGTATTCACACGTCTTACAAATCATTGAAAGTTGGATAAATATGCAAGTCATTATGACAAGCAACATAAAGAAACTAGATCAGACTGTGCGAACGCGCAGGCTGATCTGAATCTCTGATTGGCGCATAGTATGCGCCAATCAGAGATTCAGATCAGCCTGCGCGTTCGCACAGTCTGATCGGAATATTCACTAGACGCACTTTGGATAGCCAAGGAAGCAAAGTTTCTTCACACGGACAAAACCGATTCTGACTACACTGATACCCATGATGATATGAGTCGACGTTGCTCGCACATGTCAGAAGACATGATGCAGCTCATTTTATTCGAAAGTCATACTTAAAAAACACAATAATTGTTCAGCATGTGTCTTCAGAGAAGCATATGACCACTTAATGTTCTTAATTTGTATATAACTAGTAATATATGACTGTGAAATACGACTCCAAATCCGTGCCTTTTCAACTCTTACCGCGTCAGCTGCGTCAAAAAAAAAAATGATCGAACTATTCAGAGCATCCTACGCATAAAGTATCATCCGGGCCTTTGCTCTCCATACACTCTTCATACATTCTACTGTATCCACTGATTTTGCTAGCGGATGCGCAGGCTATTCTGGGCCTTCGCTGTCAGCATATGCCCGAAGGCATGTTTTCGCTTGTCGAGGCCCATGTGACAGTAAAACGCTTAGTAATATCAAGTTCTATTTTTAAGACCTGTATATGTTCTTTGTTTACAGTGGAGCCTCTTTTTTGTAGTTAGATTCCTCATTTCATCATATTCATCGTAATTACCGCACATACCCCTTTAAGCGCACAACCAAGAAATTTCCTAATCTTCTAGGCATATCAAATGAGTATTATCAACCTGCTTTTATGGAGAAAATTTTGAATCCTCCCTGCTGGCATTCTTTGAAAATCTATAGCGGGCCGTTATCGGCCCGTCAGCTACCCTGACGGGCCGATAAAGGCCCGCTGTAGATTTATATAGAGTGCTTACTGGGCTCTGCTGATCTTGCTTTAAATTGTGCCCTTTTCAGATAGTATTTTACTACAAGTATTCTGCGTAATTTTGATAAAGCTAAGCGCATAGTGTGATTTTAAGGTCGACTTTGGTATATGGCTGCGCCATGCGAAAACATGTCTTCGGTCATATGCGGACAGCGAATGCCCAGATCAGCCTGAGCAACCGCACATTCTGATCAAGGCCTTCGCCGTACACTTTTAAAGGTATCAGTGGAGAGCAAATGCCCTGTAGAGACTTTATGCATGCGTTGGATGAATTTAAATATTTGCATTTTGCACATGCGCAAAGACACCCTTTTGCTTAGCATGTATTTCATAGAAGCAGTACTATGTATTTAGAGCCAGTTTATTTTGAATTTGTAAATCATAACATAGCAATTACAAATAAGCTGGGGCACAATATTTCCTAATGGATCGCATGTACCACTAGCGAGATTCAGATCAACAAGCGCATCCGCAAAGGCTAATCAGAGTTTTCATTGACCGCCTATACACTCTTTGGATCCTTGGCTAACCACAGGGTACCCTGTCAATCTGCACAGACTGATCTGTGTCTTCGCTTGGCACGCATACAATTTTGTAGGAAATGCTGTTTCCAAGTTCAAATAAAGTCGACTCTCGTTATCTCGACCTCGCTTATCTCGAATAATCGCTTATCTAGAAGTGAAAATCATTGTGGAAAAGAGGAGAAATTGCTCCTTAGGAGCAATTTCTCCTCTTTTCCTTAATATTTTCTATTTTTTTCTCAATATATCTCTATTTTTTCAGGAGTCAAATTATATATTCATTTGTTAAATGTGCTGTTCGATTTATTGTTTCTCTCATTTCCGCAAATCTGATATGTCGAGGTACGGATATCTCGAAGTGTTCAGAGCGTCCCTTTGAATTCGAAATAACGAGAGCCGACTGTATAGTTTGCTGAGCGCACGGAGGTCCCTGTATGTAACCTCCGCGGCAGCAGTAACTTGCAAATATTTGAAAGAAAAAATGCTAAAGTGCAGCTTGCGGCGAAATAATGACAAACATATAGCCTTCGGTTGTTATTTTTAGTTACGGTTTAGGTTTAGGTTCAGGTTCAGGTATAGGTTTAGTTTAAAGCAAATACAAAATCCGGAGGCAAAATCCAAACTACGGACGCGAAAAATGTGACAAACATATACCCTATGGTTGTTATGTTTAGTTTATGATTAGCTTGAGGTTTAGTTTAAAGCAGCTGCAGTCGTACACAAATCCGGAGGCGATACCCTAATAAAAAATATGGACGTGAGAATGTAACAAACGTAGTTGTTTTTAGTTTAGGGTTAGTTTAAAGCAGCTGTAAACATACGGTTCATAGTTCTAGTTTAGGGTTTGGTTAAGATTTAGGTTTTGTTTGAGGCAGATGCGGTTGTACACAAATCCGGAGGCGGGACCCTAGCAAAAGAGGCCCATGGGCTACGATTCGTCCACCTGAGTAAATTAGCCATTGTATATCTGCAGATGACATGCAACATTCTTCCAGTATTGCCACAGCAAACAGTACAGAATTTTGATTGTGCCGTAAAGAGGCCAATTTAAGGTCATCCTAGGAATACCGTTTGAATAAACATGGTTGAATTTGTGTCCTCGATGCTATATACCAAGATTCGCCTATAAGCCTTCTTGGTTCCGGAGAAGAAGGTTTTTATGATATGGCATTGTGACCATCTTGTTCAGTAGTGCAGAACCATTTGAACAAACTGATAATACTCTTTGTAAATTCTGGTGAAAATTGGTCAGAGATTTAAAGAGAAAGATAACACGATTTTATGCATATATATAGCACAGAGACAAGGGCAGATAACCCCTGGTGACAACATTGATTGTAACTAAAAGTTTTACCACTTTAAGTATACGTTGTAAGTTTCAGCCATAAGTCTTTTATACACTTTGAGATTTTTTTTCTCAAAAATGTGTATGGAGATGCAAATTTGACCTTGTCATAAAAAGATCAACTTCATCCTAAGCTCATCATCGGAACAAACTTGGTAGACCGTGAGTCCCCAAAGCTATATATCCAGATTCAGCATCAAAGATTTATTTATCCTCGAGAAGATTCTAACGTGTTTTTGTTTTTTTTATTTTATTTTTACCATATATGGGCATCGACCATCTTGTTTCATGGTTGAACCATTTGAACAAATTATCAATACCCCTTCAACAGAAGGCCCCATGTAACATATGGTGAAAACTGGTCAAATGGTTTCAGAGAAGAAGACGTTTAACAAGATTATACATTTTTTTTTGTACCTGTTTATAGCCTAGGGCAAGGGCAGATAACTTATGGTAACAAATTTTTAATTGTGACTAACAAGTTTTTCTACTTAAGCATACGTTGTAAATTTCAGCCATATATCTTTAATACATTTTGAGAAAATGATTTTTCAACGTTTTCTCCACCCCCACCCTACAAAAGGATTGGAACGCTTGATCTTGCAGTGTAAGGGTCAAGGGTCAACCTAGGATCATCATTTGTGGTTTAGTTTATAGCAGCTGCAGAGGTACAAAAGTTCGCAGGCGAAAGCCTTTCAAAAACCTACGGACGTGAAAATGTAATGAGCGTATACCTTCTAGTTGTTATTTTTATTTTATGGTTAGGTTTAGGTTTCAAGTAGCCGCAGACGTTACAAAAGACCGGAGACAATACCAAAACAAACATACGGATGCAAAAATGTGTCTAACGAATACCCTCCGGTTGTTATTTTTTAGTTTAATATTAGATTAAGGTTATAATTAAAGCAGCTGCAGACGTAACAACATATCGGAGATGATACACAAACAAAAACTACGGACGCCAAATATAAGTCACGTATACCTTCCGGTTGTTAGGTTACGATTATGCTCAGGTACAGCTGCAGACGTACAAAAATCCGGAGACGGGACACAAACAAAAAGCTACAGATGCGAGAATGTGGCAAATGATTTCTAACCGGTTGCTATTTTTATTTTCTGTTTCTGTTTAGGTTCAGTAAAGCAGCTGCAGACGTACAACAGTTCGGAGGCAAGACTTTAACAAAACTGTCAGCGCGAAACTGTAACATACGCATAACCTCCGGTTGTTACGAGTAATTTTAGTTTAGAATTAGGTTTAGATTCAGTTTAAAGCAGCTGCAGAAAGCATACATACTAACATGTACTCCTAAATCAGCGCACTCTGATCAGAGTTTTCTTTGTCCGTATGAAGTAACTTTGCATCCTTGGCCATTCCAAATGCGCCTGGTGATGATTCTGATCAGATTGCATGATGGCACAGGACGGTCTGAATCCGTTAGACGTACATGTCAGAAAGTATGTAAACCGAAGATACTTGTACTGTCGTTGCGGCTGATACTGCCTTAATAATGATTTCTGGTAAAATATGAAAAACCATACTCGCATGTCAGCTTCTAAGCTCACATTCACCACCTAGAGGCCTTTTTCCTGTCAAAATTCTTCAACGCTTAGCATGCTGGGTAAAGATTTCAGCAGACGACATTTTTAAATATCATTTTACAGTTGACTCTCGTTATCTCGAATTCCAAGGGACTCTCTGAAATACTTCGAGATATCCGTACCTCGACATATCAGGGTTGCAGTATTGAGGAAATAAATAATTCGATTAGCCACATTTAATAAACATACATGTAATTGGACTCTTTGAAGTAAGAGATATAGTGAAAACATTGTGGAAAAGAGGAGAAATTGCACCTTTTTTTCCACAATATTTTTACCTGTTATTAGAGTTTCATGTTTAGGCAGGGACCAGATTTTTCACTTCGAGATAAGCGGTTATTCGAGCTAAATGAGTTCGAGATAGCGAGAGTCAACTGTATTTATTTTTCCCAGAAAATATGCTTTGTTGACATTACATGCAGAAATGAAAATCTAACAACAGCTAAAAATATTGTAGAAAAGAGGAGAAATTGCTCGGAGCAATTTCTCTTCTTTTCCACAATATTGTTTTTAAATATATCTCTAAATTCAAGAGTCCAATTACATATATATTTGTTACATGTGGTTGTTCAAATAATTTTGGCTTAATTCTGCAAGTCTGATATGTCGAAGAACGGGATATCTCGAAGTATTTCAGAGAGTCACTTGGAATTCGAGATAACGAGAGTCGACTGTACATAAAAATGTTGATTGCTACTTGTACTGCGATAATTTTCAATTTGAGTACCAGGGGTTTGCGAAAAGACAACTGGGAAATCGAAAACCGACATTAGATTTAGTTTTTTACTAATTCTAAGGAATTTGAAGGATGACAATGATAGTGACGCTTCAGTTTGTGACATCGATGAAATATTCGATATCCGTTTGGTATGTATCAGTAACTACAAAAACATTGGTGGAAGAATTATGGGACAACCACCAAGTTATCCAACTGAAAATGAAAATGCCCTGTTAAAGTGAAAATAGTTGAATAAAATAATGTGTTGTCCAAAAGCTTATCTAAGTCTCGTTTATGACTTGCTGCAGCTGGCTAAACTCAGTGTTCAGTATGTTAATATAGGGATCAAACATGGTTTTTCATGCATTAATATTCGCAAGTTCCCGAGGGAGGTTCCGGCCGCGGTTTTCAACACCTACCAAGGGACCTGGCGAATGTTAATTCATTGAAAAACCATGTTCGATCGCTATTATTGCATAAAACCTGGAAACACTTGCTACATTTCGCGTTATTTCGTGCACTATGTTGTTTTGCCTTTTCACCGATGTCTCGCGGTTCCACGGACTATGCTCGTTCTAGGGCCGGGCAGTACACATCTTATAACGGCAGTAAATCTGTGGCCCAGGTACGATCATATTGAAAGTTGCGTAGCCCTGCATTAACAGCGCGTGAATTGCCTTATTAATACACGGCTTTTCACCAGTTAATGCACAGCTGTTAATAAGGTGCGACACTGCTTTTTATGCAATAATCCTTCTTAAGAAGACATTGCAATTTTAAAATATATTTATATTGTTAAGTGTTGTTATCCGTGCTACTGTACATCATCACAAAAACACGCCTATGTAATTTTGACCCCGTTAAACCACACTTTTATATAGTAAAACTGGGGTTTACTGGGGTATACATTATTTTTCTTATTTTGCTAAAAAATAGATTGTGGTACCTCATTAGAACCACCTCGCCGAGGCGGTTCTAACGTGTACCCATAAAAAAAGCTGTGTTTCCGCTGACCCGACCGACCCTGTTGCATACACCCGGGCTTGTATTTTTTATCATGTAAAAATGCAGAAAAAAGTAAGGTACCGACTCTGAACAAAACACCGGTATTTTCATAAAATAGCAGGCCCGACCCTATTCTTTTCTGGAGAAAAAAAAAATGAAAAATAAAAAAAATGTTTTTTCCTACCTACCGACCAAATTTTTTCAGCATGTTAGCGGAAACACAGCTATTTTTTACGCCAAAAAAACTTTTAAATGGATAATACCTTTTCATTATTCTTGTCTGTAATATTATACTAATCAACCATTTCAAAGTAACTAAATAACATAACTTTCCGCCTGTTTCAGACGGTGTACAGAAAAGGAAAATAAAAACAAGTACCAAAATTTATCTCCCTTGACAAATGACAGAAAATCTACCAAATGTACTCAGTTCAATTAATATTTCGTTTCAGAACCTTTGCCTGAAGCTACATTATTGCATAAAAAGCAGTGCCGCACGTTATTAATAGCCGTGCATTAACCGGCGAAAAGCTGTGTATTAACAAGGCAATTCACGCGCTGTTAATGCACGGCTACGCAACCTTTAAACCCCAGCCTCTGATATAAAAGGAGAAGCTCCGCCCCAAAATTGATAATGGTGGTAAATTCAAATATTCTCCCCTTCCAGATACAAATTCAATAATTCTGCATTTCAGCATCAACTTTTTGCCAGGAAAAAAATTACAGCTATGTATAAGCTTAGCCTTCACAGACACAAGTAAATAAATTTTAAAGTTATGTTGCAGGAACTCTGAATTAAATCATCTTATTTTCAATGTTTTCTTACTTTCTACTGATAAATGACAGTTGAGTTTGAAATTTCACCTTTGACCTCAGTCAAATGACCAAAACAAACTATAAATAGAATAGCACAATAGCAAATGATTTCAATTTTAATGCAATAATAGCGATCAAACATGGTTTTTCAACGCATTAACATTCGCCAGGTCCCTAGGGAGGTGCTGAAAACCGCGGCCTCCGGCCTCGGTTTTCAACACCTCCCTCGGAACCTGGCGAATTGTATTGCATCAAAAACCATGTTTGAACCCTATATTGTCCTTTAGGAAATCTCCATTCAAAAGCCGGTGTACAGAATTCTAGAGTCACTTTTTTTTTAGCTCACCTGAGCTATGCTCAGGATGAGCTATTGTGATCACTTCGCCCGTCGTCCGTCCGTGCGTCCGTCCGTTAACATTTTCAAACGACTTCTCCTCTGAAGCCCCTGAGCCAGTTTTGCTCAAATTTCATATAGAGCCTCCTTAGGTTGGGGGAACGAAAAATTGCTAAAATGGTCGCGGTCCATTGACCAAGATGGCCGCCATGCCCATATATGGTAAAAATCTTTAAAAATCTTCTTCTCCAGAACCGAGGATGCCTTGGGGCTGAATCTTTGCATTAGTCATTGGGGACGGGAGGTTTACCAAAATTGCTAAAAATAAATGTCGTATGCTGACATTTGACCTTTTTACGGCAAGGTCAAGTTTGCTTCCCTATGCATTTGTATGGGAAAAACCTTTAAACATCTTGTTCTCCAAAACCGAGGATGCCTTATGGCTGAACCTTTACATATATCATCAGAAACTGGAGGTCTACCAAAGTTGCTAAAATAATGGTCGTACATTGACATTTGACCTTTTTATGGTAAGGTCAATTTTGTTTCCTTATGCATTTGTATGGGAAAAATATTCAGAATTTCAAACGACTTCTTCTCTGGATCCTCTGCTCCAACTTTGCACAAATTTCATATGGAGCCTCCTTAGGTTGGGGGAATGAAAGGTTGCTAAAATGGTTGCGGTTAGTGGACCAAGATGGCCGCCATGCCCATATATGGTAAAAACCTTTAAAAATCTTCTTCTCCAGAACCAAGGATGCCAAGGGACTGTCTCTTTGCATAAGTCATTGGGGACTGGAGGTCTACCAAAATTGCTAAAACAAATGTTGTATATTGACATTTGACCTTTTTATGGCAAGGTCAAGTTTGCTTCCCTATGCATTTGTATGGGAAAAACTTTTAAAAATTTTGTTCTCCAAAACCAAGAACGCCTTGTGGCTGAATCTTTACATATATCATTGGAAACTGGAGGTCTACCAAAGTTGCTAAAATAATGGTCGTACATTGACATTTGACCTTTTAACTGTGAGGTCAATTTTGCTTCCTCATGCATTTGTATGGGAAAAAATTCAGAATTTCAAACGACTTCTCCTCTGGAGCCTCTAGGCCAATTTTGCACAAATTTTATATGGAGCCTCCTTAGGTTGGGGGAATGGAAGATTGCTAAAATGGTTATGGTTCATTGACCAAAATGGCCGCCATGCCCATATATAGTACAAATCTTTAAAAATCTTCTACTCCAGAATCAAGGATGCCTTGGGGCTGAATCTTTGCATAAGTCATTGGGGACGGAAGGTCTACCAAAATTGCCAAAATAAATGTTGTATGTTGACATTTGACCTTTGTATGGCAAGGTCAAGTTTGCTTCCCTATGCATTTGTATGGGAAAACCCTTTAAAAATCTTGTTCTCCAAAACCGAGGATGCCTTGTGGCTGAATCTTTACATATATAGTCAAAAACTGGAGGTCTACCAAAGTTGCTAAAATAATGGTCGTACATTGACATTTGACCTTTTTACTGTGAGGTCAATTTTGCTTCCTTAAGCATTTGTATGGGAAAAATATTCAGAATTTCAAACGACTTCTCCTCTGGAGCCTCTGGGCCAATTTTGCACACATTTCATATGGAGCCTCCTTAGGCTGGGGGAATGAAAGATTGCTAATATGGTTATGGTTTATTGACCAAGATGGCCGCCATGCCCATATATGGTAAAAACCTTTAAAAATCTTCTCCTCCAGAATCAAGGACGCCTTGGGGCTGAATCTTTGCTTAAATCATCGGGGAAGGGGGTCTACCAAAGTTGCTAAAATAATGGTCGTACAAGTTTGCTTCCCTATGCATTTGTATGGGAAAAACATTTAAAAATCTTATTCTCCAAAACCGAGGATGCCTTATGGCTGAATCTTTGCATATATTATTGGGAACATCTGCAGTGGCTATGTCACTCAGGTGAACGAACCGTGGCCCATGGGCCTCTGGGTTTTTTTTCTTGTTGGCTATATTTGTTTTCATTTAAAACCTTTCAAAAATTGCAACGCATTATAAGCCAAGATCTTGATTGTAATTTATGTCTACTGTAGTTCATATTTTACTTTTTCATAGGTCTAAAAAGGCCGTATTCCTAGCCAAACCAGCGGGTTCGACGAGTGGTACAGCCCATATCTCTGGCCTATATAGACCAAGAATAAGACCCGTATCGCTAGAGATGCGAATCCGTATCCATAGCTGCTGCCTAAATGAAAATCCAAAGAAATTGCCATTGAAACGTTTTGTTTTGTATTCAATTAACCACATATGAATTACAGTTGACTCTCGTTATCTCAAACTCGCTTATCTTGAATAAGGTGAAAATCTGGTCCCTACCTGAACATGAAAATCTAACAATAGGCAAAAAATATTATGGAAAAGAGGAGAAATTGCTCCTACTCTTCTCCATAATATTTTCAATATATCTCTAACTCCAAGAGTCAAATTACATATATATTTGTTAAATGTGGTTGTTCGAATTACTTTTTTTCCTCAATTCTGCAACTCTAATATGTCGAAGTACGGATATCCCGAAGTATTTCAGAGAATCCCTTGGAATTCGAGATAACGAGAGTCGACTGTATTACCATTCTTGAAAGAACTGAGCAGTAAAGAAATTATTATAGGGATCAAACATGGTTTTTCATGCATTACCATTCGGCAGGTCCCGAGAGAGGTGTTGAAAACACTTAATTACCACACTCTGTGCTTGCGTTTTTGTTTCTCAATATTACTGGCAAAACTTGTAGTAACTAGCCAAGTACAAAATTTGATGTATATGCAGGAAAACTGACTGCACGGCGTACCAATAATTTTGTCCCAAAACAATATAGGGATCAAACATGGTTTCTCATGCTTTAACATTCGCCAGGTCCCGTGGGAGGTGTTGAAAACCGAGGTCGAAGGCCGCGGGTTTCAACACCTCCCAAGGAACCTGGCGAATATTAGTCCATTGAAAAAACATGTTCGATCGCTACTATTGCATAAAAACTGAAAACATTTGCTACATTTCGCGTTATTTCTTACACTATTTTGTTTCGCCTTTTCACCGATGTCTCGCGAATGAAATTTCCACGGACTATGCTCGTTCTAGAGCCGGGCAGTACACACCACGTAACGGCAGCAAATCTGTGGCCCCGGTAAGATCATATTGAGAGTTGTGTAGTTGTACATTAACAGCTCGTTAATTGCCTTGTAATTATAACGACTTTTCGCCGGTTAATGCACGGCTGTTGATAACGTGCGACACTGCTTTTTATGCAATAATAAGCTATTTCATACTCTACGTGATGAAAAATTAGATTTTAAAATCTAATAACACATCGGATCAAAATTTTCTTTCTTGTGGATATTATGTATTTAATACCTCATAGTATAAACACACAATGAATCCATTAAATCACACACTTTTATTCTTATCCAGATTGCATTTTAGTCCCGGTTTCGTTTTTGGTTTTGGGGGCTTCACGTTTCTTCCTTGTAGATGTGCTGTATGTCATTCAAAACATCTGTCGGTCCATTTGCCAACAGCAAACAGTTACTTTATGCATTTTCAGTCTCATTATCAATGTGTTGTCACAGAAATAAGTTTAAAAACTGTGATGATTACTAATCATATTTCACAGATTTTACAAACACTTTCATTTCAAACATTTTGAAACATATATTGGTTTAAACGATATTTCATTTTAACTCAAATAGTTAAACAACACAAAATACAGAATATATGAGGCTCTGAACGGAAGTCTATGACTTATATAATTTATTTCCTAGTAACATATATTATTGCATAAAAAGCAGTGTCGCACGTTATCAGCAGCCGTGCATTAACCGGCGAAAAGCCTTATATTAACAAGGCAATTCACGCGCTGTTAATGCACGGCTACGCAACTTTCAATATGCTCGTACCTGGGCCACAGATTTGAAAAAAAAGGTAAGAGAAAAGTCCAGGGAGTGCCACAATCACAAACCGCAGCCCTTCCCAGACCCCTAGAGGATGAGGAAACCGACAAATCTAAACAAGCACAAACCGAACAAACGTACGAAAAGCACTAAGATTAGCTGAAGCCGTATCGAGACGTGTACTGCCCGGCCCTAGAACGAGCATAGTCCGTGGAAATGGCGTTCACAAGACATCAGTGAAAAGGCGAACAAAATAGTGGAAGATATAACGCAAAATGTAGCAAATGTTTTCAGATTTTATGCAATAATAGCGATCGAACGTTGTTTTTTCAATGCACTAACATTCGCCAGGTCCCTTTGGAGGTGTTGAAAACCGCGGCATTCAGCCTCGGTTTTCAATACCTCCTACGGGACTCGGCGAATGTTAGTGCATAAGAAACCATGTTTGATCTCTATATTGTTTTGGGACAAAATTATTGGTGCGCCGTGCAGTTAGTTTTGCTGCATTTACAACAGCCTTCGGCCTCGGTTTTCAACACCTCCCACGGGACATGGCGAATGTTAGTGCATAAAAAACCATGTTTGATCTCTATATTGTTTTGGGACAAAATTATTGGTACGCCGAGTAGTTAGTTTTGCTGCATTTACAACAAATTTTGTACTTGGCTGGTAACTACAAGTTTTGCCAGTAATGTTGAGAAACAAAAACGCAAGCATAGAGTGCGGTAATTAGGTCGAATACGGTATGTAACATAAAATTCTTAATCATAGCTCTACATAATTTATAGCAAAATTAAGTTTGTGCATGTGGTTTCTGAAGGAACCAACTGATCTGGATCTGCACTCGTTGCCATTAAATTTATGCATTTATGTCAACAATTTCGATCAAGGCATCTGACTGGCTGACATTTAGAAGTGGGCGTGGCATCTTAATTTATTCAGCATAACAAGAGTTAATATAAAGATTTGACTACCACCAAATTCCTTTATTTCGTGATTGTGACGAACACCCGCGACAGCTTATGTTTCACCACGAGATTTGGATAAATATATGGTTCGAATACAAAGTTACTTTATTCATTTTTTTTTGTATAATGGATGACGAGATACAAAAGATGACGCAAAAACTTTCCAAGTGCATAAACCCATTTTATTCTGGAGACCCCCAACAGGGTAATAGCAAAAAACGCAGACAGTGATCAGATGCCACTGAATGTGGCGTCTGATCAGAGTCTCTACTGTTTGCAAATTGTTTCACCATTTCTCTAGGAATATTTTAACTCAAATAGCTTGACATCTGAAATGAAATTGTACTCTTACAATATATACAGTAGAGGAGTTCATGGAGTCTAAAACAGGTTAAATATATCGAGTTTCATAACCAGTAGTTATGATCCGTTTTCATAAATGAGAACATACTGTCGAATTTCAATTGCTCGAACAACTTTGCGACCATGAAACTGTTCTAGACATGGGTAGTAGAGCCACTAAGGGTTAATAACAGCGCCAGATCAGGAGGCTAATGGGATAACAGGGATGTCTTCGATCTTCTATAAATTACAGTCGACTCTCGTTATCTCGAATTCCAAGAGGCTCTCTGAAATAATTCGAGATATCCGTACCTCTAAATATCAGAGTTGCAGAAATGAGGAAGACAATAACTAGAACAATCACATTTAACAAATGAATACATAATTTGACTCCTGAAGTCAGAGACATACTGAAAATATGGTGGAAAAGAGGAAAATTGCTCCTGAGGAGCAATTTCTCCTCTTTTCCACAATATTTTGTTCCCTTTTCTTAGATTTCTATGTTAAAACAGGAACCAGATTTTCACTTCGAGATAAGTGGTTATTCAAGATAAGCGAGGTCGAGATAACGAGAGTCGACTGTAATTCTATAGTGAGTGTACTCAATAGAGTTGCCTAGATGATGCGATTCTAATACATATAAACAACATACGTGTTCATGATAAAATAAAACAAATCCTTCAAATATCCCTCAACATTTGTTTTCTTAAGATATCGGAAACAGTTCCTACGGAGTCAAAAACGAGTACGAATTATCTGACACTGATAACGTTTTTTTGCTGGCGTGTGGTTTTTGCACAGAACTGGGTATCCGGCGATATCGCTGTGTGTCAGACTTAGTTTTTCATCCAGGACATGTTCATGTCCCCATCGACATATCGCACAAAGAAAAGCAATGAATAGTTCTTTTTTTGTAATGCACTAGTCCCTCATGTACTGAATTATATACTTGGTTTTTGTATTGCCTGAAATTTCTATAACGTTTCCACCCGTCGTCTCTGTTGATTGTCTCCTAATTCTGCCAATAACAAGTACTGCATCGTTAATAGCATTACTGAACTTCAGAGCGAGCATTGTGTCTCCAACCTGTCCCATCATTGTGACCACCTGTCAAATATTCCAAAACATGCGCAGTAAACCCTCGTTACAACGACAGCACTTGTTTGTAAAGATGCTGCCATTAAACTGAATTTGCTGTTATGAAGAATCCCTAATGAGCTAAATGACATGTTAGAAATGCTTTGTTTTATTCTTTATTCCTTATAGACTAATTTTTGGATATTTCTTAGAATCTCCTAAATGAGGCGATCCTAACACATATCCAAAACTTGTGTTTCCTGAGGATTAAATATAATGTTCTAGCATAATTTCTGATTGTCCCGGGAGTGAAAGTTTCGTGTTAGTCAAGTTTTCATTATAACGATTTTTGTAATTGTAACAAGTATCGGTATAAAGAGGGTTGACTATACTTTTAAAATACAACATAAATCATAACCAAATAAACATAAAACGTCGTTTCGACGTCATTTACGCACGTCGTGCTACATTTGCGTAACAAAATTCAAACGCTTGGCACTTGCGACTTTCGCACGAACGTCGTTCAACGTTCGCATTACACTTATGCTTTATAACTGGAAAATCGGACCGTTGACCGTCAAATTTCTCTAACTTTCTGACTCATCGAAACAAGGGTTTTAGGCGGATTTGTGGCGCCTGCGATGACATTGTGACTATTTTCAATGAATCATATATCGGGTATTGTTTGAACATGTTTCAAATTCAAGCGACAGGCCTTGCGATTCACGCAAGAAAATAGAGGACACGCAAGAATATTAGAACGTTTCGATACACTTCTTCAAACTCTCGCGCAACCATATTGAATTTCTTAATACAGTCGAACCTCGTTATCGCGAACTCGCTTATTTCGAATTACCGCTTATCTCGAGGTGAAAATCTGGTCCCTGTTTTAACATGAAACTATGACAACAGGTAACAAAATAATGTGGAAAAGAGGAGAAATTGCTCCTAAGGAGCAATTTCTCCTCTTTTCCACATTATTTTATATATATATTTTTAACTTCAGGAGTCAAATTACATATTCATTTGTTAAATGTGGCTGTTCAGTTTATTGTTTTCCTCACTCTCTCAACTCTGATATGTCGAGATACGGATAGCTCGAAGTATTTCAGTGAGTCCCTTGGAATTCGAGATAACGAAAGTCGACTGTATATTGTAATCCTTTCTAGCTGTATCGTTGGTAGAGCTTGGAGGGGGCGAGGGACTGTGTGGCGTCCGACCATCCGAACGTCCGTACTTCCGTAGACAAGTTCTCGTTATCACTTCTCCTCCGAGACCACTGGTCGTATGTATTCGAAATTTGCCTTATGATCTAGTGCACGCCCAAATTTGATTCTGGTCCGTCGACAAATATGGCCGCCGTTGTCCATCTTGGATTTTTTCCCATTATCGCATCGTCTCTGTAACCAATGAGGACTTTTCGTCGAAACTTTGCATATAGATTCCTGTAAACCTGTAGATGCGTCTTCCCGAAAACGATTTCGGACCGTCAACTTATATGACCAAAGGCAGCCATCCTTGAATTCTCGAATTCCACTTTACTTAAAGGTTATAATCTAGTTATCGCATCTCCTCTTAGATCCAGGTCAGTTGGCTTCTTCAGAAGCCAACTGATCTGGATCTACACTGTTTGCAAAACAGGGTATATCCAGGTTCAGCAGGACAAGGGTTAATGGGAAGTCACGAGTTCTAAGAGGAACGTCTGGTGACCATATTTTGGAGAGACGCATCTAGGGTTGAGAAGCAATGTTTCGATTAGATTCCTCCTATGGTTAGGGAGAAAATGCGATAACGGGAAAATTTCACGATGGCTGACGGCGACGGAACGGAACAAAATTCAAGCGTGCGCCACAAGGTTATAAGGGAACGTCCTAGATAATTTCGAAAAAACAATCCGACAACTGGTCTAAGAGGAGATGCGATAACTAGATTATAACCTTTAAGTAAAGTGGAATTCGAGAATTCAAGGATGGCTGCCTTTGGTCATATAAGTTGACGGTCCGAAATCGTTTTCGGGAAGACGCATCTACAGGTTTACAGGAATCTATATGCAAAGCTACTCACATTTTTCAGCAAAAAATATTAGCGTATATGCCGTATTTCATGAGCAAAGTTTTAACGATACGTTACCTAACGACATCGTTTGTTTTGAACAACTGGGCCCAGCTTGTCAATACTTGTTGCTTGCCTGACAACAATCCCTCTTAAATTTTTGTAATAAGAAATAGAATGGTAACAAGTTAACAACGATGAACATACCCCATCTTCAGCATCAACTCGTTGGACGTTCACAGGCTTTGCTAAAGTGAAGTCGTGTAAGGCGTGTTGTAATCCACCAGACTTCTTAAAAATGGATACGCCTTTTTCTGTCCGAAAATATTCGGCCCCTCTCAGTAAAGAACGAACAGCTCTGATCCTCTTTAGAATCACTAGACCCGAACCTGAAAAGTATTCTTACAATTAGATTTTACTTTTATGAAAGGGGCTGGTCACATTTGGGTATACTAAACTTTTGCGACTTACTGTTTGCTGTCTAACACATCAAAACCCTTCTGAAAAACGGGTCTTCTCTAAAAAGAAGGTAACTATTTTCTTTCAGAGTAGTCCCCATTTACAGAAGTGGGCAAAATCAATTTTGACAGAGTTGCCTCCTTTGAAATATTATTATTTTTTACCTTTATTGAAGTACTAAACACTATGAAGGATTGTAATAAAATTTGGTGTGCATGCTTTTGCATTACGAAAACATGCCTATTCAAATATACTGAAAAGTTCATCACCGAAAAATTGAAAATTTTCAGACAAAAAAAATCAAATATTTTTCATATTTCTGCTCAAAACATAGGTTATTGGTACTCGTTAGAACCGCCTCGCAGAGGCGGTTCTAACGAATATCCCAATCTATGTTTTTGAGCAGAAATAAAAATAATGTATACCCCTGTAAACCCCAGTTTTAGTATTCAAAAGTGGGGTTTAAGGGGGTCAAAATTATATAGGCGTGTTTTCGTGATGGGTGTTCAAATAATATATGTTATATGTGTTAGGCTATAGCTAATACGCTGGACAATAGCTGTTTGACCATGCAGTCCTTGCTCATTACAAAAACATGCCTATTTAAATATACAGCAAATTTCACCTCCAAAAACTGAAAATTTTCAGATAGAAACCTAATATTTATTCCGCCAGGCGGTTCTAACGAGTACTCACAATCTATTTTTTGAGCAGAAATAAGAAAAATAATCTATACCCCTGTAAACCCCAGTTTTACTATATAAAAGTGGGGTTTAAGGGTGTCAAAAGTATACAAGTTTGTTTTCAAGCTAGATTTTTTAAACTGATGCTAAATGCAGGTGGCTTAAGTTGATAATATGTACCTTAAGGCGATATTAAGTTTTATTTGGATTCGCCCTGCATTTACAATTGTTGCCACTGATGATCGATTATAATCGACTATCAGTCACTTCCGCTTTTTGTGACTAATAATCGGAAAGATTTTTTATAGTCGACCAATCGGAAAATTCTGTTTACATTACGAAAACACGCCTATTCAAATATATAGAAAATTTTTACTCAAAAAACTGAAAATTTTTCAGATAAAAAAACTCAGATATTTTTCATATTTCTGCACAAAGCATAGATTGCGGGTACTCGTTAGAACCGCCTCGCCGAGGCGGTTCTAACGAGTTCCCACAATCTATGTTTTGTGCAGAAATAAGAAAAATAATGTACACCCCTGTAAACCCCAGTTTTACTATATAAAAGTGGGGTTTAAGGGGGTAAAATTATATAGGTATGTTTTCGTGATGAGAAACATATTTTTCTCACGTTTTATTTTTATAGGCAAGTTATGAAAGAAAAGAAATTCAAAACTGTCTATTTGGGTCATTCCGTAGATTTGTGGTCAATAAAAGTGAAAGAAATACATAAAAAGCCTTGAAAGTCAACCCAAAACTATTGATATTTTTCTTACTTCTCAATGAAAACGAAGAGGCACTTCTAATGAGTACCCACAACATATGTTTTCATGGAAAAATAAGAAAAAATATTATCTGGGTCCCCTCTATTGATCTGGAGCATTGAATATATTTTCTACAAGTCGATTGTTAATCGATGACCAGCCAGTTTTAAAAACCGATGACTGACTATGAAATTCTGGCCAATTCCCAACGCTGGCGTTAACACATCGATAAAATCCGCAAAAATGAAATAAGCAGCAACGTTAGAAAATGACTCTTTGAACATATGCGCCCAGCGAGGATGCACATCAGCCTGCACATTTTTGCGCAGTGTGATCAGAATCTTCACTGGGAACATCACAAAACACGCCTATATAGTTTTGATCCCCTTTACAGTAAAACTCGGATTAACAGGAGTATACATTAATTTTCTTATTTCTGCTAAAACATAGATTGTGGGTACTCGTAAGAACCGCCTCGGGGGTTCTAACAAATACGCACAATCTATGTTTAGAGCTGAAAAATGAAAACTACACGACTTTTTCATCTGAAAGTTTTCAGTTTTTGGTGGTAAAATTCTCAATATATTTTAATAATTTGAATAGACGTGTTTTTTTTTTGTTTTTTTTGTTGTTTTTTTTTGTTTGTTTGTTGTTGTTGTTTTTTTTTTGTTGTTTTTTTTTTTTTTGTTTTGTAATGTCATTTTGTTTAGCCAAGGGTGCAAAGTTTCTTTATTCGGACCACGAAGACTTTGATCAGACTGCGTGGATGTGCACATGTCAGAAGGGACATTTTCTCTTGTTGCGGCTCAATCTAGTTCCAACTCAGTCATGTTTAGGTTCAAAACATGAGTTATTATTTCTTTAATAGAAAATGATTATGCATTATAATAAGAAAATGTCGGCATATACAGTCGACTCTCGCTATCTCGAATTCCAAGGGACTCTCTGAAATACTTCGACATATCAAATTTGCAGAATTGAGGAAAAACTAATTTGATTAACCACATTTAACAAACATATGTTTAATTGGACTCTTGAAGTTAGAGATATATTGAAAATATTGTGGAAAAGAGGAGAAATTGCTCCTTATATTTTTTACATGTTGTTAGATTTTCATGTTTAGGCAGAGAACAGATTTTCTCTTCGAGATAAGCGGTTATTCGAGATAAGCGAGTTCGAGATAGCGAGAGTCAACTGTATATGTATGGCTTGTACAATGAAATAAACCACGAAAATGGATATATGTAGAAACACCGAAGTCTCTGGTCCTCCTATGCTCTTTAAAACTCATTACGAAAACATGCATATTCAAATATACTGAAAATTTTACCACCAGAAAAGAAAAGTTTTCATATTCCTTGACGAGGCGGTTCTAACGAGTATCCACAAATCTGAAACTCTTTTCCTGTGATTTTTTTACCTATATTCAACCTGGTATATTGTCAGTAAATTTAAATATCACGTCTATTAGAAAGCAGGAAAACGCAACTTTGCATACATTCTTATCAAGTATATTTCTTCAACAAGGGTTTTGAAATTATGTACATGAAGAAATACGCGGCGTTTCCTATCAACATGCATGTTTAAGACTTACGTAAGTACAATACTGTGTTCTATACGAATAATACGAATATTTTTTTATTGAAAAATCTTAAACACGAACATATAATTCAAAATGGTAGCATAGAATTTGCAATCAAACATTTTCTTATAAGTTTATAGAAGCGGCCATACTGGACGAAAAATCGAACATTATTTAGTATCAATCCATTTCTGTATACCCTCTAATAATGGCTATAGAAAACGGTAAAAGAATTATTCTAAAACGCATTTTGAATGCAACATTTAAAAAATGATGTCAGACAGGAAAACGGGATACTCTCTTAAATTTGGAACACAACCGTGGTGTCAGTAATGACGTCATGTTTGCATATATGCATGAGAAAATAAACATTCTGCCTTCTGTTTTGAGCATGTTTTTTCTTTCTTTTTTAGGATTTGAACCTGAATTTACAGGGTTTTGTATACTAAGAATTTGTTAAATATCAACTGGGCAAGTTTTCGCGAAATTCAGTGTATGCATATCTGTTATACAGTTGTTTTATATTCAAGCATGTCCAAGCTTTCTTCCTGTATCAAAATAAATCATTCCGATGCAAGGGTTAGCAAATATTGAGTACTGAGTCCGTATTATTATATTTTGAAATAAAACACAGCATTTTTGCCAACAAGGTAATATATGCAATCTGCCTATTTTTCAGCAGGTTGTCACAGCTTACTTGATTTCTCTTAACCGTTATACTTGGTATTTCAGGAAGATGTTCTACAAAAAAACAGAAGTAGACATCCCACCTAGCATTCTTTATAAATCTACAGCGAGCCGTTATCGGCCCGTCAGCTACATGTACCCTGACGGGCCGATAACGGCCCGCTAAAGATTTATAAAGAATGCTTACTGGGATATTATAAATATTTGTCTTACAGAAGGCGTACTTTACTTTAGAAGGAAAGTTAATATTTTTAGAAAACAAAAATGATCCAGATTTGGATTTTTTTCGTGCAAGTTACTGTTCATGTATGACGCAGCATCTGAACAAGGAACAGGATATACAGGATATACACTGTTTGCTTAACATTCACTGCCACAGGCGATAATGATAGGCTGTTGCAAACAGCATAGATCCAGATGAGATGACTCATATGAGCCGTCTCATCTGGATCTATGCTGTTTGACATTCAGTCTTTCAACTTTATGTATAAATTTCTTTTCAAGCGATAGTTTGTTTATAAAAAAAAAAGAAAATAAAAACGAAAAACAGACGACAAATGTCGTCTGAAATTTGGCACCGAAAGAATTAAATTACAAAAAGTTAATGATTAAATGAAACAGTCTTAAGTCCCCGTTCAGGACTTTTTTTCCAGCCTACACTCAGAGACAATCGACCAACCAGTGCTGTCATGGCTTTGATTTGATTCTGCAAATGTACATGTATGCATGATATATGCTTTTGGTTCCATTTGTTTTGCTTCACCACCATTTTGTTTATTTTACAGAGTAAATGTTTAAACATATTACCTATAAGTAAGTTAATAGCCCGCTTACTTCTCGCTGTGACAGGGTAACCTGAAAAAAATAATACGGGGAAGCCTCGTTTCACTACAACATTTCTACTAAAGATGTTTTCAGCCATTAGGTCGTTGCTTCACTTTGTGGTCTTTTACTAGCTGTCAGTACTGTATACATTGAAACCGCGTTACAACGACAACATTTGTTACCAAGGGCGATCTCAGCCCCGAGATCAGTGCTTCAGTGTACTAGCTCGCAATTTTTTATACAATGAGCCCTAGTGACAACGACAGCATTTGTTTCCAAAGACGTTCTCAGCCACTATATTAGTGCTTCACTTTGTGATCTTTTACTTGCTCGCAGTGCTTAATACAGCGAACATTTGTTACAACGACAACAGTTGTTACCAAAGATGTTTCCAGTCATGAGGTCGGCGCCTTATTTTGCGATCTTCTATTAACTCTCAGTCCTTAATACAGTGAACCCTCGTTTCAACGACATCATTTGTTACCAAAGACGTTTTCAGCCACTAGGACGATGTCTAATTTTGTGGTCTTATACTAGCTCTCAGTGCTTAATACAGTGAACATTCGTTGCAATGACAGCATGTTACCGAAGATGTTGTTGTTGTAAAGAATCCTTAACATTACGAAAACACGCCTATTCAAATATACTGAAAATTTTACCATCAAAAAATGATAATTTTTTTATAAAAAAATTCTGATATTTTTCATGTTTCTGCTCAAAACATAGATTGTGGATACTCGTTAGAACCGCCTCGGTGAGGCGGTTCTAACGAGTACCCACAATCTATGTTTAGAGCAGAAATAAGAAAAATAATGTATACCCCTGTAAACCCCAGTTTTACTCTAGAAAAGTGGGGTTTAAGGGGGGTCAAACTTATATAGGCATGTTTTCGTAATGATAAGCAGACTGATATGTTAGAAAGGCCTTGTTCTATTCTTATTTCCTTAAGAACATATGTTTTGACTTTGTTGTAATCGCATCAGATATGCGAATCTAACAAATATCCAAAACACATGTTTCTTAAATTATTTGATATAATGTTAAATTTTACTGATACCTCTTGAGTGAAGGTTTCATGCCAGTCAAGTCATTATACTGATTTTTCCGTTGTATCGAATGTCAGTATAAAGTAGCCTATTGACGTTAACTGTAAAAATATAATATGCCTAACACGAAGCAATCACGAAGCACAGCTTTCCAGAGACGCCAAAAGAAGAAGAAACGGGGAACAAATAATGACAAAACAAACGCAACATAGTAAAAAGAAAGGTAGAGAAAAGACCAGGGAGTGCCACAATCACAAACCGCAACCCTTCCCAGACACCAAGAGGAAGAGGAAACCGACAAATCCAAACAAGCACAAATCGATCAAACGTATGAAAAGCACAAGACACACAAAAAAGAAGATCTGCAACAGAGGACTCGCATACTGAGCGGTCAGTAGGAAACAACTGGGGGTTGGGGTGCTTAAATCCACTTTTACTCGCGCAAAACACTCGTCTGTCATTTTAGAGAACACCTTTTCTTATTGGCATTAACTCTCTAAACTACCCTGGAAACCATGGACATCTGAGTTACTCAGAGCTGAATACCTGTTAAAATCCAATACTTCCGACCCAACAGGTTTAAAATTATTTAACGCAATTTGATTGGCCGGGAATAATTTGAACACACAATTTATACATCGATAAATTTAATTAATAATAATCTCATATTTTCTTCGCGCAAATTTTTGAATGAGCTATTTTACCCATGTTTTCGACATAATATATAAACTAGTTGGAATTTTAAAAAATGAATTTTATTTTTTGTGAATTTTATTCATCGATTTTATCGAACACCCTCGAATAGTTTACGAATTTTACATTAAACTTTAGGGGTTTAATTCAGTTTGTGAGTGATTCGCCGGCGTTTACACATCGATAAAATCCACAAAAAATCGATGTGTAGACGCCGGCAAATTACTCACAAACTGAAGTTTGTGAGTGATTCGCCGGCGTTTACACATCGAAAAAATCCACACAAAAATTCGATGTGTAAACGCGGCGAACTGAAGTTTGTGAGTGATTCGCCTGCGTTCACACGTCGATAGAATCCACACAAATGAAATTCATATATCGTACCGATAAAACGAAGAACTTTTTGTATTACCTTTCAAATATGAACTGATATCATACTCCAGGCAATTCTGGCAGCAGAACAAGCTGGTAAAACTTTTTTTTAATAATACACTTTGTCAGTATGCAATTTCAGATACACATATTATAATTTCTGTGTCACTTGTGCACAAAACATTTCATCAGGTATGTCTATGACAGTAAGTAGCTGAAAGCAGCTTATTGTATTTGTTTTAGAGTAGACCCCTTTTCAGAAGGGGGTTGGAATGCAGGAAAGCAAACAGGAAGTCACAGAAGTTTTGATCTCCTTTGTATAAAATGGTCTATAAAACTGCAATGACAGGACACTGATTGCTCATTTACCATGGCTAATTCGAACTCATTTTCGAGTCCCTAGGAAATTCTTACAAAATCTCAGGAAAGAAAATATCAAAGGATATTTTAGGACAATGATATAATTTTATCATGAAAATGTATGTTATTAGTACTCATTTGAAACGCCTCTATGCGGCGATTCTAATGAATACACTCAAGATACTATTATATTATAGTTGAAGAAGGCATTCCTAAATTATCCGCATTTGCCTCCTGATCTTGTGCTGTTAATCCTTAGTGACTCGAACTATCCATAAGCTATACTTGTTTTGTACTATAATTATGCTTGTTTGTTTGTGTTGAGGTTTTACGGCCTAATCAACCCAATGGGGTCATGTCGAGCGCGGTCAGTTTACCTACCACACGTTTACTGTAAAACCTCAACACAAAAAAAACAAAATTCGAAAGAAGTATGGTAAGGAGTGAAGGTGTCCAAATACGGACGAACTTCAGTGACTAGAACTTTTTGGGGACCATGGAAATTTGTTCTAAATATGATTGGTTCAAGCCACTGAGAGATAATTACAGCGCCCTGAGAGATAATTACAGCGCCCTGAGAGATAATTACAGCGCCAGGTCAGGAGGTAAATGGAGATAATTTAGGGGTTTCTTTCGATCTTCTAGAAAATAATTGTATGTTGAGTGTACTTACGCGAATAGCCTCGGCGAGGCCATTCTAATGAGTACATACAACATACATTTTATGATACTCGTAATAGAAGAAAATTTCCCTAAAATATCCCTACACGTTTGTTTTCATAAGCTCTCAAAAGAATTTCCCACGGCCTCAAAGACGAATTTGAACCAGCCCTGGTAAACGAGCCATCGGTGTCCGAGTCATTGACATTTTATCGTATTCTCTTTGTTTACGTTGAAATACTTTGCATTTAGATATACCTGTCGACAACTTGAAGTGCGCACTGTTCTCTTCATCAGGCGCAGTGGCAATAAATCGCTTATAGTGCAGTCCATCCAGGCCATCGATGTTGAATTTGACTGAAAATTTATGAAAGCGAATTATTGCATAAAAAGCAGTGTCGCACGTTATTAACAGCCGTGCATTAACCGGCGAAAAGCCGTGTATTAACAAGGCAATTCACGCGCTGTTAATGCACGGCTACGCAACTTTCAATATGCTCGTACCGGGGCCATAGAATTGCTGCAGTCACGAGATGTGTACTGTCCGGCCCTAAAACAAGCATAGTCCGTGGAAATTACGTTCACGAGACATCGGTGAAAAGGCGAAACAAAATAGTGCAAGAAATAACGCGACATGTAGCAAACGTTTATAGATTTTATGCAATAATAGCGATCGAACATGGTTTTGCAATGCATTAACATTCGCCTGGTCCCTTGAGAGGTGTTAAAAACCGCGGTTTTTAACACCTCCCAAGGGACCTGGCGAATGTTAATGCATTGAAAAACCATGTTCGGTCGCTATTATTGCATAAAAACTGAAAACATTTGCTACATTTCGTGTTATTTTTTGTATTATTTTGTTTCGCCTTTTCACCGATGTCTCGCGAATGAAATTTCCACGGACTGTGCTCGTTCTAGCGTCGAGCAGAACATATCTCGTGACGGCAGCAATTCTGTGGCCCCGGTACAGGCATATTGAAAGTTGCGTAGCCGTGGGCGTTTCGCCGGTTAATGCACGGCTGTTAATAACGTGCGACACTGCTTTTTATGCAATAATATCAAATGCTACTGCACAGAGTGCTGCACAGGATACAGTGCACAATAACCCAGTAGAAAGAATAACAAGAGAGACACCTAGAATACAAGATGTAGAACCATACACCCTACACACCTTGCAAAAAATTGAAATTCTTGTAGAGGATTTTTATGTAAGCTTGAACAGATAGAGATGAGGACGGATAGACAAACAGAAATAATGCAACATACACAAGATTCTGTGGATGCTTTGTTAGACATAGAGTCAGACATAGTGTCGGATACACAATCTTTGTTGGAAAACAAAGAATCTTAAAAGTTGGAAGATATAGTGTAGAATATGCAAGAACATATAGGATTTCAGAACACTTGCGTATATTGTGGTATTACAGGGTTTGCTGTGTAAAACTCGTAAACCATTACGAAAACACGCCTATTCAAATATACCGAAAATTTAACCACCAAAAACTGAAAATTTTTAGATAAAATATTCTGATATTTTTCATATTTCTGCTCAAAACATAGATTGTGGGTACTCGTTAGAAGGCGAGGCGGTTCTAACGAGTACCCACAATTTATGTTTTTGAGCAGAAATACGAAAAATAAGGTGCACCCCTGCAAACCCCAGTTTTATTATATAAAAGTGGGGTTTAAGGGGGTCAAAATCATATAGGCATGTTTTAGTGATGCATAGAAACATAAACGATAATTCACCTGCGAAACGGACAAAAGATAATTCAAACCCCAAACCTGCGGAACGGACAACAAAATCTAACCTTTTTTCAAAAAAAAAAAAAAAAAAAAAAAAAAGAACACGATCCGTTTCGCTTTAAGGAAATGGTACTTACTGGCAGGCACAGAAAATGTCTTAGAAACTAGATTGCCCTTACAGACATAGCTTTTTTGGGGTGTAGTCTTTAACCCTGCGGTGACTATTTATGTTCTACCATCTGCTCGCTGTATGTTTTTTCTAAGGAAGTGGTTGTCTATATTAGTGTCTCCGTTTGTGTAAAGTCATATCCGTCAGCCCCACGCACGGTTATTATTCCATACTCTTTGACATCCAGCACAGCACCAATCTCTAGTTTCTTGTACCTTTATGTCTACCAACATTCATTCTCTGCTGTGGTGAGACTGTCTATATCCTCTTGCAAATCCATTATTGGTGTAATATCTGTTGCTTTTTACGTAATGTTCTGCACTGTATATTCATGCCCAACAATATTTAGGTAATACAGTAGCTCGAACCCCGATGGCTCGTTTACCATGGATGAGTCGGACACGTTCTGGAGTCCGCAGGGATTTCCTCCAAATACGATATACGGATAATTTAGGGAGATTTTCTTCTTTTATCTTGTAAATGTATGCTGTGTGTACTCATTAGAATCGCCTCTATGAGGCGATTCTAATGCGTACACAAAACATACATTTAAAATATAGAACACCGAAAAGATATCCCACAATTATCTCCATTGTGCCTCCTGGTGTGGCACTAATAGTAACCTTCCGAGGCTCGAAATACCGCTGTCTCGAACTACCGCTGTCTCGAACAAATTATCATGGTCCCAAAGGGGTTCGAGCCATCAAAGTTCGACTGTAGTTTATTTGCCTAACAGGTCTACAATTGTAATTGGTTTCAATCTGATGTGCATGATTCGATATTCATGAGTCACCATGCCTGCGGATTCCATGCAGTGACACAGCTTCCAAGAGTGATTCAGGTGTACACGTGGACAAGTTCCAATGTTAGGACCATTGGGGTAAGGCCGTGTAGGCCGACCAAACTGACCTATCGTTTTGACCTTATGATTACAATTTACAGGTAAGCGATTCGCTGTTTCACGTGAAATGCGGTATTTTCTGATTGTCATACCTAAATTGTACAAAGAACGTATCCGTATGAATATCAAATGAGCCTGTGCCCCACAAAACTTACAATAAGACCTGTGTGACCAGCAATAACTCAGTATGTGCGTCCACCCAGCATGGAAAGGGTTCTCGTTTATCCTTCTTTGGATAGCCCGGAGGCTGCAGAAGGCACATGCGATCAACGAAAACTGTTATCAGACTGCGCGGATGTGCAGCTAAGTCTTCGCTGGTCGCACGTGTCTTATTGTAGTTTTGTCTTGTACTGGCTCAAATGTAAAGGTCAATGCGACTGATCAGTTTGGTTGATCTCTATGGTATCCGAAATTTAGAGTATATGCAGTAGTGTGAAAAAAGCCAAAGGCAACCTGAAAGGACCTCTTCTTCGGAAAATGACAAATTAGGCACTTGTATGTACATGTATATAAATACACTTGTATGTACTTGTATATGGATTCACTTGTATGCACATGTATATGGATACACCTGTAAGTACATGTATATGAATACATGTATGTATATGTGTATGGATACACCTGTTAGTACATGTATATGAATTATATAGGCAAGGAATTTGTGAATTTGTAATAAAGTTATGAAATACAGATGTACTTTAAAAGACAAAATTTCCACTGTTTCAATCTTTACCACTCTCTGGCTAGTTCAGCAGCTGAAAAAATAGTGATATTTTCGTATTTTTCCCAGAAAAAAAAATTCAAATAGTCTCTAAGGAGACAGGAGACAATTTACATTAAATACCAAAGCCTATTTTCTGGGAGAAAAAAAATGAAATAAAAATCACATAGCTACAGATAAGAGGAGGTATCCACATAATATTTTTTCTTATTTCTCGACGAAAACATATGTTGTGGGTACTCATTAGAAGCGCCTCGGCGAGGCGCTTCTAATGAGTACCACAACATATGTTTTCGTCGAGAAATAATAAAGATATCAGCATTTTTCGGATAAAAAAGTGCCTTATCTGTTGCTATGAATCAAAATTGGTCTGCTAGACATTTTACTAATCAAGCTAAGCGTGAGAAAGTAGTATGCTTACGTGTTGGATCAGTACTACCAGCATGCCGCGAAACGCCGACAATAGCAGGACAAACTGTTGCCAGAAGAACACCAATGCAAACGGCAGTATACATCTATATCGTCTACAAGAGAACAGCAAAAAGTGATGGAATACTAACGGTGGAGAAAAAAGCAACACATTAACACTTTCATCTCTCTACATTACGAAAACACGCCTATTCAAGTATATTGAAAATTTCACCACAAAAAAAAACTGAAAAGTTTTAAGATGAAAAATTCTGATATTTTTCATATTTCTGCTCAAAACATAGATTGTGGGTACCTCGGCGAGGCGGTTCTAACGAGTAGCCACAATCTATGTTTTTGAGCAGAAATAAGAAAAACAATGTACACCCCTGTAAATCCCAGCTTTACTATATAAAAGTGGGGTTTAAGGGGTCAAAATTATATAGGTATGTTTTCGTGATGGAAAAAAAACAGACAACTATGTAAACAGCGTAGATTCTGATGAGACGGGCCATTAGGAACCGTCTCATTAGGATCTACGCAGTTTGTCATTCTGTATTTTGACTGATAGCGCTATTTGCAAACGTAGGTGTGTCAAATTCAAAGACAGAAGAGTCCATTTAAGGAATTTATGGGATGAAAGGTTTATTAGAGTGAAACCGTTTGGTTACCGGTATAATTTATATATATAATCCACGCAAAACAAGAATTGATACAATGTCGGAATTTGTATTGCGCAAAGTAGGAGTTCTCATTTTGTTTCGCAAAGTAAGAATTCGTACCTTTCACAAGACGATTCCGGAATTGTCCCTATGAGAACATTACGAAAACATACCTATTCAAATATACTATAAATCTAACTACAAAAAAATGAAAATTTTCCGATGAAAAATACTGATATTTTTCATATTTTTGTTCAAAACATAGATTGTGGGTACTCGTTAGAACCGCCTCGCCGAGGCGGTTCTAACGAGTACCCACAATCTATTTTTTGAGCAGAAATAAGAAAAATAATGTATACCCCCGTAAATGTAAACCTCAGTTTTACTATATAAAAGTGGGGTTTAAGGGGGTCAGAATTATATAGGTGTGTTTTCGTGATGAGTAAACTTGGGACAAAGTAAGGATAATTCATTATGGTGATTAACTGGTTAATACATCATTTAATTTTGCTTTATTTTCTAATCAATCTCATTATCAGTTGTTGTTTTTTTTTTTTTTTTTTTACTTCCTATCCCAGAAGAATTTTTGTGTCTGACGTCAAAAGCAATTAAATTATGACTCATCTTCTATCGCTACTTGCTACTAGAAAACGGGGATTGCATTACGAAAACACACCTATTCAAATATATTGAATATTTCACCGCCAAAAACAGAAAGTATTCAGATAAAAAATTCTGATAATTTCAAAATTTCTGCTCAAAACATAGATTGTGGGTACCCGTTAGAACCGCCTCGGCGAGGCGGTTCTAACGAGTACCCACAATCTATGGTTTTGAGTAGAAATAAGAGAAATAATGTATACCCCTGTAAACCCCAGTTTTACTATATAAAAGTGGGGTTTAAGGGGGTCAAAATTATATAGGCGTGTTTTCGTGATGGCACATGAAAGAATGATAGAGCATTTTGCTGTTGCTGGGATATTTATGCATCTCGGGATTTTCCCTGACTCGACTTTTCACGTCTGACCCCAAAAACCTTGTCCTGGAACCTAAAACGTCAGGGGTAAGGGTTCTGAGTGATGCATATACTTATGATATTTCTAAAAGTATATTTTTCATCTATGTTTTGTATTTTAACGTGTAATTATCAATATTTGGGCAATAGTTAACTCGTAAAGCACTAAGCAAGTTGTAGTAGACGACATTCTAAAATTGATTTTATTTTTCAGAGAAAATAAGACTTGACATTTCAATTGTCTGCTAAAAAATAAGAAGAATTACTTCAATGTGTCGTCTGTAGCTGGGATTTGTATTGTAATGGTTAACTTCTTTAAAGCAACAAACTCCTTAATCTTATTAAAGGAACTCTTAACTCCACAAAACCCATTTATGCCTAGCGTCTCATAAAAAGGACATTGGTAAACAGTGCAGAACCAGATCAGACGCCGCAGAACGCGGCGTCTGATCAGGGTCTACACTGTTTGCATTAAGTACAGGAATTTCAAAAAAACATGGTGATAATGAAAGCTAACCAGACACATCTTATATTGGAAATAGACCGGTCCGAAAAGTGAAGGTAGAAGAGTCCATTCGGCATAAGTAGGTTAAACCCCATAGGGAAAACCATGAATCTTTTTATCTTATCTACAAAGAAAATAAAAAAAAAAAGACTCTCCTGCATACGTCTGTAAAATGTACGTGGCTTGGATAAAAAAGAAAAATCATTGTGAAAACTGAGCCAGCACTGATATTCAAACTGCTAGTATTCAGTAAAACAAAAAACAAACTTAAATATCAAACTTTAACAATAACTCTGTTACTCCACATACAAACTTTAAGGAGGAAGAAAACAATAAAATGTATTATATATCATAAATGTTTGTCTTGTCATATGAGGCAATACCTTTTAAAAATAAAGAAATGTAATATATGATATGAGCGCGTCATGCGAGTGTATTTTCGAGCATATGCCAAAACAAAAAAGATCCGAAACAACCTGCTTATCTGCCTCACAGCCTGCGCTTCCGCACAGTCTCATCAGTCATTGTTGGTCCTTGATATATTCTGTACTAGTCATTATTTCTTGACAGCATATCTTGCGCAGATGTGCCGCTTGTATGAGCATTCATATAAGCATATCACCGAAGCTGAGTGCGCATGACGCGAAGTCATAATAATATCTAGTAGTTTAAGGGTCAAACGGAGATATGTGGCTTCTTTTGCGAGTTTGTTACACCACAAGGAAGAAACACTTCGTTGCTGTCATGGTTTAGGGACATATCCTTCGGACTTGGAAACCAATGCTGTACTAAGTTATCAGTGGTCAGTTTTCAGTAGTAGGATTGTGAAGTAAGTTATCCTGGTAATACTGAAAAATCACCGCTAAAATACATTGTTATTTTTACTTTTGACAAAGTCATATTAAATGCAAAAACTATTATTCCTTTTCATGTAAAAGTATTAAATAGGCAACCTTTAAACTTTTTCAGTATATTTGGCTGTCAAGCAGTTTATTTGCGTTACATTTTCCATTTATAACATCGAAAATCAATGTTATACTCAAAGGTGCTTTTATCCTGGAAAAATCATGATTAGCAATCTGGCCTAAATCTTAATATTTTCCTTAATAGCATTTATTTGCCCATTTAAAATTGCAATTAAAATGTATGTTTTTTTATCCAAAACAAAGTTTAGTAATATAACGTTAAACCTAGTAACCGTATAATAAATGGTCTAAAAAGTAATGCTGAAAAATCAACGCTGATATGCAAAACTAATATACTTTTGTCAATGTCATATTAAATGCAAACAGTGTTATTAAATTTCATGTCTTAGCATTAAATAGACAAACTTTAAGTATTTTCCGGTATATTTGGTTGTCGACAGTGTTGCATACCCTCACGCTGACAACACTATTCTTCATACCCGATAGATATGATAGTCGAAAGAAAAGTATATACACATTCTAGTTAACAGAGAGAGAGAGAGAGAGAGAGAGAGAGAGAGAGAGAGAGAGAGAGAGAGGTTTGTCAGGGAGAGGAGCCAAACAAACAGATTGCTTTCGTTCCAGTCCTATAAAGTGCGTTATTGGTGGTATATACTAATGAAAGCGTTGAAATAAACTACAGTTGACTCCCGTTATCTCGACCTCGCTTATCTCGAATAATGCTTATCTCGAAGCGATAATCTGGTCCCTGCTTAAACAGAAAATCTAACAATAGGTAACAAAATATTGTGGAAAAGAGTTGCAATTTCTCCTCTTTTCCACAATATTTTCAATATATCTCTAACTTAAGGAGTCAAATTACATATAACTTTGTTAAATGTGGCTGTTTGATTCATTTATTTCCTAAAGTCTGCAAATCTGATATGTCAAGATATGGATATGTCGAAGTACTTCAGAGAGTCCCTTGGAATTCGAGATAACGAGAGTCGGCTGTATGCTTAAACTAAATTGATTTCCCTATTTTTGGGCTGAATGTTTACAATCAAACCAAAGTATACATATACCAAACTTTCCTTAAAATTGGTGTCCTCGTGATTATCATTGGCCAATGAAATCAAACCGCGCTTTTGTACGTAATCCAGGTCATAGTTATTTATTGCTGTGACGTCAGAGTGTCGTGTACAGAGGGCTATCAGTAAAACCTAGACTGGGACATTGGCAAACTGCATACCGAGATCAGACGCCACAGAACGCGGCGTCTGATCAGGGTCGACACTCTTTTCTTAAATTACATCACGGAAACATACCTATATAATATGACCCCCTTAAACCCCACTTTTATATAGTAAAACTTGGGTTTACAGGGGTATACATTATTTTTCTTATTTCTGCTCAAAAACATATATTGTGGGTACTCGTTAGAACCGCCTCGGCGAGGCGGTTCTAACGTGTACCCACAATCTAAGGTTTGTGCAGAAGTATGAAAAATATCAGAATGTTTATCTGAAAACTTTCAGTTTTTGGTGGTAAAATTTACAATATATTTGAATAGGCGTGTTTTCATAATGCACGCAGTTAAGGGTTAAATGAAACTATATAAAGTCACCGTTCAAGCCATTTTCATAGCCTACACGTAGAGACAATCGACCAAAGTTGCTGTCAATGCTTTTGTTTGCCCTGTACGGTCGCGCTCACCAAATATCGATTTTGTGGTTGTAGGAGTGGAAGCGGGACTACAAGTTTATCCACTATGCTGCATACCACAAATACTAAAAGTCCATGTCAAAACATAAATATTATCAGTAGAATTTCAGTTCAAATCGGAATATTAATTCAAGAGAACTGTTTGCCATTCACAGATGAAGTTATAAAAGATTTTGGTCATAAAGGCTTATGTTATTTTACTTCACTGCAGCTTTTACTTCACTGCAGCTGGTTTATGGTGGCATATAGCGGACGCACAACGTCTTCCCGTACTTCGCCATAATGCAGATTTATACAGTAGAATTTCAATGGCTCGAACCCCGATGGCTCGTTTACCATGGATGAGTCGAACACGAGTCCGCAGGGATTTCCTCCATATACTATATACGGATAATTTAGGGAGGTTTTTCTACTTTTATCTTGCAAATGTATGCTGTGTGCACTCATTAGAATCGCCTCGATGAGGCGATTCTAATGATTACACACAACATACATTTATAATATAGAACACCGAAAAGATATCCCACAATTATTTCCATTATGCCTTCTGTTATGGCACTAATAGTAATCCTCTGTGACTCGAACTACCGCTGTCTCGAACAAATTTTCATGGTCCGAAAGGGGTTCGAGCCATTGAAGTTCGACTGTACATTTTTATTTTCTTTGGGATCATTGAACCGATTCTGATTACTTTGAAATCTGAATACCGCTTAAGCCGGTGCCAGGGGGTGGGGTGGGGGAGGCCTAGGCAGCCTTGCAAACTACCGTGCTGTATACAGAGGATGTGATATGAGGTATGCGATGTGGCATCATGTGCTAACCCCTCAGCTAACGAGATATGCGCACGGATTTTACGATCATATCGCATATTCAAAAACGAAGTATTGTACAGTACAGACACGGTAAAAATCTATATCTGACCGTTAACGGACCGACAGGAATCATTTTGGTCCGATAACGAACCAACATAGGTTTTAGTAGAGGCAATGGTAGACGCACTGGGTATGAACATACATACACGCAATAACTATTTTTTTTTCTCTTCTTTGAGAACGAATGCTGTTTTTGTAACGAGAATTAAATAAAATATATATAAAAAAACCATGACCTTGCCAGGGTATCATCGCCGGAATGATGTATCTTAAGCAAAATGCATTGGCACACATTTAAGGGAGAAAAATCTGAATTCAGGCTTTTTCTCCCCTTTATGGAGGATTTCCCCTTTACACGATATTTTGCTACCCCTTGTATATAAACAGTTTTTCCAAATGCGGCTCCTCAAGAGGGAAATAATTCTCTACGGGATAGAGATCTCTTTAGAGAAGGGAGGCAGAAGAGTATTTTCTCCCCTTTATGGAGGATTTCTCCCTTACACGATATTTTGCTACCCCTTGCATATAAACTCTTTTTATCCGAATTCGGCTCCTCAAAAGGGAAATAATTCTCTACGGGATAGAGATCTCTTTAGAGAAGAGAGGCAAAAGAATTCAGGTCATAGTGATTTCCCTTTGTCGTATATATATATTCTTAAAGCTTAACCCATCTATTCCTAGCGAAGAGGGCTATTGACACACACAGTAGATCCAGATCAGACGCCACAGAACGCAGCGTCTGATCATGATCTACACTGTTTGCATTTAGTACAGGAATTTCTATAAACCATGGTAATACCACAAAACTATCCAGACATCTCTTCTACTGGAAACTGACCTTTACAGAAAGTTGGGAATTGAATGTCAAACATTTGTGCAGCAAAATATATAATTACCTTTTGTATGTCCAAGTTACGTCTGATCAGTCCAAAGACAAATGTGGTGTAATCAAACAACATACGGTATGTAGTCAAAAGTATTGGTCAAGATTTGGAAAAAAATATTGTCGCAAACCTAAAACAGCTATTGTCATGAAAATTGCATACATATTGCTTTTTGCAATAAACAATAGTAACATGAAAGTAAAAATCTTTTGTTGTTTTCTTTTGCCAACGATTTTAAAATAAAAGAAATTTAAAACGTCAGTTTTTCGATAATTTATCGCTGATGTCAATGGGAGTCATGACATTTATTTTTTTATACTCACATCAAACATGTGTTACTGCAAACAAAAACCGAGAGGTTTCTTAATATATTATTGCATAGCGCCCGACTGATGATTAACATTCTTTTGGATCGGCGACATTCTTTCCTGGAATGTGATTACGGTCATTCTCTCCCTTCTCATCACGAAAACATACCTATACAATGTTGACCCCCTTAAACCCTACTTTTATATAGTAAAACTGGGATTTACAGGGGTATTCATTAATGTTCTTATTTTTGCTCAAAACAAAGATCGTGGGTACTCGTTTGAACCGCCTTGCCGAGGCGGTTCTAACGAGTACCAACAATCTATGTTTTGAGAAAAAACATTAAAAATATCAGATTTTTTATCTGAAAATTTTCCTTTTTTTGATGGTAAAATTCTAAATGTATTTGAATAGGCGTGTTTTCATAATGTCTTGATTCATGGAGGGCATATGTTAGTTTCTGGCGGAAGAATGTGCACAATATTGATTATCAGTCTCGAGGACTGAGCCTACCCAGTAAAAGTGTGGTTAAACTGACGTATCGTTCTAACGAGTACCCACAATCTATGTTTTGAGCAGACATATGAAAAATATCAGAATTTTTTGTCTAAAATTTTCATTTTTTGATGGTAAAATTTTCAGTATATTTGAATAGGCATGTTTTCGTAATGAATATTATTGTATACTTATTTTATAAATTTACTTATCATCCCTGTATATTTCAAGTACATGTATCTTCAATAACCGTGGAACAATAAATTTTACAAAGAAATCTGGAAATGCATTGATTTAAATGGCGACGTCACTATGCGAAGAATACTTTTGTCCAAAATTTTTGCACTTCGCTCTCTTTTTTTTAAAACGAAAATGAGAGGAATAGATACCATTCCAGCAGCAACAACTCTACTAGAATGTATAACGCCGCCCCACTGGAATAGAGTCTACTCTTAAAGGAAAAAAAATATGCTTCCACTGGGAGCAAATTCTTCCCTTTCAGAGCTTGACCCCTTTTCAGAGGATACAATATGTTCAGGAAGAAAGTCAAAAAAGTTATCTCCCTTGTAAGTATGGCGGAAACTCAGGCAGTTTATCCAGTCCCCATAGCGATTTTCTTTTGTTACAATGTATCTGTATCTTGTGTAGATCAAAATACAGTAGGAGTCAAGTTACTGAAAAGAAATATGAGATGTTTGTAGATGTATGATATTATTTGGTGTTCTGTTTCAGACGCCTGCCCTTAGTGTTGCTAATGATGTTGAAACAGAAAGAAAATCTCTTCAGCACACTCATCTTAGTTGTTATGTCTTGGTTTCTGAGCATTGATTTGTCAACCAAAAACAGTCAGGCCACGTCAAGCGAAAAAGTGCCTTCGAACATGTAAAGATTCAGATCATCCTGCGCATGCGCAAAGTTAATTCCAGGGCCCAGTTGTTCAAAGTATCGTTAGCTTAACGAGCTCGTTAAGGGTCATTTCGTTAACTGTTTTAGCGGATTCAATATACAATATTCCGATATTTCTTGCTGAAAAAATGTGAGTTGCACTGCAAAAACTACTCACATTTTTTCAGCGAAAACAAATTCAGCATATTTGCGTATCACTCGATGTAAATTTTAACGAATCGTTAACTAACGACGTCGTTAGTTTTGAACAACTGGGCCCAGGCATTTGCTCTCCTTTCAAAGTTTTTGTAGTTTCCAATGATTTTGTAAGTGGACAGTGATGACCCTGATCAGCCTGTGCAGATGCGCAGGCTGATCTGGGCCTTCGCTGCCCGCATGTGCCCGGACACGTTTTCGATGCCAGTCAAAAGTGTTCAACAAGCACCCATGGGAAACCAAAATGTGCTTGCTTAAGGCAGGTGCTTTTTTGATAAAGGTATATTTGCATTTCCTGACCTTAAAGGTGACGTAAAATAGTGGCCTTTTTAGAAAAGTAATAACTTAAAGGGAATGGCCCACTTTTGGCGTAGATTTGATCCAAATCGGTTAAGAAATAAGAAAGATATTGTAGTTTGTATTTTATGTAAATGTGAGCATGGGCGCCGCCATTTTGTATATTTAGTTAGATATTCAACTTGACAGACCGAAATAAAAGTCACCTTTTTACAGGAATTTGCCGCTTATGTGAACTAGTTGATAGTATATATGTAAATGAAAATATTTACTGGTATATAACAACAAATATTGTTTTAGATGTGATTATTTAATTTTTGCATAGTTAATTAAATGGTTATGACGTCACTACCTCACAAAAAATGGCGGCTTCGACGGCAGCATTTTATACAAATTCAAGGCTGAGTAATTTCCTTATTTCTCAACCCATTTTTTTTTTCTTTTTTACCAAACTGCTCACCTCAACAGGCTCTTTTTTCTAATGTTGGATGCGCCGTCCGACTGGAGACCACGAGGTCGCGGGTTCAACCTACGCCGAGGTCGGCAACATTCTTTCGTGGAGATTGATCATGAAATATTTTCTACGGTCATTCGTTCCCTTCCGCTGATTCAAGAAGGGCAGTTGTCAGTTTCTGACGAAAGAATGTGCACAATACTGGTTAACCGCTTAGAGGACTAAGCCTGCCCAGTAAACGTGTGGTTAGGTAAACTGACCGCGCTCGACATGACCCCATTGAGTTGACTGGGCCGTAAAACCTCAACACAAACAAATTACATGTAGCCTTCAGCACAAGTTTCACACAACACTCAATATGTGCTTTATGTTTTATCTGTATTTCAGAGATAAAAGAAGTGGGGTTTCGATAAAATTACCATTATCTGTATTTCATGGATAAAAAGATGTAAGGTTTCAATAAAGTTACCACTGCATGGCATATTATTTGAAAAAGCCGATTAACATCATTCGTTGTTTAAACAGAAGTGTTTTGTTAGTTATTTCTGTTTATATCAATACGATCTACATTGACTTTTCTGCATAATATGATTTGTTGATATAAATCATTATACACACTCGCTTCGTCTCGTCAGTGGTTTCGCTGCCAATTGATCTATTTTATAGTAGCAAGCGATTTAAATCATCATATGCATGTGCCCAGTCCCGTCAGAGGCTTTACTGTCCATCGATCCATTCTACAGTAGCAAATGATGGTGTAAACGGATGGCGAAAGCCCAGCTCAGACTGCGCATCTGCTCTCAGCATTAGCTCTAAAACACACATTTCCTTACCCATTGATAAAGAATGCAACTGCTTGCTTACATGGTAACAAACCACGAGAAAATGGTTATGGCCATATGTATGAGACACGAAGAAAGACATTGTGAATCTGCCCGAAAGATCATAGCCTCCTAATTCAACATACGTATTATCTGGGTCTTGCTAATCTATAAAGCGACAATGTAGACCCGGACCTTCGATGTACATGAACGGTTTAGAATATTTATAATCCATAGACAACTCAGAATGTACGTCAGTGTATATTGGCTAGAAAACCGCTCGATTGACGACGACAGTCTGTCAGTAGGCATATCAACCGTGACGTCAGAAAACTTATCTTAAGATATATGCTCTCAGCGAAGATTCAGATCAGACTGCGCAGTCTGAACAGAATCTCCACTGGGTGCAGTTTGGACATCGAAGGATGTATAGTTTCTTTATAGTGACATCGAATACTCCGATAGATTGCGCGGATGAGCTTGCTGATTTGAATCTTAGTTGTGCGCAAAATGTACATTTTCTCTCGTTGCGGTTCATGCATGTTTATTGTTTGAGACGACATTACGTAACAGTTGTCGCATGTGAAGTGAGAAATAAAGATTGAAGTGTAGCTGAATCGATACATGCATGCGTAGGTAAGTGTTTGACTTCAATTTGCTTTACTGCTTCGATATCACAAAGGTGTAATTTTTTCGCCTGTACATCCGCCAAGGACGAAGCCATTAGTCAGGTTTTCCGAGGAATGCGTGGACTAGACTTTTTAGATATTTAGGTAGCCGAACTGAAGTAGTCAAAGAAGACAATTCGGCTAAGGTGAATGGATACACTTTCAGCAGAGACAACTTGGCCTTGGGGTATCTGTACACTTTGAATGGAGGCAACTCGGCTAAGGTTAATGGATACAGTGTCGGCAGAGACAACTTGGCCAAGGGGGAGCTATACACTTTCAAGGGAGGCAACTCGGCTAAGGTGAACAGATACACTGTCAGCAGAGACAACTCGAACTAGGGGTATCTATACACTTTCAATGGAGACAACTTGGCTAAGATAAATGGATATATTGTCGGTAAAGACAACTTGAACTTGAGGTATCTATACACTTCCAATGGAGATAAATTGGCTAAGGTTAATGGCTATACTTTCCATGGAATCAACTTGGTTAAGGTAAATGGGTACACTTTCAATGGAGACAACTTGGCTAAGGAGAATAGACATACTTATAAATAGAGACAACTTGGCAATGGTTAATGAATGGAAACACTTTCAATAGAGACAACTCGGCTAGGGTGAATGGAGACACTTTCAGTAGAGACAACTTGGCTAAAGTAATTGATACACTTTCATTTGAAACAACTCAGCCAAGGTGAATGGATCCATTTTCATTGGAAACAACTTGGCTAAGGTAAATGCATACACTTTCAATGGAGACAACTTGGCTAAGGTGAATGAATACACGTTCATTGGAAATAACTTGGCTAAGGTAAATGCATACACTTTCAATGGAGACAACTTGGCTAAGGTAAATGCATACACTTTCAATGCAGACAACTTGGCTAAGGTAAATGCATACACTTTCAGTGGAGACACATCAGCGACGGTGAATTGATCCACTTTCAATAGAGACAACGGCTAAGGTGGATGGACACACTTTCAATGAAGACAACTCGGCTAGGATGAATGGACACAATTTGAATAGAGAACTTGGCTAAGGTGAATTGATACACTTTCAAAAGAGACAACTCGGATAAGGTGAATGGTCACACTTTCAGTGGAAACAACTCTAAGGTAAATGGATACACTTTTAATAGAGACACTTTCCATGGAGACAACTCGACATTGATGAATGGGCACAATTTCAGTGCAGACAACTTAATTAGGGAAATGGATACACTTTTAATGAAGACAAGTTGACTAAGGCGAATGGATAAACTTTCAATAGAGACAATTCGGCTCAGGTGAATGGATTCATATTCAGTGGTAACAACTAGGCTAAGAAGAATGAATACACTTTAAATGGAGACAACTCGTCTACAGGGAATTTATACACTTTCATTGCAGACAACTCTGCTAAGGTGAAAGGAAACACTTCCAATGTAGACAACTCGGCTTTCGTGAAAGGATATACTTTCGATGGAGACAACTCATCTAGGAGGAATGGACACAATATCATTGGAAACAACTCGGCTAAGGTAAATTTATACACTTTCAATGGAAACAACTCTGCTAAGGTGAATGGATTCACTTACAATGGAGACAACTCGGCTAAGGTAAATGGGTACAATTTTAATGGAGACAACTCGGCTAAGGTAAATGAATACACTTTGGATGGAGACCACTCGGCTTAGATGAATGGTTACACTTTGAGTGGAGACAACTTGGCTAAGGTGAATGAATACACTTGGAGTGGAGACAACTTGGCTATGGTAAATGAATACATTTTGAGTGGAGACAACTTGGCTCAGGTGAATGAATACACTTTGAGTGGAGACAACTTGGCTCAGGTGAATGAATACACTTTGAGTGGAGACAACTTGGATAAGGTGATTGAATACACTTTGAGTGGAGACAACTTGGCTCAGGTGAATGAATACACTTTGAGTGGAGACAACGGCTCAGGTGAATGAATACACTTTGAATGGAGACAACGGCTCAGGTGAATGAATACACTATAAGTGGAGACAACTTGGCTCAGGTGAATGGATACACTTTGAGTGGAGACCACTTGGCTCAGTTGAATGAATACACTTTGAGTGGAGACAACTTGGCTCAGGTGAATGAATACACTTTAAGTGGAGACAACTTGGCTCAGGTGAATGAATACACTTTGAGTGGAGACAACTTGGCTCAGGTGAATGAATACACTTTGAGTGGAGACAACTTGGCTCAGGTGAATGAATACACTTTGAGTGGAGACAAGTTGGCTCAGGTGAATGAATACACTTTAAGTGGGGACAACTTGGCTCAGGTGAATGAATACACTTTGTTTGGAGACAACTTGGCTCAGGTGAATGAATACACTTTAAGTGGGGACAACTTGGCTCAGGTGAATGAATACACTTTGAATGGAGACAAGTTGGCTCAGGTGAATGAATACACTTTAAGTGGAGACAACTTGGCTCAGGCGAATAGATCAGTTTGAGTGGAGACAACTCGGCAAGGTTAATAGTTACACTTTGAATCGAGACATCTTGACTCAGGTGAACTGATACACTTTCAGTAGGACAATTCGGCTAAGTTGAATGGATACAAGTGGAGACAACTTGGCCTAGGGATAACTATACATTTTCAATAAAGACAACTCGGCTAAGGTGAATTGATACACTTTGAGTGGGGACAACTTGGCCAGGGGGTATCTATACATTTTCAATAAAGACAACTCGGCTAAGGTGAATGGATATGCTTTCAATGGAGACAACGGGTACCTATACATTTTCAATAAAGATAACTCGGCTAAGGTAAAAGGATACACGTTCAGTGGAGACAACTCGGCTCAGGTGAATGGATACACTTTGAGTGAAGACAACTCGGTCTAGGGTATCTATACAGTTTCAATAAAAACAACTCGGCTAAGGTGAATGGATAAACTTTGAGTGGAGACAATTTGGCCTAGGAGTATCTATACATTTTTAAATGAAGACAACTTGGCTAAGGTGAATGAATACATTTTCAACAAAGACAACTCGGCTAAGGAGAATGAATATATTTTCAATAAAAACAACTCCGCTAAGGTGAATGGTTACATTTTTAAAGGAGGCAACTGGGCTCTTTCAATAAAGACAACTCGTCTAAGGTGAATGCGTACACTTTCAATGGAAAAACTCGGCTAAGGTGAATGGATAGTCTTTCAATAAAGACAAATTGGCTAAGGTGAATGTAAGCAATTCAATGGAGACAACTCGGGTAAGGTTAATGGATACACTGTCAGTAGACAACTTGGACTAGGGGTATATATACACTATCAATGAAAACAACTCGGCTAAGGTTAATGGATACACTGACAGTAGACAACTTGGACTAGGGGTATATATACACTATCAATGGAGGCAACTCGGCTAAGGTTAATGGATATACTGTCAGTAGAGAAAATTTGGCCTTGAGGTATCTATACACTTTCAATGAAGATAACTAGGCTAAGGTTAATGAATACACTGTCAATAGAGGCAACTTGGCCTTGGAATATCTATGCACTTTCAATGGAGGCAACTCGGCTATGGTTAATGGATACACTGTCAGTAGAGATAACTTGGCCAAGGGGTATCTATACAATTTCAATGGATACAACTAAACTAAGGTGAAAGGGTACTTTTAATGGGCTAAAGGGAATTATGATACTCTTTAAATTGAGATAACTCGGCTAAAAAGTCTTGCTACGCTTTCAATGGATTCAACTCGATGAAAGTAAATGGGTACACATTCAATGGAGACAACTCGACTAAGTTGAATGTATACACTCTCGATCGAGACAATTCTGTTTAGGTGAATGGGTACACTTTTAATGGAGACAACTAGGGTTAGGAGAATCTAAACACCTCTGATATCGACAACTCGGCTAAGGCGACTTGATACACTTCCAGTGGAGACAACTCGGCTGAGCTTAATGTTTAATCCTTCAAAGTAGACAACTCGACTAAGGAGAATTGATACACTTTTAATGGAGACAACTCGGCTAAGGCGACTTGATACACTTTCAATGGAGACAACTCGGCTGAGCTTAATGTTTACCCCTTCAAAGGAGACAACTCGACTAAGGAGAATTTGATACACTTTCAATGGAGGCAACTCAGCTGAGCTTAATGTTTACTCCTTCAAAGGAGATAACTCGGCTAAGGCGACTTGATACACTTTCAGTGGAGACAACTTGGCTAAGAAGAATTGATACTCTTTCAATGGAAACAACTCGGTAAAGGGAAGTTGATACACTAACGATAGAGATATTTCGGCTAAAGGCAATTAATACAATTTCAATGGAGACAACTCGACTCTGGGGTGGGGGGGGGGGGTTGGGTGGAGACTGATACACTTTCAATTGACACAAATCGGCTGAGGAATTAATACGCTTTCATTATAGACAACTCGGCTTAGAGGAATTAATACACTTCAACCTCTGTATAACACGGTTCGTTATAACATGGTTTTGGATATAGCACGGTTTCAATGGGGACAACTCGGTTAAGCGGAATTGATGCACTATCAATGGAGACAACTCGGTTGGGGAATTGATATATTTTCAATGGAGGTAACTCGGCTAAGAGATATAAATGCACTTTCAATGGAGACAAACGGTTAAGGGAGATTGATACACTTTTAATGAAGACTACTAAGGAGGGTTTACACACTTTCAATGGAGGTAACTCGGCTAAGGAGGACTGATACACTTTAAACAGAGATAACTCGTCTAAGGGGAATTAGTACGCATTCGATGGAGACATCTTGACTAAGAAGGATTTATACTTTACAGTAGAAAAACCTCGGCTAAGAGTAATTTATACACTTTCAACGGAGACTACTCAGCTGAAGGGAATTGATACTTTTCAAGTGGAGGCAACCCGTCTAATGCGAATTGATTCACTTTCATTGGAGACAACTCGGCTAAAGGATCTCAGTGGAGACGACTCGGTTAAGGAGAATTAATATATACAACTAGGTTAAGGGGACTTAATACAGTAGAACTTCAATGGCTCTAACCCCGATGGATCGTTTACCATGGATGAGTCGAACATGTTCTAGAGTCCGCAGAGATTTCCTCCAAATACGATATACTCTGGATAATTTAGGGAGATTTTCTTCTTTTATCTTGCAAATGTATGCTGTGTGCACTCACTAGAATCGTCTCTATGAGGCGATTCTAATGAGTACACACAACATACATTTATAATATACAACATCAAAAAGATATCACACAATGAGCTCCAATATGCCTCCTCGCATGGCACTAATTGTAACCCTCCGTGGCTCGAACTACCGCTGTCTCGAACAAATTATCATAGTCCTAAAGGGGTTCGAGCTATCGAAGTTCAACTGTACACATTCAGTGGAGACCATTCGGCTCAAGTGAATTGATACATTTTCAATGCAGACAGCTCTGCTTAGGGGATTTATTACGTTTTCAGTGCAGACAACTCGGCTAAGGGGATTTGAATCACCTTCAATAGAGACATCTTGGCTAAGCTGAACTGATACACATTCAATGGCGAAACCTTGGCTAAGGGGAATTTATTAAGATTGATACACTTTCAATTGACACAACTCGGCTGAAGGTACTATTTTAATGGAGACAAATCGACTAGTAGGAATTAATATGCTTTCATTATAGACAACTCGGCTTAGGGAAATTAATACACTTCAACCTCTGTATAACACGATTCGTTATAACATGGTTGTGGATATAACACGGTTCAAAGATGGATCCCAAAAATGCATATATTGTATTGAAAAATGACCATAAATGGTCATTTTTCAATATAATCTATACATTTTTGTTTGTATATAACACGGTTGTTGAACTAACGCGGTTTATGCTATGGACCCCAACAATAGTGTTATAAAGTGTATTAAGAGTAGCATCGGGACCCAGGGTGAAGTTAGCTAGCTGTAAAAGTGCTTTAAACCCCACGTGGTATACTCTACTGACCGTTCTAAGGCGGTGGTCCCGGTGTTAGTCTTACTCTTTGTTGCTTTGTGGTTTTTTCTACGAGGCGATTTGTTGTATGTCTTTCCGTGTGTCATTTTGTTCTTGTGTTTTTCAGTCCTTTTAGTATTGCGATTACCTCGCTTGGGGAAGAGAGAGCTAATCTTAGTGCTTTTCGTACGTTTGTTCGGTTTGTGCTTGTTAAGATTTGTCGGTTTCCTCTTCCTCTTGGGGTCTGGGAAAGGCTGCGGTTTGTGATTGTGGCACTCCCTGGACTTTTCTCTTACCTTTTTTATACACTTCAATGGCGACAACTCGCGAAGAAAAACTGATACATTTTCAATGGAGAGAACTGGGCGGAGGGGAATTAATGCATTTTAATTGGAGACAACAGGAACTAAGGGGAAACCTAACACTTTGAATGGAGACAAGTCGGCTGAGATGACTTAATACACGTTCAATGGAGACAACTTAGTTAAGACGACTTGACATATTGTCAATGACGACAACTCAGCTAAGGAGAATTGATAGACCTGTCAATGAGCACAATTCAGCTAAGGGGTATTGACAGTTTTTCAATGGACACAACGGCTAACTGAAATTGATATTTTTTAAAAGGAGACGACTCGGCTAAGAGGAACTGATACTCTGTTAATGGAGACAACTCGGATGGGGGGAATTGAATACACTTTCAAAGGAGATAACTTGCCTAAGGGGAATTGTTACACTCTTTATAAAGACAACTCTGTTAATGGGACTATTAGCAGAGTTGTCTTTATAAAGAGTGTATCAAGGAATATTTTCAGATTAGGGGTATTGATACGCTTTCAGTAGAGACGGCTAAGGGGAAAAGATAAACTTTCAGTGAAGACAACTCTGCTAATGGGACGATGCACTTTCAACTCGGCTAAGGAGGAATTAATGAACATTTAAAGGATACGATTCGGGTAAGGGGAATTTATAAACATTCAATGGAGACAACTCGGATTAGGGGCATTGTTTCACTTTCAGTAGCGATCTCGGCTAAGGGGACTTCATACACTTTCAACGGAGCTAACTCGGCTAAGGGGGGATTGATATACATTCAATGAAAAAAAAACTCCATGAAGGGGACTTGAACGCATTCATTAAAATGACTCGGTTTGGTGGAGTTGATGCACTTTGAATGGAGTCAACTCGGTTAAGCTTAATTGCTACTCTGTCAATAGATACAACTCGGCTCAGGGCAATTGATTCACTTTCAAAAGAGACAACATGGTTAAAACAGAATCGTTACAAATTCAATGCAGACAACTCGTTGAGGAGAGTTGATATTATGTCAGTTGAGACAACTTGACCTGGAAGAAGTGATGTACTGTTAATGGAGACAACACCAATATGGCGTTTTGATTGTCACTGTGGAAAACTCGACTGAGGAGGAATTGAAACACATTCAATGGAAACTACTCAGATAACGGGAACAGACACACTCGCAATGAAGACAACTCGGCCAAGGAGGAATTAATAGACATTCATTGGAGACAAATCGGCAAAGGGGAATTGATCCACTGTTTACATAGACAATTCGGCTAAGAAGTAATTGACACACACTCAGTGGAGACAACTCGACTAAGGGGAATTGATGCACATAGGGAAACTGATATACAGCTGACCCTCCCTATCTCGAACTCACTTATCTCGAATAACCGCTTATCTCGAAGTGAAAATCTGTTCCCTGCCTAAACATGAAAACCTAATAACATGTAAAAATATTGTGGAAAACAGGAGAAATTGCTCCTGAGGAGCAATTTCTCCTCTTTTCACAATATTTTCAATAAATCTCTAACTTCAAGAGTCCAGTTACACATATATTTGTTAAAAGTGATTAATCGAATTAGTTTTTCCTCATTTCTGCGAATCTGATATGTCGAAGTACGGATATCTCGAAGGATTTCAGAGAGTCCCTTGGAATTCGAGATAACGAGAGTCGACTGTACTTTCAATGGAGACAACTCGGCAAAGAGGAATAGATATACTTTCAATGGAGACGAATTGGCTAAGAAGAAATATACAATTTCAGTCGAGACATCTCGACTAAAGGAACGTGATACACTTTCAATGACGAAAACTCGGCTAAGAGGTATTGATACTCTTTCAATGGAGGCAACTTGGATAAGGGATTCGATACTCGTTCAATGGAGACAATTCGGCCCAGCGGACTTAATACACTTTCAAATGTGACAACTCAGCTAACAGAAAATGATACTGTTTCAATGGAGAAAACTCGGCTAAGATGACTTCATACTCTTTCAATCTCGGCTGAGGAGGAATTGTCACACTTTCATGGGAGACAATTCGGCTAAGGTGAATTGACACACTTTCAATGGAGACAGCTCGGTTAAGGAGGATTTAATATACGTTCAATGGAGACAACTCGACTAATGAAAACTGATACAAATCCATTGGAGACAACTCGGCTAAGGAGGAATTGATATCCTTTCAATTGAGACTACACGGCTAAGGAGGATTTGATACTCTTTCAACGGAGACAGTTCGGCTAAGGAGGAATTCGGATACACTTTAAATGATAGCTAAGGGGAATCGATACTCTTTCAGTGGAGAAAACTCGACCTAGGGAAATTGATACATTTCAACGGAGACAACTCGACTGAGGGATTTTAATGCACTTTCAGTGGAGATAACTCGGTTAAGGAGGAATTGATATACCTTCAATGGGGACAAGTCGGCTAAGGGGAATTAATACACTTTTACTGGAGACAATTCGGCTAAGGCGGTATTAATACACATTAAATGGAGACAACTCGGCTAAGGGGAGCATAATTTTCAGTGGAGAAAACTCGCCTAAGGAGGTTTTGATATATAATCAACGGAGACAACTCGGTTAAAGGGGACCTGATACACTTCAATAGAGACAAGTCGGGTAATGAAAATTTATACCCATTTAATGGTGACAACTTGACTTAGGGGACTTGATTCACAATTAATCGATACAACTTAACTAAGAGGACGATTTACATTCAACTGAGACAACACGGCTAATGGGACCAGACACATTTTAATACAATAAAAGATGTCAATATACAATCGACTTCAATGGCCTTAGCTTCTTTTGGACCATGGAAATTTGTTCAAGGCACGAGTAGTTCGAAACACTGAGGGTTCATAATAGAGCCAAATCTGGAGACAAATAGGAATAGTTTGGGAATGTTTTTATGATCCTTTAAATATAATTGTATGTTTATTGCACTCATAAGAATCGCCTCATTGTGCGTTTTTGGTCTTCTTAATACAATTGTGCCAGCGCAAGACAAAACCGACAAAATGGCATGTTCGCCAAGCGAAGCTTAAGATCAGTCTGGGCGAAATGCTAGTCTGATCAGAATCTTCGCTGTGTGCTCAATAGGTAACTAATGACCAAAGTTTTCTTCATGCGGACAGCGAGGAATGATTAGACTCGAGCCGTTGAGTCATTGAATTTTTATTGTAGTAAGCACATAAAAACTAGTTACAGATGAATGACTACAAATTTTGACGTGAAAATCGTATAGCCAGCTGTATGCATTTAACAAAAGACAAAATAATGTAATTCAAATATAACTGCACAAGGCAAATAGTTTTGCGATCTACATAAGCGAGAAACTCAAGTTTGTTTTAGATTTTATTGCATTTTACACACTTCTATATTTGTAATATACGGTACCAATTTTACATGTATCAGCTGTTTGTGAAATTTTCTTCACACTATTATACATGTAATACTATCTAGCATAATATGCGGCCTAAAATCAGTAAAACTGTTCAAATAAAAAGAAATATATTACACGTTGTATATAAAAACAAAAAAAAAGCCACCAATGGATAATGCCCCAACAACCAGAACACTTTAATTAGTATGTTCTTTACGACAGACTTTTGAATGGGATTTCATAAAAAAAATCATGCCGGCCACAAATCTCTGGAATGATGCATGGGCGTGTCTAACGTATATCGGTAAAGGGAATTTTGTCGTTTTTACCCTGAGTACTGGGGCTACTTGGCCTGATCCAGATCAGACCGCTGATGAGCGCAGCGTTTGGTCAGATTCTTACTATTTGTCATGTAGCTTTAGACACATCACAAGGTGGTCAAAATGACTTGTTCAAATTTTAGCAGTGGTATTGTAGAAAGCTCAGGTGCTCCGGTTGTAAGAATAAATATGGTATTTATTGAGCACTGCGGATGCGCAGGCTGATCTGGGTCTTCGCTGTTTGCATATACCCGAAGACACATTTTCGCATATTGTGGCCCATTTATCGTATTTACACAAAATTTCGGACACCTTAAATTTCCTAAAATTTGAACGTCAAAACTACTACCTGTTAATCCGTCTGAAACTGCTGGATGAGTAGATAACAGTGTAGATGCCGCACTGTTAGATGCCGCATAGCGTTCTGTGGAGTCTGAGTTGGGTCTAAACTGTGTCTTCAGGCCTGTCTGCCCCAATGCTTAGGGTAAATATGGTATGGAACAGAAAACGGAAACAAGTTTTATTGTCCTCTTTGTATGTTGCGATTAGGCCAAATAAAAAAAAAATATGTGTGTTTGAGGTAACCTGTTAGAAATAAAAAGGTTGGGTGGTCGGGATTTTATATATATATATTTTTTTTTTATTTATTTATTTTTTTTTTTATTGTTTTTATTTTGTATTTTTTTTGTTCTTCGCGTTTCTATCTCTTCACATAAAATTTTATCAAGTCTGTTTGCCCGTCCTTAGATGTACCCAAAAGTACTGATAGAATGGCAAAAAGTGTAGAGCCTGATCTAACTGCTACTGTAGGATCAGTTTGATTTCGAACTACACAGTTTGCTCAGACCTATTCGTACTCATATTTAGCAAAGATATTATATCCCAGCGGTAAAACATTAAATAATTTATTAGATTTCACCAGGAATATTAGGTGAGGTAGTAACCCTTAACACATATATTTTTTTTATTTGGCCTTAGACGGGATAAAAACGCAACGCAACTTATCATATATATCTTAGAATAATACTCGTAATTCTTTTTGTTCTATTCTTAAAATATTAACAAACATCTGTTTATATTATCACTTTTCAACTGAAATATTACCGAAGTGATCATCGGAGTAAAACGAGTGCGGTTGAGTAAGACCATGTGCGGTTGAAAAGGTTGGCGGGAAAGGGCGCGTGCAAGAGGAAAACATCTTATTTCTGATCGTATATATATATATATATATATATATATATATATATATATATATATATATATATATATATATATATATATATATATATATATATATATATATATAATAGGGTTTTGCTCCTTGTAACAGCATATATACGTTTTGTATGCGTTTAGTGAAACACTGCATGAAACGCTACAAAGAGACAACCTTTGATATTTTAACATATTTATATTTCATATGGTATTGTATTGTTTAAATGGAGAAGAAAAGAACAAATAACAATTAAGTTTAAGGAAGTTTCTCAAACATGTATCAAGATCAAGATCAGCATCTGCATGCAGTCTGATCAGAATCTTCTATATCTGTCAACACTTTCTATAATATCAAGTGATTCTATCAACGGGCAAATATACTCTTAGTGCATGTGCCATGTATCCATCACCATCATACTACCGCAGAAATATGAGTAAATATACCCAGGTATTGCCTCCATCACGAAAACATGCCTATACAAGTTTAACCCCCTTAAACCCCACTTTTATATAGTAAAACTTGGGTTTACAGGGGCATACATTATTTTTCTTATTTCTGCGCAAAAAGATAGATTTTGGGTACTCTACATAATGAAACCACAGACGCACCAACAAAGAACTGCAACAGACGAACCGCCTTGGAACGGTCAGGAGGGAACTTACTACGAGTTTAAACCGATTAGTTTTACTCGCGCGAAAGCTCACCCTTAATTCTGATGCAGATCCAATTAACAAATATATCATTATGAAAGCAAGCCTATTCAAATGTACTGAAAATTTTGCAACCAAAAAAAGAAAATTTTCATATAAAAATTCTGATATTTTTCCATTGAGTTCCACCCAAGAAACAAATAACCGTTAAATGATAAAACAAGCAGTTGGGCCACATCAAGAGTAAAGGGTTTTTATGTTTATATGCAAATATACAGTAAAATTCAATGACTCGAACACCCATGACTCGTTTATCGTGGCTAATTCGATCTCGTTTGTGTGTCCCTACGAAATTCTTTCCATAGCTCCAGAAAGCAATTATTTAGGGAAATTTTCTTATTTCATCATGAAATTGTACGTTGTGTGTATTCATTAGAATCATTTTTATGATGTGATTCCAATTTTTGTGTAGAATATTGAAAAGATTTCCTTAAATTATTGCCATTTGTGTTCTGGCCTGGCGCGATGATTAACCCTCAATAACTCAAATTACCCATATCTCGAACAAATTACATGGTCCCAAAGATGTTCGAGCCATTGAAGTTAGACTTGATGGTCAAGATCTGCCTGCACATCCGAGCGCTGTATGATGAGTACCTTCAATATCTGTCTATATATTCTACAACAATTCCATGAGGCACATACATATACCAGACTTCAGCCTATTTAAATCCTAGAACTCGGGGCAGATCCAGATAAGGGTTCGGGGAGGGGCGTGAAGTGTGTGTGTGTGGGGTGGGGGGGGGGGTGGGGGTCAGTCAGACCTCTATTAAATTCAAAATTTCATATGAAATTTTGGATCAACTTGATAAATTTTGGTTACCGTTATTAACCCTTAATATTCACACCCTCTACTCTTTATCTTATACATCTCTTCAACAAGTCCATTTAACTACCTGTGAATGTGTGTAAAAGTGTTGGGTAAGGGCAAAACAGTGTTAATCCTGTTCAGTTTACACTGTTTGCTCAGACCTGTCTGTCCAAATACAGTCGAATCTCGTTATCTCGAACTCGCTTTTTTCGAATTACCGCTTATCTCGAAGTGAAAATCAGGTCGCTGTTTTAACATGAAACTATGATAACAGATAACAAAATAATGTGGAAAAGAGGAGAAATTGCTCCCCAGGAGCAATTTCTCCTCTTTTCCACAATATTTTCAGTATAACTATTTTCAAGAGTCAAATTACATACTCATTTGTGAAATGTTGTTGTTTTATTTATCTTTTTGCCTCAATTCTGCAATTCTGATATGTCGATATACTGATATCTCGAAGTATTTCAGAGAGTCCTTTGGACTTCGAGATAACGAGAGTCGACTGTACGTAGAGCAAGAACGGCAGTTTGATCAAATCGAGCCACCTCAGAAATCATCATGAATCCGCCCCTGAAACTACCATCGTTGTTTAGTAAACACTCAGGATCTTCTCGCCCCCAAATAAAGGTAAAAAAAAAACAAAGCAGAATTCGATTTTCAAAATAACCAGGATGAGCTCAGTGATTCCAAAGGAAATAAAATATAACCTGCATTATGATCATGTACGGGTAGACTTTTGACGGCCGACACACGGCACCAAACCACCAACAGTAAAGTCCCATCCACCCTCTGGCACATATAACCGAACACGCCTTCCCGGCTCTTTATGGTAAGTATTTATCTAAGACAAAGGCCGAACAGTTGAAAAGCAAGACTTTTCAGAGAAATTGTTGGTGAAACATATAATACACATGTGATTATACAGCCATGCTTGGAAACCGTAACAAGTCTTCTTTTATACCACAATATATATAGCTTACTTGTTAACTGCTTTCGAGGTTAAATGATACCTTTTTTATTATCTTGTCTTACTCATAGAATTATCCTAATAGGCTATTATTAAAGCAAACTCATTAAACATTATTATTCTATATTGTTTTATTCACTTTTCAATACGCAGTAGGCAATAAACAAAAAAGAGACCAAGGTTTAAAGCTTAAAGTATTAATGACACGTTATATGGCTACAAATGTTCGAAAGTAGGGGAAAATGTGCTGTTAAAAAGGATAAAAAATGAAAATAATTCATATAGAGGACATTTGCTCTTTAGGAGTGATTACCATAAATATAATCATCGAGTGTGATGAAAATATCAGTATTCTCACGAGGGCGAAGAACGAGTGAAAATTTGAATGGTTTCATCACACGACATGAAAACATTTATGGTATTCACGAAAAACAGGTACATTTTCTTTTTATTTTGTTGTTTTCATGCTTTAGCATTTCTGACGTCATCACTGACATTGCCAAACAAAATAGAAACATAATGACTTCGACATTGTGCGCTTACCACAAAGAAAAAAAATCGTCGAATCGAAATAACTTTGATACCAGAATGTTCCTTACTTTCTAACTAAGAAAATGCATACCCAACTTGGAAATTTAGTTCAGAAACAAAACAATTAGTCATACAATATCTGAAGTTAAAGCTAACATTTGTTTTTAAAACAATAAAGAAAGCCAGTAATCCAAAGCAAGGAATGAAAATATATATCATATCAGTCACTAGTGAAATATATTCGCATTATTTCACTAGTGATTGTTAACACTTTTATTTTCACCAGATATACACTTATTTAAATAAACAATTGAATAAATACATTTATTGCTCAAAGTTGATTGTTGTTCTCTTATATGCATGTTTTCTTTCTAAGTTTTTCACCGCGCAATATCTTACTCAACCGCACTGTTTTTACTCGGATGATCAGCAATGGCGATTGACAGAGATTAACTTACTGGCTGAATTATTCAGTACACTAGACCAGGGACATATAGTCCGCTTATACTGTAAGTTTGGGACATAGTAAGATCTTTTGTGGCGAACGGTGAGACTGTATGGATAATGCTGATCTGATCGTTACAGTTTGCAAACGTGCTGCAATTTGAGGATATGTACTTCTGACGTGCGCCCAGCAAAGACTTGATACGCGCAGTCTGATCGGAGTCTTCACTGCGCACATTTGATCCATTGTTATTCACAGAGTGCCAATGAAGGTTGGTCATACGGCGCTATTGCGCAGGCTGATACGATTTTCCACTAAGCACCAATGTCAGAAAGTCCAGTATCTCACGTTTTGGCTTATGTCATCTTGTAACTCTTTCCGGGAACATAACAGTAGATATGTTATTTTCCTTCTTTGTTGTTGTTGTTGTTATTGTTGTTGTTTTTATCTCATATGATTTTGAAAGTGTTTTCCTGTTTACTGCTAAGTACGGACAAAAACTTATATTCTAGTAACATGTTTAGCATAGATTTGTTTACTTTCAAAGATCTGTGATAAGAGATAATACACGTTACTGTGCTTTTGGACATCTTCCAGAAGATCGTTTCTGCTTGGTGCTTTACACAGAAGAAGTTAATTTGCAAATTCTTGCCTCAACACAAAACCTCAACACAAACAAATTCTTGTCATGACTAAATGCAAAAACCATTTGTCGTAACTACCTATGCATAAAAAACGTTTATTCTAGTTATTGGGTTTTTAAGCATTAAATGTTTTCACTTTTTCCATAGTAAAACTGAACGCAAATTATGCAGAAATTTGTCGGGTATGTCACTTTTAGGTAGATTTTCAACAATTTCCGCTTGCTCATGTTTTCTGAAATTTCACAATATTGTTGTGAAATAGCAATAATTCAAATTCAGCAAAGAAAAGTAAGTAATATTTTCATAGACAAAAATTCCAGAAAATCACTTTATTGTAAAAATTGCATAGGTCAGATCAATTTTTGGCCGTAAATATAAGTTTAGGGTACATATTTGAAAACAAAACACACAAACTGTAAAGAAAAATGGTTTCTGATAAGATACGGTCAATAAGAACAAAATATTTTCTTGTAAAATAAAACGCTAAACAAAAAAATGTCTTTCCGAGTGATGTCGAGAGGACAGATCTACTGCAATTGCCAAACCTTTTAACCCTTGTCCTGCTGAATAAATTAAGATGCCACACCCACTTCTAATTGTCAGCCAGTCAGATGCCTTGATCTACATTGTTGATATAAATTCACATACTGAACTGCAAACAGGGCTGATCCAGATCAGTTGGTTTCTTCAGAACACACTGTTTGCAAAGGCAGGGCATATCCGGGCTCAGCAGGACAAGGGTTAGCCTAAAGATGTTCCGTTTTAAAGTTTTATGCGCTAAATTTCAATATAATCAAATCATTTTAAAATTTGTTTGTTTTTCCCCGAAAATAGGACTTAACATTTCGAGCAAATCTTCGCGCATGAACTATCAAGTCCTGTATTAACAATATAATTGTTTAATACCGTATTCGACCTAATTACCGCACATACCCCTATAAGCGCACAGTCAAGCAGTTCCGTAGTCTTCAGATTACAGCCAGTGTACTTTTTGTCTACTTCTTTATAAAGGCATATGTTGTGGGTACTCATTTGAATTGCATCGACTTGTCGATGCAATTCAAATGAGTACCCACAACATATGCATTTTTAAGACAATCAGACAAGAATTCGCATAATCATCAAATACGTCATTTTCTGATTTTTTTTGTTTTAAATGTACCCTTAATAGTATATTTTACAACAACTGAGTGTTCCCAGTAATTTTGAAAAACCTAAGCGCACAGTGCGGTAATTAGGTCGAATACGGTATTTAAACTCAGCACATTAAGAGTTTTTATCTTTCATTGTCTACAAAATATGTCATAAGCGTATTTAGGGTTAAGCGTTTCCTTATTTGAAGCTTCATTATGAAAACAAACCTATTCAAATATACTGAAAAATTTTACTATCAAAAACTAAAAAAAATCAGATACAAATTCTGATATTTTTCATATTTCTACTCAAAACATAGATTGTGGTTACTCGTTAGAACCGCCTCGGCGAGGCGGTTCTAACGAGTACCCACAATCTATGTTTTTAAGCAGAAATACGAAAAATAATCTATACCCTTGTAAACCCCAGTTTTACTATATAAATGTGGGGTTTAAGGGGGTCAACATTATATAGGCATGTTTTCGTGATGATTTATGACTTAACCATAACAACTTTATCAGGGCCCAGGTTTACAATCATTCCTCAAGTTTAGGTCGAACTTAACTTTGAGGGCTGAGATTTGCACATCATATTTTATCTTTTCTTCACAAAATAGCTGAATTTCAACGATGAAACGGATTAGTATATTTAGACATAGACTAATACAAAACTACTCATTTTTAGTTAACTTTAAATATCTCATTTTATGTGTTAAAATTTCAGGCCTTAAGTTAAGGTACAGCTCAACTCTAAAGAAACGATTGTAAACCTGGGTCCTGGTCTTTGAGCCGAGGGACTTTGTGGGTCAGTACAGTGCAACCATGCTAGCATTGTACTTAAATCTATATATGACCGTTATCGGACCATCAGGTTCTACCATTCTACTTCAATCTATATAGAACCGTTATCGGCCTGTCGGGTTTCGTGACGGGCCAATAACGGTCCGATAAAAAAAAGGATTTATGTAGAATGCTAGCTGTGAAAATAGCATGTCTAGCCAATGTGATTATTTTTTTATTTTTTTTTTTTTTTTTTTTTTTTTTTTCAGAAAAAGTGGAATATTGTGGGACTGAACAACCCACCCAGCATGCTGCTTAAATCTATATCGAACCGTTATCGACCGTTATAGTCAGATATAGAGTTAAGTAGAATGCAAGCTGAGAATATAGTACAGTATAATCTCAATGACTCGAACCCGGATGGCTCGTTTACCGGATGATTCGAACTCTTTTTTCAATCCCTACAAAATCCTTCCAATAGCTCAAGAAAAGAAATATTTAGGATTTTTTCTTATTTTATCTTGGTATCGTATGTTGTGTGTAATTAGAATCGCCTCATTGAGGCGATTCTAACGAGTACATTCAACATACAATCATTGTGTAGAAAATCGAAAAGATTACCCTAAATTATCGTTATTTGCTTCCTGAACTGGTGCCATGATTAACCCTCAGTGGCTCGAACTACTCATGTCTCGAAAAAATTTCCATGGTCCCAAAGATGTTCGAGGCATTGCGGTTCGACTATATATTGATTATTTTTTAGGACAATGGCGTACGTTATCAAAAGCACTAAAAAGAATGTCAATCTGCCTTACCTGCCAAAAGATGGTACTTTGAAATCTGGCCTACACGTTGTTCTTGACAGATATCAGGAGAAATACGAAACAGAACTTCACGCCATTTTGAAACATGTTGTTAACGAGGAAGGAAATAGCTACCCACAAGAGGACATGACGAGTCTAGATGATTTTCGCGCTTACTATTTGTCACATGACGTTTTTGTTGTCCTTGACCGAGAGACGGAAGAGGTTTTGGGTGGCTTTTATATTAAACCAAATTTTCCGGGACGATGTTCTCATATTTGTAACGCAGGATTTATCGTGAAAACCACAGCACGTGGTTCCGGAATTGGATCTTTTATGATGGAGAACTATTTGCTGTTGGCACGTGACCTCGGATACAGAGCTAGTTTCTTTAATCTCGTATTTGTGACAAATAAAGCGTCGGTAAATCTATGTCGTAAATTTGGCTTCACGGAAATAGGCGTTGTTCCCCAGGCAGGAAACCTCAAAGACTTAGGATATACAGACGCTCTTCAGTTTTATTTTGATTTGACAAAAAGTGAAGAAACAATGTGAATAATTATTGAATAGATTCTAATACATCCCGAAAACAAACCTATATAATTTTGACACCCTTTAACCCCACTTTTATATAGTAAATCTGGGGTTTAAAGGGTACACATTATTTTTCTTATTTCTGCTCAAAAACATAGATTGTTGGTACTCTTTAGAACCGCCTTCGTGAGGCGGTTCTAACGAGTACCATTATCTATGTTTTGAGTGGAAATATGAAAAATATCAGAATTTTTCATCTGATTGTTTCCTTTTTTGGTTGTAAATTTTCCAATATATTTAAATAGGCGTGTTTTAGTAATGGATATGACGCTTGAGAGCAATAAACACACTCTCAAACCTGAAAATAGTCGAAGCGTCAAGTTATATGACGGTCACTGATGAGGTCTTATTGGCCGAAACTTGCTAATCTGGGTCAGACCATTACGAAAACACGCCTATTCGAATATATTGAAAATTTCACCATCCAAAAACTGAACGTTTTCAATAAAAAAAATCTGATATTTTACATATTTCTGCTCCAAACATAGATTGTGGGTACTCGTTAGAACCGCCTTGCCGAGGCGGTTCTAACGAGTACCCACAATCTATGTTTGGAGCAGAGATAAGAAAAATAATGTTTACCCCTGTCAACCCCTATTTTACTATATAAAAGTGGGGTTTAAGGGGGTCAAAATTATATAGGTACGTTTTCGTGATGCTAGCTAGTTTCGGCCAATAAGACCTCATCAGTGACTATGTATTTTTTAACAAATCACGGGATGGGCTTAGAGAACACACATGACCTGTAAATATAAACTACACTATAGTGAAGCACGGGGAGACGTTTTACAGAAGGATAACAAAACAATTCTGAGCTCATGAAATTATATTCTCCTTAACATTTAAACACCGAGTTTCTGACAGTGGCTCTTGCATCTATGCAGGTGGACACATTCATTGTTGCAAAATCCAATAACAGAATGGCAAACAGTGTAGATCCTGATGAGATGGCTAGTAACGAGCCGTCTCATCTGGATCTACACTGTTTGCAAAGGTATCTGTATTGGTCTGCAGGGATGAAAGGGTGAAAGCCCTGTATTACACCTAAAACTACTTATAACACACTCGCTAGACCTTTGGCAATTTTTTGAAATCAGTGAAGATTTCGACATCATTTTTAGCATAGTGAAAAAACTATATTTCACAAGTTATGGTGTAAAGATAAGGAGAATTAGATTTTCTGTTTTCGTGTCTCAGCTGTTTAATCGCATTTAAAAAGTTGCACATTGTAATCTTGTTACTTGTATGATAATTACAACAGAAAGTTTCCATTTCATTCACATACTTTTTTTAAAATAATGAGCTGATTTGATATAATGGTAAATTCTTTTGAGACTTGTATTCCATTCTAGGCTTGTGGTTGATTCAATGTCTGGTTTGACCACGACTGGCTTGAATTCCAGCTTGGCAACGACTACGCGATATACCTGAGACATGTGCGATGTGTCATTTCGAGTACTCTTCTAATATTACTGATCACATCCAAAAGATGTTCGATGGGTTGAGATCAGGAGAACTGTAAGGCCAGGGCAATAGGCTCACTCTGTTTGCGTGCAGGAACGTCATCGTTGTGCAGACAGAATGGCTAAGCGTCCCATCTGCATGAGACGTACCTCCCTCACCACCCCGCCCACCCCAATGCAAACGGGCCTAAGTGTCTCATCTTGGTAGCTAGCTGCGCTCAAGTTCCAGCGAACTGCGACACCACCGCCCCAAAATCATCTATTACCCACCCCAAAGTGGACCTCAATTTGCGTTCAATGCACGTTTCTGATTATTGTTCGACAGAAATACCGTTAGACCGACATCGGTGTGACTGGCACCAATGTCAGTACTTCTTTAAGCTGGTTCAGCGTTAAAGTATGATCTCAGATACAAAGAAACACTCAGTGTTAGAATATTGATAGAGTAGTCACATTTTAACCTTTTCAACCCTCAGTTTCTTGAATAGACTACTCCATCTTTGAATTTGGACACATCCATTGTTGCCAAAAGAGTGTCTGTCAGATATCAAGAAAAAAATGGCAAACAGTATAGATCAAGATGAGCCGTCTCATCTTGATCTACACTGTTTGCAAAAGTGTCTGTCTTGGTCTACAGGGCTGAAATGGTTAATCAGTAAAGAGATGGCATTGCATCAAACAAATATCGATTTTATTGCTGGTATGCAACTTTTGAAGAAACAAAGTGGGCGGGGTGTCTCAGAAGCTGATTAGAAATAATTCTGAAGCCAGTCGAAATGATATTCTTCTAATATTTGATGAAAAGATGTATTTATGCATGCTTTTGCTCTGCTAAAACTTTCATACCGATATCTTTACTGGTTATTAAAAATCGCCAAAAGTCTGTCGGGTCCGTTAGAATTGTCTTTAACCCTTTCAACTCAGCAGACAAAACCAAATAGTGCTAACAGTGACGGTCCAGTGAGACGGTAACGAGTCGTCCCATCTGGATCTACACTGTTTGCCATTCTAGTTTTGACGATAGACTGAAACCCGTGTTTGTATAAGTAGACATGTCCTACTTCAGCATGGAATAGTCCACTTCAGAAACTCGGGGATAAAATACATTTTAACGTAGTCATTTCAAATAATGATAATTTGATCAAGTTCCAGACATATTTGTAATATTGCAATCATTAAAGACATAAAACGAAGATGTGTATCGGTCATTATTGCATAACCGGCGAAAAGCCGTATATTAACAAGGCAATTCACGCGTTGTTAATGCATGGCTACGCAACTTTCAATATGCTCGTACCGGGGCCACAAAATTGCTGCCGTCACGAGATGTGTACTGCCCTGTTCCAGAACGAGCATAATCCGTGGAAATAGCGTTCGCGCGACATCGATGAAAAGGCGAAACAAAATAGTGCAAAAATAACGCGAAATGTAGCAAATGTTTTCAGTTTTTTTTTGCAATAAGAGCGATCGAACATGGTTTTTCAATGCATTAACATTCTCCAGGTCCCTTGGGAGGTGTTGAAAATCGCGGCCTTCGGTCTCGGTTTTCAACACCTCCCAAGGGACCTGGCGAATGTTAAAGCATGAAAAACCATATTTGATCCCTATATTATCACTGATAAGAGACTGGGTACGGATAAGAGACTGCGTACAACAAACCTACTATACTGCCAATATATGATAGACAGGTAGAGGTTCAATAGAGGAATTAAGTACTGCCTAATTTGTCTAATCCATAGATAATATCCGCTCCAAAGTGTTTATTACCCTACAGAAAGCCTCTTTACTACCCCTGCTGGGATGTCATAATTACTTCTTTATTGCACGCCTTTGATCTCGCTTGCATATGCCTACATGTAGGTAGGGGAAATAAAATCAATTATGGGTGGTACCACTTTCGGTCTCATCTTAGCTATTAAAGACAGAAACAATTCTTTTTTTCTGATATTTAACGAACCAAGGAATAGTATGATAAACAGTTGAGTCGCAAAGTCTGAAAATGTATCTAATCAGAGTCTTTACTGGGCGCATTTTGTGCAGGATGATTTGTCGTAAAAACGTACCTTCTGACATACATGTGCGCCCAACCAAGTCTCAATATTTGAGTCTTGGTTGGTCGCACATGTCAGAAGGACCGATTTTACTCGTAGCGGATCATTTGATTCCTAACTGTGACAATATTTGATCCCTAACTTTATTTTTTCTCCACCTGTAAACAGTGATGACGCCAACCGTACTGCACATTTACACAATTTCTCCAGGGCTCCGTTGTATATGCGGACAGCAATGGCCCAGATCAACCTGCGCATCCGACAATTTTTCACCTACACTCAGAGACAATCGACCCACCAGTGCTATCAGTGCTTGATTTGAAGTACAGAATTACACCGTCACTGTTTACGAGTAAATTGAAAAAATGTTGAGAGTGCTGTTAAACGTTAAATGCAATATTTGCTTTTCAGCTTCTTGTCTCAACATGGGAGTCCAGATTAACCTCTATTCTGCTATGAGTAAGTACATAAATAAGCAAATAAATGAATAAACCAATCAATCAATCAATCAATCAATAAACGGTAATAAAAAGTGCCTTATGGTATGCGCCTAGGAAATACAAATAGGTCCGCGCATCGATGCAGTCCGATCACAGTATTGACACTCAGCCTGTAACAGAACCTGGAAATGTTGAGTACAATGCAATGCCAAGGGGGATGGGGATTATAGAGCAAATCTAGCTTGATTGCTCAAAAGCCAAGTCCGGGCAACTCGTATAATTTGCATAAAGCCAAGATGGCCACCAGATGCCATCTTGAAAACAAAAAAAAAAAAAAAAAAAAAAAAATTAAATAACTGTCATGGAATGGCGTATAATATGTTATATAGAATCTAATTCTGAAGTTAGTTTTGCATGTTTATGTACCGGAAGAACCAAATCCAAGATGGCCGCCAGATGGCATCTTGAAAAAAAAAACTTTTTAAATAATTATCATGGAATGGCGTATAATATGTCTTATTAGGGGTTTGCTAGTATGCAGAATTCAATTCGGGTTACATTTTTGCATTTTGATATATCGAAAGAACCAAATCAAAAATGGCCGCCAGACTGAAATACCTACTTCTGGCAGCCAGATACCATCTTGAAAAAATGACGAATTAGTTTCGAATTATCTGGATAATGAGTAGGATAAAGATTAAGCCTAGCGCAAAGGAGATATTATATATTTGTTTGTCTGTCAGGCGTAAAAAAAAAAGTAGTTGCATTTCCACTAACCCGACCGACCCTGTTTCAAACACCCGACTCTGCTCCATTTTTTCTCTAGAAAAGAACAGGAACGGGCCTGTAATTTTATAAAAATACAGGTATTTTGTTGAGGGTCGGTGCTTTACTTTTTTATTTTGCATTTTACTGATAAAAAATAGCAGAGTCGGGTGTTTAAAACAGGGTTGGCCGGGTTAGCGGAAACACAGCTATTTTTTTACGCCTGACAGACAAACAAATATATGATGATATCTCTTTTGTGCTAGGCTTAATCTTTATTCCCACTCCGACATTATCCAGATAATCCGAAACTAATTCATCAGCAGCAACGTCTCCTCCATCCGCAATATCTTGTTCCAGACCATCATCAGAATCATCTTCAAGACTGTTATTGATGTCCTCTGTTCCGGGCCCCTCCTCTGCAGCTGGGACAATGTCTCTGTTTGTATCGAGTGGGTTTAAGCAGTCCTCTCCGTCATAACAGTTACAGAATGTTGTGCATGACAGGGGCTGCTTGTGACAACCACATGCCTCAGTTAAGCACTTCTTACCATGCGCTTTACACTGACAACGAATCACATCAAGTAACTCAGGTGAAGTTGGATTGCCTTCAGCAATGACCTGAACAGGAATATTATCTCGAAACTCCCACCTACCAAACTGTATAATATCTGCTGACTCATCATTGGCAATAGGCTGCTTTCCACAACACGACTTGAAGATGAGCTTGAAGTATGTGTTGCATAAGATTGGCAGATGTCGGAGGTAGCGCCATCCCTGTAGGATTTCTCTTTTTCTTTGTAAACAGTGTGAAGCAAACAGATTCCAAGGATGTTCCCGTGGCTGACCATATAAAGCCATATACACATATATATATAAAGGTAGTATGTGTTTTGTCTGATAAAAGTGTGCATTGAACTGAGGAGTGGTTCGAGACGGTCATGTCTGAATCATTGGTATTATATGTACAACTATGACCCACCTTCACGCGGCCCGTAATGATTCATGGATGTGTTGAAGACCTCCATGCGGACTGAACAAATATATGTTTTTACCACAATGGAAGCTGAGGGAGAGGGAGGGAGAGGGTTGGGATCCCGTATAGCTAGCTTAAGCATCCGACCTCCCCCAACCCCAGAAATTTATTACTGGCCGTTCCAAAGCGGTACTTTCATTGTGGATATTCCGTAGTGTTTCACTAACAAATGTTTCTCTTTTAATAATTATTAAGGCTGGCACAATTAATCGGATAATCCATTAATTGATCGCTAAATTCCACAAAAATGATTATCGTTACAGATTTGCTAATAATCGATTATTTAATTTCTGTGTCTCTTACTTTCCGTATTTACCCATAGTATTCAGACACCTCAACTCCTTACCATACTTAATCTAAAATTTGAACAAGTACAGCTTACTATCCAATATTGTGTCTAAAAATAGCTGGAAGAGTGGCAAACAATGTAGACCCTGATCAGACGCCACGTTTGCGGCGTCTCATCTGGGTCTACACTGTTTGCTCAGGCCTGTCAGATCAAATACATTCAGTAAAGTACAACTTATGGTAAGAGTCATGCTTAGACAGACAGATAAAATTATGACTAAATCTTCAGTAATTACTAATCGATTATCGATCGTAATGGCAGCACTGATAATCGATTATTTTTTCAGCTGCGATTAGCCAGCCCTATCTGTAGTGTTTCACTAACAAATGTTTTGTCTTTTAAGAATTACGTAAGTGAACGATATATTCAATTGAGTTTGGGTAACAGAGTTGCCACCTTTTTGGGAAAGGACTACCAGTTCCGCTTGCGGTCTGTTTTTTGTGGCTGTTTAATTGTATTTGTCTGTCTCCCTTTGATGTAGAAGACGATGTGAATCTGATTGCATCAGTTCCTGAGTCCACTTATTTACTTTTCATTTAAAATATGATATATGTTAGATACATTCTAGATACTGATTATGAGAGAACTTTTGATAAAATCTTTACATAATTTTACCGTTTCATCGCTGAATTTATGAAATGGAATTTTCCCTCTTTGAACTTGGATGTTCCCCCTGCTGCATATAGGGTTAACAAAGTGAATATTGAATTACAAACAGTTTAGAATCTGATGAGACGGCTCATCATGAGCCGACTCATCAGGATGAACACTGTTTGCAAAGATATCTGATTTAGTCTCTAGGGCTGAAAGGGTTAAATAAAAATTACGGAAAGAACGGGTAAACTTTCTAAAACAAAGCATTGGGTTTCCCATTTCGCGTACATATCTAAGTCAAAGATTAGACCCAGTTCTAAGGTGCAAATTCAACAATAGGCATATAAAAGTGTTTTATATAATCACTGATCTAACCCAGATGTATTATCGTGTTAATCCTTTGTAGATTAAGAATTGTACTTAGACCTTATCCGTTGGATTTTGGGACCATTTCAGATTAGGGCATTATTTTTCTGATCTTTGATCAATCGGGCAGAATCAAATGAAAAAAAAACAAAAACGGCAACGACAGGAAAGCTTCCTTTGGACATGTGCGCCCAGCGAAGATTCAGATCAGCCTGCGCATTCGCGCAGTCTGTTTAGAATCTTGACTGGGCGCATTTTGGATAGCCAAGGATGAAGTTTCTTCACGAGGATGCGCAGGCTGATTTGAGTCTTCGTTGGGCTCACATATTAGAAAGTACGTTTTCTCGCGTCATTGCTCAAATTTATTGAAAAGTACGAAAAAAAGTTTGCAAAGCGGAGTTTATGAATCCGCGATCACTGTTCACGATCACTGCGCATATCATTATAGAGTATTTTAGAAAGAAAGGAAAAAACAGTTTCAAAAAGAGAGGTCATTAATCAGCCAGCGCGTAAGAGCAGGATAATTTATCTTGGCTTTTCGTCTCTGGAGACACATAAGATCCTTTTGTGTTTGGAATGGCCTAATCCTAACCCTTAATTAATATGCGACAATTAGCAAGACACATAACACATTACATGTGCAAACTGCAAATACGTAGATCAGCTTGTGCATAAAAAATCAGAAAGTCACTCTTTTTGGTTCTATAATGCCAGGGCATTATGTAACAGAACTCTGCATGGCCTATTCAGACTACCCGGATATTCATTGATCTGAATTAACCTCAGCGTATTAGCTAAGACACGTCATATGAAAACCAGCATTCAGGGCATATGCGGAGAGCTAAGGCCAAAATCATCTGTGCAGGCTGATCTGGCCCTCGCTGTCTGGTTACAGAAAGAGAGGGTATAGCAGAATATGTCAATACATAGCACGTGTCCTTGTCAAACTGTGAGGCTTCGCTTGCTGATCTAGATATTTAATGTTGTTTGCAAATGCCATGAACACACTTTTTCTCATGGCGCGTTTCAAAGTAAGGTACCTTTTCTGGTTACCGCGGGTCACCGTTTACTGAAGTCTGGTGAAATAGAATCTAGTTGGACTAATTTTTGAGGAAACAGGGAATGATCGAAATTATAAATAGTACAACACAATTTTACTTGGCTGCGAAGAAGAATAAACCCCTTAAGCGCCACGCAAAATTTGTAGCAGACGACATTCTATTCAGAGAAAATAAGTCTTGATGTTTCATTGAAGCAGACAATTCACATGAAATGTCAAGTCTTATATTTTTTGAAAAATGGTAAAACAAGCAAAAAGCCATCTACTGCAGTTGTGACTGGCGCTTTAAGGGTTTATATTACGGAGACAGCGGACTGACTTGTTGTTGTAAGGGAAACGATCAAATCTCTTGGTTAAAAATGTTGGTTTCAATATGGTGGTTATTTGCTGGAATTGTACTGCATGTTTGCTTTTTACCGGAAGTACAATGCCAAACAATGCCTACAGGATGTACATATGATTCCGGTATGTTTGAGTGTGATTTTAGTGTTCTGGATGGAAATGGAGACATACCCCTACAGGCCACACTCTTCGATCCGATTCCACAGAGACTTCGACTAACGAATCTGCCATCTAGTCTAACGTACTCGATCTTCGACACCGACTTCAGCAACCTGTCGGATTCCAGTTACGACGAGAATTACCCTGCCACGCTGGAGCTTAAATGCACCCACAGCAGTAATTCGAGTACGACCCTCACTATGGCTCCCGGTTTCCTCGCAAACATGGGCCACGTACAAGATTTTAAAATCACCAACTGTGAAATAGGCAATATTCCAGCCAGCGCTTTTTCAGAACTAGGTAGTCTGGATCGATTTGCCTTTGAAAACGGCAGCATTGCCTCCATGGATGCAAACATGCTCGACGGCATTTATATCTGTAGAAATTTGTCTACCATTCCAAGATTTCACACCCACACAGGAGAGTTCTCAGTTAGGCATACCAAATTCAGGGGATCTCTTCCTTCAGGTCTTTTTACAAGCCAGACAGAATTGTACTCAGTCGTCTTGGAGGTAAGTTGTTCTAGCATTATTTTAACATACGGTTTTATATACATCTTATTCCAAAACCATGTGCATAAACACAGACATTTCAAGTAGCATTGATATTCAATAAATATTGTCTTCCACCCCTGCCTATCTATCTATCTATCTATCTATCTATCTATCTATCTATCTATCTATCTATCTATCTATCAGTTTGTCCAAACGAACATTTAGTTTGAAAAGTTCTTTTGGCCGAGATTATGAGGTTTAATCCGATTAAAATCATTCTCTCTCTCTCTCTCTCTCTCTCTCTCTCTCTCTCTCTCTGTAATTCCCTGTCTTTCTCTCTCTTTCTCATTGTCTGTCTCTCTTTCTGCACTTACATGTTTTTTTTCTGTCTCTTTTTCTCTGTCTGTCTCTCTCTTTCTGTATTTCGCAGCCTGTGTCTGTCTGTCTGTCTCTCTCTGTATTTCTCTACCCGTATGTCTGTCTCTTTCTCCCTCTCTCTCTCTCTGTCTCTCTCTTTGTAAACCTATAAAAGTTCGCGCCATCAATTAAGCCACAACGCAGGAAAAGATTCAGATCAGCCGGTGCATTTGCGCAGTCTGATCAGAATTTTCACTGAGCGCATTTTGGTAAGTCGAGGATTCAATGTTTTGCCATGCAGACAATAAAGACTGATCAGACTGTGCAGATGTACAGACTGAGTTGAGTCTTCGTTGGGCACACATGTCAGATGGTTATCATTTGACAACTTTCGCAGTAGTACTCGTTATCTTGTTTGTTGACAATGGATTTAGTTTGAATGAATAATAAATTGAGCCGGGGCACAGCACGTCCAACAGGATCGCAAGTGCACTAATCGAAGACAAAGATCAATCTGTGCATCCACTCAGGCTGACCTGGGTTTCTCTCTCCACCTGAAGACGCTTTGGATCCTTCGCTACCCACAGAAAGCCCTGCGAAGACTCAGATCAGACTGCGCGGATGCGCAGTCTGATCTGAGTCTTCGCTGGGCGTCATGCACCCTTGCAGAATATGCTGCGTCTCAGCTCAATTTATTTTTCAATTATTTTATCAGGGTATGGAGCTGACGTCAATTAGTGCCAGTCAGTTTTCTGGCAATCCAAATCTCCGTTTCCTATCGATTGGCTGGAATGATCTTACAGATATCCCCGCCGGATTGTTTGATGGCTTGAACAGTTTAGGAGAAATTAAACTCTATGGCACGACACTGTCCTGCTCGTGTGACAGTCTCTGGTTTATGAACTACGTAGATAGCAACTACTTATCACTATTTGGAGACATTGTCTGTAATGATGGAGATTATATAGGTAAGTGTGTTGTAAAACTTGTTTTCCGTATTTTGCCTAAATATTGGGACCATAACTTCTCAACGTACTTAGTCTAAAAGTTAAATGTCCAAAAATAAATTTATAGAGAGTTGAGATAGCAGTAAGCTCGGCATAACTGGGTTAATGATGTGGTTATGACGTTACTTACTCTAAAAATGACCGCTTGCATGACAGCATTTTCTAAATCTTCGAATTTTAATATTTTACATATTTTCCGCTGATTTTAATAAAATGTTCTTCAAAATGCCAAGCTTGAAACTTTGATGAGTGTCTTAAAGCTAACAAATTACTATGTCTTTGTCTCAGCGTATTGCCTTAAAATAATATTTTATGTCATTGCTTCAAATTATTATCCTGCGGCAATATATAATCGTAATATCTATAAATACATTAATGTACGTAGAAATGGTCACAATACAGTGAACCCTCGTTACAACGACAAAATTTGTTCCCAAAGACGTTGCCGTTAAAATGAATTTGCTTTGTACAGAGTACTTAATGAGCATATTGCTATGTAAGAAAGGTCTAGTTGCTCATTTCCTAAATTTAAAGTACTAAATACAATATTCTTGCATAATTTGTGACTAATTGTTACCCCTAAAGCTAAGGTTTCGTGACAGTCAAATCGTCATTGTAACGAATTTTGTCGATGTATCGAGTGTCGGTATAAAGAGGGTTCCCGAGGTACCGAAAGAAGAAGAGACGAGGGGCAAATAATAGGACACAACGGCATAGTTGAAATAATTGATATACACTCAAAGATCTACAATAGAGGAGCCGTCCTGGAACTGTCAGCTGAAACAGGCTAAATGGCAATCTGAAGAAAGAGCAAAAGAAAACGTTAAGATAACTGCCAATTGGCAAACAGTGTAAACACAGGTCCGACGTCGCAAAGCGTGACATCTGATCACGATCTACACTGCTTGCATTAAATATAGGAATTTCAATAAAACATAGTAAAAATTAAAAAAAAAATAAACAGGCACCCATTCTATTGGAAATGGACCATTCCAAAGAGTAAGGTGTAAGAGTCCACACGGCATAAATGGTTTCATTTCCCATGTGACAGTCTCTGATTTAGTACCTACGTAGATAGCAACTACTTATTCAAACAATATGTTTTCTTTTTTCTGATTGTAGATAAACTGGCTAAGCGATACTACCATGCAAACTGTGCCTCCAGTAGTCAGGATGTCGAATGTGATGGTAAGTGTAAGTGCTATCAGCTGTTGTATTCATATATATTCAGTTAACAAAGTTGCCACCTTTTAGGGTGCGAACTGCCAATTCTGCTTGCTATCTGTTCTTTTTGTGGCTATTTACTTTGTATGTGATGGTAATAGTAGCTGATACATGTATCGAGCATTCCATTAATGATGCTGAATGTGATGGTAAGTGTTGTTGATATCGAGTATCGATGGTAAGTGAAGGTGGTATAGGGTATTGCATAAATGAAGTTAAACTTGATGGTACATGTAAGTGTGGTTGATATCGGGTATTCCATTTATGGTGTTGAACGAATGGTAATTGTGGTTGATATCGGATATTCCATTTATGGTGTTGAACGAATGGTAATTGTGGTTGATATCGGATATTCCATTTATGGTGTTGAACGAATGGTAATTGTGGTTGATATCGGATATTCCATTTATGGTGTTGAACGAATGGTAATTGTGGTTGATATCGGATATTCCATTTATGGTGTTGAACGAATGGTAATTGTGGTTGATATCGGATATTCCATTTATGGTGTTGAACGAATGGTAATTGTGGTTGATATCGGATATTCCATTAATGGTGTTGAACGAATGGTAATTGTGGTTGATATCGGATATTCCATTAATGGTGTTGAATCCATAAATGGTGTTGAATGTAATTGTAAGCGCAGCTGACATCGAGTATTCCATTAATGATATTGAAAGCGATGTTAAATGTACGCGGTATAAGGTGTTGCATTAATGGTGTTGAACGTAATGGTAATTGTGGTTGATATCGGGTATTCCATTAATGGTATTGAACATAATGGTAATTGTGGTTGATATCGCTATTCCATTTATGGTGTTGAACGTGATGATAAATGTGGTTGATATCAGATATTGCATCAGTGGTGTTAAATATAATGGTAAGTGTAGTTGATATCGGCTGTTACATTAATGATATTGAAAACAAAGCAGAGAAACAGAAAATATAAATCGTTCCTGATAATTTTCTGTTTCTCTGCTTATATACCTATATAATTTTGACCCCCTTAAACCCCACTTTTATATAGTAAAACTGGGGTTTACAGGGGTATACATTATTTCTCTTATTTCTGCTCAAAAACATAGATTGTGGGTACTCGTTAGAACCGCCTCGTCGAGGCGGTTCTAACGAGTACCCACAACCTATGTTTTGAGGAGAAATATGAAAAAGTATCAGATATTTTTTATCTGAAAATTTTCATTTTTTGGTGGTAAAATTTTCAGTATATTTGAATAGGCATGTTTTCGTAATGTCTGCGGTTCTAACAAGTACCCACAATCTATGTTTTGAGCAAAAATATAATTAAAAAAAAAAGAAATATCAGGGTTTTTTATCTGAAAATTTTCAGTTTTTGGAAGTGATTTTTTTCTTTATGTTTTGAAAGGTGTGTTTTCGTAATATCGTATAAGGAAAAAAATATGGACAAGAAAGCGTCGTATAAGTAAAGCATAAAAAAAAACGTGTAAGTAAAACATGAAAAAAGTACCGTATAAGGTGTATATTTACGAATTGACAGAACTTTTATTGTGGTACTTCTTGTTAGATGTTCTGTAGTGTTTCACTTTCATTTTTTTTTCTTTTAATAATTATATAAGTTAAAGATATTCTCAGAAAAGTTAATAGAATTGCCTCTGTCTCGGGAAAGGGATGCCAACTCTGCTTGCCATATGTTCTTATTGTGGCTGTTTAATTTTATTTGTATATTTTTCCCTGTAATGTTGAGAACTTGATGTGGATCTGGTTATTTGTATATCTTTCCCTGTAATGTTGAGAACTTAATGTGGATCTGATTATATAAGTTCTTGAGTTCACTTATTTACTGTTTTAAAACTTTTTTCATACGAATATATCATGAAATATAAATGAACGTTGTTATAAGGAAAACGCCACAATATGGGCAGCGCCAAGTACAAATGTGCCTTCGTGACAAATGGGAACAGTAAATATCCAGGTCAGCCAGCGAATCCACACAACCTGATTAGGACCTTTGTTATATATCAATATCATAACGAAAACACGCCTATCCAAGTATATTGAAAGTTGAAAATGTCACCACCAAAATCTGAAAGTTTTCAGATAAAAATTCTGATAGTTTTCATATTTCTACTCAAAACATAGATTGTGGATACTCGTTAGAACCGACTCTCCGAGGCGGTTCTAATGAGCACCTACAATCTATGTTTTGAGCAGAAATAAGAAAATAATGTATACCCCCTGTAAACCCCAGTTTTACTCTTTAATTTTCCCTTTTAAATTGCACGGCAGCAGCCTCAGACTCAATTGCGGCCTCTTCGTTAAACTAAAACCAGTGGGTTTAAGGGGGTCAACATTATATAGGTATGTTTTTATGATGTATTCTATAGTATCCAATAATTCTATAAGTGTAAAGTGAAGGTCCAGATCGACCTGCGCGTATGAGCAGGCTGATCTATGACTTTGCTGTCCGCATATATCCAAGGACGTTTTTGCATGGCACTGCCCAATTATTTTATTAATTCTGACACCAATATTAACCTTATCTTACAGGTTTGTTGCTAATGAAGACATGCATGACCATGATAGATATCACTGCGAACATACTCGGTATTCTCGCTTTCATCGTTGGATTGGTAGTTCTAGGACTGGCCATAAATATCAAAAAGCAGTTGAATCCTGCCTCAGGTGCCGGTGCAGGCAGGAAGAGGCCCCCGCAACCGGAAAAGAAAAGTCGCGGACCATCAAATGTCAGAAAAGGATGGGCTTAATAGCGACAAGACATAGGAGTTAAACATCAAACCTTTGCTCAGCTGAGATTTGAATATAAGACACTGCATGATTTATCACTTATTAATTTATAAAGTCCAAATATTAGTGTATTTACTTCTAAGTACTTGGACGTGTAGGCTTGAAAAAAACATGCAGACGCAGATCAGACGATGAAAAACGCGGAGTCTTACCAGGGTCTATACTATTTGCCACTCATCCTGCAGTTTTAAGAAAAGTCAAAATGTACCAAAATTGACTTCTTCAACATCTAGGAGACGTATTGTAAGGAAATAAGTTGGCCAACAACGGTAATTAAGGCATATTACAACATTATAAAATACTACTGTTTCTAATTTGTTTTCATAAAAAACTAAAGTGGCTTGAAATTTCAAGTTAATCAACTAGATATAATAGGGGACGATTCACATTAAATGTCACGCCAAATTTTCTTGTAAACAAACCTAAGAAAACAAAGCATACCATAATTTGCCGGGTTTAACCTTTCATCCCTACACACCAAAGCAGATACTTTTGCAAACAGTGCAGATTCAGATGAGGTAGCAAATCATCTCATCAGGATCTACACTGTTTGCCATTTTGTTATTGATTTTGACTGAAACCCCTATTTGCAGCTATGAATGTGTCCCAATTCAGAGATGAAAGAATCCTTGCCAGAAACTTGGGGATAAAAATGTTAACATTCATAGTACACTCGTGAAAATTTTGGCAAAGAAATGTTTGGTGTTTATTCCTCATAAACGAGTTTAATGGGGTATACTGTTTTCAACCTGTCCTTAAGTCTTTCCGTTCTTCCGTCAACAAATAAGGTTTTTGCTTTGTAACTCCTATACCTTCGACCCTGTTTGGATAAATTTTATATCACACTAGGCCCATTATGCAATGTATCTGTTTTAATAAAGAAAGAGGCGTTGTTGAATCAGGTTTGTTAGAGTTGTATCTTTTTGTTCTTCTTTCAATTAAATTTATATTTTGCTTACTAACTTCTATACTCTTTGTCTGGGCCCAGTTGTTCAAAGCTAACGACATCGTTAGTTAACGATTCGTTAAAATTTACATCAAGTGATACGCAAATATGCTGAAATTTTTTGCTGAAAAAATGTGAGTAGCTTTTGCAGTGCAAAAGCTACTCACATTTTTTCAGCAAAAAATATCAGAATATTGTATATTGAATCTGCTAAAACAGTTAACGAAATGACCCTTAACGAGTTCGTTAAGCTAACGATGCTTTGAACAACCGGGCCCTGATATTTATAGCCAAAAATACCACATTTGGTTCCTCGTGCAAGGCAGATATGACAGAAAAATACAGGATGTTGAGTTAGATTTGTAAAAGTTCTGTCCCGGTGTATTTTTACAATTAAATACCATTTTGCATAATAACATCTATTTAGTCTGCAGCATTACGGCAGGCTTATAACTTGATACCTCAATTTAACCCTAGGAAAATGCCGCTACTTTGTAGAAGATTTAGTGGCGTTCCGCACTAGACATTTTACCATTTTCCTGATTTTGATAATGTTTATATCACACTTTGTCTCTCATGCAAGACAGGTTTGACAGAAAAGTATGGACTGTGGGGTCAGGTTTGATATAGTTATTAATATAGTTCTGCTCTTTCGTAATTCTTACAATTCAATACGTAATTTGCTTTGTAACTTCTTATACCATTTGTTTGATTTTTATAATATCCCTTATACAGGACAGGTTTGAAAGAAAAGCAATGGATGTGGGATCAGGTTTGTTATAGATATTGCCAATTGTACTTAAGTGTCTACTTTGCTTGATAACTTTTATACCCTTTATTTGATTTTGATAACATTTAGACCAGACTTTGTTTCTGATGCACTGCAGGTGCAATAGGAAAATAAGGACTGTGGGGTCGAGTTTGTAACAGTTACAGTTTTCAGCATTTTGACAGACTTGATGTGGATCTGACTGTATCAGTTCTTGTGTTACCTTACTTACTTTGTAGCTTGAGGAAGATAAATTGTATCAAAAGTAGACAACAGGTATTAAAATTATTAAGCAAAACACACAAAATATCATTTAATTATAAAAATACGAAGGTGCATAACTCGAATAAACTGACCCCATAGCCCCTATTTTCCGATCACTCCTGCCTTGCATAAGAAATCAAGAGTGGTATGATACATCACTTTGGGACATAATGATAGTAATACTGATTGTAAAACTTTCTGTCAAATCTGACCCAACATCCCTTTGTTTCTATCGCCACCCAGGAAATGCCACAGTCACAAAGTACAGTCTTCTCTAGGCTAAGCAAGATGAACAGAAAAGAAATAAACAATGACTAGGCACAACGGCAAGACAATGAATGACAAGATACAACGGCAAGACAATGAATGGCAATATACAACGGCAAGACAATGAATGACAACACAACGGCAAGACAATGAATGACAAGATACAATGACAAGACAATAAATGACAAGATACAATGACAAGACAATAAATGACAAGATACAACGTCAAAACATAAATGACAAGACACAACGGCAAAACATAAATGACTAGACACAACGGCAAGACAATGAATGACAAGATACAGCAGCAACACAATGAATGACAAGATACAACGGCAAGACAATGACACAACGGCAAGACAGTGAATGACAAGACACAACGGCAAGACAATGAATGAGAAGATACAACGGCAAGATAATGAATGACAAGACACAACGGCAAAACATAAATGACAAGACACAATGGCAAACATAAATGACAAGACACAACGGCAATACAATGAATGAAAAGATACAACGGCAAGACAATGAATGACAAGATACAACGGCAAGACAATGAATGACAAGACACAATAGCAAGACAATGAATGAAAAGACACAACGGCAAAACAATGAATGACAAGATACAATAATATAAATATTATTCCTTTCTTGACCCCTTCGGCCCTGCAGATCAAAGCAATTTTCTTTTGCAAACAGTGCAGATCCTGATGAGACGGCTCAAAATGAGCCCTCTCATCAGGATATACACTGCTTGCCATTTTGTTTTGATTTTTTACAGAGAACCATATTTGGAGAAATAGTTCTGCCCCGATTTAAAGATGGAAGGGTCAATATCAGAAACTGAGGGATGAAACGGTTAAGCAATGTAACAGTATTAAAAATAATTATACCCATTTGTTCTTTCTGAAACAAAATATCCTTTCACCACAGGGTTTCTGACTAGGACACTTCCATCCTTGAATCTAGACATGCTCACTGATGCAGATAGAGGTTCCAGTCTAAAATAATAAGAAAAAAAAAAAAAGAAAGAGCCGTCTCATCTGGATCTGCACTGTCTGCAAAGGTATCTATACGAAAGGGTTAAACCAAATATCTACATTACGAGTATGTGAAAGGGGAATGGATAACCTTGATTATTTTTCCGCTATTTTTAAGAAGGGAGACAATTTTTTCGTGAATTTGTGTTATTTGTCCTGTACATCAGTCACCTACTGAAAAGGGATATACTAAAACATGAACGAAGTTGCTCCCAAGGGGAGTGTATGTTTTCCTTTAAGAGTTGACCACTTTTCAGAAGGGAGTAAACAAAATTAATTTTGACAGTCCTTTCCCTTACAAGAGTATCAATTCCTCGTAATGCTATCAGGTGCCTTAGCGACTGTCAGAACGGACATGTAAATTCTGTTAGTAAAGCAGAAAAAAATGGCACAAACTGATGCAAGGATTATATCAAAAGCACATGCACATCACCAGACTATGGAAAAACATGTGCAAAGTTTCAAAAAGATTGGTATAAAATTTATGAGGAGTTATGCTCACGAGGTACCCACTGTATGTATAAATAGAAGGTGGAAAATGACCAAGTTTACAATGTAGAAAAAGTGACAGAAAATATATAAAAATTTTATCTAAACCACATGCACATCCTCATACCATGAAGAAAATACCAGCAAAGTGTTAAAACGATTGGTACAAAACTGTAGGAGGGGTTGCGCTCACAAGAGGTATCCACTGTCTATATATTGAGGATGAAAATTATTAAGTTCACAATGTGGAAAAAAAATCAAACAATTATATCCACATCACATGCACGTCCATTATACCATGAAAAATAACATGCAAAGTTTCAAAACGATCGGTACAAAACTGTGAGAATAGTTGCGCACACAAGACACCCAGGGTAAATGTTAACGAATGGACGAACGGTCGAACGGTCAGACGGACGGACATACGGACGTACGGACGGACGAAAGGAGGAACGGACGGAAACATGCACGCCTATGTCGCCCATGCTAAAGGAGGTGCGACAAAACATTAAACGGAGTACAGATCTGTATTCCAACTTATACGAGAAGCAAGCCTTTGCTGTCTACGTCCACGGGCGTTGACAATCTTTATACTCGCCATTGCTCCGGAAGTATTTTATCAAAGATCATGGACTCATCAAATGCTATTTTCCGTGGACTTCTCAACGTTAAATGCTAACGCAAGAATTAGCTTTCACAAAGTGTACTAAGCGTAGAGCAAGCATTTCGTGAAAGTAATACTTGTATCACTTGTCATGTTTAACAATTGTCATCTGATCACTGAATAAACTGACACTGATACAATGTTTTATACATGTCTAAATTATGATTTGTCGGTCAAATATAAATCCGTGAAAAATTATGGTTAAATAAATACTGTCTGTGCGCGTGTCTGGTGTATCTGACTTGAATTCTCTTTCTCATTTCCGCCTAAACTGCAAAATTAAAATGCGTTTTATAAAAGTTGTTAAAAAAAAGTATGCTTCCCCCTAGACCCAAGTTCCCATTCATATATATTACGTAGGTGTGTCAGAGAAATGCCTCCACCAAAAGGCATTTAGGTTCTAAGGGGGGAAACAACTTTTATGAAACACATTCAATTTCGCATTTAACCGGAAATGAGAAAAAGAATTCAAGTCAGATATACCAGACACGCGCATAGACTGTATTCATTTAACCGTTATATCTAATTAGTGTTATGGTTTCATAATTCTGATGCAAGAAACACTTCCCAAAAAGAAAAGTAACTATATGTAATTTCCATCGATTTGAACATTGTATTTATGTAGGAGGTTTTGGGATGAGGTAAACAGGGCTGAATTATATCCCCGTAATAATAAGCCAATAACATATTTTTTTCTTTCTACTATGAGTAACACATCGGGCTACGGCAATATGTATTGAAAAATTGAATATTGTAATTTCTGAAATCTGGTCGTCAACGCCTGAGCCAATCAAGGAAAATTGTCGCCTTACTGCAATATTTCCTTTCAAGATATATATACACTGTGTACATGTGTTACGAACCTGGGGCTATATGTCAGTTCATGAGGGCCTCCTGCATGACCTCTGAACAGGGGATTATGCATGCCCCCCCCCCCCCCCCCCCCCCCCCCCCCCATAAATTACAAAATTACAAAATCTAGAGGCCATGAATGTATAGCTTACTGATAGTGGATGGGGTGTTGAGCTTGCCTTTACATTGGATTCATTTTTTCAGAAGACCTTACTATTTTTACTTTGTGGCAAATTTCAGCCAAACACGTCTCAAGATTCTTACAGAAAGTACCGACAACGTCATCTGGTAGTTCTTTCAAACCTGGAATTCATTCCTGTCATGTTTTTAAACGAGCTATATAGTTAAAATCACACCATTTTTTTTTTTTTTTTTTTTTTTTAGAAATTTCTGATAAATATTATTTTGATCATTTTAAGAAAGAGAGTATTTACCCAGTAAGCATTCTTTGTGAATCTATAGCGGGCCGTTATCGGCACGTCAGCTACCTAACGGCCCGCTATAGATTTATAAAGAATGCTAGCTGGGTAGTTGTCGTTATTCCGGTGTAAATATATATAAATAAATACGATTGGGTTTACCTATAAAACACTCTTCTAACTTTAGACCTTCATGCAATTCATTTCACATTCTTTAATCTTTACTGACTTTAATATATTTTCCATCCTTTTCTGTCTTTAGCGTGTTTACTGCACCGCTTTTCGGTTGCCTTGCGACATGATTCCAACTTTAGTCATTCGCGTGGCTAATAAATTTAGTGATTTTGACATATTCACGTGTGTTTGCTTACCTTTTCTGTTTGGGTATTGAGGCAAGCTGAATCCATCCCTTTAGACTAAGCGTAGTTATTTAAAGGCTGTTTGATGTCCTATCTCATCATTCTAACTAGCCTGGCAATCAGGCCCTGCATTTAAGTCATTCTAATAAACAAGGTACACAACTACAGTAAACCTATAGAAATATGTATTATTATTTGCCCCTTATCTAAAATACAGGTGTGTTAAATCAGACATTACTTGAGATCATTATATTAGTGTATATGTTTTGCAGTTTATTAGTGAATTTGTTTTATGAAACTGCTCTATTTAACAGACTGATACCAGTCTACATTCTAACAAGTACAGAGTTTTTAAAACAATTTCGGCCCTTTGAAGAATATCAAAATTATTAGCCTTTCATTTTACTTATCAATTATAACTGGTCTGTATTAAGGGACTTGGAGCGTGTGATCGCTAGATCACCTCCCCTACATGGGTTTTGCCAATTCACGGGCTGACGTATCGTAGTAAACACTTAGATCCTCAACAATCCTAAAGGCCAATAGAGAACTGCAAAACTAACCGCATATCGCTTTTGCGTAAGGGGTGCAAGAAACGAGCGAAAACCGTTACTCAGGTAAGTATATTTGTGTTCTAGACCCCTGCAGTGTTAACCAGATTGACGTGATTTTGGTTGATGTGTTTACTTATTACCAAATATTATGGAAATAACCAAAGTATAGGAATAAATATGAAAACATCTGCAAAAATATAAGTGAAGATACCCAGGAAATGCCACAATCACGAAGCACAGCCTTCTCCTTCCCTAGGCATTAAAAGAAAGAGAGATGAGGGACAGATATTTACAAAACACGCCACATGAAAACACCGATGGCACCATTACGAAAACACGCCTATTCAAAAATATTGGGAATTTTACCACCAAAAATGAAAACTTTCAGATGAAAAACTCTGGTAGTTTTCATATTTCTGTTCAAAACATAGATTGTGTGCATTGTTATAACCGCCTCTGTGATGCGGTTCTAACGAGTACCCACAATCTATGTTTTGAGCAGAAATAAGAAAATTAATGTATATCCTGTAAACCCCAGTTTTACTGTATAAAGGTGGGGGTTAAGGAATCAAAACTATACAGGCATGTTTTCGTGATGAAAACAAAGAAGAACTGCAACAGCGTAACCGCCTTGGAACGGTTTGTAGGAAAACTGATAGGGTCTTGAACTAGTTTTACTTGCGTGAAACCTAAAAAAAAGGTAAGAGAAAAGTCCAGGGAGTGCCACAATCACAAACCGCAGCCTTTCCCAGACCCCAAGAGGAAGAGGAAACCGACAAATCCAAACAAGCACAAACCGAACAAACGTATGAAAAGCACTAAGATTAGCTCTCTCTTCCCCAAGCGAGGTAATCGCAATACTAAAAGGACTGTAAAACACAAAGAACAAAATGGCACATGGAAAGACATACAACAAATCGCCTCGTAGAATAAACCACAAAGCAACAAAGTGTAAGACTAACCCTTGATTCTGATCCAGCTCTAGATTACAAATATATGTTCGATGCGCGTATAGGTGCTCTACTTCATCTCTGAAATATCACAGTGAAATACGTACAATAAAAACACTGTGATGAAATAAAGCAAAGGGCTAAATGGCGACCTGAAGCCAGAACACAAGAAAACCACAAACAGGACCACGATGGGCCCAACCCCTGACTTTTATAGTCAGGCGCCAACCATCTGAAACAGATTGAGCACAGAGACGTCATTCAATCCGAGTACCCAAGCCCGTCGCGCAATTTGAAAGGGAAGCAAAGTTACCACAATCATAACCGACTATGCGTCTTTTCGTAGCGAGTGACAATCTTTTTAAGTTATTCCGGAAAGTCAGTTTTGCCAACAATCTTTCTGATTTTATCGACTATGTCGCCTAAAAATTCAGGTTACTCGGTCATGAAAAATCAAGGGCCTTTCCATTTTTTTTCTTCTACTGAAAATATGTGGCAATTTTTCTTTTAAAACATGTTTTATATGCTAAGAAAGCAGTCTTTTTGTAGTCATTGTGTTCCGAATATATGTTTTCACGTTTTACATCACATAATATGCGAATTGTCTCCTAAGAAGACAATTCGCATAAAACTTCAAAGTCTATCTTCTGGAGAAAAAACGTATTTTAAAATGTCGCTTGCTGAACTTTGTATCCGGCATGCTAACCGTTAATATATGCGTATATACAGAGTTAAACTTTATTTAAAAAAGAACAGAAGATTAACAGATAATCTTTGATCAATCCGATAAAAGATTAAACGTACTTTCGATAAATTGCACACTTACCTATAAAAACTGTGCGTTTATAAAAGGGACCTGTACATAGTTCAAACCCAGATCAGCTACACAAAACGTGACGTCTATTCAAGGTCTGGACTGTTTGCAGCTGCGTTAACAATTTACAAATTATTTATACAAGTCAGTTTCTATCTAACACTCTTTAAATAGACAGGAATGGGCATTTTATTTTGAATGATGTGAGAAATCCAGCCAAAACATTTCAATTGAGAATGTACCATGTGTATCCAAATGGTATAACTGGACTTTCGAATTATTTCTGAAGGTGTTATACAAGCCAAAAACGAATCGTTGCTTGTAGCTTTTCTGTGAAACTGGAAAAATATTTTGCGGAATAAAGCTTGAATGTAAGACTAGTTTTCTAATTACTAACCAGAATGGATAAAAGACGTTCAGTGTTGACACTGGCTGCTGTAACTTTAATTCTTCTCTTGCCGGAAGTCCATGGCCAAATAATGCCTTCAGGATGTACATATGATTCCGGTATGTTCGAGTGTGACTATAGTTCTCTACTAGGATCAGGTGGCATACCCTTACAAGCAAGTCTATTTGATCCCATTCCTCAAAGGCTAAGGCTGACAAACCTCCCATCTAGTCTGTCGTCGGCGATCTTCGATAGCGATTTCGCCTCACTTGTACCGGCTGATTATGATGAGAATTACCCTGCCACCCTGGAGCTCAAATGCACCAATAGCAGTCAGACAACGACTGTCGCTTCACCTTTCCTCGAATATATGAGTCATATACAAGACTTTCGAATAATCAATTGCGCCCTGGGCAGTGTCCCTGCAGGAGCTTTCGCGGAGCTTGGTAATCTGGATCGGTTCTCGATAGAAAATGGTTCGATCTCCACTATTGATACAAACATGCTTGCCGGTGTGTATATATCCAGAAATATGTCAGCATATCCGAAGTATCCAATTCACAGAGGAGAGTTCACTATCCGACATACCAAGCTCTCTGGATCACTACCAGCCGGTCTCTTCTCAAACCAGGCAGAACTGCGCACAGTCGTATTAGATGTAAGTTATTAATTCCTTGTCTGTCTGTCTATCTGTTTGTCTATGTCATTTAGAGGACTTGTTTAAGGGGGATTGTTGAAGATAATTTTTTGACAATGTCCATCTTTAAAAAACAACGTATGCTGAGGGTACTCAGAAGCACCTCGGCATATGTTCATATGGAGATATAAGTCCTCTGAATGTATGTTTATCTACACAATACTTGTCCTACTAAGTCCATTTTACCATCTGTTGATGTGGCGGGAAACTGCTAGATGGGCGGCAAACAGTGTAGACGCTGATCAGACTTCGCGTTCTGTGGCGTCTGCGTAGGGTCTACACTGTTTGCTGAGGGTTGTCTGTATGTTTGCTTCCGTGTGTTCCAATCTAAAGCTAATTTGTATTTCGTGGACTTGCATTTTCTTTTCTTCTATTTACTACAATATCGTCGTTAATGTCGGTTTTCTAAAACAATACATCTATAAAATATTCTCTTTTTTTTTTATCAAATATAGTATATACCTTACCCTTCCGTCTTTTATGCATTCATTTATTGGCTGCTCACTAAATACCTTTTCATCGATAAATAATTTTAACTTCAAAGTCCAGTTTAAACTCTCACTTCATCCTTTTATTCTTTTCCAGTCTTTCATTCCGTCTTTCTTTTTCCGTTCAGTTCTTCTTTCCTAGACCTATATTGACAAATTTATTTTGAAATTTAACTTTTTCTTTGAAAACGAGTTATGATGGAGGGATATACTTTGGGGGTGGGGGTAGTGGGGGAGGCAAAACCTTCCTAAATTTGGGTCTACCCTAAAAGGAATGAAAAAATTATTTCCTCTTAGAATAGATCGCTTTCCAGCCTTTTAGCATAGCCTCCTTTTCAGAAGTGGCTTGATACGCCGAAACCCAAAAAAGGACGTGACAAATGTTGCCTCCCTTGTCAAAATCTAATCAAAAATATATCTAGCTTTTAAAATCAAACTATTTTCAGCAACTACATTGTGTTCTTTATACCTTAGGGAATGGACTTGACTTCGATCAGCTCCACCCAATTTTCCAGCAACACTATTCTCCGTTTCCTGTCGTTGGGTTGGAATGACCTGGTGGAAATTCCTTCCGGGTTGTTTGATGGGTTAGGCAGTTTGACGGAAGTACGTCTTTATGACACCACTGTCGACTGTACCTGCGATGATCTATGGTTCGTCACGTACACAAAAAACAACTATATCTCATTGTATGGCGATGTCCTCTGTCGTAGTGGAAGTCATGCGGGTAAGTTTAGCAGGCATTTTATATTGCAACACACTGTCGACTACGCTCCCTTTCACACTGGACAATCATGTCTTACTGTATAGCAATGTTTTTTTTATGATAACGAACAATATACAAATATAGTTCAGTTTACATGTAATCATATTAAATGTATATTTTTTGTTTGTTTGTGTTGAGGTTTTACGGCCCAGTCAACCCAATGGGGTCATGTCGAGCGCGGTCAGTTTACTTTACCACACATTTACTGGGCAGGCTTAGTCCTCTAAGCGGTTAACCAGTATTGTGCAAATTCTTTCGCCAGAAACTGACAACTGCCCTTCTTGAATCAACGGAAGGGAAAGAATGACAGTAGAAAATATTTCCTGATCAATCTCCACGAAAGAATGTTGCCGATTATATATAAGTGAATTAGGGTCGGGCAACAGTTTCTCAAAATATTAGTGACAGCAATCACACAACTATGAAATGTATATTGCAATCATATGTATCAGTGAATTAGGGTCGGGAAAAATTTCTCACAATATTAGTTACAGCAATCCCACAACTTTGTTCAAAATAAGTCATCTTCATACAGTTTTACAGCAGAAAAACTCCGCCAGAGTGTGGCGTTTCCGGTATTTATATTTTATCTACAGTCTTGCAAGAGCTCAGTAAAACGGAAACATAACGATCATTTCCCTCCCCACTTTGATTGAATTACCGTGTTGTCTTTAGTCGGAACCACACCTCGGGACCACTGAACCAATTTAGATCATTACAAAAACACGCCTATAAAATTTTGACCCCCTTAAATGCCACTTTTATATAGTTAAACTGGGGTTTACAGGAGTATACATTATTTTTTCTTATTTTGCCAAAAAACATAGATTGTGGGTACTCGTTAGAACCACCTCACTGGGGCGGTTCTACGGTACCCACAACCTATATTTTGAGCAGAAATTTGAAAAATAACAGAATTTTTTATCTGAAAATTTTCATTTTTTTTTTTTTTTTTTTTTTTTTTTTTTTGTTGCAAAATTTTCAATATATTTGAATAGGCGTGATTTCGTAATGTGCGCTGAAAAACGAGTTCTGCTCATACAAGCAAGTTGGTGGGGGCATCTGTTGCTCCCAATTAACAGTTTGCATCTTCTGATTTCAGACAAGCTGGCTCTCCAGTATCACAAGGAAGTCTGTCTCGATGTAGAGACAGCAGAATGCGATGGTGAGTTGATACAAAGGTCACTTTTAATTTCTCTTTTGATCAGTGAAACTAAATCGATTATGCAAGCGTACTTTCATTTGGGTTCAAACAAGATGTTCAGCAGATCCTAAATTGCTCTTCTGAACACTAATGTTAACATCCGCAATTTCTTTAGACTGATTGTGTTAAATAAAAGCCCATTTGTCAGCGAAGACATTTGTGATTTATGTAGTTTATTTCTTCATAATTTTCGCATGTAGATAGCCCCGAGGAAGGCAAATCAACCTCTTTTCGTACGTTTGTTCGAGTTGTGCTTGTTTGGTCTTGTCGGTTTCCTCTTCCTCTTGGTGTCTGGGAGGGGCTGCGGTTTGTGATTGTGGCGCTCCCTGGGCTTTTCTCTTACCTTTTTGTTATACACAGTTTCATTGTGCAGAAAGCTTTTGTCACTACCATCATTGTTGTGAGCTTCAGAAAAATTACTTTCTACTCTGATTTTATTTATTTTTTATATTATAACGTAAAGAGACAGATAACATCTAAGGGACAAAGTTTTGAAAGTAATAGAAAGCTTTTGTCACGTTGATCATTTCTTGTAAGTTTAAGAACAGTCACTTCAGGTGCTGATTTTACATGGGATTTTAAATGATTTTATACATACAGTCGAACCTCGATGGCTCAGACATTTTTGGGACCATGAAAATTCGTTCGAGACATGGGTAGTTCGAGCCACTGAGGGTTAATCATAGCACCAGTTCAGGAAGCAAATAGCGATAATTTAGGAAAATCTTTTCGATTTTCTACACAATGATTGTATGTTGAGTGTACTCATTAGATTCGCCTCGATGAGGCGATTCTAATGAGTACACACCACATACAATTCCATAATAAAATAAGAAAAAATCGCTAAATATTTGTTTTCTTGAGCTATTGGAAGGATTTTGTAGGGACTGAAAAAAGAGTTCGAATCATCCATGATAAACGAGCCATCCGGGTTCGAGCCATTGAGGTTATACTGTATATAGCCTCAGGTTAGCAGAAGACAATAGCCTAGGGACAAATCACTTTAAAGTCTGATTTTGTATGCGTTTTATGTTATTCTATATACAGTATAACCTCGATGGCTCGAACACGGATGGCTCGTTTACCTTGGATGATTCGAACTCGTTTTTGAGTCCCTTGGAAATTCTTCCGATAGCTCAAGAAAACAAAAATTTTGAAATTTTACGGGAACTTTTCTTTTTTTATCATAGAAATGTATGTTGTGTGTACTCATTAGAATCGCCTCATTGAGGCAATTCTAATGTGTACACTCAACATACCATTATTTAATAGAAGTTGGAAAAGACATTCCTAGATTATTCTCATTTGTCTTCGGACCTTGCGCTATGATTAACCCTCAGTGGCTCGAACTACCCAAGTCTCGAACAAATTTCTATAATCCAAAAGATGTTCGAGCCATTGAAGTTCGACTGTATTTATAGAGCCATGAGATAGGGACAGATAACACTGTGGGATAAAAGTAGCAGAAAGCTTTATGTCCTTTGGATCATTCATTGTAAGTTCTTGAACAATAACTTTAGATTTTATTTTACTGGGAATTTTTCAATGAGCTTCTACATGTATAGGAACATACAGCACCCAGCGGACAAATTTGATAGTACAAGACACTTGAATCATTTAATGTAAGTTCTGAAAATCATATTCGACACTGATTTTATATGGAACCCATGTCATGCTGAATAAATTATGATTCCACGCCCACTTCTTATTTTCAGCCAATCAGATTACTTGATCCTGGATCAAGTAATCTGATTGGCTGAAAATAAGAAGTGGGCGTGGAATCATAATTTATTCAGCATGACATGGGTTCCATATAAAATCTGAAGAAGGCAACTGATCTGGATCCACACTGTTTGCAAATGCAGGGCATATCCGGATTCAGCAGGACAAGGGCTAATATTTAATATAAAATAAGAAAGGAACCATTTTGGACGGGCAAAAGCTTGTCTTAATAGCAGAGTGGTCTTAATGTCGACTGATCTGAATAGCGGAATGTTATTGTCTGTTTATAGGACTGGAACTCGCTAACACCTGCATGTCCTCGCTTAACGTCGCTCTCAGCGTTGTCAGCTTCATTGCCTTTATCCTCGGCTGGGTGGTGCTGGGACTCACTATCAGCATCAAAGACCAGATAAATCCTAGCTCAAAATCAGGTTCGGGCTCAAGAAACAAGAAGAGACCGCCACTAGCTAGAAGGAAGGGACCAAACGCCACCAAGAAAGGCTGGGACTAACACCAGATGCGTACATACAAACATGAGCCCTTCAACTGAAAATGACTACATATTACACACACGACCATCGCAGACCCATATACAGTTGACGCTCGTTATCTCAGACACTGATAAATCAAACTACTGCTTATGTCAAATCAAATAAAGGAATTGGTTTAGTTTCAATTCGTTGCTTTAAAGTACTTTTATCTCAAACTACTGTTGTCTCAAACTAAATATTCTGATCCATTTGAGTGTGAGATAATATGCATACGTGTCGACTCATCTTGGTCTACGCTGATCGTTTATACATTATGCAGGATTGACATAGAATTACGTTAGCATGCTTGTACAAAATGGACATTTCTTAGCCACGGCTGTAGACAAGCCAATGTTGTAAACAACAACACTGATATTTGTTCTTAATTGTTTGCAGAAAAATATGTTGAGGGTACTTATTAGAAGCGCCTTGCGCTTCTAATAAGTACACACAATATATGTTTTGGTTGATAAATAAGAGAAAAAACAACAACTTTTTTTCTCATTTTTGCCTATATGAGGTTTTTTGCCCAAGTGAGAAACTTCTATCTTACATGACCCCTTCATATGCCCGTGGTCCTAGGAACAATCCACTTAATGGTGGGAAAAAAAGAATCCATTATGAGACAGTCTATGCAAGATAAGGCAATCTAACCCTCGAGGTAGGAATTTCATCCAGGGACTCGGCAAGCCTTGTCCCTAGTTGAAATTCCTATCCCGAGGGTGAGATTTCCCTATCCTGCATGGACATTCATGATGGATTCTTATAATCTCGATACCTCTCTTATTTAGAGCTATGAATGCCATGTTATTTCACCATATATAATACAGGGAAAAAATATAATTCGATTATTAAGCATATAAGGACATATATTTTTCGGTGCAAAATGCTGATGGAAATATCAAACGTTTTAAAAAGCGGTTTAAGAGCAAAAATGTCAGAACATCCGTTTAAAATTGCTTAATAATCTGTTTGAAAGGGAGCTATAAGGACATATATTAAATAGGATTGTTAGCGTAATTATTAAAACCAATACTATAGACATTGATCAAACTGTACCGTTGAACAAGCTGATGGGGTTATATGTTCATCGCAATCGTTAATTCACTTTGATGTAGAGGTAACTCACCGCTTGGAGAACTGGACCATTAGAATTAGTTTTGCCAAGAACTGAATATGCTATAATCGCTAAAGCTTTTGGCTTTCTAAGCAAAAATATAGTTTTAGGGATATGCTAACAACGGAGTCTGAAGCGACCTGTGCATCTGCGCTGTCTAATCGGAGCTTTCGTTCTCCACAAACACATTCTTTTTATACTGTGGAACATATCAACCAAGAGCAAATGCTCTCATGTGATCGAATCTGATCATCTTTCAAATCCTTGAAAATATATTAACGCTTACCGCAGTCTTACATAGGGTGCTTATGAAGTTTGGTGTGTTTTATTGGAATTGAATAAACCCAGAAAGATGAGGACAAGCGTTCGTTTTGCTTTAGATTATCATTTATTCTGATTGAAAAGGATTGCATTTTACATAGCATTAGTGGAAACATTTAGGACGTGCCACAATCATAGATTGATCTCTACCTCCGATACCGAGTGGACGGGCAAATAAATAGGAAGAATCACAGCCGGAACATATTACTACAGTCGAAACTCAACAGCTCGAACATTTTTTTGACCATGGAAATTTGTTCTAGGTATGGGAAATATTCCTAAACTATCTCTAAATATTTGCTTTCTTTAGCTGTCAGAAGAAATTCGTAGGGTGATGTTTTATCATTCCGTTAAAAATTTTAACAGATATTGACGTCACCTGGAAATGACCAACGGTAGCTTCGTATTTTTTCTGATAATATTGTTTGTAAAGGAATCGTAACATAAATGATGAAAACATTCACAGGTGAATGATTTAAGTGAAATTTTACTGTGAAAACGTACTGAGAATTGCCTTTACCGTGGTTGCCAAATACATGCAATACATATGTTCTGAGAGGATGCATCCTACGAAAGCGAAGAACACGCCGATTAGACGAAAACATTATCTCCGTTTTGAATCGATTGTTTACAATCGGGCCATGGTGTACAAACGTCAACATTTTATTAAGGTAGTTGTCCACGTGATTATCTTTGACCAATGTAATCAAACAGCGCGTTAGACGAAATCCAGGTAATGGTTATTATAGCCACGTCATTCTTGTCGCTAAGACGTCAGAGTGCTGTTGATAGTGGGTTATCTGTAAGATTTTGGACATTGGCGAACAGTGCTGACCCAGATCAGACGCCGCAGACACCGCTACAATATTGTAGCCAACTCCCGTCTAAATGTTCACTTTGCTACAGACTTTCGCCCGTATAGTTTTCCCGGTGCTACAATACAATAGCCAGCCCCGTCGAAATGTTCACATAGCTACAGTATTTCGCCCGTATAATGTTCATGGTGCTTCATACATGTAGCCGACTCCAATCTTAATATTCACATTGCTACAATATTTTGCCCACATAATGTTCATTAGGCTACAAATCTGTATGCAAAAAAGGTAAGAGAAAAGTCCAGGAAGTGCCACAATCACAAACCGCAGCCCTTCCAAGACACCAAGAAGAAGAGGAAACCGACAAATCCAAACAAGCACAAATCGAACAAACATACGAAAATCACTAAGATTAGCTCTCTATTCCCCAAGCGAGGTAATCGCAATGCTAAAAGGACCGAAAACCACAAGAACAAAATGACACAAGGTAAGACATAAAACATATCGCCTCGTAGAATAAACCACAAAGCAACAAAGAGTAAGACTAACACCGGGACCACCGGGTCAGTAGAGTAAACCACCAGGGGGTTTAAAACACTTTTACGGCTAGCCAACTTCACCCTGGGTCCCGATGCCACTCTTAATCACAATTAGTAAAACAGAAGCAAAATGGGCAACCATGTTTATATGTTCACATTGCTATTGTTAATTGCCCTTATAATGTTCAGAGTGCTACAATAATGAAGCCAGGCCCCTCTAAATGTACACATTCCTACAGTTTTCACTGTATAATGTTCACGATCTTACAATACTGTAGCCTACTGTAGACTAGCCAACTTCACCCTGGGTCCCGATGCCACTCTTAATCACAACTAGTAAAACAACAGAAGCAAAATGGGCAACCCTGTTTATATGTTCACATTGCTATTGTTATTTGCCCTTATAATGTTCAGAGTGCTACAATAATGTAGCCAGGCCCCTCTAAATGTTCACATTCCTACAGTTTTCACTGTTTAATGTTCACGATCCTACAATACTGTAGCCACCCGCGTCTAAATGGTACAGTATTTCGCTCGTATAATTATCACGGTGCTACAAAACTGTAGCCAACCCAGCGTGTAAATGGTACATTACTACAGTATTTCGCCCGTATAATCAGTGTGGGGAATCCACGTGACCTAATCACTAGGTACACGGAGTTTGTTACTATTTTTAGCTCAGCATAAGGTAAGATTTTTTAGAATATCTCTATTCATACCAAATGGAATTTGTTCAAATACAGCGCAGAGTACGCGGAAAATCAGGCTCTTTCTGGTGGTGTAAGCGCTATTCTGCGATTTGGTCTAATTCTCTAGAACATTCTCGAAGAATGTTTTGCTGTCAATCTGGGCTGCCGGGAAAATGTACATGAATTTTGACGAAAACCATTCTCCGAATGTTCTCAAGAATAAGACCAGATTGCAGAATAGCGCTTACACCGCAAGGAAGAGCTTGGATTTCCGTGTACTCTGCGCTTATTTGAACAAATTACATCAGGTATAAATCGAGATTCTAAAAAATCCGACCTGATGCGGAGCTAAAAATAGTAACAAACTCCGTGCACTTAGTCATTTGGTCACGTGGATTCCCCATACTGATAATGTTCACAGTGCCATAATATTATAGCTAACCCCTATCTAAATATTATTGCAACAGTACTTCGCCCGTATAGTGTTCACGGTCCTACAATACTGTAACCAGTCCGCGTCTAAATGAAGCTGTGCTACAGTATCTCGCTCCTTTAATGTTTACAGTGCTACAATACTGTAACAAACCTCCTGTCTAAATATTCACATTGCAACAGTACTTCGCCCGTATAGTGTTCACGGTGCTACAAGACTGTAGCCAACCCCGCTGCCCAGATAATGTTCACGGTGCTACTGTAGTTAACTCCCGACTAAATGTTAACATTGCTGCAGTATTTCGCCCGTAAAATGTTCATGGTACTACAATACTGTTGCTAACCCCGTCTTAATGATCACATCCCTACAGTGTTTCACCCGTGTAATGTTCACGATGCTACAATACTCTGGCAAACGCTCGTCTCAGTGTTTATATTTCTACAATATTTCACCCGTATAATGTTCACGGTGCTACAATACTCTAGCCAACCCCCATGTAAAAGTGCACATTACTACACCTCTACGCCCATATTATTTTCACGGGACTACAGTAAATCTGACGCAAATCTAGATGCTTACCGTTGTTTGTGATATGGTCTTGGGCAGAATTTGAATATTCTTTCCGTTAAAGGCGTTTAGGTTTGGAAAATATTTGTGGTACAAAAGTACACGCCGAATGAGTACATATCCTGGAGTGACGTGCAAGCAAATATATCATAGATTGCATAAATATCATTGACTAATCATCTAACTTGTTAATACTTATCCTATTATAAAGGATGTATAATTAAAATAGAATGGTCTCTGTTTTAGATTTAGCATTGACGCAGCATTTCCTACAAGATTGCATGCGCGCCCAGAGACTACATCCGCGCAGTCTGGTCAGCGTAGGCAATATATGAGTAGCCTAGGATCCGAAGCGTCTTCAGGCGAGCAGTAAAGACGCTGACCAGACTGCGCGTATAGGCAGGCTGAGCTATTCTTCACTGGCAGAAGTTCAACCATGTAGAAAATGTTGTTGCCCAGCTCATTTCAGTTTGTTGAAGCCGCTATTAACGCCATTAGTCGGTTTGTATACTACAGTGAACCCTCGTTACAACGACAGCATTTTTTCCCAAAGACGTTGCCATTAAAATGACGTTGGTGCTATGCAGAATACTTAATGAGCAGATTGATATGCAAGAAAGGTATTGTTTTGATGAGAATATATGTTTTGGATATTTGTTAGAATCGCCTCACTGAGGCGAATCTAACAAATATCCAAACCATATATTTCTTTAAACTATTTAATACAATATTCTTGCATAATTTGTGATTAAGTGTTACCTCTTAAGTGAAGGTTTCGTGATAGTCAAATTATCATTATAATGCATTTTGTCGTTGTATCGAGTGTCGGTATAAAGAGGGTTGTCTGTACTGTATTTTCTCTGATGCTATAAAGGAAGTCATTTTCGGTGCCTGGTTCACAAACCTTCGAAGTCATGTAAATCTAATAATAACACAATAAAAATCTAAAAGGTTGCCTTTGGAAGCAAAGAACACGAAAAAGAGCAAAACTTGGAGACCCAGTTTTATTAAGTCCCTTCATATGCAGCAATGTATTTTTCATGCTGCATACGCACGCACCCCCCCCCCCCCCCCCCCGACGCATCCCCTCCACCCCCCACCCCCGCCCCGCCCTCCCAGCACCGGCTTAAGTGAGATTTGATTTCCAAAGTAACTAGAATAGGCTCAATGATCCCAAAGTAAATAAAAAGTAAAATCTACACTAAAGTGAAGTACAGGGAGACGTTTTACGGCCGTCATTCGCCAATGTATCGAACTCATATTCCCGCCGGAGTTTGTATTTGGCCCTTGTCCCCACACCCAAAGTCCCACATACTTGATTCTGAAAACCAGTCATTTGACCTGTCTCGAACGTTTTGTTTGTTTCTATTGTGCTATCGTGGCAGATTGCCATTTCCTTTCTTTCTTTTTCTTCATTTCAGTGCGTTACTTTAGATGCTTGTTTTCACGTATGCATGTGAAATTATGCAGACATGTAGGCTGTATTTAAATTTACAAACATTTATCACTTGCATTTACATATCTTGTAATGAAGCACTTCATAACAGCATATATATATATATATATATATAGGTCGCATTCTCTATATGACTTTTCTTTACTCATTACAGTGTTAACTTTACGGTAAATCATTATGAAAACACACCTATTCAAATATATTGAACATTTCACCTCCAAAAACTGAATTTTTTCAGATAAAAAAATTCTGATATTTTTCTTATTTCTGCTCAAAACATAGATTGTGGGTACTCGTTAGAACCGCCTCGCCGAGGCGGTTCTAACGAGTACCCACAATCTATGTTTTGAGTAGAAATAAGAAAAATAATGTATACCCATGTGAACCCCAGTTTTACTATATAAAAGTGGGGTTTAAGGGGGTCAAAATTATATAGACATGTTTTCGTGATGTACTGGCTGCCAGCGCTTTTACCGTAAATTTACGGGAGGCCTTATATCTTTTGCAAGAATTACCTCGTAGGATGGCGTAAGGTTGTGTAAGCTTAAAATACGGTGCGTAAGCTCACACCCTACTATGTCCTATACGTTACTTTGTCCTACACTGCCCTACCATGCGTAAACATTACTGAAAATAATCTACAGGTACATGTACTGGCAGGCAGTTGCCAGTATTTACCGTAAAATCTAAGGAATCCTTTTACATTGCACAACTTTATTTTGTAATCGGGAAAGGAATAATGTATTTAACATATTGCCTTCATTCCAATCCTTAAACATTTGTTCTTGTGTATAATGTCTGTTGCATGTCAAATGAAATTCAAAATAAGATATGTTAAAAGCAGTTTCCTATGTGTGTCCCATATACATTACAATGGGTAGAATGCGACCATGTTGCTAGACTATTATTCTGTTTTTAACCTTTCCACCCCTGAGTTTCTTAAGTGAAATCTTCCGTCTTAGAATTTGAACACATTAACTATTGTAAATAGGGGTATCATTAAATTAGGATGGCAAACAGTGTAGATTCTGATGAGATGTCTCATTACGAGCCATCTCATCTGGGTCTAAATTTTTCGCATATAGGTATCTGTTTTGGTCTACCGAGCTGAAAGGGTTAATCCCATTCCATTTGAAATGCAATTCGGCGATATTCTGAATTGTTGATTTTGGACCTCTGCCCCGACTCTCTAATCAACCTGAAACATGACAAATTGATCAGGATGTCAACTTAATGAACATTTGATCCAGTTACTTACTTTTTGACAATTCTGTCTGTATTGTAAAATCAGAGATATGGTTTAATCCCATTCCATTTGAAATGCAATTTGGCGATATTCTGAATTGTTGATTTTGGACCTCTGCCCCGACTCTCTAATCAACCTGAAACATGACAAATTGATCAGGATGTCAACTTAATGAACATTTGATCCAGTTACTTACTTTTTGACAATTCTGTCTGTATTGTAAAATCAGAGATATGGTCGATGGCTCGAACATCCTTGGGTCGATGGAAATTTGTTCTAGACACGGATAGTTCGGGCCACTAAGGATTAATCATAGCGCCACGTCTGGAGGTAAAGAGGGATAATTTAGGTGAGGGATGTCTTTCAGATCTTCTATAAAATAATGATATGTTGAGTGTACTCATTACAATCGGAAGAATTTCCCTGGGACTCAAAAACGGATTCGAATCAGCCAGGGTAAACTAGCCATCAGTGTTCGAGTTATTAAAGTGTTACTTTCTTTACTAAGGCATTCACGTCGTAGTTATAAAATTTTCATGGCTCTTTAAAGGGCCATTCATGATCTTGATACACAAACGTCTCTGAGTTCGACTTCATCTGCAGCACTGAACCTTAAACGTATAAGTGGTGACGACCAGACATCGCCAAGCAGCTTATATCGAGCTGGCCTGACCAGCCAAAAACATTCGATAAAGATGACCTGGCAGCCACAGTCAACTTCATGGCTGAGAAGAAGGTCCTCTTTTTTTGTTATACAATTTCTTATAGAAAATTTATAATGGAAAATGCCACAAGGTTGATGGGGAAGTAATTACTCAAGAGCTAACATTTCGGTAAACAAGAACTCAACAAATGTGTCTAACTAAATAACGCATACCGCACGCCATAACGCAAGAAAATTACCGTATACCGCACGCCATAACGCAAAAAAATTGCCCAATACTGCACGCCATAACGCAAGAAAATTACCCAATACTGCACGCCATAACGCAAGAAAATTACCCTATACCGCACGCCATAACGCAAGAAAATTATCCAATACTGCACGCCATAACGCAAGAAAATTACCCAATACTGCACGCCATAACGCAAAAAAATTACCAAATACTGCACGCAATAACGCAAGAAAATTTACCATCGGACATATGAGCCCAGCGAAGATTCAGATCAGCCTGCGCATTCGTGCAGTCTTATCAGACTCTCCACTGGGCGCATTTTGGACAGTCAAGGATGCAGTATTTCTTCATGTGGACAACGAAGATTCTGATCAGACTGCGCGGATGCGCAGGCTGATCTGAGTTTTTGTTGTGCGCACGTCTGAACGTAGGTTTTCTCACGCTGCCGTTCGTGTGACAATGCACTATAAAACTGTCTAAATACAGAAATGTCTCTTTTTAATGATTTTAAGTGATAAAGCAGTCTGGCACCTTATAAATTAAAATGTAATATTATTGCATTGATATGTCATTAAAAGAAATTATAAATTATACCACGTGCATATAAAATCAAAGCACTGACATCACTGGCGGGTCGATTGTCTCTGAGTGTAGGCAATGATCCTGAACGGGGACTTAGGACTGTTTCAGTTAACCCCTAAATTTCTTAATTAAAGAAAACAGTGCAGACCCTGATCAGACGCCGCGGGTTCTGGTGTCTGTTCTGGGTCTGCACTGTTTGCCAATGTTCTAGTCCAGGTTTTACACATAAACCTCTGATACCACAGTGACAAGAATAGCGCGGCTATAAATAACCGTTACTTGGATTTCGTACAAACGCGTGGTTAGATTTCATTGGACAATGGTAATCATTTGGACAATAATCTTCAGGAAATACTTTGGCTCGTTGTAAACAATTGTTAGATTCGAGATCAGGCGTACATTCCAATCCGAGTCTTCTTGGACGCTCTGATGGTATATTCTAAGGTTACTTCAGACGAACAGCGGGGACTGTTCAGACTGCGTGGATGTGAAGGCTGGTTTGAGTTTTCGCAATGCACTCATGTTGTCCGGGGAATCTTCGCACGTGGTTGTTCTGTTTACAAACAGAAGCATATAGGTATAGATTAAAATACAACCTTGGTAGGTGATCTGTGACTTTTGGTTTCAATTTTCTATTCGAACTAATACAGCTGAGAAATAGAAGCCTCAGGTCACTGAACAAGGCTATATTGTTACCTATAGCGAGTCTTGAACACAAGTAGTAATGGGAGAATCGAGAAAAAATAACAGTTACTGCAGCGGTTAATAAATTCCCTGAAGATAATATGTAATTAATTCTTTAACTGCCAAGCACAATTTGAAGCGGACGACAGTCTATGTTTTCTTTGTCTTTTACAAAACATATGTCTTGACATTGACTTTTCTATGAAAAATAAAAAAAGAAATGAAAACGTCGCTTGCGGCAGTTTTGATTGGCACCTTAAGGGTTAACACATAAATGATAGCGAAAATAGTACTCTTTGTCTGTGAGACTGTTCATGAGCAGTGAAATATTTTGCAACACTGCTCACGCTTCCTAGCGATATCAGACCAGAGAAATTACACTATGGTAAAGTGCGGGAATGCATTTTACAACTGCCATTCGCACGTTACACCAGCTATAGTAGCCTGACATTCAGGCCCTGTATTTCAGTGAGCATATAACAAGGTATGCAACTGCTATGAACCCACCAAAAATTGTTTTAATTACTAGCCCTATGTCTAAAAATTAGGCATCCTGTATTATGACAGAGAACAATTGTGCATTTTTAGTCAATGCATTGTCTTAATAAGTATGCTCTTTTTAACGGACTGATACCAGTCTACAGATGTAGTAAAGGTAAACAAATGCTGACAGATTCGATCCATTAAAACAATGATCACATACAAGAAAGCGAAAATAACAGATTCTGTTTCAGTGAGTTTGTTCATAAAATGTATTGTATTTTGCAATACTGCTCACGCTGCTTAGCAGCGGCTGGAGCAATATTCATTTATCAGTTAATTTCAAATGGTGTCATTGATACCAAAGGAACATAAAGTATAAACTACGCTATATGCTTCGGGCATATGCGGCCAACGAAGGCATAGATCAGCATGTGGATACTACAGAATGTATAAATGGAGTGCAAAGGCCCGGATGATATTTTGCGCAAAGGCCCGGACGATATTTTGCGCATGCACGGGATGATCTGAATGTGCGCATTTTAGAGGGCACTACGTTTTCGCATGACGTGACTACTATGATGAAATACAAGATTTACGGTCGAATTTCAATGGCTCGAACATCTTTTGGACCATTTAAATTTGTTCGAGACATGGGTAGTTCGAGCCTCTGAGAGTTAATCATAGCGCAAGGTCTGAAGGCAAATGAGAATAATCTAGGAATGTCTTTTCCATCTTCTATAAAATAATGGTATGTTGAGTGTACACATTAGAATCGCCTCGATGAGGCGATTCTAATGAGTACACACAACATACATTTTCTTGATAAAATAAGAAAAGTTCCCTTAAAATTTAAAAATTTTTGTTGTCTTGAGCTATCGGAAGAATTTCCTAGGGACTCAAAAACGAGTTCGAATCATCCAAGGTAAACGAGCCATCCATGTTCGAGCCATCGAGGTTATATTGTATTTTGTACAGCCACACTGCACTCATCGCCAACTTTAGTGAAGGTAAATAAATTTGCTTATTGCTTATATACGTTAAAATGCCAGTATTTTCTCCAAGCTTTAATTTTGTCCTAATCTGGCCTATTTAGTATACATTAGAATTCGTCACGTGGAGGAATTATAATTGGTTTCCTTTTCTGGTTGTTTACAGTAACTAATTAATCATCCTGGGTGCTTGCATTGCATTGTAATTTTAGTCACAACGTCAAAAAACGTACCTTCGGATATGTGAGCTCAGCGAAGATTCAGATCATCCTGCACATCCGCACAGTCTGATCAGAGTCTTCACTTGGAGCATTTTAGATAGCAAAGGATGCAAAGTTTCTTCAAGCGAACAATGATTTGCAGCTTGATGTTGAATCTTGGTTGGACGTACTTATCCGAAGGACCGTTTTCTAACAATGTGATTCATTTCAGTTTCCTCTATAAAAACAGCAAAAATGTAGTACTTTTGTGTCAGAAAACATCCCTTCATTCAGAAACGTTACACAGTTAGCCAAATTACATATATAGAGGTGTAGATTTCAGAATATACAAAAGATACAGAAGTATGTTCTCAAGTCAACTGATGATAGTTATTTTGATTGCTTGCCTCGCGGTGGATGTCATTTCCGGTTTTCCAGGGCCGGCGACATCGCCAGGCAAGAAATCTAATTCGCAAGGTAATACTCCAAGCCCAGCAAAATCAACCAGCAAGAAGTCGAATCCGCCAGGTAACACTTCAAGCCTGGCAAAATCACCAAGCAAGAAATCGAATCCGCCAGGGAACACTCCAAGTCCAGAAAAATCGCCAAGCAAGAAGTCAAATCCGCCAGGCAATGCACCACAGTCGACATATGACGATAGGAACGATGATGATTAAACTGGTAAGTACATTTATCCGGTGTTAGTCTTACTCTTTGTTGCTTTGTGGTTTATTCTACGAGGCGATTTGTTGTATGTCTTACCGTGTGTCATTTTCTTCTTGTGTTTTTCAGTCCTTTTAGTATTGCGATTACCTCGCTTGGGGAAGAGAGAGCTAATCTAAGTGCTTTTCGTACGTTTGTTCGATTTGTGCTTGTTTAGATTTGTCGGTTTCCTCTTCCTCTTGGGGTCTGGGAAAGGCTGCGGTTTGTGATTGTGGCACTCCCTGAACTTTTCTCTTACCTTTTTTTTTATTAAAAAATAGCATAGCTTTATTAAAACTATAATGTACAAATATATTTGATCGCTTTTCTAAATGTCGAATGCATTTTAGCCGTTCGTTTTATAGATGAATAATTACAACTCCTCATCTTTTTACACATTTCACGCAATTTGACTAGTTTACGTTTAATCGCATTTTGCTGCCAAGTCATCAATAAGCAAATGGGTTAGACCACAAGCTCTTACAGCATTACATAACAAAAACATATAACATATATTATTGCATAAAAAAGCAGTGTCGCACGTTATTAACAGCCGTGCATTAACCGGCGAAAAGCCGTGTATCAACAAGGCAATTCACACGCTGTTAATGCACGGCTACGCAACTTTCAATATGATCGTACCGGGGCCACAGATTTGCTGCTGTTACGAGATGTATACTGCCCGGCCCTCGTACGAGCATAGTCAGTGGAAAATACGTTCGCGAGACATCGGTGAAAAGGCGAAACGAAATAGTACAAGAAATAACGCGAAATGTAGCAAATGTTTTCAGTTTTTTATGCAATAATAGCGATCGAACATGGGTTTTCAATGCATTAACTTTCGCCAGGTCCCTTGGGAGGTGTTCTAAACCGCGGCCTTCGGCCTCGGTTTTCAACACCTCCCACGGGACCTGGCGAATGATAATGCATGAAAAACCATGTCTGATCCCTATACTGTTTAAGGCAATGTGTAATTCTTATTATGTACAAAATTGATTGGTTGAAGGAAAAGTCTAGAGCATGAATCCGTCGGATCTATTTTCCTTCCGCTGTCCCAAAATATTGACCTTTTCAGCAATATCTGTAACATTTTGATAAAAGAAATCGGAATGATAAGGAATAAACTATTACATTTGTGGCATTTACCGATGTGTAAACTTTGGCAAATCACTTACAAACTTAACAAAAAAAAAAAAAAAAGAAAAAAACATTTGTGCTTTATTCAGTTTATGGTTGATTAGCCTGAGTTTTCACATCGATAAATCCATAATAAAATTCATTCCTATCATTACGAAAACACGCCTAGTCAAATATAGAGAAAATTTCACCTCCAAACATAAAAAATTTTCAGCTAAAAAACTCTGATATTTTTTATATTTCTGCTCAAAAAATATAGATTGTGGGTTAAGAGTGTCAATTGTGTTTCTGAGCAGTAATAAGAAAAATAATGTATACCCTTGTAAACCCCAGTTTTACTATATAAAAGTGGTTTTAAGGGGATCAAAATTATATAGGTATGTTTTCGTGATGCTTAAAATAATAAGAAAGAGTACCGTATTTACCCTAAGTGTTCGGACTGACAGCCCTGAGCAAACAGTGTAGAGCCAGATTATGATCTACACTATTTGCCAGTCATCCAGCAATTTTAGACACGTCGGCAGGTTCTTAGTAAATGTATTCTTCATAAATGTATAGTGGGCCGTTATCGGCCCGTCAGGGTAGCTGACGGGCCGATATCGGTCCGCTATAGATTTATAAAGAATGCAAGCTGGGTTGTAAAATAGATTTGTTCAAATAGGAGAAGTATGTTAGGAATTACGTTAATCAAATATTCGGTAAATGTGTAAATACCGTAAAGGAAACAACAGCCTTAGTTTAAATTTTAGGTTGTTGATTTGGTGTATGACGGCCATGCAACACTATTAAGGCCATGTCGAGTCGATCAGTTTACCTTACCACACTTTTCCTGGACAGGCTTAGTCCTCTAAGCGGTTAACCAGTACTTGTGCACATTCTTTCGCCAGAAACTGACAACTCAAATTTTAGAACACTACGGCAAAGAAAAAAGGTAGCTGAATATTTATGATAAATACAGCAATGTCTGTGCAAAACAGTATAGAGTCAGATCAGACACCACAGAAAATTACTTGTCACTCACCCATCTGTCTTTTAACCTACCAATAAATAGTATTATGGACTTTTTCAAAGTTTAGGACAAGAACGATAAGGAGTTTAGATGTCTGAATATTTAGGTTGAATAAATTAAGGACAGTTATGAGATCCTTACATACTGACCAGCATTAAGTCTCAAAGCCGAGTGCTAAATCTAAACGTCATTCATACTTTTTAAAGCTTCTGCTGAGAAGGAACCCTGGAACTACGTACTTTGCATTGATTTCGAAAGTAAGCTGTTTAACTCACGTTTTCAACGTACACACGATCGCGTTGAAATTGTAAGAAGTAGATTTTATTTTTGTGACTTAAGTTTTTGTAAAATTTGTATTAGTATCACTGATGAGGCTTAATTGGCCAAATCAAGATGGTCTGGCCCAGAAAAATGGCTCTTAAGCTCTTTTCAAATATTTTGTGTTTGAGTTCTTTGCTCTAAACAGTCATTCCTCTTTAAATTTATTCATCAATTTTTAACGCCGGTGAATCACTCACGAACGCAGTATAAAGCTAGTTTGGGCTACTTTAGTTGGTAAATGAATTGCCTGCGTTTAAACATCGATAAAATCCGCAAAAATGAAATTCATTTCTTTAGTAGGTCATTATTATTTTTTCTAAGAGAAATGGACACACTATCATGGGAGACAGCTCCCTCTAAATGGCTTTTGCCTCCAATCTGAAAATGGGTCTATTCTAAAAGGAACTGGGAGCAAATTCTTTCCTTTCAGAGGAGACCTGTTTTAGATTGGGAACACATGCTTTCCTTTTAGAGTAGACCGATTTTCAGAAGGGAGCAAATGCTTTCTCAGATGGGTCTCTTACCTTTTTTGGTGTGAAGAAAAGCAAACAGGAAGTAACAAAAATTGTATCCCTTGTATAAAATTAAGGGACATCTTCCACGTGTATCTTGTCTCCTGAAAGAGGTTTATTTTCGTTCTTTTGTTTGTTCTTTGTTTCCAAATGCAACATTTTAGATTTTTAGTTTTAGTCATAAAAGGTGCATTTTGTTGTTTATCTGTTTTAGATTTGACTTAAAACACAGAAATATCCTACTGAGAATTAAAGGGACTGCATTATGTCATCCGACTGCCTTGAGATTCATTGCTACATCTGAAGAATTATTCCACCATTTTGCAAAGAGAAACAACATTTGAAGACAGGAAACTAGAATAGAAGATACATGTACTTTTTAAAGAAAGAATTTGCTCACAGAGCCTTTTCGCTTGAAAAGTACGCAAGTAATGCGAGTATTTCCGTGTGAAAGTATTTGTTTGATTGTTTTTTGTTTTTTTTTTTTGTTGTTTTTTTTTTTTTTTTTTTTTGTTTGTTTGTTGTTGTTTTTTTTTTTTTTTTTTTTTTTTTTTTTTTGTTTTTTTGTTTGTTTGTTTTTCGATTTGATGTATAGTTTTGTTTAATGTTGTTAGTACATATTTCCTTTGAGACCATTAAGCGCATTCTTGTTACACTTAAAATCTAATACCGATCGAGCCGGTGCTAGGGGAGCGCATGCATTCGCAAACTGAAATGCTGCATATGAAGAGATTCAATAAAAACAGACTCTCCGATTTTTGTTCTTTTGTCTGTTCTTTGTTTCCAAAGGCAATCTTCTAGATTTGTATTGTTTAACCCAGTGCGGAAAAAAGCGACAATTTAAAAAATAAACTGATGTATATATTTCTGATAAATATTGGATTCCTTATTAGCAGGGAGTATTTATAGACTGCCAAAGTGTAAAATCAGTAACAACTAGGATTAGACAAAATCTTTGTTGTCAGTCAACCAATCAAATTCTTCAAATTTACAATGGATAACACTTTCAATAGAGGCACCTCTTTTAAAATGGTTTTGGTTCCCTTTTGAAAATGAGTTACTCTAAAATGGAAACCCTTTCCTTTTACAATAGACTGCTTTTCAGAACGTTCTTGGTGTGTAAAAGGAAATAATTCACTCCCAACCCCAGCAAAGTCTGTCCTTTTAGAGTAGATTCCTGAGCAGAATTCTTTTTCTTTTTATTTTTTTGTTCAGATGGAGGCAAAAAGGTCTTGAAAGAGTAACCGTCCTGAAATTGTATCAGTTCTTCTTAAATCTTATTAGTGACTGTTTGTTACATGATATGAATTTCTTCCATCCGCTGTTTATTGTATCTGATGTACATTTTTTTCATACCAAATAAAAAGGAAATCCATCTGAGGATCTAGAAAATGTAAGGTCTTAAAAACTTTAACGTAAAACTTTAACATTTTTGTTTACACAAATTCTTGAAATCAGGTCATGAGCAGAGTGTGGACAGTGCTAAATAAAATTCTGGACCGACATCTATAATCATACAAAATATAAAAAGTAAAGCCATTTCAGTATTAAGAAAAGATAAGGTCGTAAAAACGTTGACGTAAAACTTCAACATTTTTGTTAACGCAAGTTTCTAAGCCCGTGACTTTGACCTCTAGGTCATAGGCAGGAATGTGGAAAGTGTTGAATAGAATATTGGACCAACATGTCTAGTCGTACTAAAGATAAAGTAAATCCATGTGGGGATTTAGAAAATATAAGGTATTAAAAACTTTGATGTAAAACTTTTACATTTTTGTGAATGCCAATTTCTAATTCCGTCGCCTCTGGATCATGTGCAGGGGTATGGATATTGCTGAATAAAATTTTAGACCAACATATATAATCATACCTATTTAAGTAAATCTATCATCGCTGGGTTTTGAAAATAAAATGTCTTAAATAAAGTTAATGCCGCCCGTCGACGCCTACGCCGACGCTGACGCCCGGGTAGTGCAATATAGCTCTTCCTATACTTTCGAACAGGCGAGAAAAAAAAGAAGGACAGGTCTGACCATTCCTTTTTGTTTGTTTGTTGTTGTTTTTTTTTTTTTTTTTTTTTTGTTGTTTTTTTTTGTTGTTGTTGTTTTTTTGTTGTTGTTGTTGTTGTTGCTGTTGTTGTTTTTTGTTGTTTGTTGTTGTTGTTGTTGTTGTTGTTGTTGTTGTTGTTTTTTGTTGTTGTTTTCTTCCTTTCTTTCTTTCTTTCTGTAGGCTATGATGATAAGAATATTATGGTATTTACAATAAGTATTCTGACAGACTTAAGCAAACAATGTAAGCCAAAGTCAGACGTCGCATGTGGCGGTGCCTGATCAGGGTCTACACTGTTTGCCACCTTTCCATCAGTTGTTCAGACACGTCAACAATTATTAAAATGGCCGTGTTGATATTTTAGGAAACTAAAGGTAGGGAGTTAAGGTGTCCGAAAACTTAGGGTAAATGAGGCATTCAAGAATGATATTATCCAGTGGCCTTCGAAGTATTCTATTGGATAGACTGGATCTCAGAACTGGGTGACATAGTGACAAGTCCATAGAATATACCGGTCATTGAAACTCTTTAGAAGCAATGCATCTGTAATGTAAGTGATACAATACCAACTTTTCGTCATGGTCTTTCGAATAGGAACAGCCGAATTATAAACAGATGGGTATGATTGTCTCTTTAAATGTTTTGTTAAAGCATATAAAAGAAAAGAAGGCATTCAAGAATGATATTATCCAGTGGGCCTCCGGAATATTCTTTTGGATAGACTGGATCTCAGAAATGGGTGACATATTGATAATTCCATAGAATAGACCGGTCAAGGAAACTCTTCAGAAACAATGCATCTGTAATATAAGAGATATCATACAAAATTTTTATCATGGTCTTATGAATAGGAACAGCCGAATTATTAGCAGATGAATATGATTGTCTCTTTAACGGTTTTGTTGAAGCAAAAGAATTAATTTTACTTAACACAAAGTAAATCCATTTAAGGATTTAGAAAATATAAGGTCTTTTAAAAACTTTCATGTAAAACTTTAACATGTTTTTTAATGCCAATTTCTAAGTCCGTCACATTGACTGTAGATCATGAACATGGGTATGGATATTGCTGAATAAAATTAGGATCAACATATATAATCATACCTATTTAAGTAAACACATCGGAGGATTTAGAAAATATAAGGTCTTAAACACTTTGACGTAAAACTTTAACATTTAGTTAATGCCGCCACCGTCGAGGCCAACGCCTACGTTGAAGCTGAGGCCAACGCCGACGCCCGGGTAGTGCAATAGCTCTTCCTGAACTTTCGAACAGGCAAGAAAAAAAGGATAGATCCGCACATTTGTTTTTTTTTTTTTTTTTTTTTTTTTTTTTTTTCATTCTTTCTGTAGGCTATGATGATAAGTGATCATATTTATCAAAAGTATTCTGACAGACCTAAGCAAACAATGTAGGCCCAAGTCAGGGTCTACACAATTTGCCATCTTTCCAGCAGTTTTTCAGACACGTCAACAGCTATTAAAATGGCGGTGTTGATATTTTAGGAAACTAAATGTAAGGAGTTAAAGTGTCCGAAAACTTAGGGTAAATGTGACATTCAAGAATGATATGATCCAGTGGACCTTCGAAGTATTCTGTTGGATAGATTGGATCTTAGAACTGGGTGACATAGTGACAAGTCGATAGAATATACAGGTCATGGAAACTCTTCAGAAGCAGTACAGCTCTAATTTAAGGAGATCTAATACAAAATCTTTGTCATGGTCTTACGAATAGGAACAGATGAATTATAAACATATGCCATGATTGTCTCATTTACAGTTTTGTTGAAGCATTTGAAAGATAAGAATTCATTTCCAACAAACGCCTCAGAAGTTAAACTAATAGCTTCTAGTTCTCTGTAACCACAACAAGAACTGCTGCTAAAACTACGTCTACTACTACTGCTATAACTTCTACTATTAGTAATGATAATGATAATAATAATGAGTGTGCCGCAACATTAGAATATGTAACTTTTAATATTTTGCCCAGTAAAGGCATAGATCGGAATCATCGCTCTCCGCTTATAGAAGCATTTCTTAGAGCCTTGGCTGTCAACAAAACCTTGGTCAGACTGCGCGGACGCTGTTTACATATGCACCGACTTCCTGTCTCTTGAGTGAGCTCAGACATGATATCACCCTAGGTTTAACCAAGAAAATATAAGATTTCTAATTATAGACGGTAATGGATGTGGATCAAAATGCGCAGATGTTGAGGGTACATAAAACAAGAATTTAATTACTGCGTGTTTCGATGTTTTAACTTTATGTCACGTTTGCTGGTATTTCAAGACGAGCCATTCAATTTGAAAGGGTTACTTTGAAGCATTATAATGCTGATTAATCCATTTATGCCGAGTGGACTCTTCTACATTTGCGCTTTGGACCGGTTCATTTCAATATAAGGAGTGTCTCATCAGTTTTTTATTGTTATCATGTCCATTCTTCGGGACGCAAGGCATTATCGTGTCAAGGGAAATAGGAAATTGTTACCATGTCCATTCTTCGGGACGCAAGGCATTATCGTGTTTAGGGAAATAGAAAATTGTTACCATGTCCATTCTTCGGGACGCAAGGCATTATCGTGTTAAGGGAAATTGGAAAAATGTATTCTTTTTAATGTATAAAATCAAATCACTAAACCATGATAAGCGTAATTTTGTCCCCGCGAAAATAAATAAACTGACGGTACCCATGGCGATATAGATATCAGGGTTGTAAAAGGAACTTTGGCTTTGAGATACCATTGGGGAAATGTTTTGGCAACGGTCAGTAATAAGTTAGCACTTACAAATGACTTCTTAACTCGACTTTTTGTCTTTTGTTTTTCGATTTGAATTTTTAGCGATAATAAATATCAGGGTTGTAACAGGAACTTTGGCTTTGGAAGGCCGGAGGAAATGTTTTGGCAACAATCAGTAATCAATTCACTGTAACTAATAACTTTTAAACTCAAACTTCAAAATGAATTTTCGCGATAATTTTGTTTTCATATTAGTTCTCATGAAAACTACCCAACATAAAAATTGTAGCGAGAGATAGGCGTAAACATCTCTAAAAATTCAATGGCTGTAGCACTGAGTAGTTTCGCTGTACACTGATAGAAATTTTCAAAATTATGAAATTCCGCAATTTTTCTAGGTCCGTGAACTTTTTCGAAAAAAAGGTAAGAGAAAAGTCCAGGGAGTGCCACAATCACAAGCCTAAGCCCATCCCAGACACAAAGAGGTAGAGGAAATAGACAAAACTAAACAAGCACAAATCGAACAAACGTACGAAAAGCACTAAGATTAACTCTCTCTTCCCCAAGCGAGGTAATCGCAATGCTAAAAGAACTGAAAAATACAATGACAAATAACACAAAGCAATACTTAAAACAAATCGCCTCGTAGTTTAACTACAGAATAACAAAAGAGTAAAACTAACACCTGGACCACCGCCTTAGAACGGTCAGTAGAATAAACCAACAGGGGTTTAAAGCACTTTTACAGCCAGCCAACTTCACCCTGGGTCCCGATGCCACTCTTAATCACGACTAGTAAAACAGAAAGCAAAATGGGCAGCTGTTGAAGACGGTGACCACAATGCTAGCATCACAACACATAGATAAAAACAGAAAGCAATGCGTGAACCTCAAAGCTACAAAGAGTAAGATCGACACCAGGACCACTTTTCACGTATTATGTACTATCTATAGCCAATCATCGCTTAAAACGTGATATTTCCTCTCTATTTATAATCATTTATTCCACCTTGGCTTCGATTTTTTGTCATAAACATTTTTTTTTTTTTTAAGAAAAAAAGAGGAAAACTGAAAACAAATCTTTGCTATTAAATTTAACTATTGTCATTTATTTGACAATGACTAGAATCAGTCATTTGATAAGCGGTGTTGGAAAAGGGCCCGCATTCTATAAGCGGGCAATGAAGACCCAGATCAGACTGCGCATTAGCGCAGTCTGATCTGGGCCTTCCTTGGCCACTTACAGAATCAGCTGATACTGTAGAGCGTTTGGTAGGCACAGGGAAAGCCCTGCTCAAACTGCGAGGATGTTATAGCTGACCTGGATCTGCGTTGTTTGCATTAAGCATAAATGCCCTGTGAAGACGTTGTGTATTAATTACCCCCTTAATTTTCTTGAAATAAACCAGCGAATGGATAATGTCGTATTTATTCTACATATCGGGACATCTTACTCTTTACAATGCTTCTAAAACTTGAACAAGTTCATTTTACTATGATATGTCTAAAATGCTGTGGAAGTGGTAACTATGCGAAAACAGTGCCCTCTTTTGAGAAAATCCTGTCTTTTTCGTGTAGACATCGTTTCAGAAGGGTGGCAAATGTACTTATCAGAGTTACATTTACCAGCCCCGAATGCTTATAAAGTCCTCTTCAACCATAATTTATTCCTTTCGAAAATGGAAAAAAGAAAATGTTGTTTTTCTTAGGTTATCTCCAAGTTGCACGTTTTACCCAATTGAGGTGCATCTACATGGTGTCGAACGTGTAAAAATGGACGGTTTGCCATATTCAAAGAGCATACTCCGCATTCATGTAGTCAAACAGGGCATTCTTCGTTCGCCGATATAGTATTCGATACTCGTTGATTCTGTAGGAAGGCAGTAAAGGCTTTGAACAGACAATGCTAATGCGCGGGCTGATTTGGGCGTTCGTAGCCCTGATATTCAATAATAGCTTTTTCACACGTTGCGCCAGACAAGTGATTGTCCCATTAACAATCATATGATGTACAACACACGAAAATCGCCCATATGCAATTTGCGGACAACGTCGGCCCAGATCAGCCTGCGCATTCGCGCAGGCTAATCTGGGCCTTCATTGCCCGCTGACAGAATCAGTGGATACTGTAGAATATATCGACGAACAGAGAGTGCCCTGAACAGACTGCACGACTGGGCATGCTGACTTGTGCCCGCGCATATGCACACGGGCCTTTCTCACACGCTAGGCACCATATAAATTGCTTCAACTTTGTCTTGGCGACGAATATTGTTTTAAACATAGGGATATTAAAACACATCGAAAATGTTAACAAATCTTAACGTTTGTATTATTATTCTGTTTGTTCTGTGGTTCTCTTTTTTGTGCGGAGGCTTTCGGATGGGGTATAAGACCAGGTATTTTATTATTATTATTATTATTATTATTATTATTATTACTATTCACAGAATTTAATGATACTAGAAACATAAAGCAACCGCCCTCATCCACGCAATATGAAGAGAATCTTCGCTTTCCTTATACCCCCACCCCCTTTGGCATTGTATGGCTTATCTGGAAAGATCACCAGATACAAGTCAAATAGAAAAGTCAAATAGAACTGAGCTACGCTGTGAAAACATCGTTGTGGTATATGCTCATAACATCTGTGTTGTTTGCATTACATCCTTTACGGTCTAAAATTTAAAATCTTTTGACTGTATTTTCTCTGATATCATATCTGGGCTCCCTCAAGAGAGAGTGTTGGCACATATGCCAACAGCGTCCATTTAGTCTGACCAGTCTTGCGGATAGCCAAGGATCTAAGAAATGCGATTACACACACACAATGACTGATCTGAGTCTTCTCCGTGCGCACATGTCATAAGGTAAATCTGCTTATGTTGCGGAGCAATAATACTAATAGAAGTAATAGTAGTAGCAGTACATCACAAAAACATGTCTATATAATTTTGACCCCCTTAAATCCCACTTTTATACAGTAAAACTGGTGTTTACAGGGGTATACATATTTTTTTCTGATTTCTGCTCAAAACATAGATTGTGGGTACTCGTTAAAACTGCCTCATCAAGGCGGTTCTAAAGAGTACCCACAATCTATGTTTTGACCGGAAATATGAAAAATATCAGAGTTTTTTTTTTTGGAGGTGTAATTTTCTCTTTATTTGAATAGGCGTGTTTTCGTTATGAGCTTTTATGTAGGTGATACAGAGTATTACTATGCTTTCAACATCTTTCAGAAACTTTAAGTTTTTTTTTTTTTTTTTTTTTTTTTTTTTTTTTTTTTTTTTTTTTTTTTGCTTGGCGCTTACATCACGAAAACACGCCTATTTAATTTTGACCTCATTAAACCCCACTTTTATATAGTAAAACTGGGGTTTACAGGGGTATACATTGTTTTTCATATTCTGCTCAAAAACATAGATTGTGGGTACTCGTTAGAACAGCCTCGGCGAGGCGGTTCTAACGGGTACCCACAATCTATGTTTTGAGCAAAAATATGAAAAATATCAAATTTTTTTATCTGAAAATCTTCCTTTTTTTGGCTGTAAAATTTTCAATATATTTGAATAGGTGTGTTTTCATAATGAACACGAAAGAAATAAATATGCAAACCTATGTCATGACTGAATGAAAAACTTCTTGTCGCAACTACCGATGTACAAAAAATTTCTTTTAATCATTGCATTTAAAACTATCTGTATATTGTCCCCGTAGTAAAATCGCTGCAACAAGTATATAGAAATCGGCAGGGTAGGTAATTTGAGGGTAGGGTTCGAACAAGTCCCCACATTGTTGATTTTCCTGAAACTTTTTACAACATCGGTGTCAAATATCAACAATTAAAAATCAGTAAAGAATGTAAAAAATATTTTCTTAAGTGTAAATTCAAAACAAATCATTTCACTATACAAATTACATTGGTCAGACAAATGTTTGACCGTAAATTTAATTTTAGAATAATAATTATTTGAGAGTAAAACACAAAATGGTTTCTGATAAGATATGGTCTATCAGAACAAAATATTTTCATTTGAAATAAAATGCCAAGCAAAAGATGTCTTTCCGAGTACTTTTACTTTACTAGCCGTTTATTGGAAATACTGTATCTTCTTCAAGAATTTTATATCAAACTGCAAATGTGAGATTTATATCCATAGGCATGCATGTCATTTGCTCCTGTTAATGAGACCAAGCCTAAGGTTTTGCATTACATCTCTCTGACTTTACAACAGTCATAGTTTCTTCTATGACCTCTATGTTCGGTGGGCTGGTCTCTGTCTCCCAATTTTGAGTTCCAATCTATCCGACATAATACGTCTGATGGCTCTGGATTGGTTTATCTAATTCTCATCCCTTAATGTCCATGAAATTGCAATAACTACAGCACGAGGGCGAATCAGTGAACAACTAGCCTAATTGATTTCTAATTGACCGACAAGTCTACATGCTATTGCAATGCACGATATAGGCATCTAAAATGTACCAGTGTCGGTTATGCCTTGGTAAGATATTGGGTGTTAAACGCGACCGAAATACAAATAAAACCTGAAAGGTTGCCATTGGAAATACACGAACGAGCGCAAATTTAAGGTTTATTGAGACTGTTTTTATGACAGGGTTGCAGTTTGTAGGACTGCATACGTCATTAGTGCCAGTTCAAGCGTACCTCGATTTTCTAAAATACCAAAACGGTTTGCTTTATGTTTTTCGTCTAAGTTTGAATAAAGAGCTGTAAATCGGTACCTGATTTGAAAAGGATAAATAGGCAAAGAAAACCTCAACGAACAAACCGATATACACGAATTGTCTCTGCAACATCATATTGTCAAGTGAAATTTTGGTTCGGTGAGTTCAGATGGGGTAGAACTTCCTTAGAAGATGAAAGCAGTTTTGCACGCCTACTAGATGCCTCCGATGAGGAAATGTGCAATAAAGTGCGGGATCTTGTATCTTGCGCATTGAGTTCTGAGGGATATCAGACAATGGGCGTTTTACACGATAGTACTTCAACAACCATACATGTAATTTACGCATGTGCAAGCTAACACTCCGTTGGTTTCACAAATCTCTTATAAATAAGCAAATGTCAACTAGTGCATCAGTGAGCAGAGGTCAAAACATTCAGAGGGTAGGACCTGGCATAACACGGCTTCTGATCAGGGTCTACACTGTTTGTCAATGTCCAAGTCCAGATTTTCTCCATTTTTTTTTTTTTTTTTTTTTTTTTTTTTTTTTTTTGTTTTTACGTTTTTGAAGCACATAATCAACATAATTTTAAAAACGATGTTGCAAGTGGCTTGCGCAAAACTAAACTGTCGCTGGCGCGGAGATGGGAGCTGCAATTTGATTGGCTGCTGATAGCGTCGGCAGAAGTTCAGACAGGTACATGGATTAGTCCGTCTGGTGCCCTTTTTTAAGATGGACTAATCTGCAACTGTCGCATGAATCACGTGAAACAGGCGCCGCCAGCTTGTATACTTTATCAAAGGTAGCTGAGACTTACCTGCGTGGCCATCTCATCATAATTAATACTGGATTAATAACTTAATCCTTCCAAAATCAGCACGGTAAACTCTCTAAAGAGTTCTTCTTCAGCAAGACAATGCAAGAGTCCATAGTTGCAAGGTTTTAGTGATAATGAAGATCGAAACGAAAAGATACCAACGTCCCGCCTTTACCTGAGTTGGCACCTTGTGATTAATTTTTGTAGCCGAACTTAGAAAAAATATCATTTTCGGCCAGACGAAGAGGCAGATTCTGAGGAGTTCTTCAATTCTGGGTTGATGACACTTAAAAAGCGATGGGCTAAATGTATCCTGTGTGATGGTAATTATAGCAAAAAATAAGAGGTCGATCTCGAACGCAAGTAAGAATTAAATCTCCCTTGTAATGTCGAAAGAGAACTGAATTCCAAACATTAATTTAGCGGTTATAAATGTAGATATAAAATTAACATTTAGCATAATATTTTGCATAAAAACAACAATGATAAACCATATATCATCTTTAAACACAATTACCGTATTTATGCTAAGTATTAGGACAAGCAGACCTGAGCAAACATTATAGACCTAAACACAATTACCGTATTTATGCTAAGTATTAGGACAAGCAGACCTGAGCAAACATTATAGACCTAAACACAATTACCGTATTTATGTTAAGTCTTAGGACAAGCAGACCTGAGCAAACATTATAGACCTAGATCTGAGGCTTCTTATTCGTTTGAATCTGTTTGCTAATATTTAATAAATCCTTTTTGCCAATCAAGTTTTGACGCATTAGCATGCAGGAATATATACCTGTTTTTTGTTGTTGTTGTTTTTTTGTTTTGTTTTTTTTTTTTTTTTTTTTTTGTTTTTTTTTTTTTTGTTTTTGTTTTTTTTTATCATACTGCATTTGAAATTCCTATACAAAAACACAATAGGCCTGAGGTTGATATGTTTCACTATTTTCATTACGAAAACATGCCTATATAATTCTGACCCACTTAAACCCCATTTTTATATAGTAAAACTGGGGTTTACAGGGGTATACATTATTTTTCTTATTGTTGCTCAAAAGCATAGATTGTGGTACTCGTTAGAACCGCCTCGTCGAGGCGGTTCTAACGAGTACCCACAATCGATGGTTTGAGCGGAAATATTAAAAAAATCAGATTTTTTTTTATCTGAAAATTTTCATTTTTTGGTGATACAGTTTTCAGTATATTTGAATAGGCGTGGTTTCGTAATGCCTAGGGCAATAGTAAAACAAATGCACATGCGCAGCAGAGGGTCCATGTACGGTTCGTTTTTTTTTTTTTTTTTTTTTTTTCTTGTTTGTTGTTGTTTTTTTTGTTTTTTTGTTTTGTAAAAGGCCTTAGGGTGATATTTTTACTATTTCCCAAGGGAGATAGTGACAAAATCATATGCGCATGTATGAAGTAGGATCTGTGTTCCCGAAATAAAATGTAAAGAAGTGAGTGCTCTATGAATTACAGAAGTGATCTCTGGATGCGCAGAAGTGTCTGAAAATGTCACGTGAATGTCTACAGCTGCAAAGTACAAATAAAAGCAAAAGGGTCATATTCCAAACCAATTTGGCACATCCATGAAACCTCGTTCTCACTGTGCACGAATCCACCTGCACATCTATATGTACTTGGCATTTATTCACAACTGTACATGTTTTACGAGAACCGTGTTGTATTGGTTTACAAGTTTATTTCTGTACTTTCTAGTTTACATTGTAAACAACAAGCAAATCTGCTAAACGTATAATAAATACATGACTCTTCCTCTTTTACAGGGAAAAATTAACCTTGTACCATGACCTGAGGCTTCTGGTTCCCAGCTGTATTTTGTCAAATAGATATTTGAAACCGATTGACACAGGTCACTAGACAGGGTTAAATTTATACCCAGCTAGCATTCTTCATAAATTTACAGCGGGCTGTTATCGGCCCGTCAGCTACCCTGACGGGCCGATAACGGCCCGCTATAGATTTATGTAGAATGCTTACTGGGTACATATACAGGAATATGTGGGTATAATTCGATGTCCGTGTACTGACAATGGCGTAGCATGGGATTCTCACAGTCGCAATCGAAATTTCAGTGCTCTTCATGTGACGTATAGCATGTAACCAGTCTTTTGTTTATAATGGAGATCGATCAAACTGATCTGATACTTTGACATTTGAAATATAATATTTAGGGTTATTGCACTGATATTGTAAATATTCTCCCGAGTTGGGATATCGAAAGACGCGAGCTTGCGAGCGTCCTTCGATTTCCCAATGAGGGACAATATTCACCAATATCAGTTTAATAACCCTTTTATTATATAGCTATAAATATTTATTTCGTTTCCCGGGCTTTCTAACCTTTAAAAACGCTATTTTAATAACTAAAATGTGAATTCTACCAATGCGCGTGACAAGGTTTGGCGCGACGTCACTGCATTACGACGTCATCAAAAGCAACGTAATGTAACGGTAATATGAGAAGGCATCCGATTAAGTGTGCAATATTGAGTAAGTGTGCCCATATCGTGTGATATCGGCACGCTAGCTCCTCGGCTTTTATCGAACAGTTTAATGATTTAATATTTATAGCTATATAATAATTATAAATATTCGTTTACTGTGTATGAAGGTATTATCTGTACATGTGAACGAATGCCTATTTCACGCGGAATGCAGAATTTTCTGCCCCTCATTCCGACATTGTATAATGGAAGTATCCTAATGAATATTAAATGTAAAGGTCAAAGCGAAAGGTCAGTTTGGTCGATCTTTACGTATGCACATACATGTGTATGCACTACACGTGTATTATACAAAAAAATAAAAATGCATTGACTAATGCAGGTAAAATATAACCTTGTTCGATGACCTACGATTCTGGTTACAATTACTATTTTACGCAATGTAGCCGAGAACCACAAATCAGCGGTTACTGGACAAGGTTACATTGATCTATAGTCTTGAATTTCTGCCTCAGAAGTTCATATAAATAGCAGTATTTTATAATGTATCCTAAAAGCATTACGAGTATATGGTTCAGTCAGCATTTCTGCTCAGTTAACGCTTTCAACTCTGTAGACCAAGACAGATACTTTTGCAAACAGTGTAGATCTGAATGAGACGGCTCATATGAGCCGTTTATTTGGATCTTCACTGTTTGCCATTCTGTTCTTGATTTACAACTGTCACCCTTTTGGCAGCAATGGATGTGTCCAAGTACAGAGATAGGAGATTCTGTTTCAGAAATTTTGGGTTGAAAGCGTTAATTCCATTTTTCACAAAGTTGTCCAAAAAAAGACAAGATTTATTATTAAAGATGCACATGCCTGTACAGATGCAATAGCTAGTATAATACTATCAGTCCAGAAAGATATACTATTCAATACGTCAGCACACAACACACATATCAATGGATTGGTTTGTTGCGGTTAGGCCTTCTTTGATGCATACTATTGCATAAAAACCAGTGCCACACGTTATTAACAGCCGTGCATTAACCGGCGAAAAGCCGTGTATTAACAAGGCAATTCACGCGCTGTTAAAGCACGGCTATGCAACTTTCACTATGCATGTACCGGGCCCACATAATTGCTGCCGTCACGCGATGTGTAGTGCCCGGCCCTAGAACGAGCATAGTCCATGGAAATTGCGTTCGCGAGACATCGGTAAAAAGGCGAAACAAAATAGTGCAAGAAATAACGCGAAATGTAGCAAATGTTTCCAGTTTTTATGCAATAATAGCGATCGAACATGGTTTTACAATGCATTAACATTCACCAGGTCCCTTGGGAGATGTTGAAAACCGCGGCCTCCGGCCTCGTTTTTCAACACCTCCCTCGGGACCTGGCGAATATTAATGCATGAAAAACTATGTTTGATCCCTATAATGTGATCTCCAGAGACGAGGAACTTCGCCATATTCTAAACTCTGCGACTTACTCCCAGTTATTACTGCTTAACAGTTTGGCAGCATTGTAATAATACCCGCTGGTATGAAATCCAATATTAATCCTGATTACAGCGACCAGTTTATTTTTGAAATTTTCAAATTTCCCCTCATTGGTATATACAGTCGAACTTCAATGACTCGAACATCTTTGGGACCTTAGCAATTTGTTTGAGACATGGGTACTTCGAGCCATCAAGAGTTAATCATAGCACCAGGTCAGGGAGCAAATGATTATTTAGGGAAGTATTTTTATCTTCTATACAAAATGGTTTTTTTTGTGTGTACTCACTAGAATCGCCTCAATGAGGTGATTCCAATGAGTAAACGCAACATAAAATTTCATGATGATATAAGAAAATTTCACAAAAGCATCCCTACTCTTGAGCTATCGGAAGAATTTCGTAGGGACTCAAAAACGAGTTCGAATCAGTCATGGTAAACGAGCCATCGACGTTCGAGCTATAGCGGTTCAGCTGTATCCCACAGCGGAATAACTCTGACATGGACATACGAGTTTACCTTCTCTTTGTATGTGTGTGTGGGGAGTGGGGTGGGGGGCTACTTTCAAAGAAAAAAGCTGTTGGCTTTGTATGCAAGTTCATTCGTTAAAAGTACCTCCTATTTTGAACGTATTAAATACTAGTGAAGTAATTTCATGTCTGCAAAAGTTGTCCCCATTTACAAAATGGCGGCATAATATTTCAGGTGTATCCATTTGCCTTAAAGTAGTCGTATGGCACAAAGTAGTTCCTCTATTTCTCAACAGAATATTTCTGTGTTGTCAGTCGAATCTGTAATAAACAACAATTAACACTTCTTAACTTTTTATATCCAATAAAAACACGCCGAGTGTGGTCTTGTTGTACCAATGGCCTGAATCGTCCCGGGCTGGAGCGGGTAATCGAACCTATGATCTCTGGATACCGAGCCGGCACTGTAAAAATTTAATCAAGGCCACATGGTACGTTTGAGCTTGCCATGAAAGCAGTCTTCAAGACATTAATAATTAGATATAACAGAGAGGATACAGATGATTGTGGTTCGGTGGGCTTGTTTGTTCTTCATCTCTCCTTCTTTTGGTGCCTCAAAAAGGCTGTGTTCATGACTGTGGCATTTCCTGGGTATATTCACATACTTTTTGCTGATGTTGGCGGAACACTAGCTATGTTGGAGAATTGTGAATTGCAACGGCCAACGCTCGAAGCCCGACGTAAGCGAGTCCGTCTATGCTTCTTCCGTAAGATTCCTATTGGTGTGGTTTCTTTTATCAATGAACGAATGATTGTTCTGATATCCCCTATTCTTGCATAAAAAGCAGTGTCGCACATTATGAACAGCCGTGCATTAATCGGCGAAAAGCTGTGTATTAACAAGGAAATTCACGCGCTGTTAATGCACGGCTACTAATTCAACTTTCAATATGCTCGTACCGGGGCCACAGAATTGCTGCCGTCACGAGATGTGTACTGCCCTGCCCTAGAACGAGCATAGTCCGTGGAAATTACGTTCGCACGACATCGGTGAAAAGGCGAAACAAAATAGTGCAAGAAATAACGCGAAATGAAGCAAATGTTTTCAATTTTTATGCAATAATAGCGATCGAAAATGGTTTTTCAATGCATTAACATTCGCCAGGTCCCTTGGGAGGTGTTGAAAACCGAGGCTTTCAACACCTCCCACGGGACCTGGCGAATGTTAATGCATGAAAAACCATGTTTGATCCCTATATTATTTGATGACCATATATTAAACACATAAATCTGATCATGTTTGAACCTTAATAAACAAGAACTATCCATGCTATGTAGGAAGATGCGTCTTCGGCTTGTATGCGCACAGCAAAGGTTCAGATCAAGCCCTTTGCTGTCCGCTTACCCAATTGGAAGTTGTATAATAAATCGATGGCATAAGAAAGTCTTTGATCAGACTGTTCATCTTGGAAAAATAATGTCTTCAGATCGTATGCGAACAGCTAAGGCCCAGGTTACCTTTTATTAACAAAAGTAAATGTACTAACCGGTTTAATTATCATCATTCCTATCATCATTTGACGATCGTGGTGGATTGCCTGAATTAGACTTCTTGCTTGGCGATGGCGCCGGTATGTTACCTGGCGAATTAGACTTCTTGCCTGGCGATGTCGCTGGACTTGGAGGGTTACCTGGCGAATTAGACTTCTTGCTTGCCGATGGCGCCGGTCTTGGAGGGTTACCTGGCGAATTAGACTTCTTGCTTGGCGATGTCGCCGGACTTGGCGTGTTACCTGGCGGATTAGACTTTTTGCCTGGCGATGGCCCTGGTATACCGGAAATGACGTCCAGTATGAGGCAAACAATCAACATTACTATCATCAGTCGACTTGAGAACATACTTCTGTGATTTGTATACTAAAAAATCCGCTGCACGAACACTAAACTTCTATATGCAGTAGCCTGATTGTTTGTTTAACGTTTCTACGGGAAGCAATTTTCTGGCACATAGAGCATTTGCGCCGTATTTATAGAGAAAATAGACATTATGATGCGATGCAAGTACTCATGATGACAAATTAGTGACTGTAAACGACCCAAGTAAGACGCTAATTATAATTCCTCCGTGTGTCGAATTTTAATAATAAACTAGTCAGATTAGGACAAATGTTCGGGGAAAAATAATGACACTGCAATGTAATGTATGTCAACAGATGATATGGTGAATAGATGCACATTAAAAGGTGAACGGTGCAGAAACAGAAGAAATACTAAATACTAAAATCCCCTCCCTGATTCCGTCCATCTGCTACTAGTCAAGAAGGTTCCAGCCTACTACCAAAATGCCTATGTGAATAAAGTGCAGGGATGTCGCAAGACATATGCTGGGCTTTAAAACTTAGGTATAGTAGTTAGTATCTGCATCTGCGAAAGTATGGATGTAGTGTACATTTTGTGGATATACGTATGATGGCTTGGTGAGAGAAAGTCAAACCTGAGGCATAATGGACATGGATTAGAGTTTTAATCGTGTGTAGCATAATAAGCTGGAGGTTTTGTATTCTATACAGAGAAGTATTATCAAACATATCAAAATGTCTCCGCAGTCCGCATAATCTAACAATAAAAAAATAGAAACAGAAACATAGCTTGGTTACCAATGCTTACATATTTATTCAAATTCACACTATTTGCTCACTGCTGTTATTACTTTGATTACGTTATTTGTACATTTCCAATTACAAAATATCTATGCAAATTTTCATGTGTGTTCCAATGTCTGAGAGAGAGAGAGAGAGAGAGAGAGAGAGAGAGAGAGAGAGAGAGATTCTCTGTGTGTTTAAGCGTATGCGTATGAAAAAGCACATGAAGTAAACAATAAGCGGGAGTATTTCTGTAAACAATCAGAGGGCAGATGGAAAGAGTACAATTTGTTTGGTCGTGAAGAGTGGTGTATACGTATAGGATGTGCGTGTGATCTGATATTTTAATCGGTTTGTTATTTTAGCTTTTTGTATGTGTTCGGATACTTTTTCTCATAATTTGTTTACCTTCACTAAAACTAATGTTAGATGTAAGTACCTTATGGCGGCCGTAAAATGTCTCCCCGTACAGCACCAAATAGTATGGTTTATTCATTCTGATCCTTTGGTATCAATGAGCCCATTTGAAATTATTTGGTAATTAACTGTCGCTTAAGCTGATGGTAGGTGACATGAGCAGCGCTGCGAAATTATAATTGTTCATGAATAGACTCAAGAAAACCGACTCTGTTATTTTCACAGTCTTGCATGTAATCGTTGCTTTCAAAGAAATTGTTGGCTCTTCCTCTATATATCATTGGTAGGCTGTGGTCTGAAATTGTGGCCTTTTCTGGAATCTTCCATACTATTTCTTACATCACGAAAACATGCCTATATAATTTTGAGCCCCTTAAATCTTTATACGGTAAAACTGAGACCCAATCTTTATATAGTAAAACTGGGGTTTACAGGGGTATATATTATTTTTCTTATTTCTGCTCAAAACAAAGATTGTGGAACTCGTTAGAACCGCCTCACTGAGGCGGTTCTAACGAGTACCCACAATGTATGTTTTGAGCAGTTTATATAAAATATCAGAGTTTACTTCAGAAATTTTTCAATTTTTGGAGGTGAACTTGTCTATATATTTGAATAGGCGTGTTTTCGTAATGGAATGTATTTGCCCTCTCCACAACTGGTGTTAAGTGCTGTGTTGTGGCCTTAAAATGTCACCCCGTCCTTTACAAAAATGCAGTCTATACTTTCTTATCTTTTGAGAACAAGGGTACATTTGAAATAGTTTGATAGTAGATCGTAGCTCAAGCTGGTTCTAGGAGGCGTGAGCAGTGCAGCAAAACATATTTCGGTTCAAGGACAGATATAATAAAAACCGTGTCTGCTTCTTTCGCTTTTTTATAGGTTAATTACCTAAGAGTTCTTTTTTCAAAATTTCTTATCTGCTTCAATCACTGTCCTCGAGTCACGAATTATTTCCAGTGTTCAAGTCTGGATATAGTATGCTGAACAACTACTCTGGGGAAGCCTTAGAATCTATCTGTCAGTAGAGTGCTCAGAGGAGACTCAGATCAGACTGCGCGTATGCGCAGTCTGATCTGAGTCTTCTCTGGGTGCATAATTTCATAAGAAATATGATTGCATATGTTCATAGGAATGTTTCTTAATGTTTAGGCTTATTTATCATCTCAGGTCACATGCCCTCTCATTACGAGTAAAGTCTTTACATGTACATGATACGTTAAAGTTCCTTTTTAGTAATATATTAGTTCAACTATACGAACTTAGATAAACTCCTTCATCTTCATTCCAAAGCAAAGCATTGAAAACGACATTTATTTTGATAAATTTATATTGCATTATCATACAGTTTGCATATTTCGTATTTATCCTTAGTATTCGGACATATTAATTCCTTATTTGTGGAGCTAACATTGAGAATTTATTCAAATAGTCACACTCCATTGACCAAGCTGACCAAGATGACCGCCGTGCCCATACGTGATGCCACACAAAAAGCAAATGTGATATAACATTACGAAACACACCTGTTCAAATATATAGAAAATTTCATCTCAAAAAATATTGAAAATTTTAAGATAAAAAAAAATATTGCTCAAAACATAAATTGTGGGTACTCGTTAGAACCGCCTAGGCGAGGAGGTTCTAACGAGTACCCACAATCTATGTTTTTGGGGCAAAATTAATAAAAATAATGTATACCCCTTTAAACCCCAGTTTTACTATGTAAAAGTGGGGTTTAAGGGGGTCAAAATTATATAAGTGTGCTTTCGTGATGAGGCTTATTATTGTCTAGGATCTTCATAGAGAGTTTGAGGTCAGACTAAGTTGCTAAAACCATGGTCCCAGGTTGACATTTTTATGGCAAGGCCAAATTTGCTTTCCATTACATCTGTATATTTTCATGATAAAATAAGAAAATTTCCCTGATAGATCCCTAAATATTTGTTGTCTTTAGCTATCGGAAGAATTTCGTAGGGACTCAGAAACACGTTTGATTCAGTCACGGTAAACGATCTATCGGTATTGAGTTACTGAAGTTTAACTGCATGTCTTTAAAACCCTAAAAGATTCAAATATAAACAAAATGACGTAAGTGCATATATGACATTGATGAATGTATCTGCACTTGGCACTTTATTTGTTCTTGAATTGATTACTTTGTAAATGAAAAATTCAGCAGGCAAACAATACGTCATAATTTGGATAGACTGCAAAATCTGTCATTATTCATTAAAAACAAAAAAAAAACAAAAAAAAAAAAAAAAAAAAAAAAACGTTATAACTTAGAAGTGTAATATCTTTCAATAAAAAAAATAAAAGGTAAAAACGTTATTTTATATATGTGTGACATATTTTATATAAGCATAGATTATTGCATAGTTTTAAATTTCGACCCGTATTTATTCGCAAGTTCTGCAATCCTTTTAGTTCTGATATGGTGATAATCAGAATTAGATCAATAGGTCATAGTTTTTTTGTTTTGTTGTTGTTGTTGTTGTTTTTTTTTGGGTTTTTTTTATTATTGTTGTTGTTGTTTTTTTTTTGTGCAAAAATAGCTATATTTTATATAAAATATTTTAAATTTGAAAATGCGTAAATGCCACAAAAAAGGAGTAATGTTCGCCCTTTGCTGATTTTGCGACAACTTTATCACTGACAGAAAGTATTTCATTCAATTAGAAATCATATGAGCCACGACGTCAGAAAACGTAACTCTGGGCATGCGCGTCCAGCGAAGATTCAGATCAGCCAGCGCATTCTTCACTGGACGCATTTTGGATAAGGTTCTTCTTGCGGACAACGAAGACGGATCAAATTGCGCATATGACCACGCTGTATACAATTCTCGTAAGATTTTCGGTAAAATCTCTAGCAATTGGCTGATATTGCATTTACCGTTACGTCAGAAAAAAGTACTTCCGGACATGCGCGTACGGCGGAGATTCAAAAACAGAAAACAGAAAAGACAAATGGTTTCGGATAAGATATGATCAATCGGAACCAACTATTTTCATTTAAAATATAACGTTAAGCAAAAAGCGTCTTTCCGAGTGATTTCGAAAGGTGAATAACTCTACATTCTACTTCTAATAAAATTCACGAGACCATCTTACTATCAGTGAATGTGCCTACATGCGGCTGAATGAGTCGCAAACTGTGTAGACCCTGAACAGATGCACAGTCTGATCAGAATCTTCACTGGGCAAAATTTTGATAGCCAAGGAGGAAGCATCCCAGCAGGCACATGACGTTTATACAACGTCGGCTCAACGTCGATGCAACGTCATGACGTTGCATCGACGTCGAGGCGACGTTGTATTAACGTTATGTGCCGCTGGGATGTCTTCATGCGAACAATGACGATTCTGATACGATTTCGCGAATGCGCAGGTTGATTTGAGTCTATGTTGGGCGCACAGTGTCCGAAGGATCATATCATGATCAGATGTGCAGTCTCGTTGAGATATTCAAGCTTGCTTGTGGTTAAATGTTCGATTTCCAGTGCAGGGCCCATTTGTTCAAAACTAACGATGCCGTTAGTTAACGTATCGTTAAAACTTTGATCATTAAAAATGGCATATATGCTAATATTTTTGCTGAAAAAATGTGAGTAGCTTTTGCAAAAACTACTCACATTTTTGCAGCAAAAATACCTGTGAATTTGATTACTGTACTTACTAGAACAGTTAACATTTTGACCACTAACGAGCTCGTTGAGCTAATGACACTTTGAACAACTGGGCCCAGGTTTTCATTTGAGCCGCGCCATGCGAAAACGTGTCTTCGCGCATATGCGGACAGCGAAGACCCAGATAAGCCTGCAATCTGATCAGGGCTTTGCTGTCCGCTAAAAGAATTATTGGACAGGCCTACTACAGAATGTTTGAATGGAGAACAAAGGCCCGGATGATACTCTGAGCATGAGCAGGATGATCATGAATCTGCGCATTTTGCGCATGCTCGAAGGCACGTTCTTGACGAGGCCTAAAATTTCTTTCTTTTAGGTTTCCGTATTGGAGTTGACGTTGACGTAGACGAAGATCCTTATTACCCAGACTGGTATTACTGGGGATATGGTGGCTGGTAGTAAATAAACAACATGTTTATCAACATGTGACGATGGTGTATTTGTGTTACAGACTGATAGTGTAGCTTGAGAACATTGTGCGTGCGACTTGTTTTCTTTTTTTTTTTTCTTTTTTTTTATTTTTTTTTTTTTTTTTTTTTTTTTTTTTTTCGGAATTCTGTCATATAGTATAATAAAATAAATGAGCTTCTCAAATTCTTATATGGCTTTCCTGATCTTTACACATGCATCTTTCTTTTTTTAATCATATCGAACAAAAACATTTGTAATGAGAAAATATATTTATCAGAACTAAACGTTGTGGAGGAAAACTGAAGGCGGTATAATTGATAGGATGATCCGACACATTGCTCTTCATTGTGTTGTCGCACCGGAAGACGCCGTCGTAGTAAGTTCAATGAGCAGGTGCAGACTGCGTCAGACCAAACCTAGTACTAAGAACTTCCAAAAATATCTGCTTCAGCATTGTTCGCACTTAAACACCTGCAATGAGTAACAGAATAATGCATAAAAAGTGTATATATTGAGTATAGATTGTATAAAACAAATTATTGCATAAAAAGCAGTGCCGCACGTTATTAACAGCCGTGCATTAACCGGCGAAAAGCCGTGTATTAACAAGGCGATCCACGCGCTGTTAATGCACGACTATGCAACTTTCAATATGCTCGTACCGGGGCCACAGAATTGCTGCCGTCACGAGATGTATACTGCCCTGCCCTAGAATGAGCATAGTCCGTGGAAATAGCGTTCGCGCGACATCGGTGAAAAGGCGAAACAAAATAGTGCAAGAAAAAAACGCGAAATGTAGCAAATGTTTTCAGTTTTTAAGCAATAATAGCGATCGAACATGGTTTTTCAATGCATTAACATTCACCAGGTCCAGAGGGAGGTGTTGAAAACCGCGGCCTTCGGCCTCGGTTTTCAACACCTCCCTCGGGACCTGGCGAATGTTAATGCATGAAAAACCATGTTTGATCCCTATATTTTATAAGATAAAAATTGTATATGATGTAAATTGTACATGATGTAATTTGTAAAAGATCTTTTCTATACATCATTGGATTGTATAGTATCCAATAGTTCTGTAAGCGGATCAGAGCGCGCGGATTCGCAGGCAGTTCTGGACGTTCGCCAGAACATCGTGCTAAAAGATAGTTCACATCTATAATATACTATGAGAATCAATCGCTTAACCCATTAATGCCTAGCGACCCACCCCTCCACTCTCTCCCTCCCCTCGCCGACCCCCTGCCACCCCCCCCCACCCCTCCTCTCCAAATAAAGAAATGACATTGACATATAGTGTAGTCCCAGATCAGACGCCACAGGAATTTCTACTAAAACATAGTATTAATAAAAACTAATCAGACACCCCTTCTACTCGTACGAAGAGCTGGAGTGGAAGATTTACATTCAGCCTTAATGGGTTAAAGTCTTGATTACGGGGACATGATACACTTGGCAGATCCTTCTGAAAAAGGGATCTACTCTAAAAGGAAGGAATTTGCTCCCAAATGAGAGACATTACGAAACCACGCCTATTCAAATATATTGAAAATTTCACCACCAAAAAATTGAAAGTTTTCAGATAAATAATTCTGATATTTTTCATATTTCTGCTCAAAACATAGATTGTGGGTACTCGTATAGGCATGTTTTCGTGATGCAATTCTTTCCTTCTAGAGTAAACCCCTTTTCGGAAGTGGACGAAACCATTTTTGCCGCGTTGATTCCCCCAATACCCGCTCAACCTTCAATCCCCCATCCCCCGCCCCCGCTGAAAATGTGTCAGTCCGCTTAAAGCGGGTACGTAAATTTTCAAAACGTGTCTTATTAAAAATAGAAAAATGGCCTTTTGGAAAGGGGATGCTCAAAACGATGGTGTTTAAAACAGATATAATTGATCTTTTTTTAAAGTTTGTGTTTGTGAGTGTGCGTGCATTTTGTGTATTATCCAAAACAAATCTGAAATAATGTGCAAGATAATAATTGCATACAATTACATTACCGTCTCTGTCCTTCATAATCGGATACCCTTGGCATTCTTCCGAGTGGAACAAACTTCAACCAGAAAATCGGATGATTGGAGACAAATCTCAGTTCAATGTCAAACTAGTGACCTGGCCTCACCTCATTTTGATAATAAGATTATTCAGGGCCCAGTTGTTCAAAGCGTCGTTAGCTTAACGAGCTCGTTAAGGGTCATTTCGTTAACTGTTTTAGCGGATTCAATATACAATATTCTGATATTTTTTGCTGAAAAAGTGTGAGTAGCTTTTGCAATGCAAAAGCTACTCACATTTTTTTCAGCAAAAAATTTCAGCATATTTGCGTATCACTGGATGTAAATTTTAACGAATCGTTAACTAACGACGTTGTTAGCTTTGAACAACTGGGCCCAGATGAACAATGAATTCAACTCATACCACCTTGTCCTTACAGGATTAGGTAGAATCCGGTTTAATTTTTAATCTGATTGAAGTAAAATTTAGGTCTTAACCGAGCATGTAAGTAATACAAGTATAAGCTGTCACAAAAAGCTTGGTCTACGCATAGCTCACAATAGCGTTCAGCAGTCAATGGAAAATACCAATGTACCAGTCCGTGACCTTTCAAATAATGCTTCCGGAGCGCGTTAATGGCAAACATTAAGATTATCTATGCTTCTGGGCGTAGACAATAACTGTATTATTAAGGTGAACGGACAAACTTTCAGTGGGTGGGTGGGGGTGAATGTTTAACTGTTTTGATTCCCTTCTGAAAAAGGCTTACCCTACAAGGAAAGAACATTGCTCCCCGTAGGAGCAAATTCTTTCCTTTCAAAGCCGACCCCTTTGCAGAAGGGAAGTAGTGTGCAGAAAAATTAAACAGGAAGTCACAAAAGTTGCGTCTCTCGTTCAAATATTGCGGAATAATTACCAGGTGTATCCAATACCCTTATAACATGAACGGCGATTCAATAAAGACGTGTTGCTAAGACCGTTCCAAGTTACGAGCCCCTAATATATTAAGGCCGTGTCAGTTAGCTTATATATAGCACTTACATACATCAAATGAATTTGCTGTTCTACAGAGAATATTTTATGAGCATATTTATATGTGGTGTTTGTTTTTATTATTATTTGTTCTTCATTTCTCCTTCTTTTGATACCTCCGGAAGGCTGTGCGTCGTAATTGTAACATTTCATGGATATGTTCATTTATATTTTACCTGCATTTCAAGGTTCAATGTTGTTTGTTTTAAATGACCAATAAACTTCGACAGTTTTCAGTTCCAGTTGCGATTCTTTATACATGTAACGCTGTTCAGATGAAAAACAATGTCATTTTGTTTGTGTTGAGGTTTTACGGCCGAGTCAACCCGTGTGGTCATGTCGAGCGCGGTCAATTTACCTAACCAGACTTTGACCTGGGCAGGCTTAGTCCTCTTAGCCGTTCACCAGCAAATGTACCCATTCTTTCGCCAGAAACTGACACCTGTCCTTCTTGCATCACCGGAAGGGAGAGAATAAAAGAACCGTCATATGTAAATAGATGAATATGAAACAATATTACAATAGCTACTGATAATCTACTCACTACTGTTTAATTTCTTTTACTTCGTATTTCAGTGAAATACAAGCATAATAATATCAAAATATGACTATACATAAAATGTTGAAACGCAACAAAAAGAAAACACTTATGAAAACAAAACGTAACCAATTTTCGAAAAAAGCTGAGCCATGACGTCAGACGATGTACCTTCGGACATGTGCGCCCAGCGAAGATTCAGATCAGACTGCGCATTCGCGCAGTCTGATCTGAATCTTCACTGTGCGCATTTGGATAACCAAAGACGCAAAGATTCTTCATGCAGACAAAGAAGACTGTGTGGATGCGCAGGCTGAGTTGAGTCTTCGTAGGGCATACATGTCCGAAGGTATGTTTGCTGACGTTTTCGTTCAAATTTAATAAATGAAATTCGATTGTCTAATATTTTCTTTACAATGACGGCGGATACTTGTTAACAAAAACAATAAACTATCAATTTTCTTTACAATGACGACGGGTATTTGTTAATAAAAACAACAAACTGAAAATATATATCAAGATTTTAACGACTCGTCAATAGTAATGAGGTCATTTCGGGACAGTACAATAGTGCACAGCATACCAAAATATAAGCAAAGTTAGCCGGGAAGGACAAGAATAACGAGACATAGCCTTTCCGAAGCATTGAAAGAAAACGAAATAGAGATAATGACAAAACAGAACGGTACAGATACAATAACCTACAACCGAAACTCAATAGCCCGAACATGGATGATTCGATTTTCATGGCTTATTCGAACTCGTTTTTTGAGCCCCTACGAACTTCTTCTAGAAAACAAATATTTTGGGAATCTTTCTTATTTTATCATCACATTGTATTTTGCTTGTACTCATTAGAATTGTCTCATCGAGGCGATTCTAATGAGTACACACAGCATACCGTTATTGTGTAGAAGATAAAAAAATATATCCCTAAGTTTTTGCCATTTGCTTTCTGACCTGGCGCCATTTTTAACTCTCAGTTGCTCGAACAACCCATACCTCGAATAAATAACCATGGTCCCAAAGATGTTCAAGCCGTTGAGAATCGACTGTATGTATATACAAACAAAGAAGAACTGCAACAGAGGTACCACCTTGGAATGGTTAGCAGAAACAATTACAATGGACTAAAACTACAGTCGACTCTTGTTATCTTGACCTCGCTTATCTCGAGCTGAAAATAACTTCAGGAGCCAAATTATATATGTGGTTGTTCGATTTATTTTTTCCTCATTTTCCTTAATTCTGCAAATCTGATATGCTGATGTATGGATATCTCGAAGTATTGCATAGTCCCTTTGACTTCGAGATGATGAGAGTCGTACACAGAAAATTTGTATAACTATACATAGATTGTCTACATATAGAAAAACTGTATACATATACATAAAATGTAAATATACAGAAAATTTATATAGATATATATATAGATTGTATACACACAGAAAAATGTATAAATATACATAGATTGTATACATATAGAAAAATTGTATACATATACATAATTCTTATACATATAAAAAACGGCAAGCCGCAAAGTGTATGACATATCTGCATCAGCTCATCATTACGTAAACATGTCTATTCAAATATACTGAAAATTTCACCACCATAAAAATGAAAATTTTCAGATAAAAAATTCTGATATTTTTCATATTAATGCTCAAAACATAGATTGTAGATACTCGTTAGAACCGCCTCGACGAGGCGGTTCTAACGAGTACCTACAATCTATGTTTTAGGCAGAAATAAGATAAATAACGTATACCCCTTTAAACCCCAGTTTTACTATATAAAAGTGGGGTTTAAGGGGTCAAAATTATATAGGCATATTTTCGTGATGATATGGACACTACATGTTCCCTCATCACGCCATCCCTATTTATTCAGCATCATTTTGTCTCTCCCTTTCTTTTCTACTCCTGCTTTTCTCGCGTCGTCTTTTCCCCTTATAACGGTCTTTCTCTGTTTCATTAATGTGATTAACGTCATTTGATCCTCTCTTTTTCTTCATTATGTTCGCGACGGCGGCGGCTTTCAGCACTTTATTCCATCTAGACTTGGCATTTGCTTTCTTGTCTTCCTGATTTGTGCCCATCTGTCGCTTGAAATGGATCGTCAGCCCTAAACTAGTTATCGCCACACAGAAAGCTATCAGGCTAAAGCCGTATGTCACAAGAGCAAAGACGGTAACGCAATGCTGTTTGTCCTGCCAAACGAATCCTAAAACATTAAAAGAGTTGCTGACTTTAAAGATCAATGATACACCTTCAGGGGAGATAACTCTGTTCAACTATTTTGTCCCCTTCTGAAAAGTTTTACTCTATAAGGAAAGAATGTGCTCCCAGAGGGAGTATATTCTTTCCTTATAGAGTAAAGCTTTTTCAAGAAGAGGGTGGGCGTGCAGCAAAATAAAAGGCAATCAAATCAAATATAAAAGTTGTATTTCTAGTCAGAAATGGCGAAAAAAATACAGCCCTCAATATATGTCAGCTACTAGAATAATTAGCAAATAAACTTTCGGAAGTACTTTTCATTTCTTTTTACAAATCCGGAACTTAAGGGAAGTTTTTCAATTATCCAACTTTGCCCTAGTTTTATATTCCGAAAAAGATGCAAACAATGTCCTTTTCTTTTATTGTATTCCGGACACATTAACTCAAAGTCGACTGTATTCTGTCATTTTTATTTTATTGAAGGGAATAGAAACACCTTCAAGAGAAATAACTGTACTTTCTTTATGACATTTTGTATCTTATGATATGGAAGAGGCTATTTACAGTCAACTGTCAAAAGCCAAAACAAACGTTAAATTGACTATTTACAGCCAGCTGTCAATAGCCAAAATAAATGCTCAAATGGCTATTTGCAATCAAAGTTTTTGCTTAGCTTATATTTATAAATGCTACCATTCATTTATCATTTTATTTATTCTCTAAGTTTGTATCAGCTATACCGATATGCAAACACAGATTGCCGAGACCCACCTGCATTTGCACATTTGCAAAATGTTGATTAACGCATTCTACCTTCGCACATAGATTGACTGTATATAGTCATTCAGTTATGATATACACAACAACCATCAGGTCATCTTCGCAGTCTGCACAGGGTATACGCTGATAACTCCAAGAACCGCCAAGATTCACAAAAAGCGTTAGAGAGACTGATCAGGTAGCTTAATCGATTTACAGTGAACCCTCGATACAACGACAACATTTGTTCTCGAAGTCGTCGCCATTAAAATGAATCTGCTCTTGCACAGAATACTTAATGCGCAGATTGATATGTAAGAAAGGTCTTGTTTTGTTATTTCCTCTTAGTACATATGCTTTGGATATTTGTTAGAATCGCCTCACTGAGGCGATTCTAACAAATATCTAAAACATGTGTTCCTATAAAGTATTAAATACGATAATCGTGCATAATTTGTGACTAATTGTCACCTCTTAAGCGAAGTTTTGGTATCAGTCAAATTGTCATTATAACAAATTTTGTCGTTGTATCGGTATAAAGAGGGCTGTCTGTATATTAGCAAACGTTAGCTTAATGGTGATTATATTTGGTATTGCAGATATGCGCACATACAAAAGATACAATAAACTATAGTATGAGCTGCGCCGTGCGAAAACTTGTCTTCGAGTATATGCGGACAGCGAAGGCCCAGGTCAGTCTGTGCATCCATCTGATCAGGCCTTTACTGTCCACTAACAGAATCGTTGGATATTATAGATTTCAATGAAGAGAAAATGCCCGGATTATAGTTTGCAGATGTGAAAGATGGTGTAAATCTGCACATTTTGCGCATGCTCGAAGGCACATTTCCCCTTGACAAGGCCTATATTATATCCTAATGCCATAGAAATATTGTCAGACTCATTTCAAAATATTTCAAGCCAAGTCTCTTGTCACACGACATGTATGCACACTGTAAAAAATTACCGTAAATATTACGGTTAAACCGTTCAAATATTATGCGGGCAGGAACCCGTACTAACCGTAACGGGTTTAAAACGTTAAACCTTTATGAGTTTTACGGTATCGCCGTTGTCGAATGGCTTTCTGGGTAAAGGCGGTTCTTCGCGAGACGGAAACACGTGAGGCTGCGCTATACAGGAAATTCAGGAATTTTGTACACAAATTTGCCGAAAATTTCAAACTCGGTACATAAGATGATTTAAAACTGAAATTTATTTATGCACGTTGTTTATCTGTTAGTCACTGAGACGCAAACTCATGTATAATTCCCAGAAAAGGAACACTTTTTTGTTGTAGTTTGGAAAACATACTTACACATGTTACACCCCACCCACCCTTCACTGGCAGGCTGTATAATTTGTTTTCTTACGGGTAGTACTCAAAGAGAAAGATGGTATATAGGTGTAATAATTGTACTTTTGAGACACATTCAGTGTCACAGTATTTGTCCCATTGTAGGTTTCATAGAAATGTGCCTAATGTTATATTTGATTGTTGTGTTGACACCTGCAGTAAAACTTTCCAGAATTTTTCCTCACTAAAGGTGCATATGTCTAGGATGCATTGTAATGAATCCACCCCCTTAGCCCTGCATACAACACATGGTCTTAATATCAGTATATTGCGAAATGTGGACAAGTCACTGACTGTGTTTAGATGTAGCAGAGTTGAATGCTTAATGGTTTTGAATTCTTTTGAAGACTTTAAAAGGCACTTAAAGAGACATCTATCAAAACGTGAAGAAATTGTGTGTCCATTTCAAGCTTGTCCATATAAATTTACAGTAAAATCTTCATTTTCAGCACATTTATCCAGAAAACATCATGGAATCAATTTCCCGTCCCTCTCACCAGTTCATATGCAAGATGTAACAGCATGTTATGGTGAGGCTTCCAGTACAAACACTGCTAATTCAGATGAAGAGATAGATATTAATAACATTGAACATGTTGAAAGGGAAAATATAGAAACTGTTGAGGCAAACGACAACCAAATGATTTTTGAAAATCTCAATGACGATGATTTTGAGATTGGAGATGAAACGGACAGTCTCTTTCTAAAAAATCTTGCATTGTTTTACTTAAAATTACAAGGAAAGTACTTGTTGCCATCTTCTACTATTCAGGCAATTGTATCTGAGTTTGAAGAGTGTCATGAAATGAGCCAAAATATTTTGATCAAAACTGTTTGTGAAAAGATGGTACTGTATGGAATGTCACCAGAGCTTATTAGCAGTGTTAAGAAGGACATTGAAAAAAATGATCTGTTTACTTCATGTAATAAAGGTCCTCTCAGAACTGCGCAGAGAAGAAACACTTTCTATAAGAAGAACTTCCCATATACAAAACCAGTTGAAGTGTTTCTTGGTTATAATGCAAAGAACAGACCTGTAACATACCACTACATCCCTATACACAAATCTGTTGAAAAGCTCTATAGTTGTTACCCATCTCATTTCAAGTTCTATGAGGATTTGAATGATACAGGTCCACCTGAAAGATTATCTGATGTGTTTCATGGGACAGTGTTTAGGAAGAATGCACTGTTCTCAAAAGAGAAATCATTCTATATCATTCTGTATCAGGATGCTTTTGAGGTTGTAAATCCATTAGGCTCAGCCAAAAAAAAACATAAATTGGTTGGTGTATACTACACACTTGCCAACTTTGATCCTGAAAAAAGATCTAATATTGATCACATGCAATTAGTTTTGCTCTGTAGAGAGTCGGACTTGAAGACTTTCTCTGCAAATGTTGTTTTTAGTAAACTTGTTGCAGATCTGAAAGTGTTGGAGTCTTCTGGCATCAGTTTTGACAATGAAACTGTCAAAGGCAGTTTACTGTGTATTGTTGGTGACAACTTAGGTTCCCACATGATAGGAGGGTTTCAGGAAAGTTTTATAGTTGATTGTTTTTGCAGATTCTGTGAAATTCATAGGAATGAAAGTCCTATAAATGAAAGGGGTTCACCAAGGACAGTAGCAGGTTACAAAAATAGTGTTACTTATGCTGTGGAAAATGAAACCGTTGACAAAGGCCTGAAATCCGATTCTGTGTTCAACTCCCTGTCATTTTATCATGTTGCTTTGCCCGGACTGCCACCATGCTTGGGTCATGATCTTTTTGAAGGTGTGGTATCATATGACATGGTTTTAATTATCAATTCCCTCATACGCTTGCAGTGGTTTACTTGTGAACAATTAAATACTCAGATTGCATCGTTGAAATACGCAGGGAATGATGCCCTTGACAAACCAGCTCTTTTCTCAGTAAAGTCTGACAAACTTGGTGGTCATGCTGTGCAAAATTGGGTCTTTCTGAGATTTTTTTCACTTTTTGTGGCCAATTATGTGAAAGATGTGGACAATGAATTCTGGCAGATGTACTTGAATCTAAAGCATATTGTTGAAATTTTATGCTCCACCAGTATTGCAATGTCTGAGATTGCATATGTCAATGTGTGCATTGAGAGCTATCTGTATGACAGGATGAGACTATTTCCACAAACAGCCTTAAAACCAAAACATCACTATTTGGTACACTATCCAGAGTTAACCCTTGCATTTGGACCTCTTATCCATCTTTGGACTATGCGCTTTGAAAGTAAACACACTTACTTCAAAAAGTGTGCAAGACAGCTGCATAACTTCAAGCATTTATGCAAAACATTGACAGAAAGACACCAGTTCCTCCAAGCTTATTTGCTTGTGGTTCCCTGTTTAAGAACTCCCTCATTATTCATGGACAGGCTTCACCGTTTCAGAGTGATTTGTTCAATCAAGCAATTCAAACTATTGCGAAAGATTCAGGTTTGTCCTATTTGAACACTGTTGTACCAGTTAAAGTGTCGTTTAGGGGTGTAGAATTCACAACTGGTAAATTTGTCATAATAAGGCAGGATGATGATGGTGTTTTACTGGGTAACATACAGCTCCTGCTAGTGAAGGGGGGTAGCTTACTGTTTATTGTCACAACTACTCAGTATGTTCATGTACCTTCTTTAGGGACTTATATGAACAACTGCATTTTAAGCCAACATACTTTGGAAAATTTTCAGTGCATTGATGCAGCAGACTTAAAGTGCTTGTTTCCAATCTCAGTGTATGAGCTAAACAATAAGTGTTTTATCTCTTTGAAAAACATTTAGGCCAAAAATAAAATATTAAATGTTTCCCCTTTCCCAACCGACTCTATAAAATCGGCATGACTGAAAATATTTTATTGAAAATTCGGAAATAAAATTATTTTTTTTTAAGTGCGAAATTTCTGCAGGGCGAACTGTTTTTGGTATGAACCGGCAGTAAAATAGGTAAAAGTCATAGGTTTAATGACGACGCCTTTTGCAATCGAACACCTCGGATTTTTCCATAAGCACTCTAATAACTTGTTGAGCGTCTTGCATGCGTGGATGAAAATGGCCTGTCAGCTCGTGGCTCCTGTTTCTGTAACTGTCAAACAAAATGAGAGTTCTTTTGTCAGAGCCATGGTTAATAGAAAAATCTCCAAGTTTTCAATGAAGCTTTCTTTAGATGACATATTAAAGGAAAATAATCGCCGATATACTGGTAGATATCAGTAAAGAGGTGACATTTGCACTCGATCATGGTAGATCTATATTCTCGGTGGAAGTTTCGACTACTGAACATTCAGATAGCTTTACAATATCTCGTGACAAGTCGTTGCCAACTGCATTAGATTTCATTGCAAATGTAAAGTGTATACAATTCACAATTTTTTTTGTTAATTCGTGAAGATGGTGCCCAGGAACAGCTGTTGTCATTGATCCCTTTGAAAAATCATGATGAAACCAGAAGCAGAAACCTCATTTCTGGTTATAATTTGGTTCATTAATTAACACTGTTTACTGTTAGGCACATGTGATTTTTTAAAACAGGTTTTATTGTTGATGTTGACCTTAGTTCTAGTCAAATTAAATGGCTTTTCCTGTCAATGTTGACCTTTGTTCAGGTCAAATCAACTTGCTTCACAAATAAATCAGTCTTTGCATTGATATCAATACCATTGAGAACTCTGCTGGTTTGGGGGTGGTACAAAACACCCAAATATGCACAGATTCATACCACATTCACATAAAAACTTCTTACATGGTGTCACAATGTATTCATTTAACTAAAAAAAACAGACTTCAAATAGTTTGTGTTTACTCTGCACTGTCAAAAATACTGTTTACACATGATCTTACTGATATTTTTTAAAACAATACAAGTCCTAACCAATATGTCCAACCTTAATGACCCTAAAATTCCAATATGTTTTCCTTTTTAAATGACATTTTTCCTTCCACCATGGTAATCATGGTAATACGAACAGAACTTTGAAAAGAAAAAACTTTTTTGAAAAAACACACGCCCTAACCCTCCTGTCTAGCAGTTCCACGCCTAGCCCGTACGACCCTAAAATCCAACATTTTTTCCTATTAAAAGTCATAACAGTTTTCTCCTGACATAGTGTGCTTAAAACTGCTATAAAAGTGTAGTATACTTAAATGTGCTGTCTGTAACGTTTGTTGGTTATTATCTACATGTAAGTTTGTGGAGCTGGGCATACTTGTGTGTATTTGGGTGTTTAGTACTGCCTTTGGATGACACTGTAAAATGTAAGAAATAAAATGTGTCATTTCTCAATAAAAAAAAATATTTCTCCTACCTACCTACCCATGTCTGTCGGACAGAGTCGGGAAAGGGAAAATAATAGTATTTTTAAGGTTGGCCTTAGTCTGAACTTAACAACCATGGATGCTGGCATGGACTCTGATAGTACATGTAGTAGTTTGTCACAGATACTGAAAAAGGTGCTACCTAAAATGGAAGAAGATAAACTTAATTTAGTCTTAAGAAGGTTCAGTGAACTAGGTGTGGAGACTGCTACAGATCTTCACCTGTTACAAGAAAGTGACCTTTTGGACACTTTGAAACCAATACAAATCAGGAAGTTGTTGTTGGAAGTTTATGGTAAGTATTGTTTGTACCTTGTAAATCAGACTAGAGTCTGAGCAGAGTGGTTAACATATTAAGGATAATTAAAGCATGAAAATCTAATCACTTTTTAACCCTTGCCCTACTGAATAATTTAACTGGACTGATCGTTATCTACACAGTTTGCAAAGACAGAATATATCCGGGATCAGCAGGTCAAGGGTTAAAGGCACTCTCATTCTAAACCATTGGAGCATAATGCCAAATGGACCTTACATGAATTCTGTACAGGTGTAAATCCTAGTCCGATTTAATGTGCATTATGTTTTATTGGTGTCTCTACTGCATGTTAGAAGCATTATGGTATCTCTGAGTAAATATTGTTAAATATCTTTGACCCAGATCTGTTAGTTAGCTCTCACATCAAGTTGGTATTGCGTAATTAACTGTGAATTGGCTTGATGTGGGTGGAAACACCATCAGTCCAGATTTTGTCTGTTGCATGAAATGGCTTAGCTGATTAAAGCACTCGTGCTGTCAATAACATTTGATAGATCCAAACTTGTAGATGTTTTTCTTTTCTGCTTAATTTTAGGAATTTATATAACACTGTTAACCCTGTGTGGTACCGGGCATAGAATGGACCACAGCTTGGCCCTGTGCACTATCATAAAAGGCGACTAAAAGGGCCCAAACAGATGGCATTTCTGTAACTTAAAATTCCAGTTGGTTTGAAGGTTTTGGTTCTATTTCTTACATAGTTTTTCTCTTTCTGTAAGTGACAGATTACACTAAAATCTTCTTTCCTGCCAGGCCCACCATATAACCTGTTATGTATTGGTATGCTGTAAAAATCCAATGCAGTTCATTGTAACACTGTTACATATACATTACCATTTGTGAAAATCATGTGAATAGGACAGCAGGACAAAGCCAGCACCTTGTGAAAAATGTTAACCCTTATCCCGCTGAGTACATTATGAGGGCATGCCTACTTTTGATTTTCATCTGGTTGGGTTATTTGATGTTGTGGACAGTTGCAGGTTCATAGGCTGAATGGTAAACAGCATGGGTCTTGATCATTCAGCTCCTTTGGGAGCTGTCTGATCTGGGTCTACACTGCTTGCAAAGGTAACTATTGTCTCGCTTGGCGGGCTAAGGGTTAATGATACAGATTAGCCAGTTATTTACTTGTAAATTGTACAGTCTGTTACCAGTTTACAATCTATTCTGGCACAAGAACTGTTCACATCAGTTTTTGATTTACTACTTAAACATTGTAGTGTGTGGAGTAAGAGAAAGAGGGATCATATTTACATTCATTGAAACTAGCACAGGTCTGCAATCTGTTGGCTTGTTAATAATTTCAACTTTCAATTTCAGGCTTGCAAATTCCAGACGTTATTTTCGCACTGTATTTAGAGAACATGCTGAATTTCTGATCTAGACACTTTCTACACCTTTAACTCTTGTCCTGTTGATCCGGGATATATTCTGCCTTTGCAAACAGTGTAGATCCAGATCAGACAGCTCCTGAAGGAACTGTCTGATCAGGATGTACACTGTTTGTCATTCATTTTGTGAATTTGTAGAAATTAGTCGCAGCAGATAATCTGATTGGTCAAAAATCAGAAGTGGGCATGACAAGTTAATTTATTCAGCAGGACAAGGGTTAAATTTGAAAACGATCATTATTGCCAATAAGCGCGAGACCGTTCTAAGGCCAAACAAAAAAAAATTTGTGTTTCCCGTAACCCAACCAACCCTACTGTGAAACCCCCAATCCTTCAATTTTGGAGTGGGAAAAAAAAACGAAACCACGAAATTAGGGGAATTGGTACTCTAGGAATGCGAAAATTCTTGAAAAAAGAAAGTATCGGATATAAAGCACTGCAATTTATACTGTTCATAATTTTTTTTCGGCCGTTTTGGGGGCTGAAGTTCGGCCCCATTCCCCACGTCAAAAAGTATGTTTTTTCCCCAATTTTGGGTGAAAATTCTCCAAAAAATGAAGAATATAAAAAAAACCAAAAAATTCATTAGTTATGCCAGAATCGCGTAGAAATGTTCTGTACGTAGCCACCCCATAATGCTTCACTCCATGAGTAGCTTCCCTTCGGTAATCAGTGGAAGCAATCGGCGATTGTCGTGACTTTCCTGCAGTTTTATCAAAAGCATCTCCGAGAGAAGGTCAAGTCATGATGTCGCACAAAAACAAATGTGATGGCACTTTTTAGAACAATGCAAAATTTGTTGCCCTGGGCTTGAAAAAAGTCGAATTGATGTTTAAGCAGGCCGCTCTGTCAAAGACCACTACCAGTATGTATGTGGTAAAGAATCAGAAAACAACTCTGCCGCGAAAACTGTAATTTGAATTATCTTGTTAGTCGACCAATACTGTAGACATGCTCTGCGATCGCTAGCTGGTTCATTTGAAACAATTTGTGCATCAAAAGTTAAATAGATCAACTCATGAGGATGATATTTTTTTGTCTAAGGAGTTGTTTTCCCTTTGTTAAGGCATTATCTGTAAAATTCTGAAATGATGGGGAACAATCAATGTATATATGCCTAGATAGCTGAGTCAGTTAAGCGTTGAGCTTAGAATCCTAAGTTACTTTAGGGTCGTGCGTTCGAATCCCACTGGGTCCAGTTTTTTTTTTTTTTTTTTTTTTTTTTTTTCTTCTTCTTTTTTTTTTGCTGTGTAGTGTATTTTAAAAATGAACATAACTCCAAAAGTTGTATGGAACCATACATTCATATTTTGGTAGTAACATATGAGCCGCAACACGTGAAAATGTACCTTCGGACGTTTGCGAACAGCGTAGACCCAGATCGGCCTCTGCATCCGCGCAGTCTGATCAGGGTCTGCGCTGTTCGCTACAAAGTCAGGAAAACATCCTGGATGCTTCACAGAAGCATTCCAGATGTTTTTGGCAAACAGCATAGACCCTGATCAGACTGCGCGGATACGTAGGCTAATCTGGGTCTACGCTGGTCTCAAACCTCCGAAGGTACATTTTTGCGCGTTGCGGCTCATATATTTGTGTAAAAGATCATCGCTTCATGGTTATTTTCCACAGGAATCAGGTGTATCAAGTGTCCTTAATGTCCTTTCTGTTGTACACACAGTATTTATGTACATGTTTTTATTTTTAGAATCGCCAAAGAAATTATGATTCCTCATCTTCTAGTACCTCATCTAGGGATTTACCATCCATCCATGTTCAGAACAAGGAGATCTCTCACCCAGTTCTAAGCAGTGTGTCAAACATACAGGTAGAAATACCATTTGAGAAATTACCAGAGTTAAGAATGCCATTGGAAAATGGGGACCGCTTACCAGTGGATCTCAGAAGAAGCCTTGTAAGAGAAGTTGTTAATGAAGTTAGGAAAGTCACAGAGCACTGCACAAAAAAAAACAGTTTGAAAAAATAGCTGAAAGCATTGTTCATAAATATCGAAATTCTCTTGAAGATAGAATAGACAAAGTTCGAATAGGGACAGGTTATGATTCTTTGCTAAAACAGTTGATCTCCAGGAATGAAAACTTAAACAGAAAGAAAAATGCTGCACAGACAAGGAAAATCTACTGTCAGTTCAGAGTCTGACCAGGAAGATAAGCCTAGAAAGAAGAGGAAGACAGAAGTGAACATCGATTCATATGGTTGTATAAATTGGGGACCAAGCATTTCGAAAGAAGAAGAGCAAAGGCAGATGAAAATGAAACAGGAACTGAAAGAAATGTATCAGACAGCACCAGACAATGTTGATTGGGATAAGGTTTATTCCTTGATGAGAATGACATACGCTGTACAAAGACACGCAATTAACAGTGGAGTTTCGGTTGAAACTGTTGTACAAGAGTGGCCTTTCATTGTGGATGAAAACGTTTTGCTGGAGCATTGTAAATGTTTGCTTGGTCTGGATCTGAGGAAAAAAATTGGGGAGTCTTACCTGTCCAAAGCACCTAGATTAATCAGCTACTTCAAGAGTCACATGTGTGGAAAACAAAGAGAGTTAGAAAACTACTTTGCAGAGGTAAAGGAGCAGAACAAAATGGAAAATGTTACAGCAATGCTGCCAGCAGTTATCCTGGGCCTGATGGTTACACTTGGTGAAAATGACTCTGGATTATTTCTTCAGGCTGATGTAAGATTTTAAATGAGCTACTGCATGATGAAAGAGAGCCCTTATAGTTTTTTCAGCCAGCATAAGCCCAGACCAGCCTTCACATCATCCCAGTTTAATCATGGTGTATAAGTGTTTGCATCTGTGTCCCTGTAGCCTTCAGGGTTCTACTTCACGAGCAAAGGAAAACTTAACTGGAATCTGAATAAGTGGTTATCTGGATCTGCAATGTTTGTAAGGGCCCTTTTCTCATGCACTAGCTCAAATATGTTTCTATATAATGCTGCCAGACCTAAACGGTGCATATGTAGTAACTAATATATAATTTGCTTTATTCCTCAATGGTATTAGCAGCGTAAGGTCAGTGTCACAGCATGCCTTTGATGAACCATGCATTTTACATGTTTGCAAAATCTCTTTGCTGTAGAGGAGCCACTCTAATACACTAGACCACCTGGTTTACATTCCCATCTGACTAACAAAGCTATGGAAGAAATGTCTTGCCCGAAGACAAGCCGAACTGACTTAATGGGGCTGCTGATGCTTGAACCCATGACTTTAGATTCACAGTCCAGCAAGCTAACCACCGAGCCAAGCCCTATCCTCCAAGCAAGAACCATAGGAATGCATTCAGTGATAAACCATGGCATAATTCCTGGATTCCTGTGTATCCTTCCTCTCTCTGTAGGGCCGCCCGAAATGGTCGAAATCATGTTGAGCAACTGTATAAACAACAATTCACAGTTTTCTTTGCTCGAGTAACATCTTTTCAGATATTAATTGTCTGTCACTGTCTCAGTCAAATATATTTAAATGAAGAAAAAAAGTCTTGGATGATGATGGTGAGCTGAGTTTATTTTAACTGTTGCATGTTCTTTATATATTCAGGAAATGTCATCCAATCTCGATGTACAGCAACAAAACACAGAAAGTTGGCCACGACTTGCAATGCTAGGTAACATTTTACTTTTGTTTCATGAAACTTACATGTACGTGTTTTTGTTCATGTTGGTAGAAATGATTTTGATGAAACCTTACAGAACTTGTATATGCTACATATAATAACTAAAAAAGATGGATTTAATTTTTCTGAATGTTTTTAAAATTATATTTTTCCAGCTCTGATTTTAGACTGGGCCATAACTTAAAAAAGTGTTCAAAACAAAAAGATGCAGTAAGTGTTACAACTATGTGAAACTGTTCTGGTGATGTGACTCCTAATGAGCTGGCCTTGATTGGCCTTGTCTGCATATGTCCTGTATATTAACCTTTGTTGCTGGAATGGTTAATAGTATTCAGAAATTTACAAACTTTTGGTAAAGTTTTAAAGGAGTCATTTGTACTGGTCGTAATCAGACACTTAGAAAAATACCCAACATTTTACACCTACAATGAGGTACAGTCTACATTTTTATGTACTTGAGGCTGTAATTGTCTAAAGAACTGACATCCATCAACTTTGGCTGTTGTTGAGCCACAGTATACATGGGAAAACACTCTGGTTAAAAGTGTTGACATAGGTGAGCCTGTGAATCAGTGCAGTCTTGTGAGAGTCAGCACTGTTCATTAGGAGGCTTTGAAGACTTATACATGAATGAACATGGCAGACCCTGATCAGATTGCATAAGTGTGTCAGCTGATCTAAGTCTGCATTTGTCTAAAATGTCTGAAGAAACATTTTACCACTTTGTGGTTAATTTGTAGTTTACATGTATCCAAGTTGGTAAACTCAGCTGCTAGAGCATGTAGAGTGAGTGCCTGACTGTCAGTCCAGGGGTCAGGAGTTTGATCCCCATGCTCAGCCACATTGTTTCCATGGTAATTGACCATGAAATACTTTATATGGCCATTTACCCTCAACCATTCCACGGATGGAGAGAAATTTTCAGTTACTTATTAAAAAAAAGGTGCATTTAGTACCAGTTAACCGCGTAAATAGATTACGCCTGCCCAGGAACAGTGTTAGTTAAATGACCACCCTGATGACTGAAAGATTGTTGAATAAAGGGCATATAAACATTCACCACACCTCACCTCACGTGTATCCCAGTGAGTTCTTGTCATACCAGCTTGTCAGTGCTCTCTGTCTAACCTGACAATCAAGTACATAAAATTTGTTCTATGTATGTGCAGGTGAAAGTATCCTAGCTGCGAAGCACTATTTGCTGGTAGTCGATGGGCGTGTTATCTGTCGAATGGCGAGCTTTGTTACAGCACTTGCATTGTTATTTGGGTCATATTACGCATTCAACATTGAATATCCAGTAGAGGCAGCAGCAACTCTGGAATTTGTTCAGCGGTAAGATTTGACTATCTAGAATGTTTTCATCTGTCAGATGTAAAGTGGTTGGACAAATTGTTGACTCTTTTGATGCTAAATTCTAAAAGTGAATTCATTGGTCCATGAGTTCAGGCCATACCATCGTTTACAAATGAGAAATTTTAAGAGGTCAGTCCAAACTGGTGAACAGTGCATATCCAGATGAGAATGCTGTTTCAGTGTTTGAGTTGGATAAATATAAGCTGTTTACTCAAGTTATTTATGGAGATTTACATCTGAGCCATGTCAAGTATAAAGGGATCCTATTGTCTTTGCAACCAGCATAACCCCAGATCAGCCTGCGCATCCACATAGTTAAACAAGGCTCTTCACTGTTTATTCATATGTCAGGGAAATGTTCTGAATGTTTCAAAGAAGCATTCCAGAAGCTTTTGGTGCACAGTGTAGACCCTGATTAGACTGCACAGATGTAGAGGCTGATCTGGGTCTGCACTGGTTGCAAAGAGGATAAGACCCCTTTGTGCTTGAGGCATCTCATCTAGACCTAGTGGAACAAAGTTTAATAAACAAGTTTGATGGATTTGCTTACATCATATGGATCTGGCAAGCTTGAAAGGCTGGGTCTCAAGTTTCTTTGATCATCCTCTGATTTTTGGACCAGTTTGCTCACCTGTCAGGCACAGGTATTTTCAGGATTAATCATGAATTTAGGATTTTGAGTTCAGAAATCCTAAACTCTTTTAGCAAAGAAATGATTTTTGTTTGTTTGTACAGTTCATTTTACATAAGCATTTGCTACAACAAATTAAATGACACATTTTAAAGCACTTGCCATCAGTATACATTGATGTATAACTCATCAGTTTTTACTCTACTAGAAATTTCAGAATTCAGTATTGAACTTTTCTGGATTTAGAATCATGAGTCAGTCCCATGCATACCTGTGCAATTTACATTAGTAAAAGGTTCAACAACAGAATATGACTGGTTTGGAATTTTCCTTAAAGCATACCGTTACTTCACGTGTGCCTACAAACTGTGAAGCACTCTCAGTGTGATTACCTTAAGCGTGCATTGACCTGAACTTCCCATTTTATGTCGCAAATGTTACAAATTTCAGACTGCCCTTTCGTACGCATTCTCAGTTTTTAGTATCACCGTACTGCAAGCAGTCTGACATTTGTATCTTTTGGGTGTTTATTGTTGAATCTTTAAGACTTTAGAAATACAAATCGCTGAACATTAATGTTAATGAACTGCATGAATAGCTAGCACCAGCATTTTAACACGGATTGAATAGCAGCATCATGTCTCTTACATATTCTGATCTGATGAAAAATGTTTACTGCTACAGTGGTAATGTTATGTCAGTGTTACTACATGCAATGTTTTACTGCCATCTTACCAAATGTTGATATGGCTGTATAAACCAGACTGGCTAGAATATGTTCATCTAATAGCAGTTCACAGCATATGTAAAATTGTGATTTATGCGGTATGTTTGTAATAGTATTTTCTTTTGGCTGGTGAACTGTTTGTTAAATCAGAATCACAGAAAAAGCAGAATCTTTGACCAAAACATACCAGTGATGACAATTTAGGTTAACCTTTCTGCCATAGAAATTTCACCAGTTGATGAATATATTGCACAGAGAATGATTGTTTTATGGTTAACAGCAAAAGCAAAGGTACAGAGACTGATTTGAATCTGTGCTTTTCGCAGATACTTGATGAAACTTTTTCTCCAGCTTTTTCATGTATGAGCAAGCTACATTTCTACTCTGTCTTCTTTGGGTTTTTTTTTCAGGTGTTTTGTTGGAATAAATCCAGAGAAGGGAATGAAAACCAAGAAAAGGGCAAAGTCTTATTCAGTCAATGCAAAAGTCCTCACTCTCATCAATGCCATTGCCAATTTCGAGTGGTCCTCTCCAGCTGTCCAAACTAATCCTTAACTTTCATAAGAGGAAATGTCCACAAAAGTGAACGTGTTGTGCTGCTGCTCGTGCTTAAAACAATTGTTAATTCATTTTGATGAGTTTGTTTCAGTTTCTTTTTAGTTTTAAGGCCATGACAGATGTTTGTGCAAAATTCCAAAGCAAAATAATTTTAAATAGCTTATATCAGTAATTCTGTTGTAACAAGAGTCCTTAAGATTTTTTCTTTGGAACTTTGCGCAAACGTCAGTCCTGGCCTTAAACTGTTTTACGCATTTATGAACAGATTTGTCAAACATTGAAAAAGTGTAGAAAATGGCAATATGTCGCGCAATGTGCAGTGAAAGTTTGAGATTTATACAAGTATTTTGTTAGAAACTAAAGTTGTTGCTGTCTAATGTATATACAAAGTCTCTTGTTTGGAGATGCACTAGATCTTATTTACAAGTGCTTGATAACTTCAGAAGCTGTTTGAATAGGAAAGAATTACCAAACCTTGGATCACCAAACAGCTCTAACAGTTTAAAGGAGTTAAAGATTGTTTATAAAGAGGATGTGCCAATCAGTGGATTATGTTTAAGAGGATGTGCGATTCACTGGATTAAGTGATTATGTTGAAGCCATAAGCATCACTTTATAAAAGTGTTTCCTGTGTTTTGTGGCCTGTTGGATTACGTATTGGTCAGAAGCAATACCATGAGTAAATGGTTATGTGTTGGGATTTTGTGACAAGTTTAGGTCATGATCAGCCAGTATTTCTCAGAATTCTGGTCAGGGCCTACTTTGCTCACTGATTAAAGGATGATAAGGATCTTAACTAGTTGGAAGGTCCAGAAGACACCTCCTCTTGTGTTTCAGATAAACTGATGCTTTCGTGACCATTGTATGCCCTGACTTTTTTTTCATATCCATGTAGTATGATCAAAATTAACACATACTTTCCACAGGTTTGTCCTTAAACTTAGTGCATGAATGGTGTGGACTTGCAGTGTGCTGTGCTGTTAAACAGACAGTGGATAACTGAGCCGCGTCAAGCATAAAGGGTCTTATCATCTTTGCGACACCCAAAGACCCAGATCAGCCTGCACATCGATGCAGTATAATCAGGGTTGATTCTGTTCACCAAAAACATGAGATGCTTTAAAAAATGTCAAAGCATCCCTGACAAATTAGCAAACAGTGTAGGTCCTGATCAGACTGCACAAATGCGCAGGTGATCTGAGCCTACGCTTGTCGGAAAGATGATAAGACCCCCTCATACTTGGCTAGGCTTACATTAAGTATTATTTTATATAAATAATCAGATAATAAGTCATTTTTTTAACAGCATGACATTGGTATTCTAGTCAGCCAGATCTAAGGACAGCAGGGTTGGGATGCAAATTTAAGAAATGTTAGCACTTTTGTACGGTAACCTGTAGTATCTTTGAAGGTTCCAGTATTTGCATTTTTTGTTCGTTTTCAGCAATAAACAAAAGTCAGTTCTAGAGTAGTAAAATTTCTCTTCTGCTCCAATCTTCATATTGTTATCCCAAGCTGAACCACCTTCTGGTAGTATACTGATCAAGGGCAGTATTGTGCAGCAGTATTTATCTGGATTTCAGTAGCTTTGACATGAAGTGTTGGAGTCTTGCTTAGTTTGCACTGGTAAAACAGTAGATGGTCACTGCTACTATTAATTAGTCTCAGGACTGCTTTGACTTGCCCATTATGCTGATAGCACTAATACTTTTAATTGATTGATTCTTAAGTAGACCCCTACCAGTGAAACCAAACGGGACTGTAGGATTGGCCTGTGTCTATCTATCTTTCCGGTGGTGTCGGGTCAATATGTTGAAAATGGTTTGAGGTATGCAAATGAAATTTCATGGATATATATTTGTAACTAAGGGAAGATGTGTCATGAACAAGAATTGTAACTGACTTAGTAACAGAATTATCTCCCCATGAGCCAAAAGTCATGACTGGTCCATAACGTTTGTAGTCCCACTCCTGATACTTCGTAGAATTGTTCATCACTAATAGATGATGTGGTCAGGGGAAGGAGCCATAGCTTTACTTGCATTCGTTACTGAGTTATCTCCTTTTATAAAATGCATTTTTATTACCCCACTTTAAAAAAAGTGGGGATATTATGTTTTCATGCAAGGCGGGTGGGTGGCGGAACAATGGTTTCCGCTCAATAACTTAAGAACAAAATGAGCTAGAGTCATGAAACTTAATTTGTGCATAGCAAATGGGGAGAGGAAGGTCCCTTTTGATAATGAGGTCTGTAGGTCATATATCTAGGTCACAGGGACCACATGTACAAAATTGGTTTTCGCTCAAAAACTTGAGAACAAAATGAGCTAGAGTCATAAAAATGTACATGTTTATAGCAAATGGGGAGGAGAAGCTCCCTATTGCAAATGAGGTCAGTAGGTCAGATATCTAGGTTACTGGGACTTCATGTACAAAATGGGGAACAAATTGGTTTCTGCTCAAAAACTTAAGAATAAATTGAGCTAGAGTCATAAAACTTTATGTGTGCATAGGGAATGGGGAGAAGACGGTCCCTATTGATAATGAGGTCAGTAGGTCATATATCTAGGTCACTGGGACCTCCTGTGCAAAATTGGTTTCTGCTCAATAACTTTAGTACAAATTGAGCTAGAGTCATAAAATTGTATGTGTGCATAGCAAATGGGGAGGAGAAGGTCCCTACTGATAATGAGGTCAGTAGGTCATATATCTAGGTCACTTGGACCTCATGTATAAAATTTGATTTCTGCTCAATAACTTTAGTACAAATTGAGCAAGTGATAAAATTTCATGTGTGCATAGCAAATGGGGAGGAGAAGGTCCCTACTGATAATGAGGTCAGTAGGTCATATATCTAGGACCTTATGTACAGAAATGTTGTTTTGGGACTATAACTTCAGAGCAAAGACAGACAGATTCATAAAAGTTTATTTGTAGATGAGTTATGGTAAGGAAAGGACACCTATTGATATTGAGGTCAGTATGTCAATGTGACCTTGTACATGAAGTTTTGTCAGGATGATAACTTTGTACATTAGATACCTAGAGCCACAAGTGTTTGCATATAGATGACTCTTGAGTAATGAAGGGTGCCTATAGAAAAGGAGGTCAGTAGATCAAATGTATACATGTAGGTCACTGTGACTTTATACCTGTGTATATAAATGGTTTCAGGATGATATTTTGAAAACAACTTTTATGCAGAGGCATGAAATTTGGAAAATTGATGACCTGTTTGAAGACAAGGATATATACTAATGTTGGGGTTAACAGGTCAAATACCTGGGTCAATGTCCCCATAGTGGGGGCATGTATGTCCTTCAGACGTATTTCTTGTTCATTTTAGGGACATAACTTCCTGAGTATTGGATATGGTTGAGTGAAATGTTGTACAGTGATAGCAGACAATAAGATGGAGTGTTTTAAGCAAGAAAGATAACTCTTGACTCAATTTCTGACAGTTAACTCCCTTTTCATACTTAATTTACTGTTCTGTCATATCTCTGAAATAGATCGAGATCCAGGGTTGAAACTTTGGCAGTATGTTAATCATTACTAGCTGATGTGTCTCAAACAAGGAATATGACTCTACCTTAATTAATGTCAGAGTTATCTCCCATTGAGCTAAAATTCTTGTCTGCTTCTCTGTAATGACTTGGAGTATGCTTATCGAACTTAAAAGTTTATCAAGAAAGGTGATGTCACAAAAAAAGAATTATAACTCTGACACTGTTCATTACAGAGTTATTGCCCTTTCTCTGTTCGAAAGCCATTACTTTGTAAATAATAAATATATTTATATATGAATAGTCAGCAGAGTCTACGGAACAGTACTGGAAAACTTACGCTTCAGCCTTCATTTTACGGTTTGACCCGTCACACGATTAACTGCCGTACCGTAAACTTACGGTAAAAGTCCTGGAAACTAGCTGCCGGTACTTTTCCCGTAAAATTTTACGTAATTTTTTACAGTGCACGCATGTATGTTTCCAGTCAGCCGTAAGTTCTTTTCATAGGTCGTCAATCACTCTTACAATGCTCGCACTTTCTGAAACACGGAAACTAAATTGAAAAGGTTCCCAAACGAGTTCGAGACCAAGCGACGACTCAGTGACAATTTAAAAGATAATTTGTCACGCAAAATATTTGAAAACTCAAATAACAGAACAGCGACTCACGCGAGGATAGAGAGTTCCCGCGAACATTTTTGATACATTTGTGAAAGTCTTTCGCGAATGTCGTTCGTAATACAGTAGAACTTCGATGGCTCAAACCCCGATGGCTCGTTTACCATGGATCAGTCGAACACATTCTTGAGTCCACAGGAATTTCCTCCAAATACGATATACGGATAATTTAGGGAGATTTTCTTCTTTTATCTTGCAATGTATGTTGTGTGCACTCATTAGAATCGCCTCGATGAGGCGATTCTAATGAGTACACACAACATACGTTTATAATATAGAATACCGAAAAGATATCCCACAATTATCTCCATTAAGCCTCTTGGTATGGCACTAATAGTAACCCTCCGAGGCTCGAACTACCGCTGTCTCGAACAAATTTTCATGGTCCCAAAGGGGTTCGAGCCATCAAAGTTCGACAGTATGTCGCCAACAGTCCCACCCCAGTGAGATAGGGACCTTACTAAAATACCGCATACTTTTTCTTAAAATTTCAACAAGTCCATTTACTACCCGTAAAATTGTCAAACAGTGCTGGATTAGTGGCAAAGAGTGAAGACTTAATCGGGTACAGCGTTCTGCGGACTGTCTTTCGGAAACTTTGGGTAAGAATGCTTTTTGGATCAAATTGACCCTACACACCCACCCACATTAGACATTTTGAACCCTGTATTAAATATTTCTGACTCTGCCCCTGATACATAAATGCAGCTGAAATAATATTAGGCTCAAAATAACTTTTAGTTTGAACATTGGAAAAATGTAAATTTACATACAATTTGTCACTCTACGGCATCTATGTGACACATTATTTAGGTTGTTGCGAGAACTCGTTCTGATATTTACTTTTTTCCAACGCATTTTTTATTCTGTTAAAAAATAAAAAAACAATATCGATTACTCACCAACTTGGTCTCCACAAACGTCTATTTCGATGCAATTGTCCACCCAAAATTTGCCAACGCTAATACCTACAACATAATAAACATTTCCATTACGTTATACAGTCGAATCTCGTTATCTTGACTGCTTATCTCGAATAACCGCATATCTCGAAGTGAAAATCTGGTCCCCGTTTTAACACGGAAATCTAACAAAAGATAACAAACTATTGTGGAAAAGAGGAGAATTTACTACAAACTATAATATTTATCTCAGTAATTACTGGGAGCTACCGTTAAAGGAAAGTGTTTTTCTGGGAGCAATTTCTTCCCTTTAATTGCAGCGTCATTTTTTGGAAGGATATAAAAAAGGGAAAATGAATTTCTGTCTGCAAACTTTGTTTCCTTTTCAAATGGCGACAAACGTTATAAATTGTGTCCATTCACCTTAGCATCTACCATCTTTCCATAGAAGTGGCGTACACAATATAGTTCTTTGTAATATTATCGCTGGGATCTAATGTATCTATACAAATGTATGTATATTGTACATGTAAATGTACGTTTTGCTATACAATCTAGACACACTCTCTCTCTCTCTCTCTCTCTCTCTCTCTCTCTCTCTCTCTCTCTCTCTCTCTCTCTCACACACACACACACACACACACAGATATAGAAATTATATTTATTTCATGTTTATTAGCTTTTGAACATTTTATCAACTTCTTGTTGTTGTTTTTTTTATAATGATTATTAGCTTTTGAACATCTCATGTACTTCATATTATATATATTGGTGTTTATTAGCTTTAAGATAACAGATGCAAGTCTTTGTATTCTATTGCAACTGTACAATTTTATTGCAACTGTTCTGTTGTATCTTGTTATTGTTTGTTCCTTATCTTTACTTCCGTCGGTGCCTCGGGACAGCTGTGTTTCGTTATTAAGGCAATTGCTGGGTAACTTCATTTATTGTTTAGCAAACGACCATAACGCTTTCCTTAATTTGTCATGGGCCAATGATCATTAACCTATTTTAGTCGGGAGATGCATAAAAGGGTAATGGCAAACAGTGCAGACCCAGATCAGAATGCTACGTCTAATCAGGGTCTCCACTGTTTGCAAATAGTTTAGCCATTTTCTCTAGATTTTTGTTTTAAATCTCATAACCTGACATGATTGAAATTGAAAATCGACTCTTCTAATAGATAAAGTGTGTGTGGTTGGGGTGGAGTTAATCAGTCTAAAAATGGGTTTTGTGCTTTAACCCTTAAAGCGCCAAGAAAACCTGCATCTAAAAATGTCGTCTGTTTATGTCGTCTGCTGCATCTTCTTGCAAATTTTTCAAACATGCTTTTTTGCATATAGGCAAACAGTATGGTCCCAGATCAGACTGCTCCTACAGGAGCAGTCTGATCTGGGTCCACACTGTTTGCAACAATGACTTTTAAAGTATTCGGCAGAAGACAAAGCAGACGACAATTGTTGTGTTTGGCGTCTTAAGGGTTAAGTATTAGAAGATGATATTACACATTCAAGCTGGTCAGTGTGTAGTACAGTCGATCTTCAATAGCTCGAACATCTTTGGGACCATGGAACTTTGTTCTAGATATTGGTATTGTGAACCACGGGGGCAAATTTGGGATAACTCAGGTACCCAGTAAGCATTCTACAGAAATCTATAGCAGGCCGTTATCGGCCCGTCAGGGTAGCTGACGGGCCGATAACGACCCGCTGTAGATTTATAAAGAATGCTAGTTGGGTATATCTTTTCGATCTTCTATAATCTAATGGTATGTTCATTGTACACATTAGAATTGCCTTCATGAAGGAGTTCTTATGAGTACACACAACATACATTTTCATTATAAAAATAAGAAAATTTCTCAACTCAAAAATACACTAATGTATACTTTCTTGAGCTATCGGAAGAATTTCCCAGGGATTCAAAAAAAAAGTTCTAATAAGCCACGGTAAACGAGCTATCCGTTTTCGAGTCTTTGAAGGTTTACTATATATATAGAAATCACTTCTGTTTTGGTTTCATTGTATCTTTGAATAAAACGAATAACACATTCTTGATAAACACATTACGAGAATGATATTCTCACAACGAGAATGATATTCTCACAACGAAAATGTTATTCTCACGCTGTTTAGTTCCCAACGTTGTAGGGGAGAGGGATGGGGTTCAAAGTAGGAGTAATATCTGAAACAGTATTTGACCTAAGAGTTTTCGTCTTTTGTCTGCATTTTGTCGCCATAACGAGGAGCTATAGTGAACAGCCGATTAGCAAGATTAATGGAAATACCCTAAGTAACTGTTGCGATATAAGTACCTGTGTAACGTGTAAATCCAGATCAGACTGTCCCTAAAGAAGTGGTCTGATTATTATCTGCACTGTTTGCCATACCTACCGGGACTGTTTGGATGTAACTGTTTGTAACTTTATGGTGAATACGGTAGTAATTTAGGTGTCTGTCTGTCTAGGATAATTATGGTGCTTACCAGATGGGGTGTCACACAGCAGCTCTCCAAAGATAGTGACGTTTCTGTCGTTGAGATATTCATACCACCAGAGATCTTCACACGAGCAAAACCAGTTTATATTATGTAAATGCACCTCCGAGAGAGAAACAAGTCCGTCAAATAGTCCGGAAGGAATATTGGTAAACACATTATCGCTGAGATCAATGTAGCGTAGTTTCGTTGTGTATCGAAAAGTGTCTGCGGAAACTGTGTTCAAATCTGAATTCTGAAGAAAAGATAAACAGAAACAACTCATAACATATCAGTTTAATGAAAATAGCAGACTCAGTTTTTTCTGCTGTTATAAGTGACGTGTGTCGGTCGTAAAACGTCACCCCATACTTCATTATTATGTATCTATATGTTTGGTCCTTTGTGCTGACTGGGCTATTTTCAGTTAGGGTCACTGATGAGGCCTAACTGGCCGAAACTAGTTAGCCTGGCCAAGAAAACTTCTTACTTCAGCTGTTTTTTTTTTTTTTTTTGTTTTTTTTTTTTGTTTTTTTGTTTTTTTTTTTTTTTTAGTTTGTTAAAGTACTCATTGCTCTCAAAAGTTATTCCCTTTCAGAATCTATTTACTGAGTCTGTTCATTAATAGTAGTGCAAAAACAGTGTTCAAAAGCAATATTTACCCGAAATATAATAGGTTATGTAACATAATCATAATTATGGGATGAAATAACATTTTAAAGAAAATGTACATGTTAATCTTTCATTTTCACGAGCTATGAAACATGATAAAATACTTTGTCTGGACATCTATTGGATAATTAAATCGCTCTTTAGTTGCCTTTAGAAACGACCTATGACAGGAGACATGGTATGACCTGCGACGTGAGAAAACATACCTACTGACATGTGCGTCCAACGAAGACTCGAATCTGCCTGCGCATCCGCGCAGACTGATTTGAGTCTTCGTTGTTCGCATGAAGAACATACGCATCCTTGGCTATTCAAAATATGCCCAGTGATGATCCTTATCAGACTGCGTGAATGCGCAGATTGATCTGAATATTTGCTATGCGCTCCTGTCCGAATGTATGTTGTCTTCGCCCTTAAAAAGAAAGCACCAAGAAGAGATAGAAACAATGCTCACGCATCCTAGACATCATTTAGCAATATTCCATTTCAAAATAAATCCAAATGATGCAGTGAACCAAATAAATCAGAAAATATAAATTACTCTCAAGAGAAGTATGGAGTGACGTTTACGCAAGATCTTAGATGAATGTTTTTATTTGTGTTTGTCTTGCTTTTAGTTTTACAGCCTAGTCACTACTATTCCGGTCATGTCGAGCTGGTCAGTTCGACTCACAGCTTAGCCACATCACTTTCCTGGAGACTGATCATAAAATAAATCATTTTAGGGTATACTCTGGGTTGCAGGATGAAGGCCTACGAGTAACCATTTTGAAATACCGCAAGATTATTTAACCTGCACAGAGTGTGTCTTTCCCTGCACATGGACCTCCCGATAACGTCCCGATCCGAAGAACAGCGTACTGTTTTCATGTCATGCCTGCAAATAACATGGAGGAAAGCGTGTTCGGACAGCGAAAATTCCCTTGCCTAAGCCTGGGATGGACCCCTGTACCTCTAGCAGTAGAGGCCAGTGTGCTCGCCACTGAGGCATCCCGCTGTGAACAACGAAGACTTAAAGGGAACCATGCCAAAACCGGGTTGACGAAATGCAGGTGGATGAAACCGCATATATGAAAAGTAAGTGTTATCTCCATTTAGTCTTATTACAAAAAGCATGTCTGTCTATTTTATTCATTTCTTTCCCATAGATGTTTTTAGAGATTCAGATACAAGCAGTATTCGGAAAACAATGTAACTTTGTTATAATTTCCAATAAACCATATTTTGTATTGTGATTCCATGGAACCCACAAGACCTGTTTTGATGCAATATAGAAATATAACATCAATTATTATAAATAATCAACTTTTCCGGAGGTTTGCGCTATGCATCACTAATTCTATGGGCGCAAGGTTAGAAATCTTACCTTCGAACATTGGTGCCCAGCGAAGATTTAGATCAGCCTGCGCATGCGCAGGCCGATCTTAATCTTCGCGTGGCGTACATATCCGAAGGTACGTTTCCCGACGTTGCGGCTCAAAGGAAATAGTAACTTATACATACCCTGAAAGTAACGGAAGTTAGATTTTTCCAGTTGAAGAGAAATCCGGGCGGAACATACTTTATGTTGAATTCGCAGTTTCTCGTTTCAAAATGCCCAAGGGTCTGAGGAAAGGTGTGTGATTCGTAATCAAGTCGTTCTACACTCAAACCGGTCATGGCATCAGGCTCTAACCAATCTATAGCTCCGCCCTCGAATGCTAGATAATCCAGGTTCACCAAATCTTTGAAGACCTCTGCGTCAATGTAGTACGTATAACAGTTTTTAATCTGCAAAGAAAATAAGCGTACTCAGGAACTGATACAATCAGCTCCATATCAAGCTGTCAACATCAAAGGAAAAGACAGTCAAATACGATTAAACAGCCACAAAAGAATATATGGCTAGCAGAGTTGGCAGTCCTTTTCCAAAGAATTAGCAACTTTGTTACCCAAAGTAAATTGAGTATTTCGTTACATAACTGATCAAGAAAAGCAATTGTTGGTAAAACACTACAGATCATTTAACAAAAAGTACCACACCGAAAGTACCATCTCGGGATGGTCATTAATGAATAACTAGATTACAGGTGTGTGTGTGTGTGTGTGTGTGTGTGTGTGTGTGTGTGTGTGTGTGTGTGTGTGTGTGTTGGGGTGGGGTGGGGTGTGGTTGGGGACTGAAGCTAGCTTGGTTCAGATCAGACGCCACAGAACGCGGCGTCTGATCTAAATCTTCAGTGTTTGCACAGGCATAACCATCACGTTTGGCATAACTGTCAGGCATAATTGGCGTAACTTTCTCAGTCATAATTGTCAGGCATAACTGACATATCTGTCTGAGGCATAAATGGCATAAACCTTCAATGATAAATGGCATAATTGTCTCATGCATGACTTCATAGGCATAACTGGAATAACTGTCTTAGGTGTTACTGGCATAATATCAGGCATAACTGACTAAGGCATAAATGTCTCAGCTATAGCCGTGAGGTATAAGAAGCATAACTGTCATAGGCATAGCTGTCAGGCATAACTGGCATAACTGTCTCAGGCATAACTGCCAGTCACAAATGGCACAATGTTCTCTTCCATATAGCCAGGTCTAACTGGCATAACTGCACCAGGCATAAATGTCAGGCATAACTGACATAACAAGGTCATGCATAACTGACAGGCATAACTAGCGTAACTGTCTCAGACATATCTGACATAATAGTCTCAGGCATAAATGTTAGGCATAACTGGCATAAATGTCTCAAGCATAAATGTCAGGCATAACTGTCTCAGGCATAATGTCAGACATAACTGGCATAAAAGTCTTAAACATAAATGTCAGGCATAATTGCCAAATGCATAATTGGCATAACTGTCTCAGACATATCTGTTAGACATAACAGGCATAACTGTCTCAAGCATAACTGTCACAGGTATAACTGTCACAGGCATAACTGTTATAACTTCCTCCGGTATAACTGGCATAACTGTATCATGCATGCATATATGCCACGCATACATGACAAACCTGTCTGAAGCATAACTGTCAGGCATAACAATTTCAGGCATAACTGTCTCTGGCATAACTGTTTTTGGTATAACTGTCATGCACAACTGACATAACTGTCTCAGGCTTAATTGCCCAAATATTTACGGTTAACTCTTTCAACCCTGCAGACTAAAACATATACCTTTGCAAATACTGTAGAAACAGATGAGACGACTCGTAAAGAACCATCTCACCAGGATCTGCACTATTTGCCATTCAGTCTTGGACTTTTAATGACACCCCATCTGCAACAATGGATATGTCCAAAATCAAGGACAGAAGAGTCAACTTTAGAAACTTGGGTTGAAAGGGTTAATAAAATACCTTTAGATGTTGAATATGGCTCATGTTGGCGAATGTTCCGGTATATAAATTGATGCTTCCATACCATCCACAGTCTAACAACAGGGAGGCGGGGTAATTACTGTCAAAATCAGCAACACTTATATTGGTGAATCCTTCACTGAATACTCGTGTGTCACCTGAAAATGATACAAGAATACACATTATCAAAGCACTTAGAGTGCTGATAGGGCGGTTGCCTGAAATTCTATAGGCCTCTAGATTTAATTAGTATTTACGTCGAAATTAAAATAAAAAAAGCAGAATAAGACCAGTATACAAATTTATGTGTAAAATGTAATCTGAGAGCAGAAAGCCCGGCATATGCATTAACTTTTTTAATATTTTGCAGGTTTGGCGACTTGGTGTAAATAACATTTGAACGAAATCAAACAGGACACGCCCGATAGCCCCTTTTTTACGGTGGAAAATGGCTTTTCGTTGTTTATTAGAACAGAAGCTCAGGGTACACTTTTTATCCAACTCTGTAGTTTTGGTGCGTTTACTGGAGTATCCATATTAGTCCGCCGATATTGTACTCAGTATGATTAAAATATAAAGAGGGTTGACTGTACCTGACATACAAACAAAGAGGAGCTGCAACAGAGTCTTTTTTTTTTTTTTTTTTTTTTTTTTTTTTTTTTAAAGTGAAACGAGAATAAAATGTCTTCTGTGCTGAAATGGGTGATTTAAGGGATAAATAAAGACAAACACAAAATTTTCATAATAACATACATTCAATGTGATTCTTAGAACAACCACAGAAACACCAATCATTCATGTTTTCATGTAATACAGTCAACCCTCTTTATACCGACACTCGATACAACGACAAAATTCGTTATAATGACAATTTGAATGTCACAAAACCTTCACTCAAGAGGTGACAGTTAATGAGAAATTATTCAAGTTTATTGCATGACAACTTCAAGCAATATATGTTTTGGAGATTTGTTAGAATCGCCTCATTGAGGCGATTCTAACAAATATCCAAAACATATGTTGTATGAGGAAATAAGAACTAAGCAAGACCGTTCTTTCATATGAATCTGCTCATTAGGTATTCTTTACAACAGCAAATTCATTTTAATGGCAACGTCTCTGGGAACAAATGCTCGTTGTAACGAGGGTTCACTGTAATGCGATATGCATTTACCTGCATAAGGAAGGAACCCATTAACGTACACCGTTAATCGTTGAGGAACTGGGTCGAACGAGTTGAAGTCTATGGGACGATCAGCAGGATTAGCCATCTTGGAGTAGTCACATTCGAAGTACGCCTCTGTCTCTATAAAGGAGCAATAGCTTGGTGCAGAGGTGGGCCTGCAATAACTTACACCCAGTAGTAGAAGAATACATCTTCCTAGAGTTGTCTCCATTGTTCCTTTCGGAGATCACAAGTCCTATTTAGGGAAATTAATAGACTTTCAGGTTAGGTAAATTGTCCCCTTCCAAAACGGGGTCTTCTCTAAAATGAAAAAAAAATGCAAGTGTAAATAGTTTCTCTTAAAAATCTGTATTGCATATATAGCTGAAATACGATAAAAAAAATGAGGTAGAAGTAAAAACGAATATGATCCTGAATTTTCTTTAATCTTAGAACATGTGCTCCTGCCCTCCTCTCCCGTCCCCCATTCCCTCGCCCCTCTACACACACACACACACACACACACACCGCGATACTCAGATGAACCAGTGTATCTGCGCAATCTGAACAGAAACTTTGCTGTTCGAAGAAACCCTGGATCATTGACTATGGACAGAATGTTCAGATAAGATGATCAGACTGCGCGGAAAAAAAAATGTTGATCCCTATCACAGTTTTTCCTGTCGTGTTAAGTTTTGAAATACCTAATCGGCACTGATTTACGAGTATATTACGTAGTTATGTTATATTATGTACCAAGGTTGACCAGGACCCTTCCATTGGTTCTGGAGATAGGCTGATGAAAAGCTATTTCCTTATTGTGCAATTCCCTTGGTTAACTTGAAAATCGGGTCAGTGTCACTAAAATCTAATCAACATGTATATAAGATCGTCGTAGCTATATATTGTGTACCAAGTTTGACTAGAATATAAACATTGGTTCTGGATGTAGAGTGGAGAAAACTTTTTACTTAATAGTGCGAGGACTATGATGAACTTGAAAATTGATCCCATGCCACCATCTAATCAGCAATTAGTATCACCCAGTTATATTTTGTTATAGAAATGTGAATATCCCTGCAAGCTTTTGACCAAGATAATTACGCTAAGGCAACCAAATTCTAATCAGCTGTTCCCCGTCTCAGTGAAGAATGCAAAATATGACGAAGTAGGGATTCTGGAAATTTAGAACAAATCAAAACCAGAACATAGCAGACCCGGTTTGATTGAGTCTCTTCATGAAGAATTATGAACAAAAAAATAGCAGCATCCCTCAAACCAGGAATTCTATTTTTAACTATAATGAATGAGTCCAGCAGTTACAAAGACAAGAACATTTAAGCCACCTCAGGCGAATTCCAACAAAATGGCATGTGCGACCAGCAAAGGCTCAGATCAGCCTGCGCATACGCGCAGACTGATCAGAGCCTTTGCTGGTCGCTTAGATCTTCTTTGTAAGCTACCTTTAGGAAAAGAAACTAAGCCTCTTAGCTAAAAGGTCTGTCGCACAGGCTTGTTTTTAGTCTACACTGGTCAGAATGCAAAATTGTTGGAAATCTCAAGCTGTGGCTCATTTAATGATATCAACACCATATCAGTTTGGTAAATATCAACCCTTTGTTTCAAGAGATAGAGTGCTCCAAACAGACTACGAGGCCACCATCGTTAAAATAACAGGTAATATTCATTAAAGCTCAAATCAGGTATACTGCAATCCAATTGATAGATCTATGCAAATTTGGTAAAAATTAAGCCTTTCGTTCAAAGCAAGCTATGGGACCCCAACGTTGAGGTCAACATGATCCGAACCACAATGTCCCCTTCCCGTCAGTGGTACAGGCGGGTGAACTTTATTAGCACATAAGCTCGTAGTGTATATCATACTCGATTAGTAACTATACACAGTAAATCTTCAATGACTCGAACATCGATGGCTTGTTGCCGTGAATGATTTAAACTCATTTTTGAGTCACTAGAAAATTCTTCCGATAGCTCAAGAAGGCAAATATTTATGGATATTTAAGGGAAATTTTCTTGTTTTATCATGAAAATGTATGTTGTGTGTACTCATTATAATACACAACATACCATTATTTTATAGTAGATCGAAAAGACATCCCAAAATTATCCTCATTTGACTCCTGTCCTGGCACTATGATTAACCTTCAATGGCTATAACCGCCCATGTCTGGAACATACTTCCACGGTCCCAAAGATGTTCGAGCCATTATAGAGCGACTGTATACATGTATATCATAATTACCTTTAATGAATTAATCTCATTTTATTCAGGTGAAAAGAATATCACCTCGTAATATGAAAATCAAGACAGTCCATAAACATACACTTATTAATAACTGGAACAGCAATGGTACACTCCCAATCGGGAAAGCTAATATGATGCCGTGCTGCGAAATTGTGTCGTCAATGAACAGCGGATAGCGACGGCCCTGTTCATACTGCGCATTTGTGCAGTCTGAACAAGGCCTTCACTGTCCTCTTGCAGTACTATTGTATACTGTTGAACGTGTCAGAGGAACTAAAGATCCGTATAAACCGGTGGATGCCCAGGCTAATCTAAATCAGCGGATTTTGCGTATGCTACTAAGTACATTTTCTTTTGACGCGGTTCAGTTAGGGATTAATGGGCTAAGACCTGAGAAATTATGCCTGGTTCATTTGTTAACACTGGAGATCTAGGTCAACATATGTTTGCGCAGTTTGGTCAGGTCTTACGTTGTTTGCTGTTGCCAGGCTTCAGTTCTGGAGCAGCGAATGTGTTGATCGGACTGCGCGGATGTGTACGCTTGTCTAATACGTTAATTTCATATTTTTATAATGGCCCAAGGGTTAATATCTCGAGATATTTTCCATTCAAAGTTTTGGACTTGGCTGATAGGTTCAGTAGTGCATGTATTCCTCCTAAGATAACGAAGCGGATTATCCCTTTAAACGCTAAGCAAAATTGTAGCAGACGACATTCTTTTTTTTTTTTTTTTTTTTTTTTTTTTTTTATTGTACTTTAGAGAAAATAAGACTTGGAATTTCATGTGAATCTTCTGCTAGACATGAAATATCCAAGTCTTATTTTCTCTGAGGAATTTAAAAAAAATCAAAATGTTTTCTCCTCTCTTTGTGATTAGCACTCATAAAGTGTTGACCGGCATATTAATTTTTAATAGTACGATAATCAGGAAAATAAAAGTTCAACCTTCCCAGTTAAACTGCCCTGAATTGTGAAATATAAGATTACATATAGTACCAGATTAGCTTGCGTGTCAATCGGATCAGGGGCTACACATTTTTACATGTTCACATGACGCGGCTCATTTATCAGGAGAACCTAAATGCAGGGTTACCGAGATCTACGCTGCTCGATTTCACCCTAATCGGGAATTTGTTTGTAGGGTCCTGTTCTGATTGAAAGATAGCATTGCATATCTAAAAGTACAATTGCTTTCAGATGATCTCAACCTTATTTTGCTGTCAGACGTTACATGTATAATAAAAGCACTTGAGAGTGCTGATGGGGTGGGGGGGTGGGGGGGGGGGGGGGGGGGGGGCGCTTGACTAAAACCGAGTTGCGCTGAAATTAAAATAAAAAAAGTCACGCATAAACGTTCTTTTCGGTATCCGATAGCCCCTCATCGGTTCTTTCGGTGGAAAGGGTCATTTACGGTGTTTAGTAGGACCACAGCACTTTTTACCCAACGCTGTAGATATAGCTTGTTTTACTGGAGTATTCATATTCGTCCGCCGATATTGTAATCAGTATGATTAAAATCTTATTTCTTCAAAAGTTTGAGGTTTTCTGTGGTTTTGTTTATTCATTCGCTATCTATAAGCTAATCAGTGCTAAGTTTCTATATGTTAAAATGCACAAATTAGCGTTTTTAGCGTTGGTAGGGAACTATTTGTTATGTAGTTATTAGGCTGGTAGTAATAGGAAAACGGATTGTCGAAACGTGGTATGTTAAATTTGGTGGCGGTTTGGCAACCGCCCCCCAAAAAAACAGTAAGCGACATTTTCACACGCGTACATACACATATCAGTGATTGTTATAGTTGTCCGATGGAGACCAACTGTACATCTCCTGTTGCAGATTAATTTATATCGCTATGAGAAAGACTTCACGCTGTCTCTCTCAGCAAAAGACTAAACCTAAAAGGCTACTTGTTAAGTATTCATTATGCTTGTAAACAAACCTTATGACGTAATTTATAACCGCCCGATCCCCTTCCCACCCCATCCCCTACAAGGCAATCCCACCCGCTTTTCCCCATATAAGTGAAAAAAAAAACGCAAATTGCTGGGTATACATTATAAGGATAATTGTCCAAATTTATATTACTTTTAAAAAGAATCCTGCGAGAGCAAGGAACACTCTGAATACAAAAATGAGAATAGCGGGTCCGGTTTTATTGAGTTTGGAATTTTCAGCGATGCTCACGCACGTAATGTTACTCGTACAGTTGTGTGTCCATTTTCAGACGAGCGATTGATAACAACTTCAGCAAATTCGTCCGATACCGAAGACCTATGTCTATAATGGGTCGCAACGTTAGAAAGCCTACCTACGGACAAGTGTACCCAGCGAAGATTCAGGTTAGTCTGCGCATTCGCACAGTCTGATCAGAATATTCACTAGGCGCATTTTGGAAAGCCAGGGATGCAACATTTCTTCATATTAACAATGAAGACTCTAATCAGACTTCGCGGACGTGCAAGCTGATCTGAGTCTTCGTTTGGCGTACATGTCAGAAGGTACGATTTCTCACGTTACGGTTACTATGTATATTATCGAAGCTAATAATATAATTACATCTAAAATTTATGACAGCGAGATAACTTTGATTTCACCGCGGTAACTGTCACAGTATTTTTATGCTATCTTGAGTAGAAATATAATCCAGGGTATCTTGATGTAGTCACGTTTATGACTTTAAAAGGACTGGATACAATTTCAGAGGAGGTAATTTTGTCAAAATGCTTTTACCCAATTCTACAACGTAGTCTACTCTAAAAGGACAGAATTTGCCTCCCTTGGAAGGGGCTGAAAAGCAATCAGGAAGTCACAAAAGTTGTCCCCCTTGTAAAATAGTCACAAAAGTTGTCTCCCTTGTACAACAGACACAAAAGTTGTCAACCTTGTAGACAATGGCGGAAGATATACAAAGTGTATCCCAGTCCCCTTAACTTCCATCCTAACAGTCTTGCTATTATCTGTTCCAAAGTGCTTCTGTCGTATTTTTGGTTTGTTCGTTTTATTTGCAAGGAAGTTTTGTTTTGAGTTGACCCCTTCTCTTTATTTTGATCTTTGCTGCTTTCGGAGTGCTGTGCTTTCTGACTATGTCATCTATATGATTGTAGTGTTCTCTGATTGCGACATTTCTATGATAGTAGTGTTCTCTGGCGGTGGCATTTCTATGATTGTAGTTTTCTCTGACTGTGGCATTTCTATGATTGTAGTGTTTTCTGAGTGCGATATTAATATGATTGTAGTGTTCTCTGACTGGCATTTCTATGATTTTAGTGTTCTCTGACTGCGGCATTTCTATGTAGTGTTCTCTGACTGCGACATTTCTATGATTGTAGTGTTCTCTGACTGCGGCATTTCTGTGATTGTAGTGTTCTCTGACTGCGGCATTTCTGTGATTGTAGTGTTCTCTGACTGCAGCATTTCTATGCTTGTAGTGCTCTCTGACTGCAACATTTCTATGATTGTAGTGTTCTCTGACTGCGGCATTTCTGTGATTCTAGTGTTCTCTGACTGAGGCATTTCTGTGATTGTAGTGTTCTCTGACTGCAGCATTTCTATAAATGTATTCAATTTGTTCTCTGACTGCGGCATTTCTATTATTGTAGTGTTCTCTGATTATGGCATTTCTATTAGTGTAATGTTCTCTGACTATCACATTTCTATGATTGTAGTCTTCCTTGACTGGCATGTCTAAGAGTGAAGCATCCGGCGTTGTTTTGACATATAAAAATCGGTCGATTCAGGGACCGATATTCGAACCACAGACCACTTGCATTTAAGGCGGACGTACTGCCACTGCACCACAGCGTCTGATCTGGGTCTATACTGTTTGTTTAAGCCTGTCTGTCCGAATACTTTACATAGGGTAAATAAGGGTATGCATTTAATAAATTGGCCAAATATTTATATTGCCGTTTCATAGGTTTTCTAAGGTTCTGACAATATCACTAGGGATAAACTTTGGCAAGAACATTTACAAATATGAACTTTGCGATATGCTAGATATTTTAGTTCGAATACATATTAGTCAAAAGTTCTTACCGGCCACTTCCATTTTCCTAACTTAGTTTCATAAACTGAATGCAAATTTTACGAGTCCGAAGTTGCAACGCATATCCATTAAACAAATAAGGACGAAAATCAGCAAAAACATTGTGCGTATGTCAAACGCGTAACATAAGTACCCTTGTTTCTAAAAGTAATAATAATTTGGACCGGTGTTTGACTTATCAAAAGGGATAAACATTACTGTAATTGAAATGAGTTTTCTGTTTTGAAATGAGTTCTGCTCCATTTAGAAATGTTCAGTAGATGATACAGATGTAATTCCTCTGTTGCAATGCTTCTTTGCATTGGTAGTTTCATATCTCACGTTATTTTTTTTTTTTTTTTTTTTTTTTTTTTTTTTTGTTATAGTTGTTTTCTCATTTCTCCTAGTTTGGTGCGTCGGGAAGGTTGTGCTTCGTAATTTTGGCTTTTTCTATAGTAACTTCACATATAGCTTCCCATTCAACTGCAACTTTGTAAACATCAGTTTTTATGGAAAATTCTGTTCTCCAAATACAAAACCGAAAACTGCAAATACTACTCATATGCGACTTATAGAAACTAACTAAAGGTGCATGTACCCTTATGCTCCGTTAGCTACGCGACATCATGTTGATTTTCATTTTGCTGCTATTATTATTCTGTTGTGATACTTCTGGAAATAAAAAGATATTTCCCCCTTTATCGTTACCCTATTAATAAACATAGACATTATAGGTGGCACGTTAGAACTTTTGTCTAGTAGATATCAAGTCATGGCACTCGTATAAGTGATGAATTGATATGTTTGTGTTTGTGGGAAGATTTCTGATGATATGCTGGTTTCAGAATAGGACGTCTTTTTTTCTCAAATGATTAAGCCCAACATCAGAAAACAAACCATTGGGAATGTTCGCCCAGCGAAGATTCAGATCAGACTGCGCATTTGTGCATTCTGATCAGAATCTTCACTGGGCACATATTGGCTAGCCAAGGATCCAAAGTTTCTTCATATGGACAACGAATGATCAGGCGATCAACGACCGGATGATCAGGCTGATTTGAGTGCTCGTTGGGCGCACACGTCAACATGTCAGAAGGTCTTATTGATGGTTTTGATGACACTGTCTGTGGCTACTTTGTTAGTGAGGGGGACCTGGCTACTTTGCTTCCCTCTGGTTTGTGGCATGTGTATTGTTTGTAGCGATGTGTGTGGTCTACCTCTTGGTATCGTTGGAGGGTTCCCAGCTAGCATTCTACGTAAATCTACATCGGGCCGTCATCGGCCCGTCAGCTACCCTGACGGGCCGATGACGGCCCGATATAGATTTACGTAGAATGCTGACTGGGTTATGTTTTGTGGTTGTGGCTCTTCCTACTTCTATGCTATTACAAATACATATCTACCTACTTTTAGATAGTTCCAGCCTAAACCCAGATAGAGTAAACCTTCTATAGAATTATTTATAGGGAGGTTTTACGACCCTGTCAACCCATTAGCTTCATGTCGAGCCGGTCAGTTTATCTAGCCACACATTTTCCTGGGCAGGCTTAGTCCTCTAAAAAGTAGCTAATCAGTACTTGTGCACATTCCTTCGCCAGAAACGGACAACTGCCCTCTTGAATCAGCGGAAGGGAGAGAATGAGCGTATAAAATTATTTCATGACCAATCCCTACGAAAGAAAGTTGCCGGACCCCCGGTGCCTGATCACCAGTCGGACGCGCATCCGACTGAGCCATCGAGGTGAATATTAACACAAGTCACTTATGAGACGTACACTATACGTTGAAATTTTAAAGCCTATTGCCCGTTTGTGCTTGAATTGCGATACAAACCTTTCTTGAATTACAAGACATCTCATCTATATGATTTTAATCTAGTATGCACGGGAATAGTCACAATACCTGAATGAAATATGTATACGCATGCCAAAATGTTACACAATTAAAAATGTAAATACTTGCTAATTCATTTGTTATTATTAAACAAATATGAATTATTTATTATTGACTCTAATGCTGATCCACTTTCTTGTTATTCTAGCACTGTTGTCGGCCTCTGTAAGGCTGCCAGCTTTGTTTACTGTTGCCCGTTTACTTGTGCCACGTTTTCTTGTATCAGTAACTGCCTTCAATCGCTGCCCATCTGCGAATACTGTTTATCATTATTATTATTATTATTATTATTGTCGTTGTAGCTGTTGTGTTCTGTCAGTTTCTGTTTTCGATATGTTTATACTATGTGGTTTGGTGCCTCGGGATGGCTGTTTTTAGTGTTTGGGGCATTTGCTTGGTGTCTTCAGTTATATTTTTGCTCTGGCTTCGGATTGCCATTGAGCGCTCTCTTTCTCCATCGCAGTTTTTTTTTTTTTTTTTTATGTTTGTTTTACTGTGATGTGTCAATGATGAGGTAAACGACCCTATGCTTGGGACCGAACACGCGTTTGTATTTTTGAGCTACGTCGGAATTAAGAGCAAGATTTCGTGTGGATAAAACTGGTTTACATCCCTAGTATTTTTTTCCTACTGACTCTTCCGAGGCCGTTCCCCTATTACAGTTCTTCTTGGTATGTTTGTTATTGCAAATATGCTGTTTTTGTTTGTCCTTGTTTGTTTCACGTCTCCTCCATCACAAAAACACACCTATATAACTTTGATCCCCTTAAACCCCATTTTTATATAGTAAAACTGGGATTTAGATGGTATACATTATTTTTCTTATTCCTGCTCAAAACATAGATTGTGGGTACTCGTTAGAACCTCCTCGCTGAGGCGGTTCTGCTCAAAACATAGATTGTGGGTACTCGTTAGAACCGCCTCGCTGAGGCGGTTCTAACGAGGATCCACAATCTATATGTTTTGAGCAGAAATATGAAAAAATATCAGGATTTTTTTTTTCTGAAAATTTTCATTTTTTGGTGGTGAAATTTTCATTATATTTGAATAGGCGTGTTTTCGTAATGTCATTTCGATGCCTCAGGAAGGATATTGCTTCATGGGTGTGGCCTTTCCTGTGTTATTTCATTGTTATTCAGTGTTATTTGGAAGGGGTAGGGGTGGGGGTGCCAAACCGCCACCAGATTTAACATACCACATTCCTATTACTACCAACCTAATAACTACGTAACAAATATTTCACTGATAACGCTTAATTCTGCATTCAAACATATTGGCCTTATACACAGTGCTACTTATTAATAACAAAAATAAAAAAATAAAAACCAAAAAAACATTCAAACTTCTGAAGAAATAAGATTTTAATCACATTAAGTACAGTATCGGCGGACGAATATGAATACTCTAGTAAAACGCGCCGAATTTACGGTGTTGGGTAAAAAGTGTAACACGAGCCGCGGTCCCACTAAACACCGAAAAGGAGCTTTTCCACCGAAAAGAGGCTATCGGGTAAAAAAAAAAAAAGTACTAAATCTCAATATTCTAGAAGCCTATAGAATATCAGCCCACCGCCCCAATCAGCACTCAGGGTTTTGATTTTATATTTGATCAATCTAAGACCACATTTGGCCGGTCTCGGTGGCTCAGTTGGATGCGCGTCCGATTGGTGATCAGGAGGTTGCGGGTTCGACCCCCGCCGGGTCGGCAACATTCTTTCGTGGGGACTTGGTCATGAAATATTTTCTATGGTCATTTTCTCCCTTCCGCTGATTCAAGAAGGGCAGTTTTCAGTTTCTGGCGAAAGAATGTTAACCGCGTAAGAATGTAAACTGACCACGCTCGACTTGACACTATTGGGTTGACTGGGCCGTAAAATCTCAACACAAATAAACAAACGCCAAATTTGACGTCTGTACGTAGTAGAAAAAACAAGCACTGCTATAGTAATCTCTTGAGGTCCATGCTTTACTTGTATTAACTCTTTCCCCCTGGTTTCTGAAGAATACTCTTCTATCCTTGATTTTGGACATATCGTTACGAGCCGTCTCGACCTGTTCTACATTGTTTGCAAAGGTATATGTTAGTGCACAAGAGGGAAAAAATATATATAGTATATTAAAGATAAGGCTATGAACATTTGTAGGTAAAGTCTTTATTTCACAAAGATGACAAACTTAACAAATGGTGTAGCTTCCCAACCAGGAGGCCCTCAAAGGGCACTATATTTTCCCCTAATGTGCGGACATTTTATCTCTTTATCATACAGGTCCTAAGAAATATAGAGGTTGCCATTGGAAACAAATAGAACATTAAAGTTTTATTGAGACTCTTCATACGACAGACATTTAGTTTTTTGATTGTGTTGGGGTTTAACGACACGTCAACCCTTGTGGGTCATTTTTTATCGTCTCCCAGAGAAAGGGAGAAGAGAGGTAGTAGAGGAGATGAAAGAGAGGGATAGGGGAGAAAGGAAAATGAATGACAGTGAAGAAACAGAAGAAATAAAAACATTCCCCCTCTACCCTTACCTGCTGCAAGGATAGCAGGCCTTGCCCAACTGCAAGTCAATATCAGTTGGACACCCCAGTGATATAAGTTTGCAAGAACGCATAGACACAACCTAGCAACCCAACTAGCACCTAGCACGCATACAGCTTGCACCAGTTAAGCAGAACTCCATTTTCCAAGAAACCAGATTGTGCTCAGTGATCCCATATTAAATAAAATAAAAACTGCACTATGAGTAAGTCCTATTAACAGTGTAGACCCAAATCAGACGCCGCGTTTTGTTTGTGTTGAGGTTTTACGGCCCAGTCAACCCAATGGGGGCATGTCGAGCGCGGTCAGTTTACCTAACTACACGTTTACTGGGCAGGCTTAGTCCTATAAGCGGTTAACCAGTATTGTGCACATTCTTTCGCCAGAAACTGACAACTGCCTTTCTTGAATCAACGGAAGGGAGAGAATGACCGTAGAAAATATTTCATGATCAATCTCCACGAAAGAATGTTGCCGACCTCGGCGGGGGTTGAACCCGCGACCTCCTGGTCTCCAGTCGGACGGCGCATCCAACTGAGCCACCGAGGCCGGCTCCGCCGCGTTTCGAAGCATCTGGTCTAAATCTATACTGTTTGCTTTAGCCTTTATACCCAAATACTAAGAGAAAATGCAATTCATATTACAAACATTCTTAAAGGAAAGGAATTATATTAAACTCTTATGCTTTCGTTCTAATACTATTGTTGTATTTTTTGTATGTAATGTATATGTTACAGCTGACTCTCGTTATCTCGAAGTACAAGGAACTCTCTTAAATACTTCGAGATATCCGTACCTCGACATATCAGATTTGCAGAAAAGAGGAAAACATAAATCGAATAATCACATTTCACAAATGAATATATAATTTGACTCCTGAAATTAAAGGTTTATTGAAACTATTGTTGAAATGAGGAGAAATCGCTCCTTAGGAGCAATTTCTCCTCTTTTCCACAATATTTTGTTACCTGTTGTTAAATTTTCATGTTTAAACAGGGACCAGATTTTCACCGAGCTAAGCGGTTATCGAGATAAGCGAGGTCGACATAGCGAGAGTCGACTGTATTTATTTAGAAATAAATATGTTTAAATCAAACATTCTTAAGTGTACACAAGTGTACATATAAATAAATGTCTTGCTTATTCTGCTTAAAAACAAATCGCAGTTGAACCTGTTTAAGCGTTTAAGCCAGTAATATGCAAACTGCATCAACTATCTGTACTTAGCATGCGCACAACTTTAGCGAGTCCATTGTGATCGATGACCAGGGTTAGACTTGCGTCGCCCTTAGCTGGCATTATTTGATATTTAGCAAGATTCTGTCAAACTAGTTACTGACGAAAATAGATGTCTTCGCCACCGTTATGCTCTAGGTTGTAAGGGGTGTTACAAGATCAACAGCAAAGCAATTCTAAACACTGAATGGTCCTTCTTCAACAAAACATGCACTTAATGAAGTTGCATTTTTGGGTCGATTTTTTACAATCGAGCCATAGTATACAAACGCCAGAATTTTCTTAAGGTAGTTGTCCACGTGATTATCATTGACCAATGTTATCAAACCGCGTGTTAGACGAAATCAAGGTAATGGTTATTTATAAATCGAGCTATTCTCGTCACTGTGACGTCAGAGTGCCCTATAAAGAGGGTTCTCTGTGAAACCTAGATTAGGACATAGGTAAGCCACGCAGACCCAGATCAGACGCCGCAGCACGCGCGTCTGCTCAGGGTCTGCACGGTTTTATTAAATTACAGAAGTTAAGGGTTAAATGAGTCCCCATTGAGGACCATTTTCCAGCCTACACTCAAAGACAATGGACTCACCAGTGCTGTCAGTGCTTTGATGTAAGATATTAAGAGGGGTGGATACATTTAGTCGTATTTTCGTCACTGTTTACAAAGAAGACAAATTTTATGTTCCCTCTTTTCTTCCTGCACAGTAAGCCCCTTCCGAAAATAGGTCTACTTAAAAGGGAAATAACTAGCTCCCAGTTAGTCCCAAGACTGTCCTTTTAGAGCAAATTCTTTTTTTTCAAAAGGGAGGCAAAAACCAACTGACAGAATTGCCTCCCCTGAAATTTTATCCATTCCTTTTAAGTACGTGTATACAACCTCGGTTGATAGCGTTATGCAAACTAGCTATTTTAGTGGTTTGCCTAAGAGTTTCTTTCATATATTTAGCTCTTTCACTGCCAGAGGCGATAATGATAAACTTTTGCAAACAGAGTAGATCCAGATGAGACGGCTCATGATTAGTCGTCTCATCAGGACCTACGCTGTTTGACATTCAGTCTTTCAACTTTATGTATAAGCGACCTTCCAATCGATAGTTTGTTAAAAAAAAAGCAGGCGACAACTGTTGTCTGAAAATTGGCACCAAAAGAGTTAGTGGTGAAGAGGAATGGATAACACTGTCTAAATTGTTTTCGTCCCCTTCTGAAAAAGGGTCTTCTCAAACATGTTCAAAGTTATATGCATATCATTTTATATATATTCAAGTGCCCCCACTTTGTCCTTCCGCTTTCCCTTTCGTTCCCTTCTTCTATCCTCTTTTTCATTTAATTCCATCACTTCGTCACTCTTATTGCTCTTTCGTTCTTTCCTCTTTCCATCACTCCTGCTTGTTTTTCCACCATATTCCGAAACTTCGTCTGATTTTCTCGGTGTCTTCAACTTAGTCAAGCCCAAAGATGTCTGACGATTCACTCTTGGCCTGGTGCCCCCGGCGGCTTGTGCCTGTCGCTTGAAGTGAATCATAAAGGCAAGGATAGGTACCATCAATATGAATGCCACCAAGCTGAATCCGTATCTTAAGAAATCGAACATTGTCACGCATGTTTTCTGCGTTACCCACGCCATACCTGAAAAACATAATATAAAATCAACTTTCAGCAGAGGTACACGACTCGCTTTATATGGAATGTCGATTTAGCATAAAACCGCTATAACTTCCGGCAGCACTGAATATTTGCAAGCTGTGAAAAATGGTAAAGTTTCTTATCATATAACAGTTGTTGCTATTTCCTCTCAATACTCGAAACCATTTCATATTTTCACATTTTTTTTTCTTTTCTTTTTTTTTTTTTTTTTTTTTTTTTTTTTTGTTTAAGCGTTATAACCATTTTCAGTTTTTGTCTCGGCTTAGACTGGCAATAAAATCTGGGATTTGGCAAGTCCGTTGGCATGATCTTGTCTATATCAATCTCAATCAGTATGTGAAAAAATTATAAACATATTCATAACAGTTTAAGCATTGTGTGCAAAATTATCAAAATATTCATGGATGTTTATGCATAAATATACTTTCATTTTTTTGTCTCGGCTCAGCCTCAGGTCGATAAAATCAACCTTCGTTTTTGCCTCGGACCAGCCTTGAGTTGATAAAATCAGTCATCAGGCAAGTCCATCGGCTAAATCTTTTTTGGTATCTATCAGTACGTAAAAACGTATCAGAATAATCCACAGGATTCAAAGGGTTATGGCCATTTTCATACTTTCTCATTTTTGCCTCGGCTTAGCCTGTCAGCGAAATCTCACATTTGGCAAGTCTGTTGGTTAGATCTTATCAGTATAAATCGGTATGTCAAAATTATCAAAAATATACCCAACGGTTTAAGCGCTATGGCCATTTTCGCTAACTGACTACGGACGGACAGACGGACTCACAAGGTGGTGATAGGGCACTCGTCAAAAGTCAACCTTCCCATCGGTCGAATCAGTCGACTTTTCTGCGGGTAGTAGGAGGAGCCACAATCACAGAACATATGAGCCGCAACGGCAGAAAACGAGTGTTCAGATACAGTAGAACCTCGATAATTCAAACTCCAATAATTCAAAATTCTCAATAATTCAAAATCATTTTGATATCTCGTCTTATATATATGTATGCATTTTAACCCTCAATTATTCAAAGTCTCAGTAATTCAAACAAAACTGTTTGGTCCCTCAGACTTTGAATTATCGAGGTTCCACTGTATGTTCGTTCACCGAAAACTCAGATCAGCCGGGCATATTTTGGACAGCCAAGGATGCAAAGTTCCAGAAAAACAAACTTTTCGATTTTTGATAGATGTTGGAAAAACTGCATTCATATTTAGATGGCCAAGTTTTAATTGTTTATATTCGCGAGTGTTTTCATGATCTGCGGAATTAAAACAGATCATTCAAAGTAAAAATATAAACACACACGAATAGAAACCCCAAACCCCGGAGAAATTACAGTCAGCCCTATGATACACAGGCATCTAAGGGAGAGCAAAATGGTGGTTACTTAAGATACGTGCTAGCTTAATACAGGCAAATTTATATGTATTTTCTTTGTATAGGATGTGGAAACCTGGGCCCGGTTGTTCAACGCATCGTTAGCTTAACGAGCTCGTTAAGGGTCATTTCGTTAACTGTTCTAGCGGATTCAATACACAATATTCTGGTATTTTTTTCTGAAAAAATGTGAGTAGCTTTTGCACTGCAAAAGCTACTCACATTTTTTTCAGCAAAAAATTCCAGCATATTTGCGTATAACTCGATTAAAATTTTAACGAATCGTTAACTAACGACATCGTTAGCTTTGAACAACTGGGCCCTGACCTTTACATATACGTGATTGCTTCATACAGGTGGCCTTAAGACACGTTTGTACACTGAAATTAAGTATTAGCCAGCCTTTTTATGCCTAGCATCCCACAAAGTAGGCATCGGCAAACAGCGTAGACCCAGATCAGACGTCGCATTATGCGTCTGATCCGTGTTTACACTGTTTGCAGCAAATACCGGATATTTTGTAACAAAATGATTAGAAATTTAAGTTACTAAATTGGACATGGGCTTCTTTAAACTGAAATGTAGATTAGTCCACTGAGCAGTAATGGATTAATGATCATACAGATGTTGCTGAGTATTACAGTCGAACCTCGATAGCTCGAAAACCGATGGCTCGTTTACCATGGCTAATTCGAACTCATTTTTGAGTCCCTACGAAGTTTTTCCGATAGCTCAAGAAAACAAATATTTAGGGAAATTTTCTTATTTTATCGTGAAATTATATGTTGTGTGAACTCATTAGAATGGCCTCATCGAGGCGAGTCTAATGAGTACACTCAACATACAATTAGTGTGTAGAAAATCGAAAAAAAAAATCCCTAAATTATCGCCATTTGCTTCCTGACTTGGCACCATTATTAAACCTCAGTGGCTCGAACCACCCATGTCTGGAACAATTTTCTATGGTCCCAAAGATGTTCGAGCCATCGAGGTTCGACTGTATTCGCAAGTACATACCAGTCTGGCCGCCACAATAATCAACTTCGATGCAGTTTTCCGCCCAAAACTGTCCAACATTCACTCCTAAAATGAAAACATTTTTTTTTTCATTTACGGTAGGCCCCTTTACAGAACGGCTTGATATGCAAGAAAGCAAACACAAAGTTGTGAAAACTGGCGGAAAAATGTGCTAAGTGAATCTGGTCCCCTTAAACAAAACGGTGCTACGTTAAGAATTTTCCTTACTTTTTTTCCTTCCTTTTTTAGATACATATTATTAAAATTTCACTTCAAAAAAGACACTTTATGTTGGCTTATATGCTCAGTGTAGATCGGCGTTTTTGATAGCGTGCTCATCACTTTTTTCTCTAAGTTGTTGTTTTTTGTATGCTTTTTTTGCAATTGTTCAATAACATTATTAGATACAATATGGACATTTTAATAAAACATCTCAATGGACAGATATTTTCTACGAGCGTAAAGTGAAACACAGAAATCTAAAAGATACTTGTACAGATCATTACGAAAACAAGCCTGTTCAAATATACTGTAAATTTTACCACCAAAAAAAAATTAAAGGTTTTCAGATTTCTGCTCAAAATATAGAGTGTGATTACTCGTTGGAACCGCCTCAGCAACGCGTTTCTAACGAGTACCCACAATCTATGTTTTTGAGCAGAATTAAGAAAAATAATTTATACCTCTGAAAACCCCAGTTTAACTATGTAAAAGGAAGGATTTAAGGGTGTTAAAATTATATAGGCATGTTTTCGTAACGTATGGTCAGCTCTGCTTTCGACATCTTTCAGAAAGTCGTTTTCTGCATTGTGCTTTTATCAGGAGAATGAGTATGCATTTTCCTATCTGAGCAGAAATGTCGCAGTTGCAAACTAACCCTTGTCTCTATGAACCTACCAGACGGCGTCTCACACATTTGGTCTCCAAATATCGTGATGTTGTTGTCTTTAGCATATTCGTACCACCAGAGGTCTCCACATGAACAAAACCAGTCTATGTTGTATAAATGTACTTCCGCAAGAGAATCTAGTCCGTCAAATAGTCCGGAAGGTAGACTTGTGAACTGGTTATCACTCAGATCAATATACCGAACTTTCGTAGTGTAACGAAAAGTGTCTGCCGAGATGGTGTTTAGAGCTGTATTCTGAAATAACAATATATTGTTATAATACACGTATTAGCTTTCACAAAAAAAAAAAAAAAAAAAAAAAAAAAAACCTTGGTCTACGCTTAAGCGAAGACCTAACTTTTAGTGAAAGCTAATACTTGGTTATAATAACGTTGAGTAGTGCATGGAAACTAGCAATGGACCAATCAATGACCTTTCATAAAGTGCTTCTGAAGTAATGCAAACATTAAACGGGGTATAGACAACAAGAATCTGTTTTTGCAAAACCCCTTATAACATACTTTATAAAGATGATGAAGGCACAAGATTTCGCCAGTAACTATTTTTTCTGAATCTTTTTCGCTGCATTTTGCACTCTTCGTAAGTTTGCCATATATCCGAACAAATGGTACTGTCGCAGCTATGTACATATAAGCATGTTGATGACGTAGGTTGTCCCCTTTGTTGCAACATGCCACTTATGAAACCAACAACGTACATATAAAGAAGAACTGCAACAGAGGAACCACCTTGGAACAGTCAGTAGAACAACTGGGTCGAGGGGGTCTTAAACCAATTTTATTCGCGCGAAATCTCACCTTAAGTCTGATGCAACTCCAAAATGCAAAATTATGTTCGGGCCACATACGGGTCCTCTGCAACTTCATTTGTAAAACATTACAGTGAACACATATAAATATAAAACTATGATGAAACAAAGCAATGGGCTCGATGGCGATCTAAAGCCAGAACAAACGAAGACTACAAACAGGACCACGAAGGACCCGACATTGATAGTCATGCGCCACCCTTATGAAACAGATTGAGGATCTGTCATTTAGTCTGAGGACCGACTCACTGTCGTGCGATTAAAGAGACAAACAAAACAAAATTGTCAACATTGTTTTGGGTTAACAGCCGTGCACTTGAGTTTGCCGCAAAATAGCCATGTTTTTCAACAAGTCATTTCAGTTGAAACAGATGACCTTCTAAAATATTTTCTGTCCCACAGACATTTCACATGAAGTGGCAAAAAGAGAAGAGAAAAACATAGACTGTCATGTGCTGTTGTTGTTCATGGCTTTTAAACGTTTAACCCTTTAAGTCTGTCAGACCATAACAGACATCTGTACAAACAGTGTAGATCTGGATCTACACTGTTTGCCATTTTGTTTTTGATTTTTTTGAAACCTCATTTTTGCATCAGTGACTGTGTCCAAATTCAAGGATACAAAAGTCCACTTCAGAAATTCGGGGATGAAGAGGTTAATGCTTCTCCATATGGTGCTTGAAACATAGCTGACAACGAACGGCAGGTCAAGATAGAAAAAAGGAGGTTAAGAACAGGTTGGTAGCAATCGAAAGAGAAAGGAAAGGATAAGTTTGTTTGCTTGTTTGTTTGTTTAATTGTTCGCATTTTACGCCGCTCTCAACAATCTTTCAGTCAATATCGCAACCGTGTTTGGCTGCGACAGGGAGCTCAATGATCTCTTTTAATGCGCTGCCAAGCTCAAATATTACACCCCAACACATGACATAATGTTTCTACCCAGTCACATTATACAGACACTGAGCTGAATAGTTCTGATTCCTTGCTCTATCTTCTTAATGCTGAGCGAAAAGTGAAAGAGCAGCTAGTACATTTTTAAACTATCTGGTATGACTTGGCCAAGGATCGAACCCACAACCTCCCAGTTACAAAGTGGACGCTCTACAATACCAACTTAGCCACTGTGCAGGAGAAAGAAGAAGAGCACATGACGTCAGATACAGTTACAGCTACCAACATCAACACATATGCTTGGTATTAACCTTTCATCCCTACAGACCAAATCAGATCCCTTTGCAAACGAGGCAGATCCAGATAGCTCATCTGGATCTACAGTTTGCCATTCTATTGTTGATTTTCGACTGAAACCCTTATGTGCAATAATGGATGTGTCCAAATTCGGAGCAATGGATGTGTCCAAATTCAGAGATGGAAGATTTCATGTCAGAAACTCCATTTTATTACATGTATATAAATAAACCACTGAGAACTTACCCGGAAGGCGACGGACGTCAGATTTTTCCAGTTAAACAACAGGCCAGGTGGAACATATTTTACGTTGAAATCACAGTTTCTTGTTTCAAAATGTCCCAGAGTTTGTGGAAACTTATGAGATTCGTAATCTAACTTTTCCAAGTTCGATCCTGTCGTAGCATCAGGATCTACCCAGTCGATTGCCCCGCCCTCGAAAGATAGGTAATCTAAATTCACTAAGTCTGAGAAGGTGCCGGCGGGAATATTGTATGTGAAGCAATTTTTAATCTGCAAGATAAGGAAAGGTAATATTAAAAATAATAATAATGATAATAGAAGTAATAATAATAATAATAAGCCCTATGTGCAACGATAGCATTTATTCCCAGAGAGTTTGCTATTAAAGTGCAGTGGCTGTTGTAAAGAATCCTTAATGAGCAGAGTGATATGCTTGTTTTATTTCAGAAATAATTTCTTCTCTACTGTAAATTATCGTCGAATAACGTATGTTGTTAGAGGGCAGATAGCGAAATATTAATTCACGACGGCGAAGCTTTTGAATGTTATTTGAATGCGTTTTGCGATTTTTTGAAGAACTATTTTGCCTCGGACGTCAACAGCAGTAAATGTTTACATGCGACGTCAACAAAAACGCTGTTTTGCACGCTCTGCGTTGACGACGTGATTTATCACATATTTTCACACGGTGACGTTTCTATTAAATTCTATGAGAAAACCGTTAATGTTAGAATCTAATTTCCCGTTAGAGCATAAATTTATATATTTGTTAGAACCGCCTTACTGAGGCGATTCTAAAAAATTCAAAGACATGTTTCTTGAAGTATCAAATACAATGTTCTTGCATAATTTCTGACTAACTATATCCTCTTGAACGAAGCTTTCGTGCCAGTCAAATTTTCATTACATGAAGACGGTTGAAAGTAATGTTCACTATATATGTAGAGACTCAAGAAAGGCCACAAGTCATTACGAAAACACGTCTATTCAAATATATAGAAAATTTCACCCCCCAAAAAAACTGAAAAATTTCAGATAAAAAACTGATATTTTTCATACTTCTGCTCAAAACATAGATTGTGGTTACCCGTTAGAACCTCTTCGCTGAGGCGGTTCTAACGATTACCCATAATCTATGTTTTTGAGCAGAAATAAGAAAAATAATGCATACCCCTGTAAACCTCAGTTTTACTGTATAAAAGTGGGGTTTACGGGGTCAAAATTATACAGACATGTTTTCGCGATGCACGGTACACAGTCTAGATTGGTTCTCCCATCCTACAGCTCTATAGCTTTCGAATATAGGGATCGGTCAGACATATCCGTACTTATCCGTACCGGTGACGTCACATGCTGATCTACCAGCCAGCTGATCCAACAACAACGACGTCTCGGCTCGTTGAAATGAAGAGAAATGAAGTGAACAGTTTTATATAGCATGGAAAATGGAAATGAATTCATTTGTGAAATTGAAATTAGAACATTTTACTTAGTCTGTTCTAAGACGCCACTGGATAAAGAACATACATAATCAGATGAAAATTATTGTTTACTGTCATTGATTGCTGGAATGCGTAGCGACCAATCAAATTGTAATATCTGACGCACCAATGAGATCACGCGACTACTTGTGGCTTACCTGTTGTCTATTTAAAAGAACAGGCTTCTAGTTTATATACATCTCATCCAAGGAAACGGATAAGGGATGGATGACATCAAACGAGTCACAAAAAAAAAAAAAAAACGCTCAGCAATTCGGCACTTTATCGAAACCAGAACTAACAAATGCGAATGAGAATGACATTAATTCCTTATTCATTGTGTACTGTAACATGTACCACAGGAGTGCAATATCATTTTTCAACCGGTTTACACAAATCTAAGTAAATGCATAAAAAGTGTTTGTGTCTTTGATGATAAGACTAAAGATACGCAGGATAACCTGATTCTGTATATAAAATCTATAAAGGTTGCCCTTGGAGACACCGTACATAGAACGAAAATCAGAGTCGCTCTTTGACTGAGACTCTTCATATGACGAAACTTGATTTTCCAAGCTATCCGAATGGGGTGTGATCACAAGGAAAAAAGAAATAAAAGCTCCACTATGATGAAGTACTGGGAGACATTTTACGGCCTCCTCACGGCACTTAATACTAGCTGCAATGAAGACAAATAGAACCTATAAAACGCTATTTTCATGAGGTTTTAAGGGGAAATGGAAACTTTCAGGGGAAGTAACCCTGATTGGACATTCATTGTTCACATAACATAAACCACTTCGTTCAATGATATGGCAGAAATGAGGTACCGTAAGATGCTGAATATAGCTCATATTGGCGAAGGCGCCTGCTTCGAAGAAGATGCTTCCATACCATCCGCAGTCTATCACCAGGGAGGCGGGGTAATTACTGTCAAAATCGCTCACACTTATATTGGCAAATCCTTCACTGAACACTCTTGTGTCATCTGCAAAGTAAACAACGTCGACATACTAAACAAGAAATTCCAATAGGCAGCGCTAATTAGATACCCCATCAAGGACCAAAACGTAACGGACGGACGGACATATCGACGGACGGACCACGTAAAAACAGTAAATCCCACCGACACAAACACAGTTGGCGGTGGCTATAATGAGCCGCAACGTCAGAAAGCGTACCTTCTGACATGTTCGCCCAGCGAAGATTCAGATCAGCCTGCGCATTCAAGCAGTCTGCTCTAAATCTTCACTGGACGCATTTTGGATAGCCAAGGATGCAAAGTTTCTATATGCGAAAATGCTGATCAACCTGTGCGGTTGCGCGGATGTGCAGGCTGATTTGAGTTTTGGTTAGGAGCATATGTCAGAAGGTACATTTTCTCACATTCCGGCTCAAATGTAGAGGAGATGCCTCGTATTACCCCTAAGTACAGTCGGGCCTCAATAACTCGAATATCTTTGGGACCATGGAGATTTGTTCGAGATATGGGTAGTTCGAGTCACTGAGGGTTAATCATGACGCCAGGTCAGGAAGCGAATGGCGATAATTTAGAGATTTGTTTCGATCTTCTAGACAAAAATGATATGTTGGGTGATAAATAAAAATAAGGACATTTCTTAAATTGTTTGTTTTCTTGAGCAATCGGAAGACTTTTGTAGGGATTCAAAAGCGAGTTGGTATTAGCCATGGTAAACGAGCCATCGGTGTTCGAGCTATTGAGGTTCGACTGTATTAGGACAGATGAACCTGACAAAGGAGGAAAATCAGATCAGCGGCGACTGGTCGGGGTCTATACTTTTTATCACTCATCCACCAGCTTTTAGACACAACGGAGACCATTTTGAAATTTTAGGATAAGTATGTGTATGACAAGTCGGAAATCTCGGAGTCACTCTGTCGAGTATTCGGCAAAGCGAGCCCGAGACACCAGAATATCCGGATGCAGGCTATTGTGTTATACGGAATACGACGAGAAAACAAGAAATACAAAAACATGTAGCTAGTTTTAGTAAAACTATTACTGCATTCGATTATAGATTACGTTTAAATGCCTGTCTTCGTAGAGAAAAATTTCTTTATGCTTTGTATATGGCGTACTCTATCTGACGTCGGTTGGTGACGCCGTCACGATGCACATTTTATTTTATCATGATCGTTTGGCGTTCCTTTCAACATTATTTATTCATATCAAGACGATGGAAAGGTGATAATGAAAGGCTATGTGCAGTGAAGCGCATTTTTCCTTCCATAGAAAATCAGCCTTGACATTTCATGTAATAATAGATATATTTTTTAATAAAAAATGGAATGCCGTCTGATACAAGTTTTCTTAGCGGTTTAGGAGCAAAGGGTCTTCACTATAAATGATACATTCTATTCTACTCAGGGCACGAAGGCCCTGACCAGACAGCGGATGCGCAGGCAGATCCGGGGTTTTGCTGTTCTCATATGGCCGGAAGGCACATTTTCACCAGACACTGCCCATAAATAAGAAAATATATACCTACTGTAGTATGGAAAATATCCATTGACCATTACTTTCAGTCTCTGAGGCACTGGATCGAACTGGTCAAAGTCTATCGGCCGATAAATTACGTCACTCATCTTGGAGTAGTCGCACTCGAAATATCCGTCCTTGTCGATGTAGGAGCAGTAGTACGGCGCTGAGGTTGCTCGAATGCAGCCAAAGCTCATTAAGAGCAAGATACATTTCATACGTTGGCCTTTCATTGTCTGAAAAATAAATACCGTAATACCCCTAAGTATTGGGACAGATAGGCCTTTGCAAATGGTGTAGACCCAGATCAGACGCCGCCTAACGCGGCGTCTGATCAGGGTCTTCACTGTTTGCCATACAAACAGCAATATTCTGGACACATCAAAAGGTTGTAGAATGGACTATTTCAAATTTTTGGACAAGTATGGCAAGTAGATAACGTGTCTCAATACTTAGGGTAAATACGGTAAATAAAGTAAACACTTAAGGGTGATGGGTACACTTTCGGGAGAGGTAACTCTGTCCAATGTTTTGCCCCCTTTCTGAACCGGCATCTACTCTAAATGGGAAGAATGTGCTTCACTTTGTAGCAAATTCTTTCCATTTTAGATATCGTTTCAGAATGAGATTGGTCTGCAAGAAAGTGAACATGAAGTCGTAAAAGTTATCTTCCTTGTAAAAGATGACAGAAAATCTACCAAAGGTACCGTATCAAGTCTCCTACACTTATATAGACAATAAATAATTATATAGATTGTGTTTTATTTACTTGTATCAAATTAGCCCATTGTAGTCGGGAAACCCGTAAAAGGGTAATTGGCAAACAGTGCAGACCCAGATCAGACGCCGCAGAACGCGGCGTCTGATCAGGGTCTCCACTGTTTGCAAATAGTTTAGCCATTTTTCTCAAAGAATATGTAAATCTCATAGCCGGGTGTACCTAAATTTGAAATTGGACTCTTCCAATATATGGTGTGGGAGAGTCTTTTTCAGTATACAATGGGTTAGTTATCACAAACTGAGGACTGAATCAAATAAAATCTATTAAGGTTGAGGTTGTCACACAAACAAGAACACAAATCAGAGTCTCGATTTCATTGTCTCTTCATATGACGGCGCGGTAGTTGGCAGTTGCATACAAAAACCTCCCCCACCCCTCCCAAACCCCCCACCCCGCAACCCCCCACCTTTCCATCACCCATCCTCCCCCTCCCAGCCCACTCCATCTTTCCTATGGACTATTATTTCGACAAACCCCATATGTATATATAAAATCGGGTTGACTTTCTTTACATATTTTATTCACCAACTATTCCAAATTTTGTTGCTGTTATTGTTGTTGTTGTTGTTATTGGTTGTGTGTGTGTGTGTGTGTGTGTGTGTGTGTGTGTGTGTGTGTGTGTGTGTGTGTGTGTGTGTGTGTGTGTGTGTGTGTGTGTGTGTGTGTCATATTTATAAAGTCCCGGGGCCTACCATCGTAGGAAAGATAAGTAACCGATTTATGCCTAGCGTTCCATAAATGGACAGTCGCAAACTGTATAAACCTAGATCAGATGCCACAGAATGCGGCGTCTTATCAGGATCTACACTGTTTACATTAAGTACAGGATTTTATATTAAATATAGTAATAATAAAAACTAACCACACATCCCTTCTTCCGAAATGGATCGGTCCAAAGAGTTATGGTAGAACAGTCCACTCGGCATACATGAATTAACTCTCTCTCTCTCTCTCTCTCTCTCTCTCTCTCTCTCTCTCTCTCTCTCTCTCTCTCTCTCTCTCTCTCTCTCTCTCTCTCTCTCTCTCTCTCTTACCCCGCCTCTCTGGTGATAGACTGCGGATATTTACAGTCGACGACTTTCAATGACTGAAACATTTTTGGGAGCATGGGTTCTAGACATAGGTAGTTCAAGCCACTGCGGGTTAATCATGGGGCCAGGTCAGGAGGCAAATGTTGATAATTTAGGGTTGTCTTTTTGATCTTCTATAAAGATATGATATGTTAAGTGTTCTCATTAGAATTGCCTGTATAAGGCGATTCTAATGAGGACACACAACACACATTTTCATGATAAAATAGGAAAAATCTGAGGCGGTTCTAACGAGTACCCACAATCTATGTTTTGAGCAGAAATATGAAAAATATTAGAATTTTTTATCTGAAATTTTTCAGTTTTCTGGGGTGAAATTTTCAATATATTTGAATAGGCGTGTTTTCGTAATGCACCAAGGAGATTTTAGACAAATTGTTAGACAATAGAATGGAGCTGTACAGGTTTTAGGGCGAGAAAGGAGTAAGGGTGTCCGAATATTTGAGAAAAAAAAATATATTGTACATGGCATTTATAATCAAAGCACTAATAGCACTGGTGGGTTGATTGTCTTGGGGTGTAGGCTGGGAAAATGGTCCTGAACGGGGACGTAAGATTGTTTCATTTACTTCCTTAACTTCCTGTACTTTTGGTAAACATTGCAGATCCTGATCAGACACCGCGTTCTCTGGCGTCTGATCTGGGTCTTCGCTGTTTGCTAATAACAGATAACACTATTTATACTGCACTCTGACCTCACAGCGCTACGGGTATAAATAACCGCTACATGGATTTCGTGGTTTGATTTCATTGGTCAATGATAATCACGAGGACAACAACTTTAAGGAAATTTTGGTGTTTGTCTACTTTTTGTATACTTTTTGTGTTTGTATACTTTGGATCGATTGTAAATAATCGACCCAAAAATTAAGGAGTCATACCACATGAAAAATCGGAATTTATATTACTGTAAAAAAAATCCGTAGGTTCTGCGGAAAAATACTAGCTGTCAGCGCATGTACCGATATTTTTTACGGACGTCTGTTGATTATTTTAGGAAACTGTTTTGCAGTAATTAAAAGGTGTGGGGCAAAATATGGTAAAGCATGCCAGGGTAGGGTTATGGGCTACCATATCGTATGTCGAGGCTACCCATCCTATTCTAAGAGATAATTCCTACAAAAGTTTCACGGTTCCCCGTTAAAATAATGGTACGGCTACTGGCAGCTGATTGCCAGTTATTTGACGTAAACTATACGTAGCATCACGAAAACATACCTATATAATTTTGACCCCCTTAAACCCTACTTATATGTAGTAAAACTGGGGTTCACAGGGGTATACATTATTTTTCTTATTTCTGCTCAAAAACATAGATTGTGGGTAATCGTTAGAACCGCCTCGGCGAGGCGGTTCTAATGAGTACCCACAATCTGTGTTTTTAGCAGATATATGAAAAATATCAGAATTTGATATCTGAAATTTTGCCTTTTTTGGTTGTAAAATTTTCAATATATTTAATAGGTGTGTTTTCATAATGGAATTTTACAGTGATACCTAAGATAAGGAAATATTGAAGTTAACTTATTACTATTACCTGTTTACAATTCCATTCTATCAAAGACAAAAATGGACAACAAAGAAACAACGAAGTTCTCGCGAACTAGCCAAACGCCCCAAAATGGCGGACGAAAACCTAATGGCGCTAGAAAATGAACTTACTGACAAGGTGATTCAAAATTAATCTGTGATAATTAGGGAGTTGCCAAAAAACGTACCCTATAGAATTATGTAACCGTTAAAATCTCAAAATTTCAGACAACAGTGTGCCTTTTTCAATCGCAGAGTGTTTGTTGTGTCCGCTCGTACTTCGTGTGGTATCTAATCAATCTGCGAGCGGACAGCGAAGTTCCTGATTCAGTCTAATCAGGACCTGTGCTGTCCGCATACGGTCCGAAGATTCATTTTAACTAGACATGTGTGAATTAGGCTAAAGCCTATAAGATTTTGGCACTGAATTAGACGTTTGACATAGTTTCTTTTTAAGTGTAAAAGAACAATGTGAAGGATTAAATAAAACTGATTCTCAATAAAATCATTTTTTATACTGTTCATGTCCGTGTATGTGTTGGATTGAAAGTTCACCTGGATAAGGTCATAGTACTTTTAAATTGAATTGTTGTAATACAGTGCTTAAGAACTTATTTCCTTTTCCTTCAGTTCAAGTGGTATCGATCGATCGATCGATCAATAGGTCTATATCTGTCTGTCATTCCGTCCGTCTGTCCGCTCGCTCGTATCAGCTGTTGATAATCGATTATAGTCTCGATTAAAGATGATTGCTTTTGAAATGTGACGCTACACTGGATGAAGTGGACGCAGACGCATGGCGGCCTCGAGCCGGACCATCCTACGGACATGAGCAGTCAAATAAATCATTACGAAAACACGCCTATTCAAATACATGTATATTGAGAATTTTATAACCAAAAAATGAAAACTTTCAGGTGAAAAATTCTGGTAATCTTTATATTTCTGCTCAAAACATAGATTGTTTTTGAGCAGAAATAAGAAAATTAAAGAAAATCCCTGTAAACCCCAGTTTTACTGTATAAAAGTGGGACTTAAGGGTGTCAAAACTATAAAGGCGTATTTTCGTGATGGAAAAGTGAGCAGAAATTTAGCATAAGCCGAAATAGGCAAACTCAGCCACGATTTTGAACCACTACAATAGACTCGGTAACTTATAGTACTCTTCCACAACATTTGAATTGTAACTCAAAGCGATGGATAAGGCGGATTGTAGCCGAAACTCCAAAGATTAAAGCCAACAGGAAGAGTAAAAACTGGGACTACCTAATCTGTCTCCAGACTCTATCTTTCCTGTCATTTTCTCTTTTCTTTTCAAAGGTATACAATCTAGTACAGCTTATAATGCTTTGATAAGTTATGTCCCTTAGTGGAAAAGATAGAGTAAAACAGTGAAATGGGATTAAAGAGACAAGTACAGCTATAGGAAGTGATAAAGATTGACAAACAAATGCAGAAACGACTGGAGCCAGTCTAGGGACTACCATGTGGCACAACTTATGGACTCAATCCTTTGAACCACGTTGGTCCGTCGTATAACTGGAACAAGCAAGTGACACTCCACACAAGTGCAAATAATCTTGACGTTTTGGGAAAGAAAAAAATAAACTAAGTAGGAAAACTGTTCACTTAACTAATAAAACGTTTCAAATAGACATCCCACAGGCTGGTCAGAGTCTGCATTGGCCAATAATATAATGCATGGCCTTTACAAATGACGATTCCCTTAATTTTAGAATATTTCAAACTAAAGATATTGTTCTGATGACACTAATGTTGATGACACTTATGTGTGTTATGTGTGGATTTTTAGCTCACCTGAGCGCGCATTACTCAAGGTTAGCTATTTCGATAGGCCAGTTGCCCGTCGCCCGTCGTCCGCCCGTCATCGCTCGTAGTCTGTGAAGATTTGACATCTCCTCCTAAAAACTGAGCGAATTTTAACCAAATTCCACAAGAATGACCATTTGGGTGATATTGACTTAAAATTATTTAAAGATTTGGAATACTTGTGGGATTCTTGTTGTCATAGCACCCAAGAGAAAAAAAAAAACTATAAAGAATGTTCTTGTCCGATACCACTAAACAGATATTAATACAGTATGGCAGAAATGTTCCTTCTACCAAGTTTGTTCGAGCCATCATGATCTGTCAAAAAAACATGGCTGCCAGGGGGGCGGGGCTTATTTTCCCCCAAATATTTATAAAAACAAGTTTAAAAATATTCTTGGTTTAAACAATATTTTATTTCAATGTGTCAAAACATTTACATTTAAGTACATAGACAGAATACAACGACACAATCATACAGGATTTGAAAACAAGCATATCATGCTTCTTTGAATCCTCTCCTTGTCAGAAACCACTCGACCGATCTCAATATAATTTGGCAGAAATGTTCATTTGGTGATCCTGTACCAAGCTTGCTTAAGCTATAATAATTTAGCAAAAACATGTCCGCCAGAGGGCACAGGGCTTATCCCTGTACATCTGTATAGAAAACTTTAAAAAAAATCTTCAGAAAGCATTGAACTGGTTCCGATATTATTTGACAGAAATGTTCCTTTGTTAACTCTGTACCAACATTGGTTTAAGCCGTGATTGTTAGTCAAAAACAAAGCCGCTAGTGGGCAGGGTTTATTTTCCCCTATATACGTAACTATACAGAAAACGTTGTACCGATTTCAATATAATTTGTCAGAAATATTCCCTTTAGTGACCCTGTACCAAGATTTTGCAAGCTGTGATGATTTGTTAAAAAATGGCCGCCAGGGAATGGTTTTTAACCGCCCAAGTCAGCACTCAATACTTTGAATTAAGTATAAAGTTTGGATATACATATCAATTCATTGTGCAAAACAAATGTATATGCACTGCAGCTTTACTTGCAAATATGAATGAAATTTTATGGCAACTTAGTTTATTTGTGTCGGGAAGACTGATTTTTCCATGCAATTTAAAAAGATTGTCATTTACTACAAAACGATAGGTTACAACATGGATATTCTTCGGCAAACAGCATACATTCAAACTTTGCTTCCCTCTTTAATTGCACGACGGTGGCGTTTGTGTTGTCCTTATTTGTTCCTCATCTCTCCTTCTTTTGTTGCCTCTTGTGGGCTGTACTTCCTGATTGTGGCATTTCCTGGAATATCCACATATATTTTTTTAGAAAAGTGCAATGGGGTTTTCATCACTAGACTTACTAGACACATGCCTTTCAGTTTAGCATATATACAACCAAAAGTGAAATCAGGGGATTCGTCTGCTTTAAAGAAATTATAACAGAACATTGTAAATCCTGATCGGACTGTACTGATATACAGACTGATCTTTGTCTACACTGCTCATCCATGTCATAAGGTGGGCGCGCAGGAAAAAATCTGTGGGTTCGGTGGGCACACATATCCATTGCGAAAACACGTCTATTCAAATATATTGAAAATTTGACCACCAAAAACTGAGAGTTTTCAGATAAAAACTCTGATATATTTCTGCTCAAAACATAGATTGTGGGTACTCATTAGAACCGCCTCGGTAGATTGTGGTACTCATTAGAACCGCCTCGGTGAGGCGGTTCTAACGAGTACCCACAATCTATGTTTTTGAGCAGAAATAAGAAAAATAATGTGTACCCCTGTAAACCCAGTTTTACTATATAAAAGTTGGGTTCACGGGGGTCAAAATTATATAGGCATGTTTTCGTGATGCCGAGGGTGAAATATCGCCATCGCTCTGATTTACCATTTGATCTATCGATATTAAACCTGTAAGCGATCGGAAGCGGAACGATACCTGAGCGTTGAGCGATCCTTGAGGGTCGGGACGGTATTGATTTGGGATACACAGCTTATCGCTCCGTTTTAAATCGATTCACTCAACTCAGGTTTAATCCAAACTGTATTATGTTATTATAAATGAGCCAGCGCACGACAAAACCAACAAAATGGCATGTGCGCCCAGCGAAGACTCAGATCAGCCTAGTCATCTGCCCAGTCTGATCAGAGTCTTCGCTGCCTGCATGGAGAAAGCTTGGGTCCTTAGCTATCCATTGAGCGTACAGCGAAGACTCTGATCAGACTGGGCGGATGCCCAGTCTGATCTGAGTCTTCGCTGGACGCACATGCCAAATTGTTGGTTTTGTCGTGCACTGGCTCATAATATTATTATTATGAGTACTGAAGGTACGCAAAGAGTTATAGCACAAGAGAGCGTGGTGGGTTGTTTGGGGCGGGGGCGGGGGCGGGGAAGGGCAAGGTGGAGAGATAGTGTTCATCTGACCAAAACTACTCTTTGGAAACTCTAATGATATTAATCAGTTTGTCACTGGAGATATATCTACTAAAGATGTAGATTCTGAAGGTAAACCAATGTACTCTCTTCTTCACAAGTATATTTTTCTCATCGTCCTATCTTTTTTGATAAAAAATAAATACAATGTTTTATTTTTAAATGGAGTCCCAAAAGGAGAAAATGTCCCTTGGTCATGTGATCAGTGGAGGACCAGTTGAGACTGCCCGGATCCCAGATCAGACTGTGCATCCACGCAGTCTGATCAGGATATTCTCTGTTTGTCTAATTGTGTACTATAAATAGACAGCAATGGGTTAGCTTATCAAACTGCGTGGGTGTGCGTGGGTGTGCAGGATAATCTTATCGCCGACACTCCGAATTGATTGATAAATAGGCCAACAATGGACTATGCTTTCCTATGGTGTACCGCTAGGGTCATAAGAAAGGAATATTAGCGGGGCAAACAAATGAGCCAGCGCATGACAAAACCTAAAAATGGCATATGCGCCCAGCAAAGACTTAGATCAGCCTGGGCATCCGCCCAATCTGATCAGAGTCTTTGCTTTGCGTTCCATGAGTAGCTAAGGACCCAAGCTTTCTTCATGCGGACAGCGAAGACTCTGCTCAGACTGGGCGGATGCCCAGGCCGATCTGAGTCTTGGCTGGCGCACATGCCATTTTTTAAGTTTTATCATGCGCTGGCTCTTAATAATATTAGTGCGACTTATATCTTTATTAGTCGCACTAATAGTATTTTTAGTCCCCGGCTTTTGACCCTATCGGTACACACTACTTGCCTCTTTAATTGCACGACGGTAGGTCGGGTTTCAGACTCTATGACGGTGCCGACTTGAACCTTTCATTAGAAGGTTGATGTCTGGCATTATGTCTTTATTCGGGCCCTCGGTGCTTCAAATAGGATAGTGGTTTCCTTTAGCTCATCAAGAAAACATGCCTATATAAATTTGACTTTTATATAGTAAAACTGGGGTTTCCAGGGGTATACATTTATTTTTCTTATTTCTGCTCAAAAACATAGATTGTGGGTACTCGTTAGAACCGCCTCTATGTTTTGAGCAGAAATATGAAAAATATCAGGGTGTTTTTATCTGAAAATTTTCAGTTTTTGGAGTTGAAATTTTCTATATATTTGAATAGGCGTGTTTTCGTAATGTCTCGCTGCAAGTGTCTGAAGTGTTTGTCTCAAGTACTCATCCTATATAGTGTCATCACAATGATTTGATTAATACGTTGTTGCTGTTGTTGTCTGTGTGTTTTGTTTTGTTTTATTTGTTGTTGTTTTTTTCTGTGATGCTTTACTGCTTGAATTATGGAGCAACTAGGCGTATTCGAGCCGAAGAGGCATTTTGTACAATGTATTTTACAGCATTTGAACCAAGGGTCTCAGATTTAGTAATATACGAGTACTTACTGTGTCCGAACGAGGATGATTTGGAGCCCCCCACCCCCTCCCACCCCCCCCCCCTCCCCACCCTCATCCCACCTTTCTTTCCCCCACTCACCTCGGGTAGCTTTTACTTCTGACCGTGAGTTCCAAAGGCGGTGGTTCAGGCGCTGTTTGCTCCGTTTGTGTGGTCTTATGGCTGCATTGGTGTTTTTTGTTTTTTGTTGTTGTTTTTTTTTTTGTTTGTTTTTTTGTTTGTTTTTTTTTTTGTTTGTTTGTTTGTTTTTTTTTTGTTTTGTTTTTTTTGTTTTGTTTTTTTTTTTTTTGTTTTTTTTTTTGTTTTGTTTTTTCGTGTTTTGTCCTTTACGTTGTCTAATTGCTTTTTATGGATCCTGGCTACCATTGCGACCATCTCTTTGCTGTTTTCTTTGCATTTCTTTAGTTTGTGTCAAGTGTAGATCATTCCTCTTCGTGTTATAGATTGGCTACATGTTAGACTTTAATTTTAATCCATTGTATACTGAATAGTCTCTCCCTGACAATATATTGGAAGAGTCCAATTTCAATTTTAGGTACGTTCGGCTATGGGCTACGTTCTACATATTCCTAGAGAAATTGGCTAAAATATTTGCAAACAATGGAGACCCTGATCAGACGCCGCGTTCTGCGGCGTCTGATCTGGGTTTGCATTGTTTGCCAATTACCCTTATACGGGTCTCCCGACTACAATGGGTTAATACCCATACCAACCGCGTCGCAGCTAATGCCTCAAAAAGTCTGGGTTTTCTCAAATATATATAGCAGCTTGTAAAAAGCACTGTCAGACCGCAGGTCGAACATGAGTCGCCTGTTTGGAGTTCGTACACTAAGAAAAACATTATTAAGTAGAATCAGAGATAGGAACGCCCTTCCAGTTTCGATTATTACCTCTGCTGAAGGTGCTGAGGATTGTATGGTTGGGCATATCTATCTCATCACGAAAACATGCCTATATAATTTTGACCCCCTTAAACCCCACTTTTATATAGTAAAACTGGGGGTTTACAGGGGTATACATTATTTTTCTTATTTCTGCTCAAAACATAGATTGTAGGTACTCGTTAGAACCGCCTCAGCGAGGCGGTTCTAACGAGTACCCACAATCTATGTTTTGAGCAGAAATATGAAAAATATCTGAATTTTTTATCTGAAAATTTTCATTTTTTGATGGTAAAATTTTCAGTATATTTGAATAGGCATGTTTTCGTAATGTGGTGGGAGTTAGTGACTAACATCCCATATCACAGGCCCTGGTGAATTAATGTCATTAGATGTGTCACCAGTTAAAAATCTGATTCTGATTCTGAGAATTAGTACAAAGAAAGGATTTCCTGCTCTTATTAACCTTATCAAAGTGTAACGGAACTCCAACAACAATTAAACTTAAGAGCGCTGGAACCGAGGAGAGTTGATGCCAAGGTCATACTTATGTATAAACTCATGCATGGCCTAGGCTCGGAGTGGGAATGTCCTATATATGGCAAAGTACGGATGTGCGTGCCGAATGGCCCCCTTTTTCAGCGCAGCGTTTCTATATGCATGTTGTTTGTTTGTTTGTTTATTTGTTATTTTGTTTGTTTGTTGTTTTTTTTTTTTTGGTTTTTTTTGTTGTTGTTGTTGTTGTTTTGTTTTTTTGTTGTTGTTTTTTGTTTTTTGGGGGGTTTTTTGTTTTTGTTTGTGTGTGTGTGTGCGTGTTTTTTTTTAACTGTATCATATATTCTTTTCTTTTACTTAAACTTTATACCGTGACATTAAGTCGAAATCTACCTGCGCGTAATCCTCGCGAAGGGGTGGGGTGTTGCTGCGAGTATCAAAAAGAAAGAAGGGAGAGAAAGAATGAAATTGTGGCTCTTCCCCGGGCATTTTCTTGACACCTTGAAGCGTCTATGTTATTTTTACTGTCCTTTCGACATCACTCGGAAAGATGTTTTTTGCTTGGCGTTTTATTTTAAATGAATATATTATGTTCTGAATGACCATATCTTATCAGAAACCATTTGTCTTTTCTGTTTCTGTGTTTTCTTCTCAAATATGTACCCAAAAAATAAATTTATGGCCAAAAATTGGTCTGACCTACGCAATTTCTATAGTAAAGTGATTTTTTAGAATTTTTGATTAAGAAAATAATTTTCAAGTTTCTTTGCAGAATTTGAATTATTGATGTTTCACAACAATATTGTGAAAATTTCAGAAAAATTGAACAAGCGGAACTTGGTGAAAATCTGCCTCCAAGTTACCTACCCTACAGATTTCTGCATAATTTGCATTCATTTTTACTATGGGGAAAAGTGAAAATACTTGATATTTTAAAAACCAATGACTAGAATAAAACTTTTTATGCATAGGTAGTTACGACAAATGGTTTTGCATTAAATCATGACAAAAGTTTGCAAATTTACTTCCTCTGTGTACAGCGCCAGCCAAAAAACGACTTTCCAGGAGATGTTGAAAGGACAGTAGATAGTCGTACGAAGAGAGTAGGCTCAGAGTAAAGGTGTTTCAGACACTAACAAAGCATGTTTTCAGCCGGATTCAGGTGCTAAGTGGAGCATGACAGGACCGCCTGAATATCTTGCTTTCTCCCACGCATTGTCAAACACCATTGATGCAATATCATGTGCAATCTGTATTCTAAGAATAGAAATTACCTGAGTGGTTTCCGAACCGAACACAAATAACTAATTTGAAGCAGGTAACCAATACAATTATGGTCACGAGACAAACGTATCACTACGCATTAATGAACGTGGACATTTGAAAATATGATATGTGAAATAAATTGATGTCGTTTAATATAAGCTTTAACCTCTATCAATCTCTACAATATAATGAATTTATGTTGTAATATGTTTCTAAATATCTCCGATTACAGTGTTTTGATTTTTGCACTATTTTGTTGATTGGATTAAAGTAGTCCAAATAGGGAGTAAATAGTGTATATTGTAAACAAGGGGGAAGCTTGTCAGAAAAAACTTAGCAGAGATTTGCGTATTTACCCTTCCAAAACAGACAAAATGAAGTGGGAATACAAGGAAGAACACCCCTTTGATAAAAGACGTGCTGAGGGAGAGAAGATCAGAAAGAAATACCCTGACAGAGTGCCAGTAAGTAGGAAAATTACCTATCATAAACGGCATAATGAGATTTCACGAAAATGCGCAGCCATTTCAATTCTGACAAACGAAAAACAAAATACATGATTAAGTCTTTAGGACAGATTTAATAATCTTTCACAGTACCTTAACAGTGGTGCTAATTGAGTATAATCGGATTTGCGAAAGGGGGGGTGTCTGGGCGCTTCAGAATGACCGTTGTAGGATAGGCTCCTGTTTGTTGTGCTTTATGGAAACATCGGAATGAATGTCCGTTTCTTTCCTTCTTCCATTGTCTTAACCTCCTGGGAGGACAGATGGTGTACATGCTACACCAGTTTGCAGGATGAAGGCCTACAAGTAACCATTTTGATTAAACCTTAGGATTCATTAACAGGCAGGGGTCCTCCAGTTAACATCCTGATCCATAGCTACAGATTAGTGGGGGTATCCACATAATATTTTTCTTATTTCTCCACGAAAACATATGTTGTGGTACTCATTAGAAGTGCCTCGCTGATATGTTTTCGGATGAAAAAAGTGCCTTATCTGTTGCTATATGCTGATTTAAGGACACTGCACTGTTTTCATGACATCCCTGCAAATGATACGGAGGAAAGTATGTTTAATGCCTATGTAGCATGAAACAGTCTTCTATGAAGTCAAGCACCACGGTCACCCATCCAGGTACTTACAGCGATCTGCGTTGCTTAACTTCGTAAAAAGCCAATCACTCCACCAGTGTCGCCATAATAGCCGGCTTCCACAGCAAGGCTGGAAAAGAGATATATATACCTATTTGGTTACATTTCTCCCCATCTTCTCTTGACTTTGTCCCAAAGTCACACACGCCTTATTAGGCAAATCCGAGGTGGGGGGGGGGAGGAGGTGCTGTGCAACACATTAACAACACATTCTTCCATCCCACCCCTGCCACTAATGTAGTGTGAAACCGGGTCTTCTACAATGTCAGGCACCGCGGTCACCCATCCTGGTACTAATCGAGACGAATGTTGCTTAACTTTGTAAAAAAGCCAATCAGTCTACCAGCATTGCCATAAATGTAAAAATACCAAACTAAATTACAGTGTGTAGAGCAGCCAAACGATTAACATTCTACCCGGGGTGCCAATATTGGAGGAGTTCTTAGCAAAATGAAGAATTGACTCTTCTGCTAGGAGGTACAAATAGTTGGTCATGCAAAGTGCCAGAAATGAAATAGTCAGGTAGAAAGAAAATGAAACCGGTTAGCATGCAGCAGAGGGTGATTAAAAGGTTAGCATGCAGCAGAGGGTGATTAAAAGCCATTATGTACATGTACATAAGGTCTGTTATTTAAGACATTAAAGTTGTTTGATGTATACAAGTGGTATGCATTTTGATCAAAACATACAGGTCACTTCTTTCTCTACTTTCTGAAAATATCAAATGATATATCGATTATCAATCATTTTGTATCGATACAAATCTCATATAGAAAATTTTGGTTTATATGCAGTCCTACTGTGCATAGTGCTCTTTTTTGTTTTCATAAAAGAGGGTGCTGCAGTTAGATAGATACATGTATAATCCATTACCTCTCAATTTCGCGTTCAGTGCATTACCACTGAATTGGCCTGAAAAAAACAATACCTAGAATTTGTCAGCTTTTGATGGCTTCAAACTAGAGATCATGTTCCAGATTGGATGGCCACTAAATGTCAACATCTGCATCTGAGAATTTGTCAGTGTGTGAAATAACCCAAATCTGACTCTTTCATGGAAGGAAGAAGAATCTTACAGAATAGTTACATCTACATGTATCTGTATATTGCTCTGGAATATGAACATACATGTAGGTTTAAGAAAATGCACACTCTTGCTGGGAATGCTGGTTGGATAACCCTACCATTTTCTAACCCTGTGACATTTGGTGGCTCAGTCAACAATGTAGCTCCAAGATTGTGTCTGTTAGCATGAAAGGCAATGAAAGTTAAGTCTCTCAGACAGCCTGGAGAGGACACAGAAATTTGAGAGTAACCTCAAGGAGAAATATGACAGTCACAGCACAGGCAGTGCACCGAGACTGGGCTCGACACAATACTGTCTGAACTATGTGACCAGAGCTATCCGACCGTCACTGTCACTTACACCCAGAAGTTGACTGGTTTAAATCCAGTATCTGAGTCTGGTCACCATGACAGCAGCAGGATCATAAGGTTTACCTTGTTGCCAGATAAGCAGACACAGAGGGCAGATCAACAGTAATTTGTCATGGCCCCCATGGCCAAATATACTATAGCGCAAGTACATATCTGTAAACATACATGTGTAGCTCATGAATGAAAAATGTAAGACACATCTTCGACCTAAAAGTATCAAATTGTTTCTTATTTCCTGACGAAAACGTTGTGGATAGACATTGTAACACATTTTCTCCAAGAAATATTTACCTGATACCTCCTCTTATCTGGAGCTTATATCTTTTAAAAGACCCTCAAAAGCAACTGGAGGTAGTTACTACATGTATGTACAATACAACACGTTTTCACCAAGAAATATTTACCTGATGCCCCCTCTCACATGTATCAGGAGCTTATATCCTGTAAAAGACCCTCTAAAGCAACTGGAGGTAGTTACTTTATGTACATTTGAAAGAATTTTAAACATAAATTTGAACTCGTACATGTATTTCTAGGCATATGGAAGCATCATTCCTACAGTCGCCTGTTGAATCTATCAAAAAATTGCCAAGATAATTGTTACACTGTGTAATTTGTAAAACTTGTATTTCTAGATGTTCAAGGTCAGTATGAAAAAATATTCTCATAATCATAAAGGAATTAATAACCCCTCTCAAGGGAAGTGATCTCACAAAAATAACTTCAAGAAGTAGTGTGAAAAGTTACATTCCTGACATTGTTCACCACAGATGTTTTCTTTTTAACCCATTTACATCATGTGGACTTTTCTACCACAACTCTTTGGACAAGTCTTTTTTTTAACAGCAAAGTACATGTATCTGATTAGTTTTTATTATTATTTTTTTTTTTTTTTACAGAAATTCCTGTATTTAATGCAAACAGTGTAGTAAGGCTGGCACGATTAATAGGATAATCGATTAATTGATCAATAAATTCCACAATAATGATTATCGTTACAGATTTGCTAATAATCAATTGTTTAATTTCTGTGTCTCTTACTTTACTGTATTTACCCTTAGTATTCAGACACCTCAACTCCTTACCATACTTAATCTAAAATTTGAAAAAGTACAAGTTACTACCCAATGTTGTGTCCAAAATAGCTAGAGGCATGGCAAACAATGTAGACCCTGATAAGATGCTGTGTTTGCAGCGTCTCATCTGGGTCTACACTGTTTACTCAGGCCTGTCATATAAATCTTCAGTGATTACTAATCAATTATCGATTGCAATGGCAGGACCGATAATCAATTACATTTGTACCTTTCAGCTCTGATTAGCCAGCCTTACAGTGTAGACTCTGATCAGACCACATGCTTCAGATAAGACACTTTTATCAACCGAAAAAGTGCTTATATTTTTCTTATATCTACGCAACAACATGATATTCTATGAGTATCCATGACATGTTTTCTTCTAATGAAAGCCACAACACAATAAAAAGTGCCACTGATGTGTCTAAAACAGCTGAATGAATGGCAAACAGTGTAGACCCTGAAGAGATGCAGCATTTATGGCATCTCATCTGGGTCTACACTGTTTGCTCAGGCTTGTCTGACCAAATACATACAATAAAGTATAACATATGGAAGGGTCATGTTCAGACAGGTAAAACTATGACTAAATCTTCAGTGAGTACTAATTGATTATTGATCACAATGGCAGGACTGATAACCGATTATCTTTTCAGCTCTGATTAGCCAGCCTTACAAGTAGTGACTTATTCTGTATTTCAGGTCATTGTTGAAAAGGCACCAAAAGCAAGAGTTGGTGATTTGGACAAGAAGAAATACCTTGTTCCATCAGATCTCACAGTTGGCCAGTTCTATTTCCTCATCAGAAAAAGAATCCACCTTCGACCAGAGGATGCGTTGTTCTTTTTTGTTAACAATGTGATTCCACCAACCAGCGCAACCATGGGAGCATTATACCAGGTAAGATTGCAACACACTCATTTCTCCAACACCTTCGTTAAGTGAACAGTATTCATATTTATCTTACATGTATTTCGTCATGAAAACCATATATAAGCCAACGCACGACAAAACCTACAGTAAGATCTGTGTGTGCAAAAAATTAGATCAGCCTGAACATTCACCCAGTATGGCAAGGGTTCTCGTTCATGTATATCCCTCTTTGGTTTGCCGGAATGCTGTAGAAGGCACATTCGATCAGCGATGACTCTGATCAGACTGTGTGGATGCGCAGACTGATCTGAGTCTTTGCTGGTCGCACACCTTATGGAAAGTTTTGTCCTGTGCTGGCTTATATGTTAAACATATTATATTGTGGGTACTTATAAGAAGCACTTCGGTGCCCACGATATCTGTTTTGGTGGGGAAATCAGGAAAATACTACATGTTGTATGTGGATATCCACCCCTCTCTTATCTTGAGCTGCCGAGGTTGGCAACATTCTTTCGTGGAGATTGATCATGAAATATTTTCTACGGTCATTCCCTCCCTTCCGCTGATTCAAGAAGGGCAGTTGTCAGTTTCTGGTGAAAGAATCATGTGCACACTACTGGTTAACCGCTTAGAGGACTAAGCCGACCCAGTAAACGTGTGGTTAGGTAAACTGACCACGCTCGACATGACCCCATTGGGTTGACTGGGCTGTAAAACCTCAACACAAACAAACTTATCTTGAGCTATGACATTTCAGAATTTATTGATCACCAGTTGTTTAAGCTGGTTGTCTCAAGTCAGATGATGTAGATTGCATCATTGGAATAGAACTGTTATCGTATAACCAAAGAGCAATTGTTCAGGCATATCTGAGCATTGGTGCAGTCTAGCCAGAATCCTTGCTGTTTGCTCAAGTACATGTAAACGGTAGGCCAGATGGAAATGCCAGCAGAAGAACTAGATATTTGGCCTTGTTAAAGAACCAGGCATTGAAAGGCTGGTTCAGCTGAAAGTCTGAAGAAGCCCTTTTCTTATGATGCGACTCAAATATCAGCTGAAAAAAATAGCATTGTGGCCCCTAACCTTTGGGGCTATAGAATTGGGCTACCTGGTCATGCATTGGTGGTTCTAGATGTATGGTATTGGTAGTGGGTAGTAACTTGAATCAGGACGCCTTATTTGTCCCAAACATAAGAAAACCTGTCTTTTATGACATGCATCCAACAAAGAATCAGTCATGCAGCCACACATTTGCACAGTCTAATCAGAGTCCTTACTAGGCACATTTTGGATAGCCAAGAGTACAAAGTTTTTTATGCAGACAACAACAACTGATCAGACTACGCGGATGCATATGATATGCTGTTTAAGTAGGCTTATTTGACTACACTGGGCACACAAAAGATACATTTTCTCGTGTTTTGACTCAAAGATTTACCCATTACGAAAACATGCCTATTCAAATATATAGAAAATTTCACCTCTAAAACCTGAAAGTTTTCAGATAAAAAACTCTGATATTTTTCATATTTCTGCTCAAAACATAGATTGTGGGTACTCGTTAGAACCGCCTCAGCGAGGCGGTTCTAACGAATACCCACAATCTATGTTTTTGATCAGAAATAAGAAAAATAATTTATACCCCTGTAAACCCCAGTTTTACTATATAAAAGTGGGGTTTAAGGGGGTCAAAATTATATAGGCATGTTTTCGTGATGAAAAGTTTTTTATTCCTGTTTTTCAGGAGCACCATGAAGAGGATTTCTTCTTATATATTGCCTACAGTGATGAAAGTGTTTACGGGGCTTAAGATTCGACAGAAAGGACCATAACTTGTTTTTATCTATCCTGAGACCAGCTTCATTTTACACTACTTGCAAAATAAGATCTTTTTAACATATCACAATCAAAATTCTGTACAGGTTTATTGAATTTCTGAACGTGCATATGCTTAACTCTTGATAAGAGCACCAAAAAAAAAAAATGAGCTGTATCCCGATCACCTCAAATCTCTAAAAGTCATGCTTTGAGGAAAACAGTCATTGGGGCATATATGGAAAGCTTAGCTCGATATGGCTTTTATTTTCATCCCAAAATATTAAAAAATTTTAGCGTAGTTTACAAACATATGATGTGGTTACTCTTTGGAGACACTTTTGCTAAGAAACTTGCAACTGTGTGGCACAACAAGTATTTGCTTGGATAAAAATATTTTGATGTCCCATGTTTTATAGCTGTGTAAATAGTGAAAGATTTCTCATTTTCATGAACAGCAGTAAAATGTACCAAAGCCATCATCCTCAGTAGAGAATCATATTTAGCTCCAGATATTTGGCATATTTTTCAATCAGACATTGTGGATATTTTTCTTCATTCATTAAGAAAATGTATGTTGTGGGTACTCATAAGAAGTGCCTCAGTGAGGCACTTCTAATGAGTACCCACAGCATGTCTCATGGAGATTAAGAAGAATGTTTTCGTGATAGCCATCTCGCCTGCAGTTGTAATCTTTGTCTACTGTGGAATGGTTTGATGAAGAAAATTTGAATCAAACTGCAGAAATATTTAGATGCTAGGCAGTTTTTGTCTTTGTCGTTCGTTTAAGTCCTGATGACCCATTTTCTCATTGCTGATTTATTTTTATTTTTGGGAAAAATTATACATTGTTGAAGGAAGTGGATTTTTTTAAAGAATTAGCTACTTTTTTGTGTCTGTAGAATGATAACAGTTTAAAGATAAACAAAACAAAAAGAAGTCTGTCTGTAAGACTGATTGAAAGCTGATGCAAATAATTTTTTCTGTTAATATTTTGCAAGTATGTTTACACTTTAATGAGCTCCAGATAAGATGGACCATTTATTTCTAGATGAAAACAAACATTGTGTGTATTCATTAGAAGTGCCTCATCAAGGCACTTCTAATGATAACCCACAACATGTTTTCATGGAGAAATAATAATAATTATTGAGCTTATCCTAATGTAGCTTCTTTCATATACAATGCCCATAAGAATTTTCTACACAACAATGCATTACTTTGTTTGGTGATACGTACACCTGTAGAGGAGATTTTAAGGACTAACGGGTGATAATTCTGGGACTACAGTCGACCCTGGTTAGCTCGACCTCGCTTATCTCAAATAACCGCATATATTGAAGTGAATTCTGATCCCTGTTATAAAATGGAAATCTAAGAACAGGTAACAAAATATTGTGGAGAAGAGGAGAAATTTCTCCTCTTTTCCACATTATTATATATATACATATATATATTTCTAACTTCTGGAGTCAAATTACATATTCATTTGTTAAATGTGGTTGTTTGATTTATTGTTGTCGTCACTTCCGCAAATCTGGTATGTCGAGGTACGGACATCTCGAAGTGTTTCGGGGAGTCCTTTGGAATTCAAGATAACGAGAGTCGACTGTATTTTTTATCGCACCTGCTTGTAGCAGGGTGCGATATAGGCGTCCGATTTTCCGTCCGTCCGTCAGTCCGTCCGTCTGTCCGTCAGTCCGTCCGTCTGTCAACATTTATGTCGACGTTCGACATTTATGTCAACGTTAGTATTCTAATCAACTACAAGACTAAACAACCATCAAACCTTGCATGAAACATCTCCCTGACCTCCTGACTTTGCAACATAGGCGTCCGCTTTTCCGTTTGTCTGTCCATTCGTCCGTCCGTCTGTCAACATTTATGTCGACGTTCGACATTTATGTCAAAGTTAGTATTTTAATCAACTACAAGACTAAACAACCATCAAACCTTGCATGAAACATCTCCCTGACCTCCTGACTTTGCGACATAGGTGCCCACTTTTCCATTCGTCTGTCTGTTCGTCTGTCTGTCTGTCCATCCGTCTCTTAACAGTTCTGTTATGTCGAAGTTCGACATTTATGTCAAAGTTAGTATTCTAATCAACTACAAGACTAAACAACCATCAAACCTTGTATGAAATATCTCCCTGACCTCCTGACTTTGCGACATAGGTGCCCGCTTTTCCATTCGTCTGTCTGTTCGTCCGTCCGTCTGTCTCTTAACAGTTCTGTTATGTCGAAGTTCGACATTTACGTCAAAGTTAGTATTCTAATCAACTACAATTCTACAACAACCATCATACCTTGCATGACACATCTCCCTGACCTCCTGACTTGGCAGATATGTTGACCCAGTGACCTTGACCTATATTTTGCGCTCCATTGACTTTGACACAATTTACGTTGACGTTCCAGATCTTCTCAACTATAAGGCGTACAACTACCAAACCTTGCATAGTGCTTCTCCTAGAGGTACAGACTTGGCAGGTACCTTGACCCGGTGACCTTGACCTATATTTTGCGCTCCAGTGACTTTGACATATTTTGCATCGACATTCAATATCTCCTAAACTATAAGGCCTACAACCATCAAACCTTGCAAAGTGCTTCTCCTCAATGTACTGACTTAGCAGATACCTTGACCTGGTGACCTTGACCTATATTTTGGCAGCAGTGACTTTAACATAATTTACGTCAACGTTCCAGATCTCCTCAAGTGTAAGACCTCTAGCTACCAAACCTTGCATAGTGCTTCTCCAATATGTACTGACTTGGCAGGTATCTTGACCTGGTGACCTTGACCTATATTTTGCCCTCCGGTGCCTTTTACACATTTTACGTCACCGTTCAATATCTCCTCAACTATAAGGCCTACAACCATCAAACCTTGCATAGTGCTTCTCCGCAATGTACAGACTCTGCAGGTACCTTGACTGGGTGACCTTGACCTATATTTCATGCTCCATTGACTATTACACCGTGTACGTCATCCTTCCATATGTCCTAAACTGTAAGGCCTTCAACCACCAAATCTTATATAGCACTTCTTCTCGATGTACTGACTCGACAGGTACCTTGACCTGGTGACCTTGACCTATATTGTGCACTCCAGTGACTTTGACACATTTTATATTGATGTTCGGGATCTCCTCAAATATAAGACCTACAACCACTAAACCTTGCATAGTGCTTCACCTCACTGCACTGGCTTGGCAGGTACCTTGACCCAGTGACCTTGACCTATATTTGACAAATTTTACGTTGATGTTTGATAACTCCTCAACTATAAGGCCTACAACCACCATACCTTGCATTGTGCTTCTCCTTGATGTACTGAATTAGTAGGTACCTTGACCCGTGACCTTGACCTTAATTTCATGCTCCAGTGATTTTTACACATTTTACGTCAATGTTCCATTATCATTTGGCTGTATGATACGAAAAGTCAGTGCTGAAGATATAGCCATTAGAGGGAATGGGACTGGCCTGGAATATATGTGCCCCACTTGGCACTTTGTCTACATTTTTTTCAACCCAGTTTTCCAAGTAAGCACTGCTAAGAATGAAATAAACTTATTTAATAACCACATTCTGATTGTGGCTCCTGTGACTTTTGCGCCAGCAGGTGCGATAACGCCTTCCGCGGAATTCTTGTCTTAATTCCCCGTAAAAATATTGTGGGTACTCATTTGATTAAATGTGCCTCAGCGAGGTACTTCTAATCTAACAAGTACAATTAACGTCTTTTATGGAGAACTAGAGAAAATTATCCTAGAATTATCATCATATACTCCTCCTTAACTTCTCTGTTACTTGTTAACAATATTAAACCTTACTATACGCGTAATTTCTCTACAGTTTTTTACCAATTTGTCAGCATTGTTTAAAGATGTGTTACCAGGTACATGTATCAAAGGTTAGGATGTTCAAAGAGTTGAGACAGTTATAAATGTTATTGACAAATGCTTGATTTTTTTTCACAAAGCAATAGCTGTAGATAAGATTGAGTACCAGGGCCCAGTTGTTCAAAGCGTCGTTAGCTTAACGAGCTTGTTAAGGGTCATTTCGTTAACTGTTTTAGCAGATTCAATATACAATTTTCTGATATTTTTTGCTGAAAAAATGTGAGTAGCTTTTGCACTGCAAAAGCTACTCACATTTTTTCAGCAAAAAATTTCAGCATATTTGCGTATCACTTGATGTAAAGTTTAACGAATCGTTAACTAACAACGTCGTTAGCTTTGAACAACTGGGCCCAGGTCAATATTTTTCTTATTTCTGCACAAAAACATTTGTTGTGGGTACTCATTAGAAGTGCCTCATTGAGGCGCTTCTAAGAGTACCCACAATTTTTTTGTGCAGAAATAAGAAAAATATCACTACTATTTGGCTGAAAAAGCATCATATCAAGATGCCACACCATATTTTTTGGCTGAAAAAAGCATCTTATCAAGATGCCACACCATACATTTTGATTGAAAAAAGCATCTTATCAAGATGCCAGACCATAATTTTTTGCTGAAAAAAGCATCATCAAGATGCCAGACCATAGTTTCTGGTTTTAATTTAGATTGTCTAGACATAATCAGAATGTAATTCCAAGTATTCTGTTTGTATAAAATGTCAAGGGAAATAAAGTGGAAAGAAATCCTACATGAACTGGCCAATCTTAGTGAGTGGAATTTAAAAGTCACAGTCCAAATCAACTTAACACTCACCCAAATGCTATGTAAAAGCTTTAAGAATCAAGGAAGTTCATACAGTATGTAGCTGATTTAACTGGAAACTGTTTATATTGTTTCATTTTAGATGTGAAAGAAAATGAACAGTTTTAACCTTTGAACATGTTTAAATGCAAATGATGATCCAAACAAAACTTATTTTCTCCCCATTTTGTGCTCGCCAACTTTAGCTAGTGACTGTGGATTTTCACTCACCAAGAGGATTTGTCACTCTGTTTTGGCCAGTTAGGGAGTGCTAGTTTCTTTCCCTGATTCTGTTTTAAACCAGAAAAGTAAGAGTCCAGTCAGACATGTTATGACAAAGTATTTCCTGCCAAACTACCAAAATTGGACAGCATTGCTACATAGTAAAGCTTGCACTAACATTTAAAAAAAGGCAAAAAAATACCCAGGAAGTCCTAGGACTTTGCAGCTTTTTGTCTGGAAGTACAGTTGATCATGAAATTTCTCATTTTACCATAATTTCTATCAGTATGTCAATTTCTTTGTCTTTAAGGGACTTGAAATACCATTTAAATGCTAAATAAAAGAGGAGTTTAGGCTTAATCTGCTTTACAAATGACAATATGCGTTTTAAAGTTGGAGGTTCTGACTTCCAAAAAGTCTCGGTGCAGTTTTTCTGAGTCTCTGGTAGATTTCCCTTAATGCAAACACTTAACATACTCTGTGACTTCTCTGGATTTTTTTTAACATATCTCCAATGTCTGTATTGTATAATACCAGCATAGCTACAGATAAGAGGGGGTATCCACATAATATTTTTCTTATTTCTTGACGAAAACATATGTTGTGGGTACTCATTAGAAGCGCCTCAGTGAGGCGCTTCTAATGAGTACCCACAACATATGTTTTTATTGAGAAATAAGAAAGACGTCAGTTTTCGGATGAAAAAAAGTGCCTAATCTGTTGCTATGATACCAGTTTTATAATACCTACATGTGGTCTTACTACCAAAAAGTACAGATTATTGTCTTTTTACTCCTTGATAAACATTGTGGGTACATAATTGAAGCGTTTCAAGTAATTTGGGACAGATAGTATAGACCTGGATCAGACGCCACAGTTCATGAGTTGAGATTTTTTATTTTCTTTTGAGTGTGTTTGAATATTATAGAATGAGTGACAATGGCAATCTTGTTACCTGTGATGTTAGGATTGAAGGGGAGTGAAAGTTTGGTATATGGACAATTTTTGCTGAAAATTATTGTCTGTTATCATGATGTAAATAGTCGTTGTATTATTTGCTTTAGTTACGCTTTTTTTTTTTTTTTTTTTTTTTTTTTGTTTCTTTTGTTAATTACTATTATTTGATGACACCTTACCTTGATCAAATCCTATTTACTCTTAAGTATTTGAACAGACTGGCCTGAGCAAACAGTATAGACCCTGACCAGATGCTGCAAATGTGGCAGCTGATCTGGGTCTGTGCTATTACCTACTTGTCCTGCATGTTTTAGACATATCAGCAGTAGTAGAATAGACTTTGTTCAAGTTTTAGGACAATAATAATTGTGGTAAGGAGTTCAGGGTACCATTTGTTCAAAGCATCGTTAGCTTAACGAGCTCGTTAAAGGTCATTTCGTTAACTGTTTTAGCAGATTCAATATACAATATTCTGATATTTTTTGCTGAAAAAATATGAGTAGATTTTCACATTTTTTCAGCAAAAAATTTCAGCATACGAGTATTAGCGTATTACTCGATGTAAATTTTAGCGAATTGTTAACCACCGGCATCGTTAGCTTTGAACAACTGGGCCCAGGTGTCTAAATACTTTCAGTAAATAAGGGTATTACCTAAATAACCCAGAACAGGAAGCAACAATAGTAATGGAAAACTGTGGATTAATTTTTATGTAAATTTATGTCAGCCTAATTAAAGTAATTAGGCAAACACCTGAAACCTGGCTTCTCATTAACCCATTCATCTCTGAATTTCTGGTGGACTCTTCCATTCTTGAACGTGGGCTTGTCCACTGCTGCAGATAGCAGTTTCAGTCTAAAATCAAAAAACAGAAAGGGAAACTGTGTTGATCCTGATGAGACGGCTGGTTAGTGGCCCTCATCATAATGTACATTGTTTCCACAGGTATTGGGAAACAGGTATGATCTTTATCTGCTAGGCTGAAAGGGTTATGTCTAATTATAGAGTCTTGGATTCCTGTTGTGGTGATTGGGACTCCTGTTTTTCAGGAAAGAAAAAAAAAAATGGCATAATTGCATTGAGAGATGCCTCTTTTTTGTTGAAAATGGCTTTGGGATTTCTTCTTCTTATTTTTTTTTTCCAAATCCTAGTAGGAACCCCGAGATAGAGACCTGGCCCATTTTTGCAGTGGGACACAACTTACTCAGACTTGAAAGAGAAGAAGTTATTTCCATCAAGTATGCCCCCACCCCCATTGAAGAAAGGTTTAAAATATTTCCATGTCAAGTTTCTTACCCTTGAAGACATTTCCTTTAATGAAATGTTGTTACTGCCAAAATTCTTGAAGTATTTACTATATAGTCATATCTGCCTTTAAGATCACCTCTGTCAAGAGACCATCTTTGCTTAGGGGCAGATCAGAACAAACACGGATGATTAAAATGTGTTCATTTGACATATATTAAGATATTACATTTTTGAACCCGCTTGGATGGCCTTTTAACGCTTAGCATTTTGGGTGAAACTTTTAACACAATAAATTGAAATGCATTTTTTTTTTTTTTTTTTTTTTTTTTTTTAATTTCCCCCTGTAAACAGGATTTTGACATTTCATGCAAATTGTCTCCACTGACTTATTATATTCAGATACTATATTGAAATATTTTTCCCAGACAACATATTGAAATATTTTTCCCAGAAAGCAGGATTTGACATTTCATGCAAACTGTCTCCACTGATCTAATCTTTTATAATCAGATGCTACTTTTTTTTTTTTGGACTCTCTTGGGTGGTGGTTTAATGCTCAGCATGTTGGGTAAATTTTTTGAGCAGACAACATATTAAAATATTTTATTTTTCCCAGAAAGCAGGATTTGACATTACATGCAAACTGTCTCCACTGACATAATCTATTATATTCAGATGCTACATTTTTTTGGAGTCCCTTGGGTGGTGGTTTAATGCTCAGTATACTGGGTAAAATTTTCAGCAGAAATATTGAAATATTTTTCCCAGAAAACAGGTTTTGACTTTTAATGCAATTTGTCTCCTAACAGGATTTGACATTTCATGCAAATTGTCTCCAAGGAGACAATTTGCATGAAATGTCTAGTCCAGTTTTCTGAGAAAAATAAAAACGTCATCAATTTGTCGTCTGCTGAATTTGTCAAGAATGGTAATGCTTAAGGTAGGTTTGACTATTGGTTTCTAATATCTGTATAGTTGAATTTTATTATTTCATAAAGTTGAGGACATTATTCAAACTCCTCTTTTCTTTTTAAGTAAAATTTATTAAATGCTTCAGGATTGGGAACCAAGGTATAACAGGAGAACTGTTATATTTCATCTGCACAATTATTTCAAACGGTTTCAGTTTCTGGTGGAAGAATGTGCACAAATACTGGTTAACTGCTTACAGGACTAAGCCTGACCAGGAAAAGTGTGCTAAGATAAACTGACCACCTCGGCATGACCCTAATGAGTTGACTGGGCAGTAAAAATCTCAAGACTTTAAAAGAAATGCATTTATCTTTACAGATGATGTACATGCATGATTGGTCATTTTATTAAAACCCTTTAGCATGCTGGGTAAAATTCAACAGACATTATTCTGAAATATTTCCATTGTCCCCAGAAAAATAGTTTTTGACATGTTTACCACCTACATTTGGACAGATAGGCCTCAGCAAATTGGTGTAGTCCCAGATTGTCACTAACAAAACAGTTTTTTAAGACAGTGAAATGAACTACACGTAGTTCAAATCTTAGAACATGTATAGGAAGTAATGCTAAGTATTGGGACAGACGTGCCTGGCAAATCATTTTATACCCAGATTAGATGCTGCAAAACAAGGTGTCTGATCAGGGTATACACTTTTTGTCACTCAGTCCAGCAGGTTCTGTGAGTTGGTTACAGTACGTAACCAAACAAAAATAAATAGATTATGTAGAAAAAATGACCATTTATGGTCATTTTATTTATATAATCTTTTCATTTTTGTTGAATACATTTTATTGTTAACCAGCAGAGAATTTCATGGGTCTGCACATATACACAGGTTGGTCTGAACGTCTGTTTTCTGCAAATACATTACGAAAACACGCCTATTCAAATATACTGAAATTTTTACCACCAAAAAATGAAAATTTTCAGATAAAAAATTCCGATAATTTTTTTTCTTGTTTCTGGTCAAAAGCATGGATTGTTGGTACTCGTTAGAACCGCCTCGATGAGGCAGTTCTTACGAGTACCACAATCTGTGTTTTTGAGTAGAAATTAAAAAAATAATGTATACCCCTGTAAATCCCAGTTTTACTATATAAAAGTGTGGTTTAAGGGGGTCTAAATTATATAGGCATGTTTTCGTGATGAGGATCTTCCTTTCCCCAAAGTATGCCCACTTGATTTTCTTCTATCTATCAGTACACTACAGATTGGTCATAGCAAATTTTAATCTCATTTGTGATATATTTATTGTTGTATGTATCTTTTCACTGTGAATATTTGATGGGTTAAATGTCATTAAAAAGTTAAAATGTTTATTACTGGTTTATTTTTTGGACATATCGCGTCAAATGAGCCACAGTCAGAAGTCTTATTTTTGGACTTGTCCGACCAGCGAAGATTCAGATCAGCTTGCACATTCGTACAGTCTGATCAGAATCTTCACTGGATGCAAATTGGATAGGCAGAGATGCAGTTTCTTCATGCGGTGGATGAAGACTGATCAGACTGCACAAAAGTGCAGGCTGATTTCTTACTTCATTGGCACATACGTTAAAAGGTACGTTTTCTCATGTTTGGGACTCTACCTGTCAGAAAAAAAGGCTTTTTTCGCTTTTTCTATCCACACAATACACAGCAAAGCAGGCGACTTGTTAAGGAGGAGTATCAGGTGATAATTCTGGGATAATTTTTCTTATTTCTCCATAAAAACATGTTGTGGGTACTCATTAGAAGCGCCTCGTTGAGGCGCTTCTAATGAGTACCCACAACATATGTTTTTATGGAGAACTGGAGAAAATTATCCCAGAATTATCATCAAATACTTCTCCTTATCAAGTCCTCTGGCAAAAACTCAGACTGGATGGATGCACAGGCTGATCCGAATCTTTGCTTGGACACATTTTCTTGTTTTGTAGTTCAGTTGTGTACAGTAAATGCCCTAAAATGTAGTACATCAAAGTTTCTAATGAAGTGACATAACAGTGCAGATACCGATCAAACTGCTTTAAAACAAACATTGCTAGATACAACAGTACAGTTGCAAAAGCTGACGGGCAAACAAAAGGAACCGAATCACCTCCCCTTGATTAGTTTTTTTTTTTCAGACTTGTACGCACAATAACTAAGTAGCCATATGGAACATCTAGACGAAACTTCATAGCAATGTGTTATGGTCAAAACAGCTTATTACATGCAAACATGATTGCTCTCCATTTCTTACTGAGTTATTTCCCTTTGATTAGATTGTTTTCATGTTATGCTTTAGAAAGCCATAACAAGGTAACTATAATAAATATAAATGAAACTTTAAGCAACGTGTATGAGGCTATGCCACTGTGTCACGTAAAAAAAAAGATTGCTCTGCCTTTCTCAATTTTTTAGTTACTTCCCTTTGATTAAATTTCTGACTGTCATTGTGGGTAAATTTCTGACTGTCATTGTGCGCACCATAACTATGTAGCCATATGGAATATCGTGATGAAACTTTATAGCAATGTGAATGAGGTTAAGGTGGTACAAAAGAGATTGATCTCCCTTTTCTCTGCTTCTGAGTTACTACCCTTTGAATAGATTTTACACTCCTTATGCATGCCATAACTAGGTAACCATATTGAATATCTTAATGAAACTTTATAGCAATGTGTATGATTAAGACTGTGAGTTACATACAAAAAGATTGCTCTCTCTTTCTGTTTCTAAGTAACTACCCTTTGATTACTATTTTTCTTTCACACTGTCCTTATGCAATAGCCATATTGGATATCTTAAGTCTTTATAGCAGTGTGTTTGAGGTTAAGACGGTGTGCGTGTACAAAAAAAAAATAATAATAATAATTGCGCAATGTCTGTGGGTTTGCCGAGCAATGCAAGCATAATGTAATGTATTTGGATTTTCCGGACGAGCAATACAAGCTAATGTAATGTAGTTGCGTTTACCGACCGATACAAGCTTAATGTAATGTAACTGGATTGGCCGAGTAATATAAGCTGAATGTAACTTAATTTAGTAGGCTGAGCAATACAGGCTAAATGTAATGTTACTGGGTTTGCCGAGCAATACAACTTGAAATTTGATTGTTTAGCAATACAGGCTATGTGAAATAACTGGGTTTGACGATTTCAGTGCAATGCAAATAGGGTTGCTGAGTAATACAAACTTAATGTTATGTCATTTGGGCTGCTAAGCAGTACACGGTCAATGTAATTGGGTTAACCGAACTTTACAGGCTTAATGTAATGGGTTTGCTGAAAAGTACAAGGTTGATATGATGTAAATGGGTTTGTCGAGCAATACACACTTTCTTATCGCCGTATCAAAGAATGGAAGGAAAAACCTATTCAGTAAAATAAAACGACATCTCTTTAAAAACCATTATTGCATAAAAAGCAGTGCCACATGTTATTAACAGCCATGCATTAACCGGCGAAAAGCCATGTAAGAGGGTCGTGCAAAAAGTTCTGTCACTAACAGGCTTCCTTGGATTCCCAGGTATATTTTAAAATGCTTCACTGCACTTGAATGGTGTGTTGAATAGCTAACGATACCCATTTATTATGCCCCCAACTTCAAAGAAGTTGGAGGGGCATATTGCTTCTGGGTTGTCCGTCGTCCGTCACGCTTTTTGATGCACAGCATAAGTTTAAAACTGTGACTGCTGCCGTTTTGAAATTTCTTATATGGATTCCTCATGAAAAAAATAGCTGACACAGTGTTTTTTTTGTCTTGACAGGATTATGCCCCTTTTCAGAGTTTTGGCCCTTTGAAAAAATATGGATGCAATCTTGTCAGCAAAATATCTCAAAAACTATTAATGCTAGGGCCTTGAAACTTGCTGAATAGACTGGTAGTGATGAGTAGACAACCTGGTTAACTTTTGAAGAAATTTTGAAAAATACCTCTTGAGTAATGGCCCTTTGTAATTTTGGGTATTTTTACCTTGTCAGCAAAATATCTCAGAAACTGTTAGAGCTAGAGCCTTGAAACTTAGTAAATGGATTTGTAGTGATGAGTAGATGACTTGATTAACTTTTGAAGAAATTCTGAAAAAAAAAACTTCATGAGTTATGGCCCTTTGTAATTTTGGGCATTTTTAACTTGTCAGCAAAATAAATATAAAACTTGGAGCTAGAGCCTTGAAACTAAATGAATAGACTGGTAGTGATAAGTTAACAAACTGATTAACTTTTGAAGAAATTTTGAACTATACTTCTTGAGTTATGCCCCTTTGTAATTTTAGGCATTTTTAACTTGTCAGCAAATATCTAAAAAAACTGTTAGAGCTAGAGCCATGAAATATGGTGAATGGATTTGTAATGATGAGTAGACAACCTGATTAACTTTTGAATAAATTTTGAAAAATACTTATTGAGTTATGGCCCTTTGTTATTTTGGGCATTTTTATCTTGTCAGCAAAATATCTCAAAAACTGTTATGGCTAGAGACTTGAAACTTGGTGAATTGATTGGTAATGATGAATAGATGACCTGATTAACTTTTTTGTAAATTCTGAAAAATATTTCATAAGTAATGGCCCTTTGTAAATTTGTGCATGTTTCCCTTGTCTGCATATATTTAAAAAAAAAAAAAAAAAAAAAAAACTATTGAAGCAGGAGCCTTGAAACTTGAATAGCTTGGTAGCGATGAGTAGATGACCTGATTATGCCCCCAGTTTCAAATGAAATTGATGGGGCATATTATTTGGCCTTCATATGTCCATCCGTCTGTTTGTCCGTTCGTCAAGCTTTTTTGTGTATGCCATATCTTAAGAACTCTGCATGCTAGGGTTTTGAAATTTTATATTTGGGTTCCCAATGAAAAAATAGCTGACTCGTATTTTTTTTTTTTTTTTTACCTTGTCTAGCATGTTTGTTTAGAGTTATGCCCCTTTAAATCAGAATTATATCTTGAAAAGTATTTAAGCTGGGTTCTTGAAATTCGATATAGTGAGTGGGAATGATGTGTAAATTACCTGATTATATTTTGAGAGAATTCCGTGAAAATATTGATAAAGTTACGGCCTTTTGCAGTTCTGCGCATTTTGACCTTGTCAGCAAGATGTCTCGAAAAGTACTTAAACTAGGGTCTTGAAATAGTATATGCTGATTGGGGATGATGAGGAGTTTACCTGATTTGTGTTTTAGGGAATTCCATGAAAATTGACGTAGTTATGGCATTTTGTAGTTCTAGGCATTTTGACCTTGTCAGCAAGATATCTCAAAAAGTATTTAAGCCAGAGCCGTGATACTTGGTATACTGATTGGGATTGAGGAGGAGATCACTTGATTAAATTTTGAACCAATTAAATGAAATGTTTGAGTTATGGCCCTTCGCAATTTCTGGCCATTTTATGTCGTTGCTTTATTGTGTATAGCATAAATTTAGAACCATGTATGCTAATGTTTTGAAATTTCATATTTTGATTCCTCATGAAAAAATAGGTGACCCGTATTTTTTTTCTTCAAACATTAGAACATGGACCAGAAGTCTGAAATTCGTAGCTATATAAATGCCGCATTAGGCTTAATATAGATTCAAAGCAGATATTAAATGAATTGTGTGGTATATATGGGCCTCAGACCATTTAAATGCGCACACTTTTTAGGTGGGTTAAAGCTTTTAAAGCTGGGAAATTTTCTTTTGAAGATTACACCCGTCCTGGAAGGCCTAAAACCTCTGTTACCAAGGCTAACATCGCTGCTGTAAAGATTGTGGTCGAACAGGATGAGTGATTGTCAAAGATATAGCTAGTTGTACTGGCATATCAGAAGGCAGTGTGCAAACAATTCTGAAAAAGCGTTTGGACCTGAGAAAGGTTTGCGCTAGGTAGGTACCTCATTTGCTCACTGAGGAGCAAGACACAACGCCTTAAATATGCCCGGAAACTTACAAAAAACATACAAAGACTGTAATAATCGGGTTATTACTAGCTTGCTAACAGGTGATGAAACCTGGGTGCACATATTTGAGCCACAAAGAAGAGCTGATAATAAGCAATGAAAGCGAAAAGATCAAAAACGCCCATGTACTACCAAGAGAACCGTAAGTTCGAAAAAGATGTTGTACGCAATTTTCTTTAATTCAAGTGGGCCAGTCGTTCAAGTGCCTTGTCCATCTTGGCATACAGTCACTGGCCGATTCTACAAGAATTCTGTACTGAAGAAAGTGAAAGAGTTTTACAATAAGAAACGACCAAGCAAAGGATGGTCAGGAGTCCACCTTTTACATGACAACGCCTCCTCTTTTAAGTGTGAGGTTGTTAAGTCTTTTTTGGCTTCTGAAAAGGTGAAAGTTTTAAACTATCCACCTTATTCACCTGACCTGAGTCCCTGTGTCTTCTTTTTATTTTCAAGGCACAAGAAAATGCTTTCTGGAAATAAGTATACGTCTAAAAGTTCTCTTGGCAGCGCTATCTATCAGTGTCTCCAACAGATACTTTTTATCTGCTTTTCGCGACTGGGAAAAAGGTTACAAAAATGTGTTTCAGTAAAGGGGGAATACTTTGAAGGTTTGTAATAAAAATATGTTTGATAAAACGTAGCACTGAAGTAATCCGAACCCAGTGACAAAACATTTTGCAGGACCCTCGTATTAACAAGGCAATTCACACGCTGTTAATGCACGGCAACGCAACTTTCAATATGATCGTACCGGGGCCACGGATTTGCTGCCGTTACGAGATCTGTACTGCCCGTCCCTAGAACGAGCATAGTCAGTGGACATTACGTTCGCGAGACATCGGTGAAAAGGCGAAACAAAATAGTGCAAGAAATAACGCGAAATGTAGCAAATGTTTTCAGTTTAATGCAATAATAGCGATCGAACATGTTTTTTCAATGCATTAACATTCGCCAGGTCCCTTGGTTTTCAACAGCTCTCACGGGACCTGGCGAATGTTAATGCATGAAAACCATGTTTGATCCCTATATTGAAGACGTTTGAGATAATTCTTGATAAAAGTGATTCTTGGTGGGTCCACACCAAACTTTTTCTTTTGGTGTCGGTCAGCCTTTTCGTTTTGTTTTTATGATTAACTAATATACATATTATGAATTCATAGTGAGCTATTGTCTAATGACATCTCTGTAGCCAGTGAAGCGATTGGAAGTTAACTTGGTGCAAATGTTCGTGGAACGCCGTTAGGCAAGTTTGTATTTTTATACCCATTGGTTGTTTTGATCAGATACCATGGCAGCCGCTTATTTAAAACAATGCTTCTTTAATCGACATCTCTTCTGATACAATAGGGGCGATTTTAGCCGAACTTGGTACAAATAATACTGTGCTGAGTTTCTGTCAAGTATGTTAGTTTTCACCTGTTTCTCGCTTCGATCGGAATTTCAGGTAGACGTGACGAAAAGATTTAAAGGATTAAGGTATGATTGGTTTCTTTTGATCCGGTTTGTACGAAGTTTGTTAGTTTTCACCTATTTGTCGCTTCGACGGATTGCCATGGTAACCGAAATTTCAGGTAGACTTGAGATGGAATGCTTTTAAAGATTAGAATATGATTTACTTTCTTTTGCCCCATTTTGTACCAGGTTTGTTAATTTTCACACGTATTTCGCTTCGATTGGTTGCCATGGTAACTGACTTTTCAGGTAGACTTGAAATGGGATTCTTTGAAAGATTAGGACATGCCTTGCTTATTTTGTTTCATTTTCTACGTGTATGCATCAGTATTTGGTCAGCAGATGTTTAGGTGAGCCGCTCAGATTTTTTGTGTCATTTGATTTGAGCTATTATGATCGGTCAATGTCCGTCGTGCGTCTTGTGTCGTTCGTCGTGCGGCGTCAACAATTTGCTTTAAAAGCCTACTCCTCCTAGACCCCTGGGCCAGTTGACTCGACACTTGGTAGGAAGCATCGCGGACCTTGTAGATCAAAAATAACAAAAATCATTTCGATCGAAAATCCAAGATGGCCGCCATATCTTTTGCATATTGTTTGCTTCTTCTCCTGAACCAAAAGGCCAATTGACTTGAAACTTGGTAGGAAGCGTCCGGGTGCCATGTACATCAAAAATAGCTAAAACTGTTCCGAATAAAAATCAAAGATGGCCGCCATCTTTAAAGTCTATTTTCAGCTTCTTCTCCTGAACTGAAAGGCCACTTGACATGAAACCTGGTAGGAAGCATCGGGTCGATGTAGAATAGCTAAATTGTTCCGATGGGAAATCCAAGATAGCCGCCATGGCCGCCATCTTGAAAATCTATTTTTTGCTTCCTGTCCTGAAACAAAAGGCCGACTGTCTTGAATCTTGATAGGAAGCATCAGAGTGACTGGTAGATCAAAATAGCTAAGATCATTCTGATCAAAAATGGCTGCCATCTTTAAAAAAAAAAAAACTATATTTTGCTTCTTCTCCTGAACCGAAAGGCCAACTGACTCCAAACTTGATAGGAAGCATCAGGTTGACTTGTAGATAAAAAAGAGCAAAAAATGTTCCGATCAGGAATCCAATGTGACGCCTTGGTCGCTATCTTAGAAATCTATTTTGCATTTCTTCTCCTGAACAGAAAGGCCAATTTATCTGGTAATCAGGTGAGCGATACAGGGCCATCTGGGTCCTCTTGTTTAAAATGTCTCAGGTTTCTTCAATGATACACTATCTGTCACAACAGATTGGTATGAAAAGTATCAGGTGTTTTCTCCTGGGCTTATCAAATGTGATATTAAGCCCTAAGTTCGTGCACACTGCAATCGCTACTTTTCTATAATATCTTTATCTTAAAGCAGTTTTAACGCTTAGCATGCTTGGTAAAAATTTCCGCAGTCGATATCTTGTTTTCGAAATATTTTCTTATATTTTCCCAGAAAGAGGATTTTGACATTTAATGCAAATTGTCTCCCGAGAAGACTATTTGCATGAAATATCTGACCTGTTTTCTGGGAGTGGAAAATGGACAAAATATCATCGATTTGTCTGCCGAATTTGTTCATAGAGTGATAAAGGTTGACAATTTTAGATGTGTTTATAAAAGCTCCTCAAATCGAATTAACCCTGAAAGCGCTAAGCAAATTTATAACAAATGGCATTTTATTTTTCTTTTATCATCACATTATGTTTCCAAGAAAACAAGTCATGGCATTTCATACGAATCGTCTTCTAGGCAAACGATTCACAGGAAATGTCCAGCCTTGTTTTCTCTCAAAATACACAAAAACTCAAACTGTTGTCTGCTGCAGCTTTGATAAGTATTTTATGGGTTAAACATGTCATCTATATACGTTGTATTCTATGCTAGACAAACAGAGTATCCTATTTACCCTAAGTATTCGGACGGACGGACAGACAGGTCTGAGCAATCGATATCAGGGTCTAAAGTGTTTGCCACGCATTTTGACTTTCTTAAGACACATTAACAGGTCGTAAAATGAACTTGTTCAAGTTTTAGTAGAAATATGGTAGGGAATTAAGGTATCAGGATATTTAGGACCCATACGGTAAAGGACATTGAACGAATTGTATGTTATATATACCTGTATTTATAACCGCGGAACAAGAAAATGTATTTGCTTGAGTTGTTATTTTTCTATTAAAGTACTAAACGTGATGGATACTATACATCTAGGGTATGTGTCACTGAATTTCATTTTACATTTTATATATATATATATATATATGTCGTAGTCCAAATAGGAATTTAGCCAGATCCGGAATCTGTCTATGCAAAATAGGAATTCTCATTTGAGCCAGCGCATGACAAAACCAACAAAATGGCATGTGTGCCCAGCGAAGACTCAGATCAGCCTGGGCATCCGCCCAGTCTGATCAGAGTTTTCGCTGTCCACATGAAGAAAGCTTGGGTCCTTAGCTACCCATTAAGCGCACAGCAAAGACTTTGATCAGACTGGGCGGATGCCCAGGCTGATATGAGTCTTCACAGGGCACACATGCTATCTTGTTGGTTTTGCTTGCGCTTTATTATGCGCTATTAGTCTGTGTACTCTTTCCCCATTAATATATAATAATGCCATTGGTCCATATCAGGTTTTTATAATACAATAAGTTATAATTTTATATATTTTATAACCGCGAACCAAAACATTTTCAACTTATAAAAAGTAACCTGATATCATTTGTTGATAGTCTACACTATTATGGACATGTCAATCCGGTCAGTTTTTCAAACCACGCTTTTTCTGGGCAGTTTCAGTTCTACAAGCGGCAAACTAGTACAGTGCACGTGCATATGTTTTTCGTCAGAGACTGACAACTGCCCTTTGTGAATCAATGGAAGGGACAAAATGACTGTACAGTGGAAAACATTTCGTGATTGATCGCCACGAAAGAATGTTGCCGGACTCGGCGGAGATCGCGCCCGCGACCTCCGGATCACCAGTCGAAAAAAAAAAAAGTTACTGCTGCATGCCATAGCTATAATATGGAGAAAATTAGGCAAATTTGCTTTAAGGTACACCATGACACATTTATGCAATATAAAAGCTTGATGGAAATAACTTGCATCACGAAAACATGCTTATATAAGTTTGATCCCCTAAAACCTCTCTTTTATATAGTTAAACTGGGGTTTACAGGGGTATACATTATTTTTCTCATTTCTGCTCAAAAATATGTTTTTGTGGGTATTCGTCAGAACCGCCTCGACAAGGCGGTTCTAACGAGTACCCACAATTTATGTTTTTTGAGTGAGCAGAAAAACATAGATTGTGGGTACTCGTTAGAACCGCCTCGTCGAGGTGGTTCTAACGAGTACCCACAATCTATGTTTTTGAGCAGAAATAAGAAAACTGTCATAGTTTGTATCTGAAAATTTTCAGGTTTTGGAGGTGAAATTTTCTGTACATTTGAAATAGGCATGTTTTCGTAATGAAAACTTTAAATCTGATTTTAGGGCGATTGTAATCAACAATCGCCCAATAGTGAACAGTAAAGTGAATATTTCCTTACTGCAAGCTGCCTAATCACCGCCAAGAAACATCCGTAAGAACATATTGCTCCATATTCAAAACAGTTTCAAAAGTTCCACAAGAAACTGCCAATTAAGCTAAATATTTTATATGTGTATTTTATCAATTTAGTTCACGCACATGTCCTTCTGTTTACTTTTCAATAATTATAAATTTTACACAGGAATTCTCCGTGTACAAGATTTATGAATGAGAAACGTCGATGACGTTCCGGATGAATAAAACCCGTGACTACCGTGGTAATGGGACGTTTCGCGCCAGAGACGTTTCGTCCTAAACCCGTCTCAAAATCCGGACCGTTCGTCCCAGGACGTTTCATCCCAAAATTAGTGGGGCTAGGAAATGGAGAATCATTAGACAACAATTTTATTGATATATCGTTAAAGACACATTTTGGATTGCATAACACCCTTATGACCATAAGCAGAGAAAGATAAGAAATCCTTGGTGACTTTGGCCACCCTTATAGGAAGGGGCCTGATAAGGGGAAATTATATTTGATATCAGCAAAGTTTATGATGAATACGGAGAAACTGGTAAGATGGGTTATTTGGTGATAATTTGATGTTTGTTTGTTTTTGTTTTTTTTGTTTGTTTTTTTTTTTTTTTTTTTTTTTTGTTTTTGTTTTTGTTTTGTTTTTTTGTTTTTGTTTTGTTTTGTTTTTTTGTTTTGTTTTGTTTTTGTTTCTTTAAATTTAAAATATAGCTGGTTGTTATTCGAATTAGCTCTCCAAGACAGCTCTAATGAATACCCACAACATATTTTATGGAGAAATACAGATACTTATGCCTCTATATCATCAAATGTCCTTTTTATCTGTTTTTTATTTGCTTAAATTTCTAGTAGCACTATTTTAGTAGCTTCGTCAAAAGATAATCACTGAAAAGGGTGAAATAAATAAATCTATTGTTCAGGAAAAGCATAATTTTGTAGCACTTTTTTTTCGTACAAACATTTGAGACTTATTATTCACCACGCCATGGGCGGATTCGGCAGACGACAAATTTATAAGATTTTTTTTATTTTTCCCGTAAAACAGGATTTGACATTTCATGCAATCTCCAAGGGAGACAATTTGCATGAAATGTCTATTCCTATTTTACGGGAAAAATAAGAAAAAACATTTCTTTATTCTTCTTTCTTTCCCAGCAGTTCAAAGTGTAATAATAATGCCCTTCTGCTTTTAGTAAATAATGATTGATTAGTGATTATTAAAAGTACTGGAAAACATGATTTATTACAAAAATGCAATATACAACAGAAAAAGAATTTCACAGTTTTTTGACAGGTACTAAAGAAAGAAATCACATTGATTTCTGCAAAATAGCATGTACGCTTAGTGAAGACTCGGCTCAGTCTGTACATCTCCACAACCTGATCAGTCTGTGCTATTTGGACGAAGAAGCAATATATTTTATAGAGTGAGTGATGAAGACTGATCAGACAGTGCAGATGTGCAGGCTGATCTGAATCTTCACCAAAACATACATACTAGTTTGTAGAAATAACTGTGTTTCAGAAAATTCAGTTTGTGTGGTTGCAGAAAATAAATATTCACTTTTTTGGATACAATATATTTTAAATTTCCTACCAGATTTATCATATAGTGCCCCATCTGAGGGATAAGGTTTGTGAAGTGTTCTTATTTACTTTAGAAAATAAATAAATAAATAAATAAATAAATAAATAAATAAATAAATAAAAACTTTCAATTTTATATTTCTATTTTAGTTTATTAACAATATATATATATATATATATATATATATATATATATATATATATATATATATATATATATATATATATATATATATATATATATATATATATATATATATATATATTTTACAATGCAAGAAAAAAAATACACTCTTATATTTTAGAAAAAAAACCTATCAAAAAGTAAATAAATTGATTAATGAATAAAGTGATTCAACACAAATCAACAAATTAAATGCAAAATTTTCAAATGAATTTATTTGGTTCTAAAGTAACATACTTCTCAATTATATGAATTACCCTTTACAGGGCCCCACCTATGGAGACTTAACATCTTTATAATGACCACATAATCACTTAGATAAGATAAGCCTTTGATGTGCGCTCTGTTATCAGGACTGTATATTAGGGCTGATCATGAGAGTGAGGTCTAGCCAAAGAAGGAAAAAATGTGTCTTTAAAGAACTGGTAGAAGATACCACTTTAAAAACTATATACAGCAAGCACTGATCATAATCAGCCTCTTTCAGTGCTTGACAAAAAAAAAATCATACCGTGCTTTGGTTAAATTTAAATAACACTTAAAAAGGGAATAATACGAAACAACTTAGAGGTGTAAACTAACAAAAAGCTGTGCCTGCTTATGCAATTTTTTTCAGACATGGCCTTCGTGTATGTAGTTGGGACGTGTACAGTAAATGGGTCAAATATAATTTATTTTTTAAACTTAGACAAAAATGCTAGCAAATACACAAATAAAATATTATACAAGCACCCGGTCTTTATTTTTTTTCTTGCTAGCTTACCTATCCAAAGGGCTTGGTGAGTTATTAGTTTGACGAGTAGTCAGTCGTCTTTTGTTACTTTTAAGTGACATTTTCTCTGAAAATGCTTGGCCCTTTGCTTTATAATCCGTAAGTAGCAAGTAAATATATCTTGTATTCTTTTGGATCAAAACTTTAATCTGAATCCTTGTCGCCATGGCCTAATCGTTAGTGGACACAAAAACTCAAATATAGGGAGACATGCTTGCAATTGAGGGTGCAGTGTTATACAAACACATCTCGTATAAAAGCATATACAACCAGGGCCCAGTTGTTCAAAGTGTAGTTAGCTTAACGAGCTCGTTAAGGGTCATTTCGTTAACTGTTTTAGCGGATTCAATATACAATATTCTGATATTTTTTGCTGAACAAAATGTGAGTAGCTTTTGCGCTGCAAAAGCTACTCACATTTTTTCAGCAAAAAATTTCAGCATATTTGCGTATCACTCGATGTAAATTTTAACGAATCGTTAACTAACGACATCGTTAGTTTTGAACAACTGGGCCCAGGTACAAATATTGGCCTATAACATAGTCTGTAAAGCAAGTTGCAAGTAATTGCATCACTATAGTGCAGATTATATTTCATTTCCTTTGGGATCATTGAGCCCATTGTGGCATATTTGAAAATGACGTTCTGCTCATATATACGGTAGATGGCGTCAGCAGTGTCGCAAACTTCATTACTGCTTATGAAGAGTCTCAATAAAACCGAGACTCCTATTTTCTAATATGTAATATGTTCTTTGTTTCCAAAGGCAATCTTTTTGACGTTTATTTTACTACACTGCATCTGGCGTTAGTGCCGTGTAGCGGCAGTAGAACGTCTCCCCGTACATCATCACCATAGTGCAGATTATATTTCATTTCCTTTGGGATCAATGGGCCCATTGAATCAATATTCCCAGTGGACTTGAATATAAAATCTATACTATGATGACAGGCGGGGATACGTGTTACGATGACCAAACGGTCCCTTAACACCAGCTGTAGTTAATGTTCCAGCTAGCATTCTTTATTAATCTACAGCGGGCCGTTATCGGCCCGTCAGCTACCCTGACGGGCCGATAACGGCCCGCTATAGATTTATAAAGAATGCTTACTGGGGTGTTTAGAACGATTTATCCTTTGGATGCAAGAAAAACACCAACGAACTGAAACAGTCGAATGTACAAATTTTCTGGGGCAGGCTAGCTCGTTTCGGTCAATTAGGCCACATCAGTCCCTGCTAGTATTCTACATAAATCTACAGCGGGCCGTTAGCGGCCCGTCAGCTACCCTGACGGGCCGCGAACGGCCCGCTGTAGATTTATGTAGAATGCTTACTGGGGTGACCCATCAATATATCTAAGCCCGATTTTACTATTATATGCGTTAAGCCTGGTTTAAACTGCCAATCAGATGCAAAATTTGCTGACGCTATCCAAAGTTCACAAACAATCGCCCCATTAGCACTCTTACTGCTTTGATTAAAACAATATATATGAAAATGATTAAATGCAGCGGGCACATACATATATAAACCGTTATATGCCCCTTGGGATATTGTTTACACTGCGTACGCCAATTTTCACTATATAGTTTAGGAGAACACAGGAGTCTACTCGAGAAAACTGATTGTTAAATTTCAATTGTTTGCTGTATGCGATTCACGAGACATCAGACATTGTCAGTAATTTGATACCACGATCGTTAACAAGTCTATGTGAGGTACACTACATGTTCACTCAACACCCATAATATATAGGAAGAAGAATGGTGTGTAGGGATATACGTTATGAAGCAAATTTTCAGACTTTTTTGTTTTCTTTTTCGATTTTTAAATTTGTTTTCAGTTTGTTTTCGTATTATGTCTATCTTTTGCGTTTTATAAAAGTGTTCAAATGTACGTAATACCCAATTTTCCTCATTTTCTTCATATTGTAAAGTGATAATACATAGTGTTAGATGACAAGGATCTATATTTATTTTATTGTAAACGATGAAATCGATGTATATCCGAAATAAATAAAAATGATATTTTCACTTGTGAAAAAAAATATCTATACTTCTTCATATGTGAAAAATATCACGACCGCATTATTATCACTACATGTGTCGGAATATGTCGATAGTCTTCATCGTTACCCAAACAAATGCAAATGGCCACTTTGTTTGTTTAAACGACCGTAAATTCTATCTCTGTACCAAACTATTAAGTGTGGGTTTTCATTTTCTTAATCAGAAAACGAGGAACAATTTGATGTCAACATTATTTTCATTGCTTTGTCTGTCTAGCGCTTCATGTGGTAGGTACTAAACATCGATGTCATAACATTAACTTTTTTTTTTTTTTTTTTTTTTTTTTTTTTTGAGTGGGGTGCGCGTCAATTGTGACGTCAGAAGCATTTCATCATGCAAATACTAAAATAAAAGGAAAGGAAAATTTACTCTTTTGAAGTAAATACCATAAATATTTTCATCTCGTGATAAAAACATTCAAATTTTCACTCGTACTTCGCACTCGTGAAAATATTGATGTTTCTGGTATTCTCTTCAAAAGAGTAAACATCCTCTGTGTATTTCTTCTTACTTTTCCACGAAAAATGTTACGGGTACTCATTAGAAGCCGCGAGGCGTTTCTAATGAGTACTCTCAGCATAATGTTTCGTGGAGCAATAAAAATGCCAATACATTATGGATGAAGAAAACGTGCTTTATCTAGATCGAATACAGTTGACTCTCGCTATCTCGAACTCGCTTATCTCGAATAACTGCTTATCTCGAAGTGAAAATCTGGTCCCTGCCTAAATATGAACATCTAACAATAGGTAAAAAATATTGTGGAAAAGAGGAGAAATTGCTCCTAAGGAGCAATTTCTACTCTTTTCCACAATATTTTCAAAATATATCTAACTTCAAGAGTCCAAAAGCATACTTATATATTTGTTAAATGTGGTTGTTCGAATTATTTTTTCCAAAATTCTGCATATCTGATATATCGTAAATGTGGTTGTTCGAATTATTTTTTCCTAAATTCTGCATATCTGATATATCGAGGTACGAATATCTCGAAGTATTTCAGAGAGTCCCTTGGAATTCGAGATAACGAGAGTCTACTGTATTTCAATTAAATGTGTTGATGTATTGAAGGGTATTATACGCATTTGAGCAGGCGCATGACAAAACCTACAAAAAGACCTGTGTAACCAGCAAAGACTCAGATCAGCCTATACATCCACCCAGTATAGCAAGAGTTCTCGTTTATCCGTCTGTGGATAGCCTGGAGGCTGTAGAAGGCACATGCGATCAGCGACGACTCTGATCAGACTGCGCGGATGCGCAGGCTGATCTGAGTCTTCGCTGATCGCACAAGTCTTATTGTAGATCTTGTCGTGCGATGGCTCATTTATTCAACTTTAATGTAATTATTACAGATTGGCTTTAATAGTAGATATTTTCCCTTTCATAACTGGGTTAAAAACAAAAATCTTTGAAATAAATTGGGAAACAAGCTTTTCCTACTTTGTAGAAGTTAGACTATTCTTTTTTCGCACATGTGTTGCAATGGGCGAGTTAGGTGTACAAGTTTACGTTCGTCTGTTCGTCCGTCTGTCCGTTCGTCCGTGTACTTGCGTCCCCTTAGCGTCCACCCCAGCGACCACCCTAGATGAAGTCGAAACCGTGTTGAATATTTTAATGAATCTTTGTAGGGTAGTAGAATATGCCAAGCAAGAGTGTCATGTACAAGAATGAAAACTCTCACGCTTTTTATTTTCCAGTTATCTCCCATCCCATTTTTATCGACTTTTTACGTTTTCAGTCTATAATTCATTAGCCGTTTCGAAGATTCTCATGATCTGAACATGACTTTTACCATTTGTTATACTTTATTGTATGTATTTGGTCAGACAGGCCTAAGCAAACAGTGTAGACCCTGATGAGACGCCGCAAACGCGGCGTCTCATCAGGGTCTACACTGTTTGCCACTCATCCAGCTATTTTTGGACACAACAGTGGGTAGTAAACAGTACTTGTTCAAATTTTAGATTAAAATATGGTAAGGAGTTGAGGTATGTGAATACTAAGGGTAGATACACAGAAATCAAATGATCGATTATTAGCAAATCAGTTATGATAATCATTTTCGTGGACTTTATCGATCAGTTAATCGATTATCCGATTAATTGTGCCAGCCTTAGTTTTCTGTTTATAACTTAGAAACCGTTTGAAAGATATGCTGATTGTTAAGATTATAGAATAGGGTAAGCCGGAGTGTCACATACAAGAATGACAACGCTCTCTGAGCTGAACAAGAATGGCAACTCACTCTCACTCTTCTGTTGCTTGTTTTCACATTGAAGTATGCAGGTGCGACTGAAACATTAACAAAGTTCTTTCTATTTTTTTGCTTTGTTCTTAATCAAGTTACAAATGTGGCGGGGACGACTTGCCAGATTTCATTACCATAGCTCCAGAGAAGAGGGGTCATCCAGATATTTTTCTTATTTCTCCACGTAAACATATGTTGTGGGTACTCATCAGAAGCGAGGCGCTTCTGATGAGTACCCACAACACATGTTTTGTGTAGAAACAAGAAACAATATCTGTGCAGCTCAGCTGTAAAAAGTGTCTTATCTGTAGGTATGCTTATTTCATTATTGTTCTTTCTACCTTAAAGTGCAGCCAGGCATTCCAGAAAAAAAAAACATGAATATTAAGTTGGCGCCAAAGTGCAAAAAGTTGGATATTTTATTTTTCTATAAAGGCTAGACTTGAAATCTGTCCGACATCCTTTACTGACCTCAACATGTGAGTGAACACGTATCAGCTACACTAAAAGAGGGTTAACTTAGCTTGGTCACTGATGGTTAGGGTTCGGTTAGGTTAGTTGAGGGAGCATAGTCAACATACCAATATCAGGAATATTTATAGACGGTCGGCGTCGGCGTGACACATTCTTGTCCATACAATTTGTTGTGAAGCAGTGGTTGGATTCTTACCAAATTGTCATAGATACACGACCCAATGTTTACCATAGGTCGGGGAGAATAATTGGACTGGTAAAAAAATCATGGATATATATACCTTACTGCGATCATATTGCCCGCAACAATAATCAACTGTGATTTCATCCCGTGAGCAATGCCTCCCCAGACCATAACGGAGCCACCCCCAAACCGATCCTGTTCGACAACACAGGCGTCGGCAAAGCGTTCTCCTTGACGTCGGTACACACGACGTCGACCATCTGCGCGATAGAGAGTGAACCTAGACTCGTCCACTGCCTCATCGGAAATAGCCTGGGGAATATGACCGCAGTAAGGTATAGGGATGAGATCTTGCGTCCTGTTGCAGTCCCGCTTGTGCAACAACGTAATCTGATTCTGCAGCAGGACAATGCCCGACCACACGTTGCCCGAGTTTGTCAGGATTTCCTGGCAAACAATAACATCGCACCACTAGCATGGCCGCCGTACAATCCAGATTTGACCCCAATAGAGCACATGTGGGATGAGCTGGACAGAAGGGTTAGGAAGCGCCGAAATCCCCCCGCAACTCTCGCACAACTAAGGAATGCGTTGATCGATGAATGGAATAACATCCCGATGCGAACTGTCAATGCTTTGATTAACTCTATCCAAAGGAGAATTAGGGCAGCAACGGCAGCAAGAGGGGGGCATACCCGATATTGATTTTCAGTTTGATTTTGATTTCAAGATTTGGGGGGTAGCTACCAATGACCTTCAATAACTCGAGACTTGTTGATCACAAACCAATGAAATTTGGAACTTTTGTTCCATACATGTAACGTTTTGTAATCATAGTAAAATATTTAACAAACTTTTTCAAACTTGAATAAAATTTAGGAATAAAATTTACCCTGCGTTTCTTTTTCCTTTCAGTATAATTGGGACATGACAAAGAACTGATTAGATTTTGTGACGGTCATAAAAAAAAAGAAAAAAAAACAACTTAAACTTCACCGTGAGAGACATCTGTTTTCTCAGAAAACACGTGATTTTACGAGAACTGCGCCAAACGATCGCTCTTCTCGCATTCGGTCTCCAGGTTATGGAACTCAATGCCGCTGTTTCTAAGAACAAAATCCTCACTGAATGGATTCTAAAACTATTTTTTTTTTTTTTTTTTTTTTTCGTTTTTATTATTACTATTATTTCAAACTGCGATGAATTTTATTCTGTCACCATCACTGTGTTATCTGCTTATGATATGTGCAATATGAATCTGCTGATGTAAATGACAGCTCACGCAAACCCAAAATCCGAGCTGGTTTTAACATCCACCTCATCAACGTTTTAGGATCCTAGATTAATCATTTTAAAAGTTTTCGCGATTTCTTTTTTTAATTTCCTCTCACTTTCTAAGTTTAGCAAATGTTGTAAGCAATGCACAGACTCTCCGCTTATAAACTTTTAACCGCTGTTTGTTTACTGCATCCTCGTTTACTGCATCCTCGTTTATTGCATCTTCGTTCACTACATACTCGTTTACTGCAACCTCGTTTACTGCAACATATGCACGGATATTCAATTTCACCATTGTACAAAATGTACATATTTGTAAATGTTGCATCTACTGCTTGTTCTACGAGTATGTTCTTTAATGTTCGGTTTTACTTGTTTCATTAACCCTTAAAGCGCCAAGCCAACTTTGTAGCAGACGACACTTATTTTTATTGTTTTTAATTTTTCAAAGAAAACAAGTCTTGATATTTCATGTGAATCGTCTGCCAAGCAGACGATTCACATGAAATATCAAGGCTTGTTTTCTTTGAAAAATTAAAAAAATATATTTCAAAATGTCGTCTGCTGCAGTTGTGATCGGCGCTTTAAGGGTTGATAAAGGGACGCTTGGTAGAATGGTTTTTTTTAGCTAAAAGTGTTACCCTCACAAAATAGACATGTATTGTATAAATAAAAAAATAAGAATAAAATAAATACAGTCGATTTTCGTTTTCTCGAAGTCCACTGGACTCTCTGAAACAGTTCGAATTATCTGTACCTCGACAAATGAGATTTGCAGAATTTAGGGAAAAAAAATAACTCCAACAACCACATTTTACAAATGAATATACAATTTGACTCCTGAAGTCAGAGATATATTGAAAATATTGTGGAAAAGAGGAGAAGCAATTTCTCCTTTTTTTCCGCAATATTTTGTTAGCTTTTGTTTCATTTCCAAAATTAAAATAGGACCAGATTTTCACTTCGAGATATTTGGTCATTTGAGATAAGCGAAGTCGAGAAAACGAGAGTTGATTACATCACTGGCTGTCTAATTAATTCAACTCGTTGTAAAGTTTGCACGCATAGTACTCGTATTATGCATACATGTCATTAGCCGAGTGGTCGGAGCGTTTGGCTGTGGTGTTGAAGGTTGCAGGTTCGAGCCCAGCTCAAACCAATGACTGAAAAGAAATTTCTCAGTACATTTAGGAGTAGATTGGTACCCTGTTTGGAAAGGTTGAAGGCAGCGACAGGAGAAAACTGCTGTACCCCAAGATACGGCGGGGTCTACCTCCAACCACTCCTAAGACCACAAGGCTTTGGGACACCTTAATTATGCATACATATTAAATACAGTAAAACTTCAATGGCTCGAACATCTTTGGGACCATTGAAATTTGTTCGAGAGATGGGTAGTTCGAGCCAATGAGTTTTAATCATGGCGCCAGGTCAGGAAGCAAATAGCGATAATTTATGGAAATGTTTTCGATCTTCAACAAAATTATGGTATGTTGTGTGTACTCATTAGAATCGCCTCGATGAGGCGATTCTAATGAGTATACACAACACACAATTTCATAATAAAATAAGAAAATTTCCCTCAATATTTGTTTTCTTGAGCTATCGGAAAAATTCCATAGGGACTCAAAAATGTGTTCGAATAAGCCATGGTAAACGAGTCATCGCTGTTCGAGCCATTGAAATTCGACTGTGTGATATATGCAGTAAAAGGCTACAATGCAATATACGAACAGCGAAGATCCACATCAGCCTTCGCAGTCAGGCAGTCTGATCAGCTCGTTGATATAGGAGGCTTTTAGTGCAGAAAGACAACAAAGATGTATCTGGAATGTTTTGTCGTACGCTACAAGTCCTCATTAATATGCTTCTTCATAATTATGCATAATAGAATCATGTCTGTAAATATCATAACCCTATACTTGGAAGAGTTTCCGCCATTTTTTGAAAAGGGAGATAACTTTTATGACTTCCTGTTTGCTTTCCCCGCACGCCATGTTCCTGCTGAAAAGGGGTCTACTCTGAAAGGAATGAATTTGCTCCCAAGGGGAGCAAATTCATTCCTTTTTAGAGCAGACCACTTTTCGGCAGGACTTAATAAGTTTTGACAAGATTAATCTCCCCTGAAAGTGTATCAATACCGCTAGTTGTACTTGTATGATAAAGCGAGTATTTTGCCTTCTCACGTTCGTTGTACAACGTTGGTGGTCTTTAGAAAAGCTTAAGTTTTGTCTGTAATACCCCTAAAGTGGTTTACGACAATCAGATCGGATGTAGAGTTCATAATTACTTGCCAGACCGCCTGATGAGCTAAAGGATGATGGTATGTTGTTACAAAGAATATAATTCCAACTCAACAGTTATACAATTATTTAATGCAATTTGACTGGCCAAGAGCAGCTTGAAAACGGGACTTTTACATCGATACAGCCAATGAACAGAAATCCCAGAAATATTTCCTCGCATTTTTTAAACTGAGCTATTTTACCGATATTTTCGACGTAAGTATGACCTAGTTGGAATTATAAGAAATGAATTGTATTTTCGTGGATTTTATCGATGTGTAAATGCTGGTAAAATACTCACAAACATCACCTTCGGGCTTTATGTGATGTTTGTCAGTGATTCACCGACATTTACATAGCGATAAAATCCATATTCGAGCTTTATATTATGTTTGTGAGTGATTCGCTGGCGCAAACCACAAAAAAATGTAATTTATTCCTTTAATCAAATTGCCAGTGCTCAGTTTCACAATCGTTCCTTAACTTAAGTTCAGGCCGACCTTAACTTTAAGGAGCAAATTTTGCATTTTTACATAAAGGCTGAATCTCATAAAATTACATTTGTATTCATTTTAGTAGATTTTAAATGACACGTTTCATATGTTCAAAGTTCTGGCCTTAAGTTGAAGTACACCTAAATACTTAAGGAATGATTGTGAAACGGGGCATTGGGCTGTGTTTAGAAGTGCAAGATACTCGCGAACGTTTTGCTCTGGATCCTTGCTCCTGTTGGCTCTCGGCATTATGTACAGGGATCTAGGGCAAAACATTTGCAATCACTTAGCACTCATTACGAAAACTCGCCTATTCAAATAAACAGACAGGTTCACCTTCAAAAACTGAAAATTTTCAGATGAAAAACTCTGATATTTTTTCATATTTCTGCTCAAAACATAGATTGTGGGTACTCGTTGGAACCGCCTCCACGAGGCGATTCTAACGAGTACCCACAATCTATGTTTTTGAGCAGAAATAAGAAAAATAATGTATACTCCTGTAAACCCCAGTTTTACTATATAAAAGTGGGGTTTAAGGGGGTCAAAATTATATAGGCGTGTTTTCGTGATGTTCTGAACGTAGCCAAGCTAACGCCTGGACGATGCACTCTCTGTGGATCGAAGGAATATAAATGATAGAAGACAAGCGCCGGCTGATCTGAATCTTCGCTGGCGCACATGTCATCATTTGATGCTTCTTTCTTGACCACCTTTAGAATCATTGGATAAAAAGGAGTACCGAGCCTGATCAGATTACAATAATACGGAGGCTGTACACCAATGTAGATTCAATATAATACAGTCGAACCTCAATAGCTCGAACACCGATGACTCGTTTGCTATGGCTAATTTGAACTCATTTTTGAGTCCATACGAAATTCTTCCGATGGCTCGTTTTTTTTTTTGTTTTTTTTTTGTTTTTGTTTTTTTTTTTGTTTTGTTTTTTTTTTGTCATTTTTTTTTTTTTTTTTTTTTTTTTTTTTGTTATTATTTTATCATGAAATTGTATGTTGTGTGTACTACCTTGCGTCTTGATTAATCCTCAGTGGCTCAAACTACCCTTATCGCGAACAAATTTCCATGGTTCCAGAGATGTTTGAGCCATTGAAAATCGACTGTAGATACAAATTAGATTAGGACTTTTGCTTTTTGCATATGTCCTGCGAAGGACCTTTCTTTATGGTGTTTCCCATATATCAATGAGTCCCCACGTGAACAAAGGAATATTATATCGTTTGTGACAGCAAAGTCACACGTGAGAATGCGCAATTGGCGTTCTTTGTTCATCAATATATTCTACGGTACAGTGAACCCTCGTTACAACGACAGCATTTGTTCCCAAACATGTTGCCATTGTAATGAATTTGCTGTTGTAAAGAATCCTTAATGGACAGAATAATGTGTACGAAAGACCTTGTTTTATTTTTATTTCCTCAGAGAACATATGTTTTGGATATTTGTTAGAATCGCCTCTCGGAGGCGATTCTAACAAATATCCAAAACATATGTTGCTTGAAGAGTTTATGCAATGTTTTTGCATAATTTCTCATTAACCGTCACCTCTTAAGCGAAGGTTTCGCGACATTCAAATTGTCATTATAACGAATTTTGTCGGTGTATCGAGTGTCGGTATAAAGAGGGTTGACTGTATCTGGTAGCTAAACAAATATAAATAAATTATAATGTAAGAAAGCACTATGGGTAAAAAATATGGGGTAGGTGTAGGGAAAGAGGAGCCGACCATAAAAAAATCTGGTGGCCAAAACTGTAAAGAACAGCTAAGACCCTAGTCAGTCTGCTTGGATTCACAGGCTGACCTGGAATTGTGATACTCTTGTACGACATCATGACCATGTTTAAACTGAATGGAATTGGATAAACTTAGAGGTTAAAACCAACACTGTCGTAACTGCCTTATTTGTAGTTACTACATTTTTGCATTGAACCCTCGGTAGATCATTTTTTCTACAAGGGAGACGACTTTTGTGACCTCCTTTTTGCTTTCCTAGCAAGCAAACCCTTCTGAAAAGGGGTCTACTCTACAAGGGAGTAGACCCCGTTTCAGAAGTTCTGATAGAGTTGTCTCCCTTGTAAGTACAGTACGAACATCTGAGATATTTGTAGATCGGCCAATGAGGGTTAATCATGGCGCCAGGTCAGAAAGCAAATGGGGACAATTTAGGGAAATCTTTTCAAATAAGGCGATTCTAATGAGTACACAAAAGCATACAATTTCATGATAAAATTAGAAAACTTCCCTAAATATTTGGTTTCTTGAGCTATCGGAAAAATTTCGTAGGGACTCAAAACGAGTTCGAATTTGCCACGGTAAATGAGCCATCGGTGTTCGAGTCACTGAGGTTTTACTGTGTATATATATATATAGTTGAACCTCAATAGCTCGAACACCGATGGCTCGTTTACCACGGTTAATTCGACCTCGTTTTTGAGTCCCTACGAAATTCTTCCGATAGCTCAAGAATACAGATATTTAGTGTTAATATTTTCTTATTTTATCAAGGAATTGTATGTTGTGTGTACTCATTAGAATCGCCTCATCGAGGCGATCTCATCGAGGCGATTCAAATGAGTACACTCAACATACAATTATTATGTAGAAAATCGAAAAGATTTCCCTAAACTATAACTATTTACTTCCTGATCTTGCGCCATGATTAACCCTCAGTGGCTCGAACTACCCATATCTCGAATAAATTTCTATGGTACCGAAGATGTTCGAGCCATTGAAATTCTACTGGATACCCTTTAATTACAGAATGAAATACATTGACATCGTGTATGGCAAACCAAACCCCTAAGTATTGTACTTCTGTTACAAGCGCTGAACAGCAAGATACGGGTGAAATAATAGTTGTACCGGACAATATGAATCATGAAGAAGAGAGGCTTAGGGATGGAGATGAGGACCATACATGGGTTGAAGCATTGACGAACCAAAGAGATGGGGAACGACACATGGTTTCACGTTTAAGGTAACTTATTCATCCCACAAATTCGAAACACTTTAACTCCAAACTATACTTATCCTGAAATTGGAGCAAATTCATTTGATTATCATTTCGGCCGCGCCAAGCGGAAAGGTGTCTATTAGCATGCGTAAAATGCACATATTCAGATTCATTACACGCATGCGCAAAATAGCATCTAGGCATTTGCTCTCAATTGATAAATTCTATAGTATCTATTGATTGTGCTGGTGGACACTGAAGGCCTTGATCAGACTGCGCTGACCGCATATTACCGAAGACATGTTTTCGCATGGTATGGTTCGTGTGTCTAAATTGTTTATCAAATCTACATATAAACTGTTGTGTCGGAGTGGAAAACGGTGTGATCCCTGATAAAAGTTTGACAGGAGTCAAAAGTTTGATCGGGATCCACACTCTTTTCCCTAAAGAGCAGTTTGATCCGTATCCATACTGTTTTCCTTTCACAAATTTTTAGATACCTGAATCCTACCTATATTCATCCAAAAATTGGAGTGAGCGCATTTGATTACCAAACCGTGTGTAAAGACTGTTCTGATGGAGTGATAAACATTGTGGGTACTAATCAAACTGTTCCCTAAAGGAGCAGTTTGATCGGGATCCACACTGTTTTGCCGAAAGGATCGTTTTTTTCAGAATCCACATTGTTTTCTCTAAAGAGGCAGTTTGATCTGGTTTCTCAAGGAGTAGTTGGAGCGGAATCCACACTTTTTTCTTTAATGGAGCAATTTGATCGGGATCCACACTGTCATCCCTAAAGGAGAAGTTTGAAAATGGTCTACACTGTTTTCCCTAAAAGAACAGTTTGATCTGGATTCATACTCTTTTCCCTAAAGGAGCAGTTGGATCGAGATCAACACTGCTTTCCTTAAAGGAACAATCTGATCAGGGTCCACACTGTTTTCCCTAAAGGAGCAGTTTGATAAGGATCCAAATTGTTTTCTTTCAAGAAACATTTTAATCGGGGTTCACTCTGGTTTCCCTTAAGGAGCATATTGATCGAGATGAACGCAGCTTCCCCTAAAGGAGCAGTTTGATCAGGGTCCACACAATTTCCATAAAGGAGTAGATCTATCGGGATCCAAACTGTTTACCTAAAGGAACAGTTTGATCAGGATACACACTGTTTCCCTAAAGGAGCAGCTTGGTCAGGGTCTATAATGTTTTCAATAAGGGAGCAGTTTGATCGGGATCCACACTATTTTGTCCGAAAGGAGCAACTTGATCAGGGTCCGTATTGTTTCCCTAAAGGTACAGTTTGATGGGGATCCACACTCTTTTCCCTAAAGGAACTGTTTGATCTGGATCCACATTATTTTTCCTAAAAAGCAGTTTGATTAGGATCCTCGCTGTTTTCCATAAAAGCATTTCGATCCGGATCCACACTGTTTACCCTAAAGGAGCAGTTATATCAGGGTCCACCCTGTTTTGTCTAATGGAACAGTTTGATCGGGATCTACAAAGTTTTCCCTAAAGGAACAATTTGATAAGGGTCAACATTGTTTATCCTAAAGGAGCAGTTTGTGCGGGATCCACGCTGTTTTTCCTAAAGGAACAATTTGATCAGGGTCAACACTTTTTTACCTTAAGGAGCAGTTCGATCGTGATCAAAACTGTTTTCCCTAAAGGAGCAATTTGACCAGGCTCCAAACTGTTTCCCTTTGGGAGAAGTTTGATCGGGATCCACACTGTTTTCCCGAAAGGAGAACTTTGATCAGAATCCACATACCTTTCCTAAAGGAGTTTGATCAGGATTCACACTTTTTCCCTAAAGGTGCAGTTAGATCGGGGTTCGCACAGAAGTTCCTAAAGAAGCAGGAGCAGTTTAATCTGAATCTACACTGTTTTCCTTTAGGAGTAGTTTGTTCGGGATCCACACTGTTTTCCCTTAAGAAGCAGTTTGATCCGGATTCACACTGTTTTCCCTAAAGAAGCAGTTTGATCCGGATCCACACTGTTTTCCCTAAAGGAGCGCACGTTTTCCTTAACGGAGCAGTTTGATCAAGGTTCACAAACGTTTCCCTAAAGTAGCACTTTCATCGGGATCTACACTGTTTTCCCTAAAGGAGCAGTTTTATTCGAATCCACGCTCTTTATGTTAAGAAAGGAGCTGTCTGATCGGGATCCACACTGTTTTCCCTAACGAAGCAGTTTGATCAGGGTACACACTGTTCTTCTAAAGGCGCAGCTTGATCAGGGTCCACAATGTTCCCCTAAAGGCGCAGCTTGATCGGCATCCACACTGTTTTCCCTTAAGGAGCAGTTTGATAAGGTCCACACTGTTCCCCCAAAGGCGCAGCTTGATCGGGATCCAATCTGTTTCCCTAAAGGCGCAGCTTGATCGGGAACCATACTGTTTTCCCAAAAGGAGCAGTTTGATCAGGCTCCACACTGTTCCCCTAAAGGCGCAGCTTGATCAGGATTCACACTGTTTTCCTAAAGGGAGCATTTTGTTAAAGATCCACAGATCCTCACTTTTTTCCCTAAAAAACATTTTGATCGAGATCCACACTGTGTAGCCTAAAGGATCAGATTGATCAGAATCCACACTGTTTTCCGTACAGGATCAGTTTGATCTGCCTCCACACTTTTTTCCCTAAAGGAGCAGTTTGTTCAGGGTCCACACTGTTTCCCTAAATTTGATCGGGATCCACACTGTTTACCTATAGAAGAAGTTTGATCAGTGTCCACGGTGTTTTTTCTAAAGGAACAGTTTCACCAGAATCCACACTTCTCTAAAGGAGCAGTTTGATCAGGATCCATGCTCTTTATTTTCTAAAGAAGCAGGAGGAGTCTGATCGGAATCACACTGTTTCCCCTAAAGGAGCAATTTGATCAGGGTCTACATTGTTCCCCTTGCAGCTTGTACGGGATCCACACTGTTTTCCCAAAAGAAGCAGTTTGTTAAAATTCAACAGATCCTCACTATTTTCCTTAAAGAAACATTTTGATCGTGATCCAACATTTTGATCGTGATCGCCTAAAGGATCAGATTGATTAGAATCCACACTGTTTTCCCTGTAGGATCAGTTTGATCTGGATTCATACATTTTTTCCCTAAATAAGCAGTTTGGCCGAGATCTACGCCGTTTTCCCTAAAAACAATTTGATCGGATTCAACACTGTTTTTCCTCAAGGAGAAGTTTATTCAGGATCAACACTGTTTTACCTGAAGGAGCAGTTTAATCGGAATCCACACTATTATCCCTAAAAGAGCAGTTTGATCGGAGCCCACACTTTTTTTCCTTAAGGAGCAGTTTGATCAGGGTCGACACTTTTTTCCTAAAGGAGCAGTTTGATCGGAATCATGACTGCTTTTCCTAATGGAGTAAGTTTGATCAGGATCCAACGTGTTTTATAAGTAACAGTTTGATAAGGATCCACAATGTTTTCGCTAAAGAAGCAGCTTGATCAGGATCCTCACTGTTTCCCTGAAGAAGCATTTTGATCAGGACCCCCACTGTTTTCCCAAAAGAATCAGTTTGATCGGGATCCACACTGTTTTGTCTAAAGGAGTAATTTGATCGGGATCCTCACTATTTTGCCTAAAGGAGCAGTTTGAACAGGATCACACTGCTTTCCCAAAAGGAGCAAGTTTGATCCGGATCCTTACTATTTTTCCTAAAGGAGCAATTGGATCAGGGTTCACAATGCTTCCCCTTAAGAGGAAGCATAATCGAGATCAGCACTGCTTACCCTAAAGGGGCAGTTTGAGGGGTCCTTAATATTTTTCCTCAAGGAGCAGTTTTATCAGGATAATCACTGTTTTACCAAAAGAAACATTTTGATCGAGATCCACACTGTTTTGCCTAAAGGATCAGTTTGATCAGAATCTACATTGTTTTACCTAAAGGAGCAGTTTGATCTGGGTCCACACTGTTTTCCCTAAAGGAGTAATTTAACCGGATCCAAACTGTTTTCCCTAAAGGAGCAATTTGATCGGGATCCACATTGTTTTCCCTAAAGAAGAAGTTAGATCAGTGTCCACACTGATTTCCCTGAAGGAGCAGTTAGACCGGGATCCAAACTGTTTTCCCTAAAAGAGCATTTTAATCGGGATCCACACTGTTTTTACTAAAGGATCAGTTTGAGCGGGATCACACTGCTTTCCCAAACGGAGCAGTTTGATCTAGATCATAACTGTTTTCCCTAAAGAAGCAATTGAATCATAGTCAACACTGGTTTCCCTTAAGGAGCAGTTTGATCGATATCAACACTGCTTTCTATAAAGAAGCAATTTGATCATTGCCCACACTGTTTTCCCTCAAGGAGCACTTTGATCAGGGTCGACAATGCTTTCCCTAAAGGAGCAGTTTGATCGGGACCCACCCTGTTTACCTATAGGAGCAATTTGATCAGGGTCAGCACTGGTTTCACTTAAGGAGCATTTTTATCGTGATCAACGCTCTCTTTCCTACAGAAGCATTTGGTCAGGGCTACACTGTTTTCCATAAATTATGGAGCAGTGTCATCGGGATCCAAACTGTTTCCCTAAAGGAGCAGTTTGATCACGATCCACACTGTTTTTCCTAAAGGAGCAGTTTAAATCTGGGTCCATACTGATTTCCCTAAAGAAGCAGTTTGATCGGGATCCACACGGTTTTCCCTAAAGCAGCAGTTTGATCAGAGCCCATTCTGTTTTTCCTAAAGGAGCAGTTTGATCAAGATCCGAACTGTTTCCCTAAAGATGCAGTTCTATCAGGATCCTTACTGTTTGCCCTAAAGGAGCAGCTTGATCAGGATCCACATTGTTTTCCCTAATCGGGCAGTTTGATCGGGATCCACACTGTTTTTCCTAAAGGATCAGTTTGATTTTGATTGGGATCTACATTGTTTTCCCTAAAGGAGCAGTTTGATCAGGGTCCTCACTGTTTGCCCTAAAGGAGCAGTTTGATCGGGATCCACACAGGTTTCCCTGAAGGAGAAGTTTGATCGGGATCCACAATTTTCCTTAAAGGAGCAGTTTGATCAGTGTCTGCACTGTTTCCCTCAAGGAGGGGTTTGATCAATGTCCACACTGTTTGCGCTATAGGAGCAGTTTGATCGGGATCCGCACAGATTTCCCTGCAGAAGAAGTTTGATCGGGATCCACAATTTTCCATAAAGGAGCAGTTTGATCAGTGTCTGCACTGTTTCCCTCAAGGAGGGGTTTGATCAGTGTCCGCACTGTTTTCCCTAAAGGAGCAGTTTGATAGGGATCCACACTGTTTTCCCTCAAGGAGCAGTTTGATCGGGATCCGTACTGCTTTCTATTCCAAAATACTCGGACACCTTAACTTCTGACCGTACTCGTCCTTAACCCTTGTCTTGCTGAATAAATTAAGATGCCCCGCCCACTTCTCATTTCTAACCAATCATATTACTTGATCTTGGTTGTTGATACATATTCACATACCTAATGGCAAACAGTGTAGATCCAGATCAGTTGGCGTCTTCAGAAGCCAACTGATCTGGATCTACACTGTTTGCAAAGTCCGGGTATATCCGGGTTCAGCAGGACGAGGGTTAAACTTGAGGGAGCTCACTGACGATCAAATTGTGTGTCTAAAAAGTTGGGACAGAAAGGTAAATCATATATATATCCTAAATATTTGGACACCTTAAAAGCCTAACCATCAGGCTTATCCTCAAATCGGAGTGAGCAAATTTGATTATCAAGGCATGTTTAAAATGTCTCTAGGATGGCAAAGTAACTAAATCTACAAAGTTACTACAGCGAACCCTCGTTACAGCGACAGTATTTGTTCCGAAAGATTTTGCAATTAAAATGAATCTACTGTTGTAAAGAATCCTTAATGAGCAGAATGTTATATAGGAAAGGTGTTGTTATATTCTTATTTGCTCAAAGAACATATGATCGGATGTATATTTGAATCGCCTCAGTGAGGCAATTCCAGGAAATATCCAAAACATATGTTTCTTGATTGAATACAATCTTCTTGTATAATTTCTGATTAACTGTCACCTTTTGAATAAAAGGTTTCGTGCCAGTCAAATTGGTATGATAACGAGTTTGCAGACAGGAAACTGTCTCCCTTCCTAGTGATTTAAATCATCTAAAACTAGGGGCTACTCTTAAAGAGAAGAATTTACTCTTAGAAAGTGAAAATTCTTTCCTTTTAGAGGACTCCCCACGTTGGGAAGAGAAGCAAGCATTCTCAGGTCAGAGTTATTTTCCTTGGCTTTATTGTCATTCCCAATATGTTCCATAATATAACTGAATTTTATTTTTGTGGATTTTATCGACGGGTAAACTCCGGCGTGTTTCGCCGGAGTTTACACATCGATAAAATCTACAAAATAACCATTTATTCCTCATGGTTCCGACTTTGTCATCAAACTGTTACAAATGTTGCCAAAACTGTCAAATGCATCAAATATGTATAAAGATAAAGGAGCCGGACTTATTTCCGTTTGAAGCTCTCCTAGAAAGAAGAAAGGCTGGCTTAATAGAAGGACTACATGTGAGAAATGGCTGGTGTTCATTTGTCTTGGAGCACTGATCGCAATAGTTATACTGGCCGTTAATCTTTCAACTACAAACAGTGACAAAGACAAGACTCTGGAAACAATGGAAGAGCAAACAGAACAACAGGAACCCGCTCTACAGAAAGAAAGCACAAAAAGTAAGAATACAGTACTTACTCTTAATATTATATGCAAACAACATCACGAAAACATGCCTATATAATTTTGACCCCCTTAAACCCTACTTTTATATAGCAAAACTGGGGTTTAAAGGGGTATACATTATTTCTCTTATTTTTGCTCAAAACATAGATTGTGGGGACTTGTTAGAACCGCCTCATCGAGGCGGTTCTAACGAGTCCCTACAATCTATGTTTTGAGCATAAATATGAAAAATATCAGAATTTTTATCTGAAAATTTTCATTTTTTGGTGGTAAACTTTTCAGTACATTTGAATAGGCATGTTTTCGTAATGATTTTGAGCAGAACTTTGCAGCCCTGAAAACTACAGTTGAACACCAATGGCGCGAACATCTTTGAGACCATAGAAATGTGTTCTAGACATGGGTGGTTCGAGCCACTGAGCGTTAATCATAGCGACAGATCGTGAGGTAAATGAGGCCTGTTTTGGAGTGTCTTTTCTATCGTCTATAAAATGATGGTATGTTGAGTGCACACTCGACGAGGCGATTCTAATGTGTACGCATAACATATATTTTCATGATAAAATTATACAACTTTTCCTACAATATCCACAATTCGAGGGTTGATCGCAAGACTGTAGCAAGTCAGATGGTTGTTTTTCCCAATACTTAATCTCCTCACCGTGAAGGTGTTATGAAGGTTACAGCATTTCTTTCTGTAAACAATGAAAAGTTAGGTGCCATTGCTCGTATGAGCAATGGCACCTAAATTTGCATTGTTTACAAAGGGGTCAAAGTTGCCCCTAAACAAGGGTTTCAAAAATATGTTTGAGTTACTACAGTCTTGCGCTCAACCTTCGAATTATATCTAAGAGACCCAGATATGGGTTCAAAATAACCACGGTTAATGAGCCATCGCTCTTCTGAGTTATTGAAGATATTATTTATATTGCTGTCTTATGAAGAGTATCAAATACATTCTCATTTCGTCTGTTCCTATTTCGTTTACTATTTTGACAATTTTTCCCCATTTCGCCTACTCACACATTTCCATTTCGTCTACTGCGGTCATTTTCACACCTATGCAGCCTACTCAAGATCACAATGGTGGTACATATATATATATATATATATATATATATATATATATATATATATATATATATATATATATATATATATATATATATATATATATATTGTACGGAAAACATGGCAGTCGGGCAAAGCAACCAGTGTGGACACAGATCAGACTTAAAGAAGTTGTTCTGGTTTTACGTTTTTGGTGAACTTTTCTATAATTATCCATCATCATTCATTCTGCATGGAAAACCAGGTAATCAGGCAAATAAACCAGAGTAGACTCAGGTCCTAATCATTAATTAGTATTTTAATGATCAATATAATTTGTATCTGAACATTTTGGCCCAGACCTTGAAAACTGCCAGGATGATGGTTTGTCGTTTTATGTCCCAAGTCATAATATTGCATAGAAATCAGTGCCTCACGTTATTAACAGCAGTGCATTAACCGGCAAAAAGCCGTGTATTAACAAGGCAATTCACGCGCTGTTAATATACGGCTACGTAACTTTCAATATGGTCGTACCGGGGCCACAGATTTGCTGCCGTTACGACTTGAGTATTGCCGGCCCTAGAACGAGCATAGTCCGTGGAAATTGCGTTCGGGAGACATCGGTGAAAAGGTGAAATAAAATAGTGCAAGAAATAACGCAAAATGTAGCAAATGTTTTCACTTTTTATGCAATAATAGCGATCGAATATGGTTTTTCAATGTATTAACATTCGCCAGGTCCCCATGGAGGTATAGAAAAATAACAAAAAATGGAGTAGACAGAATGGGAATAAAAACAGTAAACGAAATGGGAATAGACAAAAATGGGAAGTTGCTCTCAAATAAACCAAAAAATAGGTTAAACTATAGTTTAAGGACAAGCCACGATCACAGAATAGAACCCCCGATTTTCATTCTTTCACATGTATGTGTTCGATGGTTCCGAGAACAAACCTTTATATATTTTGTTTGACCCAAATTTACCTGCTCTACACAATTTGCCATTTCAGAATCACTTGGATAAATGAATAGAAAAAATATTTAATTCATTAATTCAAATCCTGACATCCCACAAGAAGAACCTTGATAAACAGTGTAGAACCCGAACGCGGTATCTTATCAGGGCCTTTACTGGGACGTTTGACGGGCCGCTTCACAGCACTTAACTCCAGCTGAAGTTTTGAGAGAGGAGACAACCTGTACCACTTATTATCATTTTTTTTCGTTCTATATTTCCAAAAAAATGTTCGTTTCAGATAAATCTGAAATATAGTATTAACTCTTGTCCGCTGAGCCTGGATATACCCTGCCTTTGCAAACAGTGTAGAGCTTCTGAAGAAGCCAACTGATTTGTATCTGCACTGTTTGCCATTAAGTATGTGAATCTATATCAACAAAACTTGATCAAGTAATCTGATTGGCTGAAAATTAGAAATTGGTGTGGCTTCTTAATTTATTCAGCAGGACAAGTGTTACAACGCTTTATCAATAAAAGAGTGATGACGTCAGAAACATACATTCGGGCATATAACACAGCGAAGATTCAGATCAGCCTGCGCATTCGCACAGTCTGATCAGAATCTTCTCTGTGTGCAGTTTGAATAACCAAACATGTAGTTTTTTATGTGGACAACGAAGACTCTTATCAGACTGCACAGATGAGCAGACTGATTTGAGTCTCTGTCCGGCGCACATGTCGAAATGCATCACGAAACATGTCCATATAATTTTGATCCCCTTAAACCCCACTTTTATATAATAAAACTGGGGTTTACAGGTGTAAACATTATTTTTCTTATATCTGCTCAAAAACATAGAGTGTTGGTACTCGTTAGAACCGCCTCGCCGAGGCGGTTCTAACGCGTACCTACAATCTATATTTTGAGCAGAAATATTAAATATATCAGAGTTTTTATCTGAATATTTTGAGGTTTAAGGCGAATTTTCTATTTATTTGAATAGGCGTGTTTCTTTTATGGTGCGCTTTCTCATGTTGCGGCTCAAATACTATTAGCTTTTAAAGATAAGACAACTGCATCTGTATCTATTGCAGTTGCCGTCCTCGGTGGCTCAGTTGGATGCGCGTCTGACTGGAGACCAGGAGGTTGCGGGTTCGAACCCCGCCGAGGTCGGCAACATTCTTTCGTAGAGACTGATCATGAAATATTTTCTACGGTCATTCTCTCCCTTCCGCTGATTCAAGAAGGGCAATTGTCAGTTTCTGGCGAAAAATGTGCACAATACTGGTTAACCGCTTAGAGGACTAAGCCTGCCCAGTAAAAGTGTGGTTAGGTAAAGTGACCGCGCTCGACATGACCCCATTGGGTGGACTAGGCCGTAAAACCTCAACACAAACAAACAAACAAACAAAATCTATTGCAGTCGGTATTTTTATGTCCCCGCCTGCCGGGGCATAAAGCGTTTCGCCCAAATGTTACGTCCGCATGTGTTTACGTGCGTATGTCACGTTCGTAACCAGAGTCTAACAAATGTTAAAGTTTACATTTACGTCCAAGTTGCTCATGTTTTTGATACCTTTTACACTGAAATTAAGTTGAAATTTGGTATGATATTTAACCAGATCAAGACCTTAGACTTCATGGTTGAGTTTCCCCTGGGGCTTGCCCCTAGACGGGGCCAGGGGTCAGAAAGTATAACAAATCATATTGAACACATGCAAAATGACAATCGACTTTTAAGTCTGGAACCATTACTTGCCCTAGAACTTTTGAAATCGGGTATAATGATCCCAGATGAAATAGTTTTAGCAGAGACCAGGGTTTGGAAACTGGATCATGCCAGGGGTGGGGCTGTCGGGTAGGGCCAAAGGAGACAGCCATACGGGCGGAGGCCATAGGGTGGGGGCATCTGTGTACTTTGGACGCATGTCTATTTTTTTTCTTTTTTTAACTCTAGTAGCATGGATGACTGTGCGATAATGTGTTATTTTTTGCATATCGCATCTCCATGTGGGCCGCGCCATGCGAAAACGTGTCTTCGGGCATATGCGGACAGCGAAGGCCCAGATCAGACTGCCCATCCGCGCAGTCTGCTCAGGGCCTTCGCCGTCTGCTAACATAATTATTGGACACTATAGAAAGTTTCAATGATAAGTACATACCCGGATGAGACTTTGCGAATGCGCGGGATCAATCTGAATCTGTGCGTTTTGCGCATGTTGGAAGACACATTTTCCCTTGGCGAGGCCCATTTTATGAAAGCGAATATCTTTTCAGGTGCAAGCGACGAAGTATGTATGTCTCACAGCTGCGTATTAAGTGGTAAGATATGTTTCTCTAAACATAAAAAGTTAACGTCTTTCCATACATAAAATGATGACATCATTTCTCGAAAAAAAAAAACAAAAAAAAACGAAACATACACACACGAACGCACGCGCGCATTTTGTAAGATTATTGTACTGATACAATGAACCCTCGTTACAACGACAGCATTTGTTCCCAAAGATGTTGTCATTATAATGAATTTGCTATTGTAAAGAATCCATAATGGACAGAATGATATGTAAAAATGCCTTGTTTTACTCTTATTTCCACATAGAACATATGTTTTGGATATTTGTTAGAATCGCCTCATTGAGGCGATTCTAACAAATATCCAACATAGGTCAATGATACTCATGTGGATATACTCACAATGATAACGTCATTCCACCGTTATTCAACCTCTAGAACCTCTACCTCAGTGCTTCTTTGAATCAACATTGAAACGAAGTTGTTTCAACGTTGTATACCTATTATGAATAAACCATATATATTCCAGTGAGCATTCTACATAAATCTATAGCGGGCCGTTATCGGCCCGTCAGGGTAGCTGACGGGCCGATAACGGCCCGCTATAGATTTATGTAGAATGCTAGCCGGGATATCATTCCAAGCGAATCCAAAATGACAGTAATTTGACTCCTTTAAGTTAAACCATTTAAGTAGCTATCTGACAATTAACGAATAACATTTGTTTATCCAAAGGAGCTTGAAGTTTTATCTCAACGAATTCTATTTAGACTTCTGAACCCTGCGAGATTCAAATGTAGAAGTTTCGATTTTACTTTTGAATACCTCCTATATCAAGTTAGTTTAAGAACTGATGGACAGAACTTCAAGAGCCTATGTTTTATCAAGGTAATCCTAAGTATGCTAAATAATAAGTATTTGAACGCCCATTTAGACATGGAAAGTACGTGCTTTAATCCATTTTAGACTAAATAAGCTCCCCCACACAATTTTAGTTTAAGGTAAGTCAGGCCTCGGTATTGGGGGCGGGGGTAACTTTCTATATATGGCATAGTATGGGTGTGCGTGCCGAATGGCCCCTTTTTCAGCGCTGCCAAGTATATGATTGGCCCATTTTTCAGCAAAAAGTATATGATTAGCCCCATTTTTCTGGATTAGTATACCAAAGACCCCAATTTTTCTGATGTATCCCGGTACATGCACACATTTTTCGTTCAGAGACTTTTCGAGGCTACTTGTTCTCTTGGTATTCAATGAATTGACTGCTATATTTGTCTAACTACCAGCAATAAATAGGTACAAAAAATCAAAGAGCAGTATATGAATGGGTCAACATTGCAGACGATTTAGTATATTAATGGGTCCGTTTTTCAAGAGCCAGGGATATGATTTGGGTAGGTTTCGAAATACTGGCTCGAACACCCGTACCACAATTACACCCAAGTTACCCCACCCCCCCACCCCCCCCCCCCCCCGCCCTCCCACCCCTCCCGTCCACCACCACCGAGAAGTCAGGCTATGCGATTTAGATATACCACGAGAAAAAAATGCTAAACTATTTGCAAACAGTTGAGACCCTGATCAGACGCCGCATTCTGCGGCGTCTGATCTGGGTCTGCACTGTTTGCAGAATGCGGCGTCTGATCTGGGTCTGCACTGTTTACCAGTTACCATTTTGGGAATCTTCTGGGTTACAGGAATGAATACACTTTCAGACAACCAACTCTGTAAAAACAACAACTCTGTAACAACTCTGTAATAACTGCCCTTTGCTTTCAGGCCTTCTAAAATGTGGTCTTTTGTAAACGGTTTGGGATCAGATTCTTCCCTTTTGCAATAGATCCTTTTTCTGAAGGGCTTGATGTGCAGAAAAGCAAATAAGTCACAAAGTTTGTTTTCCGTGTTAAGCTAGCGTATAACCTACAATGTATATCCCCTTTTCATTAGTCAACCCTCTTTATACCGACATTCGATACAACGACAGCATTCAGTATGATGATGCTCAAGAGGTGACAGTTAGTTATTAAAATTATGCAAGAAGACTGTATTTAGTTACTCAATTAAGCATATGTTTTGTGAGGCAATTCTAAAAATTATTCAAAACATATGTTCAATAGGGAAAAGGAAATAATATAATCCCTGTCCTATATATCATTTTACTGCGTTTAAAGATTCTTTACAGAATCAAATTAATTTTAATTCCATTTAGTTAATTTTAAATATAGTGGACCCTTATTACAATGTAAGCAATCGTTCCGTTGGGAACGATTGCTTACATTGTAATGAGGGTTCACTTATCTATGGTTTTCCTTTTGTGTAAAAATTTAGCTAGCCGAGTCCTAAAAGCAATAGACTTTACCGTGGATCCCTGTGAAAATTTCTACGACTTTGCCTGTGGAGGCTGGATAAAGACGCACGAGATTCCAAGTGATCGGTCCAACCTTTATGCCTACGGTGTATTGAGAGAGGACGTCACAAGAAGTCTTAGAAGTAAGCTATTTTGTCTTTGCGGTTAACATTTGCTACGTAACAATGATAATACGGTGAAATGGATTGCATTATCAAAGACTTTTTTTATGCAAACTGGCATTAGAGGATTTATTTACAAAAGTACAGAGAACCCTTTTTATACCGACACTCGATACAACGAAAAAATTCACTGTAAGGATAATTTGACTGTCACGATACCTTCGCTGAAAAGGTAAAACTTAGTCACAAATTATGCAAGAATTTTGCATTTAACACTTTAAAGAAACATATGTTTTAGATATTTGTTAGAACCACCTCAAGCGATGAGGCGATTCTAACAAATATCCAAAACATATGTTCTATGAGGAAATAAGAACAAAACAAGAACTTTCTTTCATATCATTCTGCTCATTAAGCAGTCTCTATAACAACAAATTCATATAAATGGCAACGTCTTTGGAAACAAACGTTGTCGTTATAACGAGGGTTCACTGTATTAATAAAGAAATTCAATAATGCCTAGTATCACAAACATAGATCTATATGAATTAATGTGATCACGTCAGACATGCCTTTCTAAGAAATACCTCGTCATTTTGACTCGTCAGAGAGCCCAGTACATTGTAAATCAAGAGCGTTCCCGCCTCAATCATTCGATTTACTAGACGTCCTGTCAATTGACTAGCCGTCTAGTTAAACTGACTGACCGTCTAGTCTTTGCGGAAATGATAGCGCGCTTGATTGCCCAAGCGTTGATCTCTTCTCCCTGGTGCACGTGCTCTGACAACCCCGGTCTGTTTATAAAACAAACAACTGGTAAGAGCTGATCACATCGTTCATTTTGGCTGGTCGGCCGTATTAAAATTTGATGTCATATCAAATGAGCGAGGCCTAAATGAGTCATGTGAAAAGATTTCTCTAACTACTGGCCTATAAACCAAGTCTTACAATCCCCTCCCGCAGTTTCAGCTCCACCCGTTTTGATTGCCCTCCTTTCCAGTCTACTTCGCGATCACCCCACTTACAGATGCGGGCTAGAGACGCCACTGAGCACGTGTTGAGATAATGCCCGCGAGGTTGATTCATTTTTGCGGTATTCTAATCTTCAGTCTGCTAACTAGTATATTCGCCATGTTAAGTAGCTAGAGTAGTCATTTTGAAGATAGTCAATTTGACTGGCAAAGTCATCAGATTGACAAGTTGCTCTAGTCAATATGACTAGCACGGTTGTCAGTTTGACTAGTTTGTTTAGTAAAGTTGACTAGCAAGGTCGTCACATTGACCAGATCATCTTTAGCGTTGCTAGTATTTTGACTGTTATTTAGTAAATTTGACTAGTTGTTTTGTTTCTTTTTAGACAGTCAAACTGACTAGGTTCTCTAGTTTAATTGACGAGTGATTTCTTAGAGTGATGGAAGCAAATGGCGATAATTTAGGGAAATCTTTTCGCTCTTCTTGACAATAATGGTATGCTGAGTGTACTCGTTAGAATCGCAGAGATGAGGCGATTCTCATTACATACAACATAGAATTTCTTGAAAAAAATAATAACATTTCCTTAAACATTTGTTTTCTTAAGCTATTGGAAAAAATTCGTAGGGATTCAAAAACGACTTCGAATTAGTCAAAGTAAACGAGCCATTGATGTTCGACTGTATTTCTAAATTCATTGATTGCTTTTAATGTTTTGTTCTTTTTTTTTTTTTTTTTTTTTTTGTTTTGTTTTGTTTTTCGGCTTTGATGCCAGAATTGGCCAAAGTGTATAACGCAGGCAATTCTGAAGTAGATATTAGCAAAATTATATAATTTGTGTGGTTACTTTGAATATGAAAGACATCTCTTAAGATATATTTCATTGTCTTCGAAGAGGTATAAGTTCATTACATATAACATAATCGACCATTCTGTTACTTGCTTTGAAGGCTATCAGGCAAGTACTATGTATTGACCATTTGAACTTAAAACGAAAACGTATGGGCTCTGAAACACTTGCAAAAATTTATAAAATATATAAGGGAAAACCAAAGGTAGTCTGTAGCCTAGTTAACCCATTTATGTCAAATGGACACTCTTCTACCTTAACTCTTTAGACAGGTCCGTTTAATACGAATATTAGGGGTGTTTGGTTATATTTTATTATTACATATTTTTTAATTTCTAGTCTTGATGCAAACTGTGTAGACCCTGATCAGACGCCGCTTTCTGTGGTGTCTGATCTGGGTCTACACTGTTTGTCAATGTCCCTTCTATGGGTCGCTTTGCTTAAATGGGTTAAATTAATCTTTGCAGCACTCCTAGAAGCAGAAGTAACTGATGGTGATATAGAATCTATGAAGTCTGCAAAGAACATGTACAAGTCCTGCATAGATGAAGGTAAAAATTACATGTATCAGCAGTTGTTTTGTTTTTTATATGCGTTTCTATAACGCCTTGTTAGATATGTTCTTTCGAGTGTGTGCGTCCGTGCGTGCATCCCTAGGCAGGGTTCGCACTAGGATTTTTTTACCTGGTAGGAGAGGTCACATTCATGAAGCACAGCCGCGGCACCAAAAGAAGCGACAAGGAAGAGGTAATGACTAAATTTAACATTTAACATACAGTTGACTCTCGTTATCTCGACCTCGCTTATCTAGAGTAACCGCTTATCTCGAAATGAAAAATTTGGTCCCTGCCTAAACATGACAATATAACAACAGGTAAAAACATATTGTGGAAAATAGGAGAAATTGCTCTTAAGGAGCAATTTCTCCTCTTTTCCACAATATTTTCAATATCTCTCTAACTTCAAGAATCCAATTACACATATATTTGTTAAATGTTGTTGTTCGAATTATTTTTTCCTCAATTCTGCAAATCTGATATGTCGAGGTACGGATATCTCGAAGTATTTTAGAGAGTCCCTTGGAATTCGAGACAAAGAGAGTCGACTGTATTAAGAATAATGACGTACCAACAAAGAAGAATTGCAATAAAGGAACCTCCTTGAAACTGTCGTTAGAAACGCAACTAGGATTTCACAGGTGAGGTACGAGGGACGATCAAAATGTTGTCAGTCCCTGAACTTTGGGAAAGCCCAAAGAGCTGAAATTGTGCCACTATGTGTCAATATAAACTCAATATAATCTCCATTTGCTTCCATGCAATTTGTCAAACGCTGTTCCAGTTTGCTTACCCCTTCAAAGTAGAAGCCTTCATCCTGGTCTCTAAAGTTCTCATCAACAGCATCTATGATGCCTTCATTGCTTCCAAAATTCCAATAACGATAGTTGGTTTTTAGATTTTGTAATAGACAGAAGTCCGAAGGGGCTAAATCTGGGGAATAGGGGGGATGAAGACGGAACTCGAAGCTGCATTTAGTTGTTGTAGCCATAGCAACTTGAGAGGTGTGGGCTGGTGCATTATCTTGCAAGAGCAGAACACATCGAGTCCTTTTCTCCACAATCTTAGTTCTGTATGATATGCGCCATATATCGTGCGACATTCTTCAAGAAATATTTCTTGATCGTATCTCGTAGAGGTTTCCACGCAAAGTTATCGCATATTTGAAGCTGCATCAGAATTATGGCACGACCCACCTGATTTTTGCCTGTGTCGCAGCTTAGCCACCGGCAATGAAAATATCGTTTGGTAATCCCATTGGCTGGTCTATGTCGGTTTGAATCTGTATGTCATGTCAATTTATCAAAGTAGTTCTGATGAATCAAGAGTTATCTCCAGGTTTGCTAACAGACTACAAACGGACGGGCGGATTCACGGATTTGTTAAAGGACACTCTTCGAAATCGGCCTTTCAATCGGTTGACTTTTCTGCGGTCGTGTACGCAAACCTAATCAAATCCATCTAACTATAACACTAGACAACGACACATGACTGCCATTTGACGCTTTCTAAACAGAAGCTGTGAAATACAGTTGACTCTCGTTATCTTGACCTCGCTTAACTCGAGTAAACGCTTATATCGAAGTGAAAACCTTGTCCCTGACTTAACATGAAAATCTTATAACAGGTGAAAGACATATTTTGGAAAAGAGGAAAAATTGCTCCTTTTGAGCAATTTCTCCTCTTTTCCACAATATTTTCGATATATCTCTAAATTCAAGAGTCTAATTACATATAAATTTGTTAAATGTGGTTGTTCAGATCATTTTTTCCTCACTTGGAGCGCTGTGGTGCAGTGGTAAAGCGTCGGACTCGAGATCGAGAGGTACCGGGTTCGATCCCCACTAACTGCAAGTGTTGTTTCCTTGAGCAAGAGACTTTATCCACATTGCTTAGTACTGGTTTCTACCCAGGAAAAAAGAGGGCCACATGGAAGATTAGTACTAGATTACTAAATGTGTTACCCTCTATAAATAAAGTCGATTATTATTATTATTATTATTATTATTATTATTACTTCTGCAAATCTGATATGTCGAGATACGGATATCTCGAAGTATTTCAGAGAGTCCCTTTGAATTTGAGATAACGAGAGTCGAATGTACCTTAAGAAATTTGTAATTATTCTTCTTCTACATTTTATTTATAGGGCTTATTGAACAGAGAAACCTAGCCGTTATATATCCCTTACTACAAGAATTTGGAGGCTGGCCAATGCTCGGTTACACGCCCGGCGGAATGTGGGATAGCTCAAAGTTTGATTTAACAAATCTTCTAATTTCCTTATTGAAATATAATAATATGCCACTATTGCCATTATGGGTTGGTCCAGATGACAAGAACAACACAATACGAAGTATATTTGTAAGTAAGATAGACTCATGACTTTTATTTATATATATAACAACAATAATGCTTTAATTATCTTACTGAAGGAATTTGATGCCAAGCTCATCCTTGCAGTTTGATGAAGGCGTATGCAGTTTGCTATATATATTTTTAATCCCACGAGAGTGTTGGTTGATTTCATAGTAAGATTATAACATGAATTTATTTATTTATTTTTTTTTTTTTTTTTTGATTTGGGTTTTACGGCCCTTTCAAGAATATTTCACTTATATCGAGCCGATCGTTCATCGAAGGTGGGCGAAAACCGGAGAACCCGGAGAAAAACCACCTGACCATCCGTAAGCAGAACTTGGCTTTCCCACATATGACCCGAGCGAGGCTCGAACCACAGCGGTGAGAAACCTAATGGATTAAGAGTCAACTCTCTTATCCACTAGGCTACGGGGGCCCGCATAACATGAATTTATACTGACGTCGCAAGTTAACGCCACGTTGGTAGATTTGGCACTTTGTGGGGTTGTTAAGAAAAGCTAAACCTGTTTGTGGATGATTTGCCTGATAACACTCTATCGTTTTCAAAACAAGTTTATCTTTTTAACATAAAACTATCATTTTAATTTTTGAATTCGTTCCAGTTTTAAATTTCATGCATACCTAACTCATTATTGTGATAGCCGTTTCAAGACCAAATCACATTAATATACATACCATTTGGACGCACATGACCGCCATGAGTTAACGTGTAGTGTGAACTCCTCATAATCATCAGGACATTTACCGTCTGCTTCCAGAATGATTAGATACTGAACATGTAATATACATGCATTGATGTATGGCTACGAACCACTTGTGCTGCTGTGCTGTCTGATATTGGTCTTTGCTATTCGTATATACCCCAAAGACATCTTAAATCATGGCGCGGCTCGTATATAATGTTAATGTGCCAATCACAACTTTTGCAGACGACATTTAATCTCGGGGGTGGAGGGGGGAGTGTGGTGGGAGTGGAGGGGTGGAGTGTAAATTCCTATATATGGCAGAGTACGGATGCGGGTGCCGAATGGCCCCCTTTTTCAGCGCTGCAATGTATATCATTGGTCCCTTTTTTCATCAAAAAGTATATGAATGACCCGATTTTTCTGGATTCCTATGTGAAAGGCCTCATTTTCTGACATCCTGGTATATGCAGCTATTTTTCGCTCAGAGATTTTTCGAGGCTGCTTGTTCTCTTGGTTTTGGATGAACTGACTGCGATATTTGTCTAACTACCAGCAATAAATGGATACAAAAAATCAAAGGGCAGTATATGAATAGGTCAACATTTCGGATGATCAAGTATATGAATGGGTCCGTTTTTCCAAAGGCCATGCATATGAATGGGGTGGATTTTAAAACACTGGCTTGCACACTCGTACCACAAATACCCCAAAGTTACACCCCCTCCCCCCCCCACCCACCCACCCACAAACATTTAATTTTTGTTTAATTTTTGAGAGAGAATAAGGATGGAAAACTCTTAGATTTCTATTGACATTTCAAGGGAAGCGGCTGCGTGATTTCCAAGTCTTATTTTCTCTGCTGCATTTTTACATTTAGGTATTATGTAGTCTTCAGAGGAAATAAGACTTGGCATTAGTGTGAATCGTCTGCTAGGCAGACGATTCATACGAATGCCAAGTCTTATTTTCTCTGTAGAATAATTTTAAATTAAATTTTCGTCAGCTACAATTTTGCTTAGCATTTAAAGAGTTAATTTGAATAATGCTATATCTGACAGTCGTTATGCACATTTCTTGCAGGGTTTTAGCCCAACCAATACACAAGTAAAATATTAGATCATATTACTTTAAACATTATGCCCTTAATATGAATGGATGCAGCTGAAAAAAGAAAGCATGTTTTGAACGTTTTGCTAGGAAGGACAATGTTTGCAGACAAAATGTCGTCTGCCTAGGATTTGAAACTTTAGAAAATGGAAATTTTACTCCCTCCTAAAGGAAAGAATCCGAGGGTACAAATTATTCCATTCAAAGGTAATCCCAACTGAGAGGGGAAGCCAAATATTTCCAGGGTAATATTATCTTCCTTGAAGGTATATTCAATCTTCTAAAAGTGAATTGCAAGGTTCAATGGTAAAGAATCTATCTGAGATGAAAGATCTTGAAAACCTCTTGCATTGTTATGTACAGTTGATCAAAATTGGACAAAAACTAAGGGAATTAAAAACCACCAGAGACATCAAAACCATTATCAAGGACGCCGCCATTTTGAATACTTAAAGAGGTTCTAAATGTTTTAAATATTAACCCATTTATGCCTAGCGTGCCAAAATAGGGACACTAGCAAGCAGTGTAAAAAAAAGTAAGAGAAAAGTCCAGGGAGTGCCACAATCACAAACCGCAGCCCCTCCCAGACCCCAAGAGGAAGAGGAAACCGACAAATCTAAACAAGCACAAACCGAACAAACGTACGAAAAGCACTAAGATTAGCTCTCTCTCTTCCCCAAGCGAGGCAATCGCAATACTAAAAGGACTGAAAAACACAAGAACAAAATGACCCATATCAGACTTTACAGAACGCGGCGTCTGATCTGAGTCTACACGGTTTGAATGAAAGATTTGAATTTCTATAAAACATGGTAATAATAAAAATCACCCATACACCCCTTATATTGGAAATAGACCGGTTCAAACAGTTGAGGTAGAAGAATCCATTCGGCATAAATGAGCTAAACAAGTATTCTTTCTGATAGAAAATGATGTGGTTTTCAAGAAAAGCCCATAAATACTTAGAGAAGATATGTTTCTCTTTTGCATACCTAATTAACGTATTTATGCCGAGTGGATTCTTCTACCTCAACTCTTTTGACCGGTACATTTCCAATTAAGGGTTATCTGGTTAGTGTTTATTATTACCATCTTTTACAGAAACCTCTGTTTTTAATGCAAACAGTATAAACTATGATCAGACGCTATGTTTTGTAGCGTCTGATTTGGGTAAACACAGATTGCCAGGTCCCTTTTATGGGACGATAGGCTTGAATGAATTAAGGGTCTATGACATCATAAAGCTTCTTTAAATATTCAAAATTGCGTCTCCCATAAACGCAGTTTTAATATGTTTAAACTTTGCTTACTTAATCAATTTTTATTCTATTCTGACCAAATTTGCATTAAAATGCATGGTTTGTCGAGCTTTTGTATCTCAGTTACATTCTTCACCAATATTGCGTTTCCTTTTGAGCGTGTAGAGTAAAATTATGTCATAAGAGATTTTTGCACAAAATATGCACCGCTATTAAAGCTGAATAAACTTACTAGGCGACTGAACTTTTTCAACACTGTTTATGCTCTGCAGTCACACCAAACGCATCTGATATTACCTTAACAATTTTTGCAACTCTTATGTTTTATACTTCAGATTGATCAAGCCTGGTTCGGAATGCCAGACCGCAGCTATTACCTTGAAGACGAGTACGAAGCCAAACAGCAAGCTTATAAAAACCTCATTGTAAACATTGCTGTTTATCTTGGGGCCGATCATGAACAAGCTATAGATGATGCAGATGATATAATGAAATTCGAAACTGAATTAGCAAATGTAAGTACAGGTCTATGAGTTAGCACCACAGTATTTCTGTTTATCTTGGTGCAGATCTTTACCATGCTGTAGAGGATTAAGATGAGTTAATGGGATTCGAAACTGAATTAGCACATTTAGGTCAGTGAAGGTACAGTCGACTCTCGTTATCTCGCATTCCAAGGGACTCTCTGAAATACTTCGAGATATCCGTACCTCGACATATCAGATTTGCAGAAGTGAGGAAAAAATAATTCGAACAGCCACATTTAACCATTTATATGTAATTGGACTCTTGACTTTAGAGATATATCGAAAATATTGTGGAAAAGAGAAGAAATTGCTCCTGAGGAGCAATTTCTCCCCTTTTCCACAATATTTTTTTTACCTGTTGTAAGATTTTCATGTTAAGTCAGGGACAAGATTTTTCACTTCGGGATAAGCGGTTATTCGATTTAAGTGAGGTCGAGATAACGAAAGTCAACTGTATTTTGAGTTAGCACCACCTTATTGCTGATTATCTTGGTGCAGAGGGGCAGATCATTACCAAGCTATTTATGATGTAGATGCATGAACGGAATTCAAAACTAAATCAGCAAATGTAAGTAAATGCGTTTTGATTTAGCTCCACAGTATTGCTGTTTATCTCGATGCAGATCTTGGTCAAGTTATAAATGATGCAGATGAATTAACTGAAGACGAGACGGAATAAGCCAATGTAAGTAAAGGCGTTTTTTAATTAAGACCTTAAAACCAAACAGAACACTGTCACTAAAATCAGAGGGAAAATGTTCCACAACGTTAGAAAAAGTACCTTCGGACATGAGCGCCCAACGAAGACAAGATCATCGTGTGCATTCGCACAATTTTATCAGAACTTCACTGGTACATTTTGTGGAGCTAAGTATGCAGGATTTTCTCATGTGGACAATGAGGAATCTGGTCAAACTGCACGGAGGGGCAGACTGATTTGAGTCAAGGTTCGTTGGACGTACATGTCAGATGGTAGTTTTTCTTATGTAACTGCTCAAATTAATTAAACAAAATCAAAATTAAGGGTAAATCGGAGAGAAGAAAACATCTATAACACAAAGTTGCTGCACAGAAACAAAATATAACCTAAACAAACAAAAACATGTCAGAAAGTTTTGAAAATTACAAGCCATAAGAAATAACACAATGAACGAGAAACGATAAATCCTTTAAGAAAACACGCTTATTCAAATATATAGAAAATTTCACCTCCAAAAACTGCAAATTTTGCGGGATGAGATGAGTGGCAAACAGTGTATACCCTAATCAGACTCCGCGTTCTGTGGCGTCTTATTTGGATCTACACTGTTTGCACAGGCCATTTTAAGGGTTATTGCGGTTTTTGTTGTTTTTATGCAGATAACAGTTAAATCAGCTGACAGAAGAGATAATGAAGAATTGTATAATAAAATGACTATCAATGAGTTACAAGAAAACTACACGAGGCCTTATGGAAGTTCACGATTCCAGGTACGTTTAATTGCATACGAAAACACGCCTATTTAAATATATAGAACATTTCACCCCCCAAAACTGATTTATTTTTCAGATAAAAAGCTGCGATATTTTTCATGTTTCTACTCAAAACATTAATTGTTGGTACTTGTTAGAACCGCGGTTCTAACGAGTATCCACAATCTATGTTTTTGAGCAGAAATAAGAAAAATAACATATACCCTTTAAACCCCAGTTTTACTATATAAAAGTGGGGTTTAAAGGGGTCAATATTATATAGGAATGTTTTCGTGATGGACAACAAGTCCAACAGAATTTTTTGCTGTTTTTTTTTTTTTTTTTTTTTTTTTGTTTTGTTTTGTTTTGTTTTGTTTTGTTTTTGTTTTGTTTGTTTTGTTTTTGTTTTGATTTGATTTTTATTTATTTATTTATTCCTCTGTATCAATGGCAGGAAATGTCCTTTCATTTATACTATTGTTTGTAGCAATTGTATTTATATTAGCTCAACCTAAATCCCGTCTGTAGACCGCTTGTATTCATAACAAAAGTGAAATCATAACAAAGTTCTAACCATCCTCTGGGTTGGTGACAAATCGTTAAAAATAGTATATAATATGTCCAGGAACAGCCACAATCACAGATCATCGACTACTAATAAAACTGAGAGGAAGAATAAATAAACCAGGACAGACAGTACACAAGTCACAGGCCAAAAAAAAAAGCAAAGCAACTTCAGTAAAAAAGCAAAGCAACTTCAGTAGAACCTCAATAACTAAAACATCGATGGCTCGTTTACCATGGCTAATTCGAACTCGTATTTTGAGTCCCTACGATATTCTTCCGATAGCTCAAGAAAACAAATATTTAAAGGAATTTTCTTATTTACTTATCAAAGTGCATATTGAGTATACTCATTAGAATCGCCTCGTCGAGGCAATTCCCATGAATACACTTAACATACCATTGTGTAAAAGATCATAAAGATATCTTTAAATTTGCGCCATTTGCTTTCTGACCTGGCGCCATGATTAACCCTCAGTGGCTCAAACAATCCATATCTTGAACAAAATCCCGTAGTCCAAAAGATGTTTGAGCCATTGAAGCATTTTAGCTGCCTTTTCCACCCAAAAATGATATCACAATACTAGACCAGATCCACTAAACACAACAACAAGACTCATACTTTCATGATGAATTGCGTTTATTCCACGCCCATGATTGCATTACATATATGTCAAGATTTTTTGTTTCTGTTTCTGGATCATTTCTTTTGATTTGAGATAAACACATTTTCTTCTCGAAGAATACCAAACTCATATCAAAAACGACAGGCATCTGCAAATTAGTGGAGATAATCCAATATCACAGAACATAGCCTTCCAATGGTATCTAGAAGAAGAGCAACCGAAGACTACGAGTAGTAACAACCAAAGACTCAAGTGTTTGGAGGGTTGAATGTCTATAACGTCAGGTTTACGTCCAACGGGCTTACTATTGATCGTTTCAAGATGATTTTTTTTTTTTTTTTTTTTGTTGTTTTGTTTTTTTTGTTTTTTTGTATGCTATCTTTCAGTTTTCGACTACTCTTTATTTTATTTTGTCATACCCTTATACGATGACTCGGGGAGTAACGTTATTGTGGCTTTTCCTGGACAGGCATATATCCATTTTGGTGGTAAATTGTTTACAATCATGGCAAAGTATACGTACACCAAAATTTCCTAAGGGTTGACGTATGCAATCAGTAGAGACCAAGATTAACCAGGAACCACACATACAATCTTATAAGGATCTTTGCTATACCTCTGTTGATAATATAGTATCAGACGAGTTGTTAAGGGTTAAGGAGTATTTAATGATGTCTTGGTTCTCCATAAAATAAGAAACATATGCTGTGGGTAATCGTTAGAATCGTCTTACCGATGCCTTCTAATGAGTACCCATAACATATATATGGAGAAATAAGAAATATATCTTAGAATTATCACCAAATAGTCCTCTGAGTATACGGAGATTCTGTAAGCGAACAGCAGACCAGACGGCTCAGATGACCCGACCGATCTAGTCATTCACTGTCCGTATATGCCCCGAAGTCTTTGCAGTTTCTCAACTTTTGATGGTAATCTCTGGACATCTTACAGTTCGAATGGTTGGAGTACATCAAGGGAGCTATGGATATACCAGACACAAAGGTCAATATAACAGAGGACGAGGAAGTAGTTGTTGTCTCAATACCTTATTATCAGAAACTGTTCCCTCTCCTAAACAAATACTCAGACAGGTAGCGCTCTTCGCTCAACTTTTTGTAGATATATCAATGTTTATTTTAACCCTTGTCCTGCTGAAAAAATTAATAAGCCATGCCTACTTCTAATTTTCAGCCAATCATATTACTCGATCTGGATTATTGCTATAAATTCAGATACTTAATGGCAAACAGTGCAGATCCAGATGAGTTGGCTTCTTCGGAAGCCAACTGATCTGGATCTACACTGTTTGTAAAGGCAGGATATATCCGGGTTCAGCGGGACAAGGGTTAACCTTTACGACTCTCAAGGATAATTGAGCTAGCGACAAATTGTTGATACTTTTCTCATATAATATTTCATGCAGATAGTCTCCATTGTCTCCGTTAGACACAATTTGCATTGCATGGTGACCTGTTTTCTTGTGAAATAACAAAAAAATACATATTTCGATTTGTCACATACTTTCATTTTTTGACAAAGGAAAAACTGTAGGTATATGATCTGAAATTATGCAAGACGTATTTCATTGCAGTTCTGTTTCGGTATTCGATGTGATGCTTCACCTATGTGCTGCAGGATCCGAACGCATATTTGTAATGTTTAGCTGCATCAGCATGAAGTGTTACGTTTCGAGCGTGTAAAACCTATTTTAAACCATGCTTTAAAATTATTAGCTCACCTGAGCCGAAGGTATTACTGCTCCGACGTCCGTCATGTTCCACAGTTTGAAAGAAGTATATGTCTAATACTTGTAGGTCAATCTTGGTCCAATTTCATGTGTTGCATCATTGAGTAGGAATGGATGGTTGCATTAGGTTTAGAGTCATGTATGGCAAAAAGTGTGGTACCTATGATAATAAACGTCAAAAGATTGCCTTTGGAAACAAAGAACACACTACGGATTAGAAAATGGGAGTCTCGGTTTAATTGAGACTCTACATAAGCAGTAATGAAGTTTGCAACACTGCTTACGCCCTCTAGCATATACATGAGCAGAACTCCATTTTCAAACATACCACAATAGGCGCATGGATCCCAAAGGAAATGAAATATAATCTGCACTATGGTGATAGCTTCCACTGACTTATAATGGGCCTATTGTTGTCCGGATGATAGCGACTTTACTTTTTAACAGATCAGCTTCAAACTTGCTGGTAACCAGGACAGGTATACATCTAGATTTGGCTGGATCCAATCGTTAACTTTTGAGTTACGTGCTCTTGAGCGTAAAAATTGCCCATTTGGTTATACTGGGGAAATGTTGTCAGGATGATAAGGTTTTCATTTTTATCCAGTCCTCATTATACTTGTAGGTGACCAGGACAAGCATGAAACGTAGGTGAAGTTCGAATATTCGCCATATTTGTCAACTGACTTTAGATATCTGTGCACTTGTGTGCAGAAATTTTCTCCATGCATTTGTCATGTGAGAATGTTACAAGCATATCTCCAAGGCCAGTTGACCAATTGTAGCATCATAGTTCTGGAGGAAAGCGGCATTAGATTTTGGGGAAATCTGACCAAAACTTTGGTTATCACGGCAACTTATATCTCCCACTGACTTATTATGGAGAAAATCTCGTCCGGATGATAGCGACTTTATTTTTTTGTACAGATCGGCTTTATACTTGCAGGTAACTACGACTAGGACAGGTATAAAATCTAGGGAAATGTACGATTTTGGGTCAGATCCAATTATTAACTTTGTAGTTGCATGGCCTTGAGCGTAAAGTAAATGCACATATCCTGTTAATGGAGATTATACTGGTCAATTGACATTGGAAATACGTGTCCTTGAGTACAAAGCTTTTTCCCTTCACTTAACAATATAACATTTAAATAGTATTTGCTTTTGATAAGTCTCCATAAATTAAAGATATATGAAATTTAGATAAATACTTTATCCCGTACTTTACCATAGTGCAGATTATATTTCATTTCTTTTGGGATCATTGGGCCCATTGTGGAATCTTTGAAAATGGTGTTCTGCTCATGTATACGCTAGAGGGCGTAAGCAATGTTGCAAACTTCATTACTGCTTATGAAGAGTCTCAATAAAGCCGAGACTCCCATTTTTTTATCCGTAGTGTGTTTCCAAAGGCAATCTTTTTTACGTTTATTTGGTCTTTCTCTATATTCCCTTTCATGACATTGTTGATAAGTTAATCAGTACGTTATTTATGTATAAATATACGTACTGTTGAGTTGGGTAACAAATAATTATGCGTAGCTGGAACTGTTCGGGACCAAAAGCGAGGGTTGGGGCTCATAAAACTAGGTTTTACCCTCCTCTTCTTCCACAGTTGTTGACCATTCTAAGGCGGTATTTACATTGCAGTTCCTTTTCGTTTGTTCGAGGTTTTTCTAAGCTGTGATATTTGTGTGTAGCCATTGAACCTTTGTCCTGCGCCTTTAGAAGGATGTGTTCCGCAATTCTGATATTTCCTAGTCATCTACGTGATTATGTTTGTATTTACGTAACTAAATCAATGACTGGATACATAAATGGTTAACATGTTTTCTTTTTGAAGCTATTTTTTTTTATACATCACGAAAACATACCTATATAATTCTGACCCCCTTAAACCCCACTTTTATATAATAAAACTGGGGTTTACAGGGGTATACATTATTTTTCTTATTTCTGCTCAAAAACGTAGATTGTGGGTACTCGTTAGAACCGCGGTTCTAACGAGTACCCACAATCTATGTTTTGAACAAAAGTTTGAAAAATATCAGTATTTTTCATCGGAAAACTTTCATTGTTTGGTGGTCAGATTTTCAGTTTATTTGAATAGGTATGTTTTCGTAATGTATTTGAATTGAAAGAATGAAGATATTTATAATGGGAAGGGTCTCATAATACCCCAACAATTCGGAGAGACAAGCCTGAGCAAACAGTGTAGACCCAGATCGGACCCCAGAATGCGGCACCTATCAGTGTTTTTACTGTTTGCCTTTCATCCAGCAGTTTCTAGATCAACATCGACAAGTAGTAAACTGGAAGACTAAGTAGTTGTGGTCATGGTACCCAAACCATAAATCAATCAGATAAATCCGTAAACGAATGACAAATCAGAATGTTCAGACCAACTGGCATGGATCCCAGAATAAAGGGTGTAATCAGGCGTCCGCGGATAGTAAGCGTTACTTGCTAAGCAAGTTTCGCCCACAGGCCAGAACGAAAGAAATGTAGGTAGAAGCGTATGTCCGGGATTTTGTAGGTCTACTTATGGCTCGTTATTAGCAAAAGCATCAGAAATAATTCTGGAAACTGCCACATTGTAGAAATCGACCAGATCATGATGTCTCCCACAGAACTTCTTAAGTGTTGCTGCCAGTTTGGTTTTTGATAGCCCTGGCTCAACACCTTTGTAGTGGGCACTTTCCCACACTCCATGAAGTCCTGATAATTTGAACAGGCTCTGGCATAAGGGATTAACTGTGATACGTAAACGCCGTATGCTTGTGAAGAATGGATATTACTGTTCAGGAATGGAAAATTAACAATGGGAAAATTGAAGTCATCCCGTTTGTCGTAAAGCCTAATAGTAAGCTTTCCACTCTCAATGTAGAGATATCAATCCAAGTATGAGGAGGAGGCTGCAGTCTCCATTGTTTCCTTTATTTCAAGTTCACCTGGATATATAAATTCCAATACTCTACAAATTTTGTGTTTTTCAGAGACAATAAATCATCTATATATCTGTAGGTGAAATTGAATCGTTGTGCAAGGTGTTTCTTGCCTGCTTTGAGACAACTTTGTACAAACTCCGCCTCATACGAGTATAAAAACAAGTCAGCAAGCAACGGTGCACAGTTAGTACCCATCGGTTTACGATTGTTTGCTGAAATATCCGTCCACCGAACTCCACAAAAATATTGCGATCAGATATTCCAGCATCTTTATGGCATCTGTATCTGAGTATTTTTGTGGTGCATCAGAGTGATCCCGAACGAAATATGTGTCTTTGTAGCCAATGACAACATACTGAAAGCGACGGTTACCATTCTTATGGAAGAAACACTGGTGGATAATTTCCTTTAATTTAGATTTCAATTTATCATGAGGAATAGTTGTGTAAAAAAGTAGAGAAATCGAAAGATTTTATACTGTTGACGGAATGAAGAGATTGTGCCTTTAAATGTTTTTAGGATCCACATCTGATTAACACCACTCCTGGCATATGCAGTGTCACAATACTTCTGAAGGACTTCTTTAACTGCGGTTACGAATCTAAGAAAGAGCCTTGGTTGAGCAATTAGCCGAACCCGCAATATATCTTAGCTTTTACGGATTCTTGTGAAGTTTAGGAATCCAGTACAATGTGGGTAGGTCAATGTCTTCCTCTGAGAGGGAAATTCCGAATGTCAGTATCACCGAATGGTGGTTTTGTAGAATTTCGTCCTTGGACATAGCAGTAAGGTTATATGTATGATTTCCAGTCATGGTACTCATGCCAAGCTCTTCCATTAATCAGTTTATATAGTGTGTTTTGCAAACAAACGCATGGTGTTAGATGCCTTGTCGGCTGGAACAACGACAAATTTTTTATGTATTTCAGCTAATTCAGCAGCAACATCTGGATTATCAAACACCGATTCATAAAGGCGAGACATGGTTCTGCTGAGTACTGAGACACGTCTGTTTACCAAGGACATTACCGTTTTTCACTAAGGACATTACCGTTTTAATCCATTCAGGCAGGGTATCAATCTCTACGTCCTCTTTTTTGGCCAGGCATACTCTTCAGCAGAATCCAAAATTAAAACGGAATTCTGTTTCCAAGTAAAAGACCTGGGTTTCTTGTATTTCAGACCTTTGGAAAGAATGTCCCTGAGTTTGCTAATCCTGAATATATTGAGGTCTTCTGTTATGATGTGACCTGCTGGATTATAGCAGAACTCCGAGGCTTTGCAGGAATACGTTGAGTGGTTTCGAGTAATGTTCTCAGTATTTAGCCCATGCAGCACGTTTTTGTAATTAACCCTTAAATGCTAAGAAAACCTGCATCTGAAAATGTCGTCTGTTTGTGTCGTCTGCTGAATATTCTTGCAAACTTTTCAAATCTATTTTTGCATTCAGGCAAACAGAGTGGACCCAGATCAGCTGCTCCTAAAGGAACAGTCTGATCTGGGTCTACACTGTTTGCAAACATGACTTAAAATCACAAGCAGATGTCAAAGCAGACGACAATTGTTCTGATTGACAGTTCAAGGATTAAAACTTGTATAAGCTCCTAGTAGTTTTACAACTGACCGTCCAAAGGTGGCTCCTCTGTTGCAGTTCTTCTTTGTTTGTGCGTCTGTGGTTTCATAGATGGCCTTCTTGTTGACCTTATTTGTTCTTCACCCCTCCTTCTTTGGTGCCTTTGGAGGTCTGTACTTCGTGGTTGTGGCATTGTTGGCTAATTGCGGTAAGAAGTTAAAGTATTAAGGCTTAGTATAAATACAATTTGAACAGAACAAAAAAACGAAGCCATTACATAAAATGTAGTTATGTATAAAAAAAAGTCTTAGTCGTAGATACAACAATCTGAGGAGACCGGGAAGTCTTTTGAAATATTTTCTATGTTGTGTTACTACAAATTGGCATGATAGAAAAGCTCAATATTATGATACTGCTATGCATAGTTTGAAAATGTACTGTGTTTGTCCTTTTTCAAACAGATCGATTGCCAACTACATCGTATGGAGAATAGTCAGAAATCGTATTTTTAATCTACCTCAAAGATTCAGAGACGAATTGGAAGTTTACTATAAGGTAAAGCAGAAATAGAAGTGAAAATTTGATTATAACATTTAAACACTCTTAGACATAATGCCTTCTGTAATTAGATTAAACGATTCGTGTCGGAACACACACACACACACACACACACACACACACACACACACACACACACACACACACACGAGTAGGAAAACATTCAATTCGGTTATATATGCTTCTTCTGGGCAAGGCAATGTAGTCTGGGCCACCGAGTCCTCGTCAGTAACGTTACCCTCAGTAGGCGGGAGAAACGTATCTTATTATCGCGCCTGAGCCTTAAGGTTCATAAATGAGTTTATAGTATTGGCAGACTCCGTCGTCCGTCCGTCTACCGTTGTCGGTCTGTCCGTCCGTCATCTGTCATCCACACTCAACAAACATCTTCTATTCAGAAACCACTGAGCAAATCAAAACCAACATTTCATATGAAGCCTCAATGGATAAGGTTTGTTCACCGCATCTTGGTTGCATGACCAAGATGGCCGACACGCTCATATATGGTAAAAACCATTTTTTTTCTCCGGAACCAAAGGGCCAATGGCTTTGGGGCTTGGTATGCAGCATCGGGGACCTAGGTCCAATAAAGTTGAAAGAATAATAACCTTGTGTTTACCTTGACCCTTTTATGGAAAATCATTTTTTAGACTCCTTTAGGCAAAATTTGGCCTCGCGTAAAAGTACAAGGCCCAGACCTTTGATATTAGGTATTCAGCTTTATCCCGTGGACTTCTACCAAGAATGTTCAAATTATAGCCATGGGATCAAAAATAGCTCTGCCCTAGGGGTTAATTGTTTTGTGTTATATACTCATATAGGGAAAACCTTTTTTAATAAACTTCTTCTCTGAAGGTAGAAAGCCAAGAAAATATCTTCAAATGTCGTCAAACGTCTTCTCCTCAGAAACCACGAGGCAATCAACGCCATATGGAGTCACAATGGATATAGGAAATAGAAGTTTGTCCCCCGCATCAGGGTAACATGACCAAGATAGCTGCCACGCCAATATATATTTAAAACTCTGAAAAAGTTATCTATTCCTGAACCAAAGGGCCAGTGACCTCGGTGCTTGGTATATAGCATTGGATACATGAGCCAAATAAACGCCCATAATTGGTAAAAATCTTTTTTCTTTTTCTTTTTTTTCTCCGGAGCTAAAGGGCCACAGCCAACATTGGGGACATGGGTCAATAAAGTTTGAAAAAAAAAGATAAGCTTGGGCTGACCTTAACCTGTTTTACAGAAAGGTATTTTTTACATAGACTCCCAAATGCAAAACTTTAAATAAAAAATTTTTTTGTCTGAAACTAGTAGACCCAGGCCTTTGATATTTGGTATGTAGCTTCAACTAGTAAACCGCTTCCATGAGTGTACAAATTATAATGCTGTGGTCAACACTAGCCCTTACCCAGGGTGTCACTTATTTTACATACTCGTGTAGGGAAACTAGAAAGCCGAGGCTTTTGATATTTGGTATGTAACTTATCTTATGAGCCTCTAACATGATTGTTCCAATTATAGGTGTGGAGTTAAAATGGTCCTGCTCCGCGGCCCACTTGTTTAACATAGACACAGACTCATATTTGGGGGGGCGAAGGGCTTTTAAAATTTTCTTGTGTTAAGTTAGAAGGCACAGGTTATTGATACTTGATATGTCACTTTATTAAAGCCATATTTTGTGAGATTAAATGTCAAAAAGGATTGCCTTTGGCAACAAAGAACACAATTGAGTCTCTTCATATGCAACACTGTAGTTTGCGAGGCTGCATACGACCCCGAACCCCCACCGCCCCCCCCCTCACGCCCCCCCCCCCCCCCACCCCCGGTGCCGGCTTAAGCGGTATTCGATTTTCAAAACAACCAGGATGGGCTCAGTGACCCTAAACAAAATAAATTATAACTTGCACTAGACCAAAGGGTTTTTCAAACTTTACCGGCTACCATGCTCGTATGTTTCATTCTTTAAAAATGATATTATAAGCTTACTCAGACCAAATAATCTCAGGTGAGATACAGGACTATTGGTCCTCTGGTATTAACATTCATTTAAAAGAATGCTAAAGAAGACAATAAATACAAATACAGGTTAAGTTTTCGGAATCTACATATGCTCGTATTTTGAATTCGACACCACCGTCAAGCTCTTTTTCGATTCGGATCAAACTGGACTCATAGACTTCACACTTCTTGGGGTTATCTGATTTTCGCATAGAATCGTACAGAAACAGTTAAGCAGATTTTAGACGCTCTGAGTAAACGGCATATATATCTAAAATTAGTTTGAGCGTGCGCAGTTCGACTATACTTGAAGGCAAGTTTGTTATGACGTGGCTTACATGTGGTTTGTCCGTTTGTATGGGAGCAGGGGTGATGGGGACTCATTTACGCATATAAATAAAATTAAGGAAAACAATATTACACGAAGTGCACAAGGTGAGGCACTGTGATCGGTCAATGTCCGTCGTCCCTCCTGTGGTATCAACAATTTGTTTGGAAAGACTACTCTTCCTACACCCCTCGGCAAGTTGACTCGAAACTTAGTAGGAAGTATCGGGGTGACTTGCAGATCAAAAATAGCTTAAATGACTTCATCGAAAATCCAAGATTGCTTCTATAGCCGCAATCTTGGATATCTATTTTGCACTTATCCTCCTGATCTGAAAGGCGTATTTGACACAAGACTTGAGAGATGTATTGGGGCAATTTGGATATCAAAAATAGCTAAAATCTTTCGGAAATCCAAGATGGCCGCCATGGTGGCTGTCCTGAAAATCTACTTTGATCTTCTTCTCCTGAACCAAAAGACCAATTGACTTAAAACTTGGTAGGAAGTATTTGGGTCTCTTTAGATTACAAATAGTTCAACCGTTTAGATTGGAAATCCAAGATGGCTGCCACAGCTGCTTTCTTGAAAATCTATTTCGAAAAACTCCTTAATGGAAGGGCCAATAGACTTGAAACTTGATAGGAAATGTCGGGGTGATTTCTGGATAAAAAAAAAAAAAAAAAAAAAAACATAAAAAAAATTATTGTTGTAAATCCAACATGGCTACCACGGTTGCCATCTTGAAAATATATTTTCAATTGTTTCCTCCTTAACTGAAAGGCCAGTGGACTACAAACTTCATTGAAAGTATCGAAGTGACTTGTAGATCACAAATAAACTAAAATTGTTTCAATAGGAAGTCAAAAATGGCCGCTATCTTGAAAATTTATATTTTGAACTTCTCTTGAACCACAAGGCCAATTAACTGGAAACTTTGTACGAACTATCGAGTGTCTTGCCATCTTGAAAATCTATTTTGAACTTCTTAACTGTAAAATAAGATGACTTAAAACATGATAGGACGTATCGGGGCAACTTGAGGAATAGCTTAGATTGTTCCGTAGAAAATCAAAGAAAACCGTCACGGTCGCCATCTTGAAAATCTATTTCAAACCTCTTCTCCTGAACCGAAAGGCCAGTTGACTCAAAACTTCATTTAAAATATCACGTTGACGTTCAAATTACAGCCCTGGGGTAAAACTTGGTCCCATCCCAGGAGTTACTTGCCTGGGACTCAAATGAGTGATACAGGGCTATTTTGGCCTGCTTGTTAATATATTTCACACGAGTCTTTGGCGAGTTTCATAAATTGCATATGAAATGACCACGACTATAATATTCCGTTTATCGTATGACTTTAAAATGTATTTTATTGTCGTAGAAGTTGAATCTTTTTTTTAACAGAAAACGTAACGTTTTCACGGATGGCGTGATGACGTTACGCGCCAGTAACCAAGTGTTATGTAATTTGTGATTATATCATTTGTATGACATGAATAACAATGACAAATACAAATAATTTTATTGGACGAAAATCTAATTACAGGATCTTCACCAAAACAGCACAATGTGTAATTATAACTACCAGCTTGCATTGGGATTCATTTGATGGTTGTATATACCGGACACATCCTAAAAATTGGACGAACCAAAAATATTACAGTAATCATTCCAAACTTTGTACAGTTTGGTTTTGCAATTTACAAATGAGTCTAAATGATGCAGATGACAAACAGTGTTGACCCCGGTCAGACTACTAAAAGAACATTCCTATCTGGATTTGCATTGTTTGAACAAACCCGTCTGTCCAAAACTTCACGACCATTACAGTACATTATGTCTACCTGTATGCATATACCGTAAATATACTTAACATACTTAACAACACAAATTATTGTTTAACCTATTATTAACAAACACATTTCTTTCAGCATAGAGCTCATATATAAATGATATGCAAAGTTCATTACGTCATAATCCTTACTAGTCATGAGATATTTAAATCTTTCAAGATTATTCATGCAGCCATCACGAAAACATGCCTATATAATTTTGACCCCCTTAAACCCCACTTTTATTTTGTAAAACTGGGGTTTACAGGGGTATACATTATTTTTTTTTATTTCTGCTCAAAAACATAGATTTTGGGTACTCGTTAGAACCGCCTCGTCGAGGCGGTTCTAACGAGTACCCACAATCTATGTTTTGAGTAGAAATGTGAAAAATATCAGGACTTTTTATCTGAAAATTTTCATTTTTTTGGTGGTAAAATTTTCAGTATATTTGAATAGGTGTGTTTTCATAATGAAAATGCAATGACGTCATAAGATAAATATAGATATATTCATGCAGGTGATATACGGAACATCCACAGAACCAGAAAGATGGAAGTCTTGCGTAAGATACCTGAAATCCGCATTTGATATGGTTCTTGGACGGATGTTTGTGGAGGAAAACTTCAATAACAAATCTAAAATAGAGGTAAATATGTATCTGATTTTAAGTTTTTCATCCTTACAGACCAAAGCAGATACTTATGCAAACAGTGTAGATCTCATCAGGATCTTCACTGTTTGCCATTCCATTTTATATTTTGACTAGTCTCCTTTTTTAGGTTATGAATGTGTACAATTTCAAAGACAGAAGGGTTCATTTCGGAAACCCGGGATGAAATGGTAAAAGAATGTTTCATTATATATAATTTCCAACTCCTTTCACGCTTCACAGGGTAACAAACTGAGACACAACTTGAGAAATGGGCCCTTACGTGCGGGCCGCTTAAACCAATGCCCATTCGCGCATTCTAATCAGGGCCTCTGTTGACCGCTTATAGACTTGTTAAACCCTGTAGAATTTATTGATGAACAGAGACAGCAGGCCCCTATCAGATTGCAAAGATGACCGGGGTGCATTGGATTAAGGGCACTTCCTCTTGGTTACATTATTCAGAAGCTAACCAAACAAATAATTAGTAGATGTACAACATGGCAGTCGGGGTGGTTGGGTGTGGCGAGGGTGTGGAGTATTTTACGTCACTGAGGCGTCCAACTGATAATGACTTGCAGTTGGGCAAGGCCTGCTATCCTTGTAGCAGGTAAGGACAGAGGGGGAATGTTTTATTTCTTCAGTTTCATCACTTCATTCCCGTTCCTTTTTCTTCCCTTTCTCTTTCTTTAATCTCCTCTTCTATCTCTGTTCTCCCTTTCTCTAGGAGACGACACAAAATGACCCACAAGGACTGGCGTGTCGTTAAACCCCAACATAACATGTCAGTCTGTTGAACTCATTTCGACAGGTCCATTCCCGTACACAATATATGACCTATGCTATGATACTGCAGTGAAGAGCATTTCAGATTAGACTGCTAAAAACTGACAGTAAGTGGGCATAACAAAATTTTCAAAAGTAGGGATGCTTTGGAAATACAGAACAAATCAAAATCAGAAAATATCTGAACCTATTCTATCGAGTTTATGCATTGGGAATAATATAAAACTTGCAACGTCGGCGATAACTTTGTCAAAATTGCTTTTGTCCCCTTTTCAAAAAGGAGCCCACTATTTGAGGAAAGAATTTATTCCCAAGGAAACTATTTATGTGCCTGATCTTGAATAGATGACTGTCAAACATTGTAGACCTATACTTAAGACTTGAGCCAGCACCGTCGATCCAGATCAGATGTTTCGTTCAGCGGGAACCTGACAGGGCGATGCTGCATCTGATCTTTGTCTGCATTGCTTTGTTGTTACAGTTTGCTTTGTCGTAGAGCTATACGATAATTATCTGTACTACATTGCAGGCCCTGGACATGATAGAAAACATAAGAGAATCTTTTTATGAAACTCTGGCAGGGGCTGACTGGATGGATGATGAAATGAAGGCATTTGCCAGGGAAAAGGTAATTCACAAATGTAACAATTTAACAGAGAGAGAGAGAGAGAGAGAGAGAGAGAGAGAGAGAGAGAGAGAGAGAGAGAGAGAGAGCTTAATGTGATAACAGTATAATCGAAAATAATTCCATCGATGAATACATGTTGCAACTATAGATCACAACTCTTCCTGGATACAAGTCCGTGGTGGTACAGTTGGGGGAGGGGGAGACGGGGCAGGGCAATTCTGTCAAATTTGCTGAAAATTCCGCTGAAAAAGTATCTAATAGAAGAGAAAATAATCTCCATCCCTCTTGAGAGCAAATTCCTCTCTTTTAGAGAAGACCCCTTTCAGTAGAAGCTTCTTTATACAGTTGACTCTCGTTATCTCGACCTCGCTTATCTCGAATAACCGCTTATCTCGAAGTGAAAATCTGGTCCCTGCCTATACATGAAAACCTAACAACAGGAAAATATTGTAGAAAAGAGGAGAAATTGCTCCTTAGGAGCAATTTCTCCTCTTTTCCACAATAGTTTCAATATATCTCTAACTTCAAAAGTCCAATTACCTATCAGTTTGTTAAATGTGGTTAATCAAATTATTTTTTTCCTCAATTCTGCAAACCTGATATGTCGAACTACGGATATCTCGAAGTATTTCAGAGAGTCCCTTGGAATTCGAGATAACGAGAGTCGACTGTATGTTAGAAAGTTAATTTTCAGGGCTGCATACGCCCCATATGATAGCACTGGCTTAAGTGATCGCGATTTTCTTAGATAATAATGGGCTAAATGGCCCTAAGAAAAGTAAAAGACAAATTGCATTTTGCAATTTGCTGTAGAATTTTTCAGAAGCAAGACTACCTCTAGGGAAGCATGAGCGAATTGAAGGAACCTGCAGACAGAGTGTGACATTTTGTTGTTCACAAATGTATCAAGATCTATTTTTGGTTAATCCTTTCAGCACAGCAGACCAAACGGATACCTGTACAAACAGTGTAGATCCAGATGATACGGCTTATCAAGATTCACTGTTTGCCATTCTGTTTTTTAATAAACACTGAAATCCATATTCAAGGCAGTGGGCATGTCCAAATTCAAAGGTGGAAGCGTCCGCTTAGAAACACAAGGATGAAAGGGTTAAAGACTATCTCCGTTTGATCCAAAACATGAGATACTGTATCTTCGGACATTTACATCCAGTGGACACTCGGACCAGACTGCCAATCTAATCAGAGTATTTATTCTCTGTCCGATTGTAAAATCGTTTAATCGCTGGCTATCAACAGAGTAAACACAATAACTTCTAATATAATTAAACTGTGTGGGTGTACAGGTTGGTCTAGGTTTACGGTGGGTGCACATGTCCGAAGGAATATTATCTCGTGTTGCCGCTCACTTTGTTGTTTTACAATCGATATCCAGTGGCTCGAACATCTTTGGAATCATGCAAATTTGTTCTAGACATAGATTGTTCGAGCCACTGAGAGTAAATCATAGTGTATGGTCAGAAGGTAAATGGGGATAATTCCAGGACGTCTTTTTCTATCTTCTGTAAAGTAATGGCATGTTGATTATATTAGAATCGCCTCGATGAGACGATACTAATGAGTACAGACAACATACATGTTCATGACAAAATAAGAGCATTTCCCTAAAATAGCTCTAAATATTTGTTTACTTGAGCTATAGGAATTACCTAGGGGTTCAAAAATGAGTTCGAATCAGACATCTATGCTCGAATCATTTATGTTTTACTGTATTTTGATCTAGGCTGAGAAAATAGCAGAACTTGTTGGATATCCGGAATTTCTATTTGACGACGAGCAGCTTGATACTTTGTTTGCAAACGTAGGTTTGTATGTATGCTTAGATGATTGTTGAGTTGGATTTTTTACCAATAAATACTGTTAAGATCAGGTCGAGCCGGTCGGTCAACTTACTTTTTCTGGAGAGGCTTGGTCCTCTAAGCAGTTAACCAGTACTTATGCACATACTTTCACCAGTAAATTACAACTTACCTTCTTGAATTAGCGGAAGGAAACAACAATTTCAGTGTTTATTATTAACCCATTTATGCCGAGTGGAATCTTCGACCTTAACTCTTTGGACAAGTCCATTTCCAGTAAAAGGGGTGTCTGGTTCGTTTTTTTATAATTACCATGGTTTACAGAAATTCTTGTACTTTATGCAAACAGTGTAGACCCTGATCAGACGCCGCGTTCATAAATGGGTTAATGTTTATTAGAATGCAGAGTAATGATTTTGTATGTTATGAACCAAAATTGCGCCATGAATAACAAAAGAAAACTCGTCTGTGTATACTTTTCCTGATACTGTCCTTTCATAGTTCCACAGCGTTTATTGCCTACGTCCATGTGCGTAGACAGTCATAGAGTTTGTTTTTTGCTGTTGAAGCACTTTATGAAAGGCCATCGACTTGTCCAACGCTATTTTCCAGTAGACCAAGTTTTAAGTGAAAGCTAATACTTGTACAGTGTTAACTGTTATTAGGTCATCAATAAAAATATTTATACCAGATGTGCTTAGGCGATGTACTTCTCCTAATACGTGTTCGATGTAGGTGTTGAGTTTATTTTTGATTGAGTTGAGGTTGTACGGCTCAGTCAACCTATTAGAGTTATATCTAGCCGGTCAGTTAACCCACTCACACTTTTACTGGGCAGACTTAGTCATCTTAGCGATTAACCAGAATTTGTGCACATTCTTTCACCACAAACTGACAGTTGGCACGACAAAATGATTGGCATTCCTCTAGTAGAGACTATTTAGTTGTTTACGGCCTACTCAGCCTATTAAGGTCATGTTGCTAATAATTAACCTGGACAGGCTTAGTCCTCTAAGCGGCAAAGCAGTACCTATGCTAGTACACCACAACCTCTTTATAACACTATCGTTGGGGTCCATAGCATAAACAGTGTTAGTTAAACAACCGTGTTATATCGAAACAAAATGTATAGATTATATTGAAAAATGACCATTTATGGTCATTTTTCAATATAATCTATACATTTTTGGGATCCATCTTTGAACCGTGTTACGTCCAAAACCGTGTTATAACGAATCGTGTTATAAAGAGTTGTAGTGTGCTTTTGTCAGTAACTGACAACAGCCTTTTTCAATCAAGTGGGGAGAAAGACCGTAGAAATTATTTCATGATCAAGCTTCACGAAATTTATATGGATTGGAACTGGTAATCTTTAGTTAGGCGCGCTAGTAAATGTGTTATGGAGCTTGGCTTTGGCATAGATCCAACTAGCATGTCGTCTCCGACTAGGATACTGTATATATGAGTAATCAATGTAAGGGACACAAGTATTGTAACTAGCCTGGCCGGAAGACTACTTAATAATATAAATCGCATCGGTAGATAATGTTCTGACATTTGTGCTCAAAGACGACTCAAATTTGCATCCGCGCAGTCTGATTAGAACCTTCATTTTCCGCATAAAGAAACTAACTTTGAATCCTTGGCTATCCAAAATGCGCCCAGTGAAAATTCTGATCAGCCTGCGCAAATGCGCAGGCTGATCTGAATCTTCGCTTGGCGCTCCGTTGAAGTACGTTTCCAGACGTTGCGGCTCATTATAATTATTTCAGTTGAATATGAATGCCAGTCTGTACTTTGAGAATGTGCTGCAAATACTTCAAAGAGACAGTAAAGATTCCCTTGGTCAGTTACGGACCTTGAATATTCACAACAAACCAAAGTAAGTTAATTTTTCGGCCACTTTATAATCAAAAGCCACTCTATAAAAAAACAATAACTGTGTTTTTGATTATAATTATGCGTTTCACTGCGATGTTATATAAACAAACGTGTAGATGCAGTTTGAATCTTCATCAGAATTAAGGGTGGGATTTCGGCGCGAGTAAAACTAGTGTAAGCCTCTCTGTCTACTTACTGTCCAACCTGTGCCAGTTAGGCATCTAAGGGAAAGCCAACACGTGATTGCTAAAGACAGGTGCGTGCTTAATACAAGTGTATTTTCACGTCTTTAACTTCTTAGGGATCTGAAAATCTGGTCTCTCTATAGAGATGATTTCTTAATAGATGTGGCCTTTAACGTGTGTGTGTGTGTGTGTGTGTGTGTGTGTGTGTGTGTGTGTGTGTGTGTGTGTGTGTGTGTGTGTGTGTTCTTTTTTTGTAATTACAAGTACAGTAAAACCTCAATAGCTCGAATGTCTTTGGAACCATGGAAATTTATTCGAAACATCGTTTTGATCTTCGGTACAATAATAGTATGTTGGTGTACTCATTAGAATCGCCTCGATGAGACACATAGTTTACCATTTCACAGAAAAAAATCCTGAATATATTTTTTCTTTATCTATTTGAAGAACTTCGTAGAGGCTCAAAAATGTGTTCGAATTAGCCATGGTAAACGAGCCATCGGCGTTCGAGCTGTTGAGGTTCGACTGTAGTTGTTATATCAAATGAATAGGTATGACTGTATCATTTCAGATGGGAAACATCTCCTATTAAAGTAAATGCATTCTATAGTTTCCAGAGAAACCAAATCAGTAAGTATAAAGTATTAAACGTGCGAAAACAATCTTTGCTTGTAAACTTTCTTAGTGATATAGTATATAGTCTTTTTCATGTCGGCTTTAATAAAGGAACCTTTTTCCTCCAACAACACTTTCCGTCAAACAGTAAATTATTTTCGTGAATGCGCAAATATGAAGCCTTTAACCCAAAGTGTAAATAGCTTCACGTGTTTGTCTTGTAACGTGCTTTTTACCTTTTGAATTCATAGAACCAAAAAATATTCCCCGCAGTTTGCTGTATCAATATCTACCCAGCAAGCATTCTACGTAAATCTACATCGGGCCGTCATTCTTTCAAGGCAGACAATAAACTGTGGGATCTTATTAACTCTCCTGCATATGAAAAAAAAACTTCTAAAAAGGATGCGCAGATTCTTTCTTTTTAAAGTACATTCCTTTCGGAATTGAACCAAAACAATTTTGAAAGAGTTGGGCCCATTGTGGAATCTTGGAAAATGGAGTTCTGCACATGTATATGCTAGAGGGCGTAAGCAGTGTTGCAAACTTCATTACTGCTTATCAATAAAACCGAGACTCCCATTTTCTTATCTGTAGTGTGTTCTTTGTTTCCAAAGGCAGTCTTTTTGACGATTATTTTACTACACTGCAGCTGGTATTAGTGCCGTGTGGCGGCAATAGAATGTCTCCCCGTACTTTACCATAGTGCAGATTATATTTCATTTCCTTTGGGATCATTGGGCCCATTGTGGAATCATTGAAAATGTAGTTCTGCTCTTGTATACGCCAGAGGGCGTAAGCAGTGTTGCAAACTTAATTACTGCTTATGAAGAGTCTCCATAAAACCGAAACACCCATTTTCTTATCTGTAGTGTTTTCTTTGTTTCCAAAGGCAATCTTTTGACGTTTGTTTTACTGTCTTGAACTTGTGCCACGGCAAAGTTTTCCTATTTAAGGATCTAATGAATTATTACTCAAAGAAGTGGAAATATAATACAGTGAACCTCAATGGCTCGAACATCTTTGGGATCATGGAAATGTGTTCGAGACATGGGTAGTGCGAGCCACTGAGGGGTAATCATGGCGCCAGAACAAGAAGCAAATAGTGATAATTTAGGGTGGTCGTTCTGACCTTCTATATAAAAATTGTATGTTAAGCGTACTCATTAGAATCGCCTCGATGCGGCGATTCAAATGAGTATACACAACATACAATTTCATAATCAAATTAGAAAATGTTCCTAAATATTTTTTGAGCTATTGGAAGAATTTTGTAGGGACTCAAAAACGAGTTCGAATTAGCTCTGGTAAACGAGCCATCAGTATTCGAGCCATTGAGGTTCGACTGTAGTACTGGACTTGCAACTCAAATCTAATACAAAACTAACACAGCTGGCTAGAAGCTCGGTTTTCCAAATTGGTGATCAGGCAACCGCATCGAATAATCAGAGACAACAACCCATGCGGTATGTTGACTGTAATTTTCATAATAGCAAATGTCATGCCTAAAGTATACTTCTTCTTTGTATTTGCAGCTTTTCCAGCAGGTATTTTGCAGCCGCCCTACTTTCACATCAGTCAACCAAGGTATTCTATTTTATTTACCATGAAGAAAGATCCTTTTGTATTTTGTATGACAAACAAGTTCTTCGAATAACTTAAAGGGAAAAGCAAGTTCATAAAATTTGATGAAGTCTGATCAAAGTCGAATAAAACTCGAAGAAGTTAAATGTATTTAAAGACACTAAAGCTTATATCAAGGTCATTTTGAATATCTAATGAGGTCCTCAATGTTCATAACATAACTTCTTTGTAAAAGAAAGCAACGAAATTGTGAGAAAAATATAAAAAAAAACCCTGAAGTTAAATACATCAATATAAAGGATGAATACTGTTGCAAACATTATTTATATGGATTTATGACGTCATAAAGTCCTATTGAATAGTCTAAATGGTAAATTAAAGAGAAAATTTTTTTGGTTTATAAATTCACTTTTTTTACATAAAAATATAATTACTCGTTTATCGGTTTAAAAAGGAATTATACTGTAAAATACTATAATACTTACAATATTTAACAGAAATTATGAATTAGCGGATGCATCTAGTTAAAGGTTAAAAACATAGCTAAACTGAGACTAAAAGTGATACTATTCACTAATGATTACATTGCCCCTACCTAGGCATATGCAAGAGACACCAAAGACGTGTCATAAAGAGGCCTTTTGAGGGGTTATAAATACTTTGTAGGAGATATTACCTATGAATCAGATAAAATAGGCCACTATTAAAGTCCACTATTTGGCCTCCACTTGTTTATCGTTTACTGACTGTATATTAGATTTTGTTGTGACCAGTATGCAAGGTTTTATTGTGACCAGTATAATAGTGGTTTTGTTTTTGTTTTTTTGTTGTTTTTTTTTTTTTTTGTTGTTTTTTTTGTGATTCAGGATAAAAGTGATACTACTAATGATTTAATTGTCCCTACCTAGGCACGATGAAAGAGACACCAAAGGCGTGTCATAAAAAGGTGATTATGATATTCCAGCAGGGGATGATCAAGAGGCCTTTTTGAGGGGTAATAAATACTTTGGGGAGCTATTTCCTATGGATCAGATAAATAGGCCAGTACTTAAGTCCCCTTTTGGGCCCATTCATGTCTATCGTTTATTGACTGTATATTACATTTTGCTGTGACCAGTATATTAGGTTTTATTTGTGACCAGTATGATAGGTTTTGTTATGATCAGTCTAAAATTGGTACTACTCACAAACGACTTAATAGCCCTACCTAGGCGTATGCAAGAGACTCCAAAGGCGTGTCCTAAAGAGGTGAATATGATATCCCAGCAGGGGGGTAGTAAAGAGGTCGTTTTAGGGGTAATATTCACATTGGAGGATATATTACCTACGGATCAGATCAAAAGGCCAGTACTAAAGTACCTTATTCGGCCTCTACATGTCTATTGTTAATTGAGAGAATACTAAGTTCTTTTATCAGTAATAAGACTAATGACCGAGACACATTTATGTGTCTTTAAAAGCTACACTACGGCCTCTTTATAACACGGTTCGTTATAACACGGTTTTGGATATAAGACGGTTCAAAGATGTATCCCAAAAATGTATAGATTATATTGAAAAATGACCGTAAATAGTCATTTTCAGTGTAATCTAAACATTTTTGTTTTGGATATAATACGGTTGTTTAACTAAAACTGTTTATGTTATAAAGAGGTTGTGAGGTATTTGATATTTTCGTACCTTCATTCCGTCATTTTGCATCCAATTGCCCGGTCTGTCAAGATTATACATCTCATGTATGTTATGTACCAACTTTCTTTTCCCATAAAGGCGACAGGGAAATTTGTAACATATTTAGAAAATGCTTTTTGAACGAACCAGTTTACTAATTTCATTTTTAGTCTAATTACCTTCAGTTTCCGGTAAAATTACAATTTAAAATAATAAAAAGCAGTAGAGAGGCGGAAAATACATTTAACACAAACAGTCGTATTTCATTTCGTAGGTGTGTATGAGCTTTTTGGAGAAGCTGTTTTTAGCGGGTTTGGCCTTCCGTTATTTTGACATTTAAATTTTACTTCACTGCAGCTAGTGTTACGTGCTGTGTGATGGTCTTAAAATGTCTACCCGTACTTAATCATTGTGTAGCTTATATTATTATTCCCTTTGGGGGGCCGAAAAGCCACTTCTAGGAAATCGAATACCACTTAAGCTGGTACAACCTCGCAAATTATACTATTGTACTATTGTATATGAAGGGACGTAATAAAACCGCGTCCCCGATTTTTCATCTGATGTGCATTCTTTGTTTCCAAAGATATCCTTTTAAAGTTTCATTACTGCGCAATCGTATATTAATGATACATTGATATAGAGAGCATGTTTTCGCGCACCTAAATTGGTAAACAGCTAACTACCGATCTTGGCTGTGGACGGAAAAGAACGTATATTTTCTTATTAGCAACGCTCTCAAGCGGCAATGTATTCCAATTGAGCAGAGGGAACTAATTGTGACAGTACTGCTGATTGGTGCAAAAAAGTACAGAGAAGCCCATGGTAGTTAATTTGTGTAAGGCGACCTGTCATTGGTTAATAATAAAATTGAATTAAAACTTATCATTCTAATTTGAAGAAAAACATGTTTGTATGTAATTTCCCGATTGTTTAAAGTAATAAATGTTTCTCTGTGTGTTTGCTGGAGCCAAAAGAAGAGGTGATGAAATTGCAAAGTTTCCATTTTTGATACCTGTTAACTGACTGGTTGCTACATTCAGCCTCCGAAAAGTCCCAGAAAGTGCTGGTGACAGCGGTGTTTTTCCTTACCTGTTTTGCTGTGCTAAGCCTGGCCTTTGAATTAAAACAAAATTTGGAAGCCTAGCCATACCCTGAAATGAACTCTTAATCACCAAAAAGGATGGAATTACTATCGAGCTACATGGAAAAAATAATTTATTCGCTGTACCCAATTTGAAGTTAACTAACTGCTACAGCTCTCTGGACTAATTCAGCAAATAACAAATTAGTGGCGTTTTTCCCCAGAAAACAGGATTTGATTTTTCATGCAGATTGTCTCCACAGCAGACAATTTGCATGAAATGTCAAAACCTGTTTTAGTGAAAATAAGAAGATATTTCAAAACGTGATCTGCTAAAAAGTTAACTAAAGTGCTAAGCGTTTAGATATGCCAGAATTGTAACAGTATTCTTAATATGACAATTTCAAACACGTGCTGAAACTTAAATTTGAAACGCATTAAAAGGAAATTGAAACGCATTTAAAGGGAATTGGTACTCTCGTGGGAGGCAACGTTGTCCACATTGTCCCTTTTTGAAACCGGGTCTACACTAGAAAGAAAGAATTAGCTCCCCGTTTCAGCAAAGTCGTTCCTATTAAACATTATGAAAACATGCTTATTCAAATATACTGAATTTTTTACCGCCAAAAAACTGAACTTTTTTTTTCAGATAAAAACAAAGTCTGATATTTTTCATATGTCTGCTCAAAACATAGATTGTGGGTACTTGTCAGAACCGCCTAAACGAAGCGGTTCTAACGAGTACCCACAATCTATGTTTTAAAGCAGAAATAAGAAAAATAATGTTCACCCTGAAAACCCCAGTTTTACTATATAAAGTGGGGTTTAAGGGGATCAAATGATATAGACATGTTTTCGTGATGAGTAGATCCATTTCTTGGAAGGGAGGGTGTGGTATTTAAGAAGACAAACAAATAGTAACAAATGTCATCTCCATTGTACAAAATGGCGGATAAATTACCAAGCGTATGTAGTCGTCTTAACTTATTTTAGCCTGACATCTCATAAAAGGGACATTGGAAATCAGTGTAGTCCCGGGTCAGACGCCACAGAACGCGACGTCTGTTCAGGGTCTATACTGTTTGGGTTAAGTTCAGAAATTTCTACAAAATATGGATACACTAAAAACTAACTAGACAACCTTATACAAGAAATGGAGTTGTCTAAACAGTTAAGGTAGAAGAGTGGATTACTATACAGTTTAGTAGGACGCCGAGATATTTATTTTTTTTAATTTTCCGTGATATTATATTTTCACTCCTTTACTAGGTCGATGAACTATGGCGGAATTGGTTTCCTGATGGGCCATGAAATCACCCATGGATTTGATGATTCAGGTACACTGAAACTGCAAACAGAACGGAGTTTACTTTTATTCTCAGGAAAACTTATTTGCAAAGTAATATAAGAATTAGACTGGCTCCAGTCTCCAATGTCTAAATATTTTTTCTTATAATCCTCTTAAATACATCCACTAAAACCAATATAATATCATAATTATACAGGCTGGTCACTAGAATTCAGCATCAGAGAGTATAGTTTAGCTTAATTTGATTTATAGCTACAGATACTGCATTTTATGTTGTCCTTGTTTAATTCAATAGACTGATGCCCGTCTAATAAGGTGTAAGAACAGTGGTTACGCCAACGTTTATATAGTGTAATTATGCCCCAAATTTTACCCGGCCGTTCGTAGGCTCATCTCTGTGGCCGCACGTCTGTAACACTTGATGTACTTCATATAACAAAAGCCGGATATATGAAGCTCCAAATGTCTGAATAAAATAGAGACTGATTTTTATTTGTTCTTTGTTTCCAAGGCAACCGCTATAGCTTTTACTTATCGCTATACTACGTGAATAACATTGTTGTGTATGAAAGGATCTAATAAAACCGAGTCTCCGATTATCGTTCCTTTGTGTGTTCTTTGTTTCCAAAAACAACCTTGCAGATTTTTATTTAGTTCACTGCTGAAGTTAATTGCCGTGTGCGGCCGTTAAACGTCTTCCCATTTTATATTCTTGTTTCTCATATTAATTATTTCGAAGGAGTAGATGTTTTTTGGGGTTTTTTTTGTTGTTGTTGTTGTTTTTTTTTTTTTTTTTTTTTTGTTTTTTTTTTTTTTGTTTTTTTTTAATTTTACATTTTTTGTTTCATTAGGTGCGTCAGCCATTTTGGTGATAGCTCGGTTAGGCTGCATCTGCAGTTAGGACATAATGCTTCACACACACAGTATTTAGTTAATAAAGTATTTATCATGGCTTTGATGTGTACTCACTTGGATATTGGGCATATTGTTACTTGCTGATACCAACTCTCAATTTTCCTTAAAATATGTAGGGTTTAGTGCTGCTGTTGACGTTAATTACAGATACGTACGTGCATACATCTGTCACAAGTAGTATGGTTATGTTTTGATGTTTCAATTTCTAAAGTCTAAAATTATAGCAATATCACATATCATCACTTTGCGCAAAAAGTTAGTAAATCCATTAAAATGTATAAGGATAAAAAAGATAACAGAAAAGTCCAGGGAGTGCCACAATCACAAACCGCAGCCCTTCCAAGACACCAAGATGAAGAGGAAACCAACAAAACCAAACAAGCACAAATCGAACAAACGTACGAAAAGCTCTAATATTAGCTCTTTTTTCCCCAAACACAAGAACAAAATAACACAAAATGATAAAATTGCCTCGTAGAATAAACCGCAAGGCAACAAAGAGTAAGAACAACACCGGGACCACCGCCTTAGAACGGTCAGTAGAGTAAACCTCCGTGGGATTCAAAGCACATTTACAGATAGCCAACTTCACCCTGGATCCCGATGCTACTCTTAATACAGAAATACATAAAAAATTCGGTTCGCATAAAGGCTCCCAAGTCAGTCAATGCATCAAAGCGAAAACATACAAATCAAATTAATCACTATAATAAACAAAGACGAGTACTCGTGGCTAATTTTACTGTATTCTAGAGTAAAGGAAAACCAATAGTTGAACCACGGCGTGCCAAGCCAAAGACATATCGTCAAACCCCAACCCACTGGTTAAAGTTTTCGAAGAGGCCGTCATTGAGCCTGAGACCCGAACCTCCGTCGTGCAAATAAAGAGGGAAGCATAGCCATCAACAATGATTGGGTTGACAACTAGGCATAGAGTTATTGACATTTTGCGTCGAGACGACGATATGTTTGACAATGTTTTATTATACATATCTGCATTATGTTATAGTTGATCGTAAGTGATTCTGATAGAATGTTTTGTGTACATTTGTATAATTTATTTACTGTCAGGAAGGCAATATGACAAAGATGGCAATCTATATAACTGGTGGACAAAAGAAGCAGAAATGAAATTTGTAGAGAGATCGCAATGCTTAGTAGATCAGTATAGCTCATTTGTTTCACCAGAGGCAGAGTTAAATGTACGTACGTATTCCAAGAAAATAATTCTGTTTACGATCAGTCTTCTCACCAACTTGTCATCTTATTATAGATTTTAGGCATGTCAACAGTAAAACGATAGCATATTGTTCGACCCAAAAAAAAAGTCTGACAATTGAAATATTGACTTTCGAAGAGTCACCTTCTGAGTCTGTCTGTCCGTCCGTCAGTCCGTCTGTGGCCAGTAAGCGAAAATGGCCATTTTTTAACCGTTGGTAATAGTTTGATTATTTTGGTGAACTGATATATACCGACAAAATCTAGCCATAAGGCTTGCAAAGTGCCACCTTTCTTTGACCAAAGCAACGTCGAAGCAAAAAAATGTAAAATTCTGGAAACTGCCATAGGTATACAGTCATATGGATATTTTGATTGAATTTTGTGTACACATTAATATTGCCAACCGAGCCTTAATAGAGGTGCTGGCAAGAATAAAGCGGGTCATGCACCTTAGAGACAATTTATATGTGCCAATATTTCCCAGGAAATCATCTATAAATAAACGATATATAATGCTTTAGAGTATAAATTTCCATGATGGGCAACTCGGTCGAACTGGGTAAATTATTTCGCTTTAGAGCATCCTCGTTTTAGAAAGGCCTTAGTATGATGGAAATAAAACACGACGTCACAAAAGTATATATTAACTTTTTTAGTACAAACAGATCCTTGCCATAATAAACATTTTATCCTGTCATGAAATTAACAAACATTTATTGAAGCATGCTAATAACTAAAACCTAGATAAGAATGAAAATATCCCATGTTATGTTGACATTCGTTAAATAGGATGTATACATTTGTTATACGTTACGCCATTTGTAACCAGGAAAATAAGCTTTTTAACTTCCTGTTTTTTGGCAAAACCAATTTTTCAGACAAATTAAATTATTGTCACTCGCGACAAAAATAGGATACAATATAGATATCTGCAACAAATTCAACGCATGGCTGTTAACCCAATTGTGGTTTATAACTTAGCTTCCTTTTTAATTAAACGATGAAGGGTCAGTCATCAGATTAGATCATCACGAAAACATGCCTATATAATTTTGACCCCCTTAAACCCCACTTTTATATAGTAAAACTGGGCTTTACAGGGGTATATATTATTTTTCTTATTTCTGCTCAAAACATAGATTGTGGGTACTCGTTAGAACCGCCTCATCAAAAACATAGATTGTGGGTACTCGTTAGAACCGCCTCATCGAGTTTATGTTTTGAGCAGAAATAAGAAAAATATGAGAAATTTTCATCTGAAAATTTTCATTTTTTTGGTGGTAAAATTCTCAATATATTTGAATAGGCGTGTTTTCGTAATGATAGTGGCTGCCTCCTCAATCTGTTTCTGCTGGTTGGCGCCTGACTACCAATGTCTGTAGTTTGGCGCATCGTGGTCGTTCTGGGCCCGGTTGTTCAAAACGTCGTTAGCTTAACGAGCTCGTTAAGGGCCATTTCGTTAACTGTTTTAGCGGATTCAATACACAATAGTCTGATATTTATTGCTGAAAAAATGTGAGTAGCTTTTGCACTGCAAAAGCTACTCACATTTTTTTAGCAAAAAGTTTCAGCATATTTGCGTATCACTCGATGTAAATTTTAACGAATCGTTAACTAACGACATCGTTAGCTTTGAACAACTGGGCCCTGGTGATTTTCTTATGTTCTGGCTTCAGACTGCCATTGAGCCCTTTGGTTTATTTCCTGACAGTGTTTATGATTATATGTGGTTCATTGTGACAGTTCACAGATGAGATAGAGGACCCCTATGAGAGACATATGTTTGTAATTTGGAGCTGCGTGAAAATTCAGAGTGAGGTTGTGTGCGAATAAAAATGGTTATGCACCCACCCCAAGTATTTTTACTGTTCTTCTGTTGCAGTTCTTCTTTGTTTCTGAGTCGGTCGATCATATGTGGTATTTGTTTTGTCATTGTTACTCATCGCTACTTTTGGTGCCCCGCTGTATTTCGAGATTGTAGCATTTCCTGGGACCATGGATATCTACAACCTATTTTTCCTGTTTTTCCTGTCCGGTTTCCTGCACACGAGAAACAAATCCACTCCTAAAAGGAAATAATTAGCTCCCAAGGACAGCAATTGCTTTCATATTAGCAAACGCATTATTCACAATTACCTCCTATGATAATGTATTCTTCCTCAGTTCCACTTCGAGTAAATAAGTATGTCACCCATATAGAATAAAGCTGGACCTACTCAAAATAATTACTACATAGTATTTAACATATTATTAACAACAATAAGTGAAATATGTCAATGACCAACATACTTGATAAAAGATTAAAATATTCTGAACTATATAGAGAATCCTGTTAGGGAAATGAATGTACTCAGTAGATTTTCCGCAAATGTTTATATGGGAAACAGCATTTGTGAATTCCTGATTTTCTGCACACAAATACCTTTCTAAAAGGCACTGTTCCTTTTATGGTTGATCACTTTGCAGAAGGGATTGGGGTGCAAGACCAATTTAGACAGATTTGCCTCATGAAAGTGCATTCATTTCCCTCAGCTAATAGTTATTTTCCGCCCGTCAACCTTCGTCATGGTTGATGTTCAGCTGGGCATAGCTGTTCAACACTTAAAGACTTTCCCAGCAGTCAAGACGTTGAATCAAAATTGAATCGACGTTGTGTCAATGTTGTGTTTCCACTGGGTTTTGTATTACGTTCTGTTTAGTTGTGTGACTGTGGTCTTTCCTGGGTAATATTTATATTTTTCCTGTCCCTTGCAACTTTTTTAGAGATCAGTCTCTTCCTACAGGTAAATGGTGAGATAACACTTGGAGAGAATATTGCCGACAATGGCGCTGTAAAGCAAACATTTCGGGTAAGTTACCTATGTGGCATGGGAAAAGTAATCTTCGAATTTATCAAAGACATGCTATTCTTTGTGAGGCTGTGAAACGCAGTTGTCATTAAGACTTATTCTTCATGAGGCTTTGAAACGCATTTGTCTTAAGACCTGTTATTCTTCACGAGGCTCTGATACGCATTTGTAATAAGACCTGTTATTCTTTATGAGGCTCTGAAACGCATTTTGTTTCAGAACTGTTATTCTTTATCAGGCTTTTAAACGCATTTGTCATAAGATCTGTTATTCTTTACGAGGCTCTGAAACGCATTTGCCATAAGACCTGTAATACTTTTTTAAGGCTCTGACACGCATTTGTCATACGACCTGTTATTCTTTATAAGGCTCTAAAACGCATTTGACATAAAAACTATTATTCTTTATGAGGCTCTGAAACGCATTTATCATAAGACCTGACATTCCAAATGAGGCTCTGAAACGCATTTGTCATACGAACTGTTATATGTTATTCTTTATGAGGCTTGAAAAGCATTTGCCATAAGAACCGTTTTTCTTTATGAGGCCATGAATTGCATTTGGCACAAGATCTGTTATTCTTTATGAGGCTCTTAAAGATGCTTCTGTCGAGAGGAAGTTATAAATTAAAGGGGATACACTTACACGTATACACTGATTACAAGGGACTTTAAAATACCAACTACGCAACAGCAAACTATGAAGAGACTTAGGCCCCCGCACTTATCAAACTTATCCACGTAAAAGCTACTATACTGAGTGACTAATGCCAACCAAATTTTCAGTATGTGTACATCTACTAAAGCCGGTATCTTACTTTTCAAATACATATCTCTGTAAGATAAATTTGGTCCTATGGCGAAACAAACAGAAAAAAAATCACTTGACTTATATATTGCCTGTAATGTAAGGCTTTGTCCAGCCAAATGTATAAATACAATTACTTGATTGAGGATTATAAATTGTTCTACAAAACTTTGATGTTTTATTTTGGACGTGCTAGTTTCCGATATCTAACATATAGGGCCGCAGGCATGGTAATTGAATACTTATCGTTGTTTTAGTAATGTCATATAATATGTCTGTAGCAGTTATTGGACGGTTTGTAGAATTTATTGCAAAATTCAAAAACAAGGAAAATGATTTCAATTTGCCAGCTTTCTATACAAATAATATACATTGAGCCGGGGCACAGCATTTCCTACATAATTGCATGTCCAATTAGAGATGCAAAGGGTGAACTAAGCTTTCGCCGAGCCCACATGAAATCTCGTAGGTAAAGCTGTGCTCCCGCTCATATATTAGATGTAAGTCGTTACGCACAACTAAGCCTTAGAATGTGTAAATAGAATGAGACCAGGTCACATTAGTCATAGTCTAATTCGTTGTCTGGCTGGAGAATGTTCCTTGTCTGTTGTATGTACCGTCGAAAATTGAGAGTCTGAGCGTACTGTGCTGCTGAAGAGTGTTCATCTGGGCCTTCGTAGTTCTTTCAAGTAATTAAGGCTCGTTTGTCAAGATACGGGTAATATAAAGATTTATATTTGTAGGCATATCGAAACTGGTTGAAGAAACAAGGGCGAGAAGAAGCCAAACTTCCTGGACTTAATTTTACTCATAATCAGCTATTCTTCCTTAACCTAGCACAGGTTAGTTACTGGTTATAGTGTTCTTAAAATTGAAAAAATAAAGTAAAAAGAAAACGGTCATACCCTTATCCTTGACAAGACTCCATTAATACACAAACAAATTAGTTGCGTTAGAATCAGATGTAAATTTGGAATTAAGGTCTGTATTTGGTATTCTTCCTAAAACAAGGACTTAAAATCATGAAAATAATGTCTCGGTCATATCGCTAATAAGAGACTTTGCAAAACAAAACCTAATGTATACTGTCAACAAATGACATACGGGTATAGGCCCTATCGGGGAATTTCGTACTGGCTTATCTATACGTTTCATAGGTAATGGGGCACAGCAACAATCCTACAAATTTTAATACCCTTCAGAAAGCCTCTTGACAATCTCCTCACCTCTTTATACATGCATATGATTTATTTTGCATGGCACCTAGATAGCGGCAATACAATCATTAGTGAGTGGTCCCTTCTGCTGTGTCAAGAAGGGCGTTTGTCAGTTTTGTGCGCAATGCTGGTCAATTTCATTATAATGCGTCTTTAATGTTTCATTTCTGTGGCGACTTGGAAACTTGCTCTTCATCAACAAAAACAAATGTTGTTGGTAGTAGGCAGTCATAATACAGAAACCGAAGGATCCTCTTTTGTTGCATCAGTTGAAGAGAAAAAAAAACATGAGTGCATCACATTATGCATCACATCACTCCGTTTCATTTGTTTGGGAAAGAAAGGCTTTGGCATAATCCGATGCATCGGGAAGTGGGGTATACAAGACAAAGAAGCTTCTGTTTATATAAAAATAAGTCGATTCACCTTTTCATCCCTAAGTTTCTCAAATGAACTCTTCCATTTCTTAATTTGGATGCATCCGCTGTTGCAAATAGGTATTTCAGTCAAATATCAGTAACAGAATGACAAACAGTGTAGATTCTAATGAGACAGCTCTTTACGAGCCGTTGCATCTGGATCTGCACTGTTTGAAAAAGTATATGTACAAGTCTGCAGAACGGAAAGTTTTAATGGCATTGGTTTCATTTGATAGATTTTCAAATGGTTGCGCGTCCGACTGATGATCAGGAGGAAGCGGGTTCTGCGTCACGCCGTGTCAGCAATATTACTTCTAGAGACTTGATCAAGAAATATTTTTCTAAGGCTACTCAGGCCATTCTGCATATTCGAGAAGGGCACTTGTCAGTTTCTGGAGAAAGAATGTGCATATTACTGATTAACCACTTAGAGGACTAAGACTGTCCAGTAAAAAATTGGTCAGTTAGACTGACAGTGCTCAACTAGACCCCATTGGTAAAACTTCAATACAAACACAAATTTTAAAAAGGGTACTTATCACGTAGAAGGTCAGCAAAGGCTCGTTCAGGCGAGCCTACGCATAAGCGCAATCTTGCAAGGGCTGTACACAAACATGTAAAAGAGGAAGTTTCAGGCAAACCACGTATGCCTGAAGACAAATAGGGGATTGCACATGAACATTTGAAGAACCAAAAACCGGAAAACCATCGTGTATCGGCTCGATTATTGTGACCAACCTTTAATCTTACAGATACGTTGTGGTATGAGCAGAAAGGATGATGCCATCAATCATATACTAACAGGACCACATAGTCCAAACAGATTTAGGTAAAATTTAAGCCGCAACGTCAGAAAATGTACATCCGACATGTGAATCCAGCGAAGATTCAGATCAGCCTAAGCATTCGCGTAGACTGGTCAGAATCTTCCCTTGGGCGCATTTTGGATAGCCAAGGATGTAAAGTTTCTTCATGCCAAAACGAAGATCAGACTGCACGGATGCACGGGTTGATTTGAGTCTTCTTAGACGCACATGTTTTTCACGTTGCAGCTCATTTAATTACGAGGGGTTCAATTATTCGAGTATTCTGGTATGGTTACTATTTTATGAATTGTCTTTTACACCCCCGCATAATTTTCTGCGAATCGAACGCTCTCTAGTTTGGTTCCTCAACTTTACTCGAGGCTAATCAAACCAAACTGCTGGTCGGGTTTAGTTTCTGGTCTTTATCCTTCACATGAAAGGCTAGGAACCATTATTTTATTTTGACGGCTTTCATTGGCTTATAATTACACGCAGGAGTAACAACCAGTTCACAAAACAGCAACCTAATCAGAACGCTAGAATGAACGATCACCTTTTGTCCGTCGTCTGTCCGTGCGTCTGCTAACATTTTCAAACGACTTCTCTCTGAAGCCGCTGAGCTAGTTTTGCTCAAATTTTATATGGAAAAAAAAAGGTAAGAGAAAAGTCCAGGGAGTGCCACAATCACAAACCGCAGCCCTTCCCAGACACCAAGAGGAAGAGGAAACCGACAAATCCAAACAAGCACAAACCGAACAAACGTACGAAAAGCACTAAGATTAGTTTTTTCTTCCCCAAGCGAGGTAATCGCAATGCTAAAAGGACTGAAAAACACAAGAACAAAATGACACAAGGTAAGACAAAAAAACAAATCGCCTCATAGAACAAACCATAAAGCAACAAAGAGTAAGACTAACACCGGGACCACCGCCTTAGAACGGTCAGTAGAAGAAACTACCGCGGGGGTGGGGGGTGCGGGAGCGGGGTTAAAGTACTTTCACAGCTAGCCAACTTCACCCTGGGTCCCGATGCTACTCTTAATACAGAAATACATAAAAATTCGGTTCGCATAAAGGCTCCCAACTCAATCAATGCATCAAAGCGAAAACATAAAAATCAAATTAATCACTATAATAAACAAAGACGAGTACTCATGGCTAATTCTACTGTATGCCAGAGTAAATGAAAACCAGTAGTTGAACCACGGCGGGCCAAGCCAAAGACATATCGTCAAGCCCCAACCCACTGGTTAAAGTTTTACGAAAAGGCCGTCATTGAGTCTGAGGCCCGAACCGCCGTCGTGCAATTAAAGAGTGAAGCATAGCCATCAACAATGATTGGGTTGACAACTAGGCATGCAGTCTGCACCATAGTATCCAGGCTATAGCCAATTCTTTTATAACGGTTAATAAGTTTTCTGAATTGCTCTGAAAAGTTAGAGTGTCCTACATTTTTTCTAAATCTGTACACTAAGTCACCGTAAAATTCTGGTTCCGATATACCTTGTTGCAGATGTGTTTTCAGACTGACGCTATATTTTTCTACCAAGGCACCGTGTCTGCGATAAAATTTCGAAAACGCCTTACGAAGTTTAAAATAACGATAGCCCTGCCTAAGAAGTTTGGCAGTAAGGGCTTTATTACGGTAGTTAAAGTCACTAAGATTTGAAGAAGCTCCGGCGAATCTAATAAGTTGAGATATGTATACCCCATATGAGGTATGCCGGGGGACATCGCCATCCAGAAAAGGGAAATTGACTATATCAAAATCAAAATCGTTCCGTTTATCATAAATTTTGGTGGAAGCTGTACCATTAGATATACACAGATTAAAATCCAAAAATGGTGCCTCGGTATCGGAAGAATTTGCTCTATTTAATTGGAGTTCTTTAGGGTATATGCGGTCCACCATTTGGTCAAAGTAAATATTGTCAATATTTAATAAATCATCAAGGTATCTTGAAGTTGAATTAAAAGACTCAATAATGTCAGCCTGATTTTCACATGAGAGAGACTTCATGAAATCTCTTTCATAACAAAAAAGAAACAAATCTGCAACAAGAGGAGCACAATTAGTTCCCATCTGCGTACCAATAGCTTGCCTATAAAGTTTAGTTCCAAATCTAATAAAAATATTATCCAAAAGATAAACAAGGGCATCACAGACTTTTTGACACGACCGTAAATTGATATTATTGTATAAATCAGAAGTGAAAAAGCACATTCTTCGTTGCAAGCCAAATATTGGGTATTCTTCCGAATAAACGTTCGGTTAATTAAATCAATAAGTTTATCTTTTATAAGATGATGAGGTAACGTAGTATACAGTGTAGAAAAATCATATGGAGCATCCTTAGGTTGGGGGAACATAGGAGTGCTAAAATGGTTGCAGTCCGTTGAGCAAGATGACCGCCATGCCCATATTAGTAAATACCTTTCAAACATTTCTTCTCCAGAACCAAGGATGCCTTGCGGCTGAATCTTTGCAAATCATCGGAGACGGGAGGTCCACCAAAGTTACTAAATTGATGGTCGTACATTGACGTTTGCCCTTTTTACGGCAAGATCAAGTTTGCTCATCTTTGCACTTGTATAGGCCCATACATTTGTATGGGAAAAATGTTGAGAATTTTAAAAGACCTCCTTTGATGCCGCCGGCCAATGTTGCTCAAAGTTTATGTGGAGCCTCCTTGGGGCAGGGGAACGACAGCTTGCTAAAATGGTCGATGTCTTTTGACAAAGTTGGTCGTTATGCCCATATCAGGTAAAAACATTCACAAATCTACTTTTTCAGAACCAAATAAGTTCAGGAACCCAATCTTTGCACAAATCATAGGAGACGGGAGATCTGCCAAAATTACTAAAATGATTGCTCTACGATGATGTCTGACCATTTCATGCCAAGGTCAAATTTGCTTCCTCATGCATTTGTATGGGCCCTAATGTTGCGAATTCATATTTTGGACATCTCTTGTAAAGACTATGATCCAGTTGAATTGAAACTTGATGAGGAGCATCGGGGCACCTAATAGACACAGTGGTTAAAACTGTGCCAATCAAACATCAAAAGTGGCCGCCACAGCCGCCATTTTAAAAAATCAATGTTCGACATCTCTTCCCGAACCTTTGGCCTATTCGAGCCGATATTTGAGCCTTGTGTTATTTTGTTCTTGTGTTTTTCAGTATTTGCAGCATTGTGATTTCCTCGCTTGGGGAAGAGAGAGCTTATCTTAGTGCTTTTCCTACGTTTGTTCAGTTTGCGCTTGTTTGGTTGTGTCTGTTTCCTCTTCCTCTTGGTGACTTCGAAGGGCTTGTGATTGTGACACTCCCTGGACTTTTCTCTTACCGTTTTGCTCTGTAGCAACAGGACGACTTCTGGATCAAAGTAACATAAAATCTTGTCGATCAAAATTCCAAGATAGCCGATATAGCCGCCATGTTGAAAATTTGTTTTCGACGTCTTCTATCAAAAAACGAGGTGAATTAAGTTGAAACTAAATGATGTAGCAACAGGTCGATGTATAGATGAAAAATAGCTAAATTATGCCGACTGGAAACCTAAAATGGCCGCTACAGGACGACTTCTAGATCGAAAATAGCAAAAATTGTTGCGATCAGCAAAATCTATTTTTGACATCTCCTTGCAAACCACTCTGCGAATAAGGTCAGAACTTACGTTCGAGCAATAGGTCAACCAGTAGATATAAAAGTAGCTAACACCGTATTGAATGGAAATATAAAATGGCCATCTCCGTCACAGTCTTGAAAATTAAGTTTTGACGTCTGCTCTTAAGCCATTAGGTGATTTGAGTTAAAAAAAAATACATTGTAGCAATGGAATCGCTTTTACATCTAAAGTATATGAAATTTTGCTGAACAGATGGCCGCCACAGCTGCCAACTTGAAAACCAATTTTTGATCTATCCTCTCAATTTGAGTTCAAACATACACTGTGGCAACAGCATGACATCTAGATCGCAAATAGCAAAGATTGTGCCTATCGGAAATCCAAGATGGCCACCATAGCTACCATCTTAATTTTAAATGTCTTCATTTCTGAAACCGCTTGAGCGATTTTTGTGGCTTTCTGTCGAAAGGGTATTGACAATTTGTTTGAATGGTTCCACGCCATTGAACAAGATGATCACATTGCCCATATATGGTAAAATTACTTTAAAATCTTCTTCTCTAAGAACCAAGAAAGCTTTGAGAATGAGCCTTGGTATATATCATCAGAGACTTAGGGTCTACTAAGTGAATTCAAATGATGATCGAATGTTGACCTTCGACCTCTTCAAGGCAAGGTAAAAATTTCGGGGGCAATCTGTCCTTGCCCTTAGGCTATATACATCTATAAAATTGTGAAATCTTTAAGTCTCTTCTTCTCTGAAACAGTTTGAACAGTTTTCCCTAGGTTTCACTTTGTTCACATTCTGTCGAATGTACAAAGAATATTGACAATTTGTTCAAATGGTTCAGCGCCATTCAACAAGATGGATGCTTTGCCTATATATGGTAAAACGCTTAAAATGATCTTCAAAAATCTGTAGGGTAGGTTACTGGGAGACAGATTTTCAACAATTTCGGGCTTGTTCAATTTTTTTTGGAATCTTCACAATATTGTTGTGAAACATCAATAAATTAAATTCAGCAAAGAAAAATAAAACAAAATCTTAGACAAAACTTCCAAAAACTCACTTTACTATAGATATTTTATAGGTCAGGCCAAATTTTGGTCGTAAATTTAAATTTAGGGTAAACATTTGAGAACAAAACAAAGAAACAGAAAAGACAAATGGTTTCTAATAAGATATGGTCAATCAGAACAAAGTATTTTCATGTAAAATAAAACGTGACGAAAAAAAAGTCTTCCAGAGTAATGTCGAAAAGACGGTAGGACTGGTCACACCAGTGTCAGAATAATGTCATTGAAGAGGTATTATACGGTAGTTTAGTTGCTCTATGAAAGAGCACCAGTTTCCACAGTCACATCAAACACAGTGCCACGACATCATTCAGAAAAAAATTGACGACACGGATATTTAACTTCATCTCAGTAAGGTAACCAGTCATCTTTAAAGGATTTACACCTTTTTTGTCATTCTGATATTGATTTTTGGATGCCCAGCTAACACACAACGTTACTGTAACATTACCTATAGGTTCCAGACAGGTTTTGTTGGACCTAACATAGCGAGAACCTTGCTAGAACGTTCTTTATAGGTTGAATTTAGGGTTAGTCGGAACTAACATAGTGCAAACGTTGTTAGAACTTTTAGAACTGACATTTTGCAGACAATCATATAAGCTTTTATAACTATATGTAGGCTTTATTTCCGTTATAACCATTCAGTTATAGTATATTGGTGGCGAATGACCGAGATTGGAGTTTAAACCAATTCCATGTGGTGACAGACAATAATTATAATTATCCTGCAAAAATATATTCAGCGTAAAACTTCTCATTATACATGGAAATAAATAAATAGTATGAAAATGTAATTAAACTTCCCAACTTTCGATTAAAATTTTGATTTTTGTGATGGTAAACGTTTTTGTTTTGACTACGTTTTCGGGACGTTCCAAGAACGTGTGACCCGTATCAGTTGTATCTCTAAATTTATACAGTTTCGTATTTTCCTAGGCTTTGTTTTCTGTCGTATTTATTTAAATATTGCGATGTTTTCTTGTGAACCAGCATCAACAAGTTTTTTGTGATAGTAATTACCTAAAAGTGATCGGTTCTGACGTGCAGATAAACATATCGTTAAGTTCGAAACTAAGCAAGCTAATAATTTCCATTGTTTCGCTCTAAATATTACCGCAAAAATCAACCACGCCTGAACAAAGAAGACAGTTAGGTGTGTACATGTTCTTTTCAGTCTTACGTTTAGTTATACCACGTATAGACTTTCCGCTATTCCTTCTCATCTGTTTTATTTGGCTGTATTAATTTTGGCAGTTATTAAACAATCATTTGTCTTTGTGTAAACATCCAAAACAGTTGCCCAACGTCCTACTGGGTTGTAGGAAGCTTTCATTATAACGTTTAACCACAACGTTGTGAAAACCTCTAGAAAACATTCCTGAAAAACGTAAGTACAACGTAAATCTGTAACGTTATCAGAACCAAAATAAAACGTTGCAGCAACGTTTTAAGAACGTTTTTTGTTAGCTGTGTGATACCCCTATTTGCAACAATGGGTATGTCCAATATCAGAGACGAAGGAGTCCTATTCGGAAACTAAAAGTAAAAGAGTGAAATCATCTACTCAGGTTAGCGACCCAAACCACGTTATTAGTCATATCATCTGTTTAGTGGTCAGTTGTTTGATCTTTATGGGAAGAATTGTGCCCGAACTCATGCTTTTCGAGTCATACAATACTTCATACATAGTCTTTATATCCTTACTATCCTTAAGATATAGAAAAACTAGAACAAAGTCCCCAGAAAGTTGACAGTTGCCCCGAAGCACAGCATTTTCTACAAGATTGCTTGTGCGCTAAGCGAAGACTCGGACTAGATGCGCATCCACGCTCTGATTAGAACCTCTGTCGTCCGTCTCATTACGAAAACAAGCCTATTCAAATATACTGAAAAATTTACCACCAAAAAATGAAAATTTTTCAGATAAAAAATTCGAATATTTTTCATAATTCTGCTCAAAACATAGATAGTGGGTACTCGTTAGAACCGCCTCGGCGAGGCGGTTCTAACGAGTACCCACAATCTATGTTTTTGAGCAGAAATAAGAAAAATATTGCTTACCCCTGTAAACCCCAGTTTTACTATATAAAAGTGGGGTTTAAGGGGGTCAACATTATATAGGCGTGTTTTCGTGATGGTCTAAACGACGCTTGGATGTTTGGCTACGCAGTGTGTGAAGCAATGACTAATCAGCCTGCGCATGATCTGAGTCATTGCTTGGCGGACAACGATCTTGAAAGAAATTCTTTGCCTAGGATGAGTTCATATAACTATTTTCATGTCTTCCTTCTGTTCTAAACTCCTCAGGCAAAAGCGCGCAATAATACATCTTTTTTGTTGCAGAATTACTGGATCACTTCAAAACATGGAGGAATTTTCTGAAGTATTTCAATGTTCAAGTACCAGCTATATGAATCCTCCAGACAAGTGTTCCGTTTGGTAGACTAGATCATCACGTACAACGGAAATTGCCAGACAGAAGAGGCAGCCGCACATGCGCAGACGAACTGTGAACTCATGCACCACTCCACCCATTAGATATACATATGAATGTAGATTTATACACCCGAGCAATTTTGCTTTCACTTTGCAAAGAGAAACAACCTATGCAGACCGGAAGATTCGTATCTAGAATTTGTATTTTTGTAACGCATAGCATGCTGGGTATTTTTTCAGCAGACAACAAAATGAACTATTGCTTTTCTTTATCCCCGGACAACAGGTTTGACATTTCATTAAAATTGTCACCAAAGGAGAGACAACTTAGATATAAGATGCTTTTTTTTTTCTTATTTTTCCACCACAGACGAATTGCACTGAATGCCAAATGGTTTAAAGGGAATATAAGAAAAATATAATCAATTCGTCATCTGTTGAATTCACTAAGAGAGTGGTAAAGGTTAAAATCTTTTACATTTTAGGAGGAATTTGGTCCTTAGCGTAAGGAAATGCAAATCCTTTCCAATAAAGATATGTCAATGAGAAACAAGGCAAATATTAACATGTAAGAGTTATTTCCCATGGAGAAGAAACACATACTGAGAAACAAAAAATAAAAAAAAATCTTTTTCATTTTCAATATCATTATCATTGTCGGTTCATTACCTAATGATATTGAAAATGAAAATGATTTTTTTTTCTTTTTTTCTCAGTATGTGTTTCTTCTCCATGGGAAATAACTCTTACATGTTAATATTTGCCTTGTTTCTCATTGACATATTTTTATTGGAAAGGATTTGCATTTCCTTACTCTAAGGAACAAATTCCTCCTAACATGTTAATATTTGCCTTGTTTCTTATTATACAAAATTACAGAGTAAGGGGGGGGGGGACATTTGGTAGATTTTCTGTCATTTTTGACAAGGGAGAGAATTGATGTACATTAATCCCGTTTTGAAAACGTTTGTACTCTAAAGGGAATGAATTTGCTTCAAAGTGGAGCAAATTCTTTCTTTCTAGGGTAGACCATTTTTCAGACATAATACAAACAGTTGCTTTCTCGGAAAGCGTATGTATTCACTTTTGCAGTGTTCTTCGTATAAACGTTGTATGTTGAAAAGTGAAAATAGTCATGAAAACTGAAAAAAATGCGTGACGTTACAACAGAACATATTCTGATGTTTTACCTTTATTTACCTGTATTTGTTTGTTTGTGTTGAGGTTTTACGGCCCGGTCAACCCGATGGGGTCATGTCGAGCGCGGTCAGTTTACCTAACCACTCGTTTACTGGGCAGGCTTAGTCCTCTAAGCGGTTAACCAGTATTGTGCACATTCTTTCGCCAGAAACTGACAACTGCCCTTCTTGAATCAGCGGAAGGGAGAGAATGACCGTAGAAAATATTTCATGATCAATCTCTACGAAAGAATGTTACGACCTCGGCTGAGGTTGAACCCGCGACCTCCTGGTTTCCAGTCGGACGGCGCATCCAACTGAGCCACCGAGGCCGGCCTATTTACCTGTAAATCTAGATAGACTTGTAAAAGACTGTGACATTTATTTATGGAAAACATTTTGTGATTATACATATATGTATATAAACTAGGTCTTCATGATTAGAATTTTTGATTGAGGTTTCACGACCCATTTAACCCATGTGGAGCCGGTCTGTTTACATATCCATACTTTTCCTGGGCAAGCTTAGTCTTCTATTAGGTCAATCAGTATTGTGCACATTCTTTTTGCCGGAAATTAAGAACTGCTCTTCTCCAATCAATGGAAAGGAGAAAACATTTCATGATCAATCTTCACGAAAGAATTTCGCCGGACGGGCGGGGATCGACCCCGCGAGATCCTGATCTCCAGTCGGACGAGCATCCTTCTAAGCCGTCGAGACCGGCTCGTGATAAGGAAAACAAAAAAAAGTGACAATATCCAAGAAATGTCACAAGCACGAAGTACAACATTCCCGAGACATCAAAAAAAAAATGGGAGATGAGGAACAAGCAATAACAAAACCAAAGTCACATATTATGCCCAGGCTCGCCTGAACCTTTGCTATTCGCATATGAGCCAGCGTACGACAAAGCCAACAAAGCATGTGTGCCCAGCGAAGACTCAGATCAGCCTGGGCATCCACCCAGAGTCTTCGCTGTGCGTTTAATGGATAGCTAAGGACACTAGCTTTCTTCATGCGGACAGCGAAGACTGATCAGACTGGGCGGATGCTCTGGCTAAACTGAGTCTTCGCTGGGCGCACATGTCATTTTGTTGGTTTTGTAGTGCACTGGCAGGCTCATGTTAAAATGACTATTTTTTTTCCATTCTGCTGATCATATATTGCCCCGTTGTGAAACTCCTTGTTACCGAATCTTTTCATTAATGTAAATGATCTTGACTTATCCATTTATGCCGAGTGGTCTTTTCTATATTAACTGTTTGCCGGAACCGGTTCATTTCCAATGGAAGGAGTGCGTGTTTAATTTTCATTATCATCCTTTATTAAATGGAACAAGTTTGGATCCTGATCAGTCGCCGCGTTCTGTGGCGTCTGATCTTGGTCTACATTTTTCGTAAGTGCTCCTTTTAAGGGGCGCTATGGATAAATTAGTTAAGCAGAAGACAAAACAGAGAATGAAACAGTATTTATTTTCTCCTAAATTTCATTTGAGAAGAGGACACAGTTCCAAGCCAGTAGAAACCCATTGAACTGTCATCGGCTGGACTAAGATGGTATTTTCCGTTCAGGTTGGAGACATTGCACGAACCATACCAATAGCCGCCATGTTTCGTTATGGCACAGTTTTTTGTGGGACTTGCATCCAGATCACGGTCTTTGGTAGAAAATGCCATTCCACTGTGACGGCCGTTTAAACCATTTCCTGTGGAGAGAACATAATATGAGGCACAACGTGAGAAAACGTACCTGCTGACATGTGCGCCCAACAAAGACACAGATCATCCTGCGTATACGCACAGTCTAATCTGAGTCATCGTTGTCCGCATAAAGAAACTTTGCACTTTTGGCTATCCAAAATGCACTCAGAGAAGATTCTGATCAGACGGTGCGAATGCGCAGGCTGGTCTAAATCTTCGATGAGCGCACTTTCGAAGGTATATTATCTCACCTTGCAGCCCATACATTTACAACATTTAAAAGTTTCAAACGATTTAGTTCTCCAAAAAAAGCCTTTATAATGTATTTTATAGCCACAGTAAACAATTTCTATAATAATAGTTTTTTATGGCATTTGATCCGAGTCTTCACTATTTGCTAAGGCCTATCTGTCCTAACAGTTGGGATATATACATACTGTCACCAAACAAAATCTATAAACGTTGCCCTTGGAAACAATGACACAAAAAAATCAGCGTTTTGGTTCCAACGAGACTCGTCGTATGACAGCATTGTAGTTTGCAGGACTGTATACGAAACCTAGCACCAGCTTTTGTGAAACTAATTTTTCCAAGATACCAATGCTTCAATGGTCCCAAGGAAAACAACACTATAAAGAACGGGGTGACTTATTACGGCCGCGAAACGTAACACGAGCCAAAGTCAAAAGCAATTTATAAAGATGGCCCTTTGACATCAAGCCATGTGACAGATAATCTGAGCCTGCGAACAATATATAGGAATTATCAGATCCTTTGTGATTATTACGCCCGATTCCAGGATATATTAAAAAATTTTGAGGGTCATTGATGAGGCTTAATCGACCTAAACTAGCTACATATAGTCTGACCTAGAAAACACTGATACGTCACCTGTTTTCAGTTTTGTGAGTGTGTTCATTGCTCCCGCGCGATTTTTTCCCTTCGAATCTATTTATCTTCACTATAGCTGGAGTAAGTGCCGTGTGACGGCCTAACCTCTTTCACTGCCACAGGTGATAGTAATAGGCATTTGCAAACAACGAAGATCCAGATGTGATAATGAGCCATCTCATCAGGAGCTACGCTGTTTAACATTCAGTCTTTCAATTTTACATATTAACTTCTTTCCAATCGATAGTTTGTTAAAAAAACAAAGCAGATGACAAAGCTAAATGTAGTCTGAAATTTGCCGCCTAAGGAGTTAAAAGTCTTCCCTTACTTTACTATAGTATGGTCATATATATAAGGAGTTAAAAGTCTTCCCTTACTTTACTATAGTATTGTCATATGTATAAGCAGTTAAAAGTCTTCCCTTACTTTATTATAGAATTGTCATATATATAAGGAGTTAAAAGTCTTCCCATACTTCACTATAGTATTGTTTATGTTTTCCGGTCGTTTCTGATCACTGAGCTTATTTCAGAATATTTGAAAAACATGTAATAGGGTCACTTATGAGGCCTAATTGGCCAAATTCACCAAGTCTGACCAGGAAAAACTTGACGCACTGCCTGTTTTCAGTTTTATGTGTTCATTGCTCTCAAGGGCTGTTCCTTTTATAATATACTTATAACGTCATCTGACGCTGTTTCAAACAGCATCAAGCAACCTATCAGTGTTACAGATTGTTACAGCTATTTCTGACTATTTAATGCTTTCACTTTGCATTTTTGAAATGGACTCTTCCATCTCTGATTTGCACATCCTTTGTTGAAAATACGGTTTTAGTAAAACGTTAAGAACAGAAAGGCAAACAATGTAGATCCAGCTGAGACGGCCGTTACAAGCCATTTCATCAGGACTCACACTGTTTGCAAAAAATGTTTTGTTCTCTATCCTAAAGTTTGAATAAGTCGATTTTACTACCAGCTACTGTGTCTTATCCTAAACCTTGAATAAGTCTATTTTACTGCCAGCTGTGTTTGTAAGATTCGTTTGATCAATTTTTATTTTCCCCACTATTGCAAAAGTAGAGCATGCTGGTGGTATACAAATGTAGAAGCTAGACTTCCAAGAACTGGTGTACAGTTCAAATACTGAATGTTTAAAAAGGACCTCGGGCGGTTGGCCTGATACATTCCTAAAGTTTGGCCCTTTCAAGTGAAGAGACTTCATTAAACCAAGTCTCCGATTTTCGTCCCTTTGCATACTCTTTGCTCCAAAGGCAACCTTTAAATTTTATTTTACTTCATTGCAGCTGGCGTTAAGAGCCATCTGATCGCCAAAAAATGTCTCCCCGTACTTTATCATAGTGCAAATTATCTTTTCATTTTCTTTTGGGATAATTAAGCCTATTTTAGTTACTTTATAACTCGACTTTCACTTAAGCTAGTGCTAAGGAGCGTATGCAGTCTCGCAAACTACATTGTTGCATATGAATAGAATTGATAAAACCGACTCTCTTATTTTCCTTTTGTGTGTTCTTTGTTTCCGAAGGCAACCGTCTAGATTTTGTTTTGGAAACTGCTACTGAAAGAAGAATGAAAACATACCTACATGTTCATGTCAACATATTGCCAAAATGTAGCACAGCAACAGTAAACATGTTGTTTTAGGAGGCAGGGTAGATAAATACAGAATTCTGCTTTTGAACCAAATCAATATTGTGCACGCTCTACGCTATCACTAAGCAGAATTAAAGCAGACGACATTTCAATTCAAAATTTTTATTACTTTTACTCTGAAAAAAAAAAAAACAACAAAAGATTAAAATTCAGTCTGCTGCATTTGTGATATAGCTGGCGAAATTCTGTTGTTTTTTTATTATATTTTTATTTTTCAGAGAAAATAAGACGAGATACATGTGAAATGTCAAGCATTATCTGCAAAATACAAAACAAATCGAAATTTCATCTAGAAAACATACAGACCTGCATTTCCTGACCGTGTGTAGTAACTTGCATAAGAGACATAGAGTTTGTACAACGGTGGTGGGCCAAGGCTGAAGTTGTGGTAGGTCTCGTACTCTCTGGCCCCATCCTCACGTTTAACAACATCCACTCGCAGTTCCTGGGGCTTAATCTTGATTATATGATACATCCATTTGAGCCCTGAAGAACATTAAAAGAGATGTACACTGAATAGGTTCATCGGGATAGAGTATCACTTAAATCAAAAGATATCATCATTTTATCACATCCCAAGAACAATTTTTACTTACTGTGAAAGCTTTGGTTCTCATCTAGATCCATCCTTATCCAAAGAAGAATTTTCACTTACCGTGAAAGTTTTGGTTCCCACCTAGAAGCATCCATATCCCAAGAAGAATTTTCACTTATTGGGAAAGTTTTGGTTTTCATCTAGAATCAATCTTATCCTAATAAGAATTTTCTTTTTTTTACTGTGAAAGTTTCGGTTCTCATCTAGAATCATCCTTGTTCCAAGAAGAATTTTCTCTTACTGTGACAATTTCGGTTCTCATCTAGATCCATCCTTATCCCAAGAAGAATTGTCCTTTACTGTGAAAGTTTTGGTTCCCATCTAAAACCATCCTTATCCCATGAAGAATTTTCTCTTACTGTGAAAGGTTTGGTTCTCATCTATACCATCCTTATTCCCAAGAAGAATTTTCCCTTTCTGTGAAAGTTTTGGTTCCAATCTAAAGCAATCCTTATCGAAAGAAAAATATTCACTTCCTTTCAAAGTTTTGGTTCTCATCTAGAACCATTTTTATCCCAAAAAGAATTTTTACTTACTGTGAAAGTTTGGATTCTCATCAAGAACCATCCTTTTCCCAAGAATTTTCGCTTACTGTGACAGTTTTGGTTCTCATCTAGAGCCATCATTATCCCAAAAAGAATTTTCACTTACTGTGACAGTTTCGGTTCTCATCTAGAACCATCCTTATCTCAAGACGAATTCTCACTTACTGAGACAGTTTCAGTTCTCGTCGAAAACCATACTTATCCCTAGAATAACTTTCTCTTACTGTTGCAGTTTCGGTTCTCATCTAGAACCATCCTTATCCCAAGACTTTTTACTTACCGTGAAAGTTTTGGTTCTAATCTAGAATTATCTTATCGCAAGAAGAATTTTGTTTCCCATCTAGAACCATCCTTACCCAAAGAAGAATATTCATTTACTGTGAAAGTTTTGTTTCTCATCTAGAACCATCTTTATCCCAAAAGAATTTTCACTTACTCTGATAGTTTTAGTTCTCATCTGGAACCATATTTTCCCCAAGAAGAATTTTTGCTTTCTGTGAAAGTATTTTTTATGTCAATTTCGGTTTTCGAGAACCGTCTTTATCCGAAGAATAACGGTTCTAAATCTGATTATTATTTTTTAAAGCAATGAATCACAGCCAAGTACTGTAAATAAACCGGGGAATCAACCTTTCAGTGCGCATGCCCGGCCTGTAAGCGAGGCCACATGTCTACTGTGGTGGAACTTTTCTCTTGTCATTTCTCGGTCCCTAATTTTCAGTAAGTATAAATTTTCTATTTTCTGATTTAAACTTCTATCGACCACAAGAGAAACGTCATCGTCCTTGATGATAAAAATGTTGAAAAACACTCCATTCACTCAACATTTCAAAGCCTACTGTCACAAGTTTTGTCACCATTTTGTTGCATCTAGCTGCTAGGCAATGGTCCACTTCGAAAGCGTCTAATGTTAGGCAGCTCCAATTACACCACGTAGCGCCTGCTAGCGCTTTCAAGCAACACACCTTTGCATAGCCATTTACCAAAAAGCACTCTGTAATGCTTCTTACGGAACTCTTCATTGCTATATACAGTACAACTTCAATGACTCGAACACCGAAGGCTTGTTTACGAGCTCTCGTACCCTGGTTTATGCGAACTTGTTTTAAGTCCCGAGGAAATTCCTCCGATAGCTCAAAAACAAATATTTAGGGTTGTGTACTCATTGTCTCGTTGATATACTCAACATATCCTTATTTTATAAAATATATCCCTAAATTATCCCCAGCAGCCTCCTGACCTGGCGCTATGATTAACCCTCAGTGGCTCGAACTACCCATATCTAGAACAAATTTCCATGGCTTCAAAGATGTTCGAGCCATTGAAGTTCAACTTAAGTCACTATGATGTTTGTAGACAAACTAGAACTAGAATGATCACACGTTAAATGTTGAACTTACCTAACCAAAATTCGCCATTTATGTCACCAAAACCATTTTGGTACTGACTGAAATTCTGATAAAAGTCTACTGAACCATCAAATCTCTTTTGGAATACCTAGCAAAATACGAAAGAAGACTTATATACAAGAACGGATAAAATATTATAGTTTAAATATTTACTGATATGTAATTTCTTAACAAGAGAGATGAAGTTTCAACCAGACTTTTTATGTTAGATACGAACAACAGTGGTACCGAACAACAGTATAACCGTTTTCTGGAGATAAGCAAAAAAAAAGCAGTCCACTTTTTTAACTGCAAACCTAACATTTTTTCTCCTTCAGCATGCTTTATTTCTGTTTTATTTAAATTTTAATCAATTAAATGTTCAAAACAAAATCTTCAGATTTACATTAGTTGTATATGCGATACTATGAAGCTATAAAATAACAGAACAAGTGTACAGACGTAATTTCTTTGCTTTTAAATCTTAGGCACATGTGTGCTAGCGTATGGTTTTGTTCATCTATAACGTTTTTACGATATCCGAAAACTGCTACGTCACAATTTGATGCGGTCATAATTGAATGAAATTAGAAAACAAATTCTAAAGTTATCTATGGGAAACCTTGTGCAGACGGACGGACGGACGGACGGAAACTCGAACGGTACAACATAATAACCCGCAACATTGTAGCTGTATATAAAACATATAAAGAACAGGCATCTGCTTGCAATAAATGTCCATCACCAGGCATACATCAAATGGGCTGCGCCATGCGAAAATTTGCCTTTCATTCAATTCTTTCATACACATTTATATCGCGGATGAATTTCTTGGAATCGTTATTGATCACAAAAGGTAAGAGAAAAGTCCAGGGAGTGCCACAATCACAAGCCGCAGCCCTTTCCAGACACCAAGAGGAAGAGGAAACAGACAAACCCAAACTAGCGCAAATTGAACAAACGTACGAAAAGCATTAATATTGGCTCTCTTTTTCCAAGCGAGGTAATCGCAATGCCCAAAGGACCGAAAAACACAAGAACAAAACAACACCAGGCAAAACTTAAACAATCGCCTCGTAGAATAAACCTCGTTACGTTTTTACACTGTCTGATGAGGGCCTTCGCCGTCCGCTAACAGATCTAAGAGTGTATGATCATTGCGTTTTGCGCATCCTGGAAGGCACTTTTTTCGCTTGACGTGGCCTGAGTAACATTATTTGCAAAGCACACAACACTAGATATCAGGCAAATGAAGAACAAGCCAGACATAGGCATCTTGCAGAAACAACCACAGCAAACATTTGCGACTAACCGAAATTGATTCGAAAGGAATTAGCGCAAATCCGCTAAGGACAATAAAACTCGCGACTGAACAAACTGGAATCGAAAGGAGTTAGCCAAAATCCGCTTAGAATAATCAACTCGAGACCAAACGAAATGGAATTTAGAGGTGTTAGCCACGATCCGCTTGGAATAATTTCTTCAGTGACAACATTATTCTAGTTTTTGTAATAGGTTAGAATTGGTTTTTTACTTCACCTGAGCCGAAGGCTCAAGATGAGATATTGTAATCACTCCCCGTCGTCGTCGTCGTCCGTCTGTCTGTCCATCCGTCCATCTGTCGTCTGTACACACATTGGAACGACTTTTCCTCTGAAATACATGGACCCATTTTCTTCAAGCTTCATGTGGAGCCTTCTGTTAAAAGGGCACTGGAAAAAAATGTTTAAATAGTCACGGTCCGTTAACTAAGGAGGCTGCCATGCCCGTATATAGTAAAAGCACTTAAAAATCTTCTTTCCAGAATAAGAAAGTTTTGAGGCTGAATCTTGGTGTATATAGCATCGGGGACTCAAGGTCTACCAAGTTTGTTCAAAGGATGACTCTAGATTGATGCTTGACCTTTTTACGGCAAAGTCAAATTTGCATCCCAGTGCACTTGTATGGGGAAAACATTGATTGTTTTTTTTGTTGTTGTTTTTGTTGTTGTTGTTGTTGTTGTTGTTTTTGTTGTTGTTTTTTGTTTGTTTTTTGTTGTTGTTGTTTTTGTTTTGTTTTTTTTTGTTGTTGTTTTTTTTTTTTTTTTTTGTGTGTTTTTGTTGTTGTTTTTTTTTTCAAAATTTATTTCAGACGAACGGCTGAAATTTACAATAATTGTTGAAATAGTAGTATGACTTTTTAGTTATGTTTATGGTTATCTTCGCCTTTGAAACCGCACGACCAATTTTACTGGGTTTCACATGGGACCTTCTTTCGAATGGGTTTTATCAGTTTCTTCAAATTGTTTTGTGCCACTGATGGCCGCTAAGTCCGTATATGATAAAAACTGCAAATGATTCTTCCCCAATGATCCTAGGATGATCTTTGACCTTTTAACGGCAAGATCAAATTTGCGTTTCCATACTTTTGTATGGGTAAAATGTTGGATAATCATTTTCTCAAAATGCATTAAAGACTAATGGCTAACATTTACAATGATTGAAATAGTGAAACGTTTTAGCTACAATCAAAATTGTGTTCCCCGTGAGTTATTTGCCCGTGCACTGGGCTATAATACAGCATATTGATCTACAATAGGCTCCATTTATTTCAGCATTAAAATAGTAAGTCCAGTTCGCATTTTTGGTAATTTGGGTTGTTTCAGTACTTTGATTACTGTACCAACTTGTAAGGTCATTTCAGTACACATGTCCTTTGAGCACTGTAAAGGATTGGTTCCAGGCTTATATGTAGACATACTGAAAGTGTTTTGCACAGCTGGGTCCCAGTGCAACAGCCTCTTTCTGACGACAGCTGATTGCTGCAGCAAGGAAAAAGTTTTCAGTCCAGTTTTTTGGCAAATTTTTCAACTTTTTGAACATTTCAAACCCAATTTTGAGATTATCTTGGTGCCTCCATAATCATGCCACCTAGAAAGAGGGCTAGGAAGGGTCAGGCTAGGGGCCAAGCAAACCAAAATCAGCAACAAACAGCAGCAAATGAGCCATGCCCTCAACCGGGGGCAACAGGAACACCAGAAACTGTAAGGTTATGTGGTGATGGCGGGGTTCAACAGTCAGGTAACCAAGTGTCATACTCACCTGAGATTAATGCTACAGGGTCCAGTATGTTAAATACTTGGACTAGTGCTTTGGGGGTTCAGGGGACCCCTCTAGCACAAACAATTGCACAAAACATTCAGTCTGACTTTCAGATGCCGGATGTACGTTGTGCTGATGATGATATTGCGATGCATGTTCCGCAAGATATTTGTATTAAGATATGGAAAAATGAATATATAAATTTGGCTTCTCTGTTAAAGAAAAATCAAAAAAGGCGTGGGGAGGAATCTGGTAATTTATTTATAAATGAACATGGCCAAATTCAAACACGCCCTAAAGTATTAAAAGAAATAACCAATATCAGGGAGTGGACAGATGCTTTTTTAATATTCATGACTATATATTTGAAAAAGTATCAGGATAAAGTTTTTGAATTCAGTACCTGAGCACCATCAGAGAGGCTGAAAGCAGGTGTCAAAATTTAGCATGGCGAGAATATGATGCTGAATTTAGGACAAGGCAAGCTTTAAAACAGGAGCCGTGGAATAAAATTTATTCAGATTTGTGGCTTAAATTAATGACAAACACAAACAAGCTAGAAAAAACTACCTTTCAATCTAAGCCTAGCTTTGCTGGCCACTCAAATCAGTCTCGTCTTGCACTTGGCGTATGTTTTGATTATAACAAAGGCAAATGCTATTTCAAAAATTGTAGATTTTCTCATGTTTGTTTGGCATGTAAGGGGGACCATTCTGAAAACCAATGTCCCAGACACAGTCAAAATTTACAACAGAATGCATTCACTGCAAATAAGAACACTGAAATAGATCACACTCAAAGGTCCTCCTTTCGTGGTCCATTCAAACGGAAATAAATTTGAGCTCGGCTCCACTCCTGTAGATTTATCTGCCTTTGAGAAGGAATTGCAAGAATATCCAGACAGACAAACAGCGGAAGAGTTGAAAAATGGGTTTAAAAATGGCTTTCACATTAACTTTGAAGGTCCTCGAAAATTGGTCATATCAAAAAATTTACCTTCAGCAAATAAAGCCCCTGATATTGTCAGGCAAAAAATCACGAAAGAATTGGAAGCAGGAAGAGTTGCTGGCCCTTTTCAAACTGTACCTTTCACTGATTTTAGGGTTTCTCCTCTGGGTTTGGTACCCAAAAAACAGCCAGGTGAATATCGTTTAATACACCATCTATCATATCCAGAGGGGGATTCAATCAATGACTATATTGACCCTGAATTTTGCAGTGTCCAATATACTAGATTTGATCAAGCTGTTAAAATGATTCAGAAATTGGGAAAAGGTGCTCTGCTAGGCAAGGCTGATATAAAAAATGCATTTCGCCTAATGATTATCTCCCCAGATGATTTTCCCCTGTTAGGTTTTATGTTTGATGGTCAATACTTCTTTGACCGTTGCTTACCTTTTGGACTTTCATATTCATGTGCATTATGGGAGAAATTTGCCCATTTCTTACATTATGCTGTAAGAGAATCATGCACAGTGGGTGAACTTGAACATTACTTGGATGATTTTTTGTTTGGGGGTGAAGCTGGCACAACTGACTGTCAAGAAATTATGACTTCCTTTTTCAAGACTTGTGGAAAAATGGGCGTGCCTGTTGCAGATGAAAAGACAGAAGGGCCTCAAACAATCATTATTTTCTTGGGATTTGAACTTGATTCAATTCTTATGGAGGTACGAATTCCAAAGGACAAAATTATGAAACTACAAAGTCTTATTGAAGAAATATTACATAAGTCCAGTATTACACTGGAGGTTATGCAGTCTCTTCTTGGCTCACTGAATTTCATGTGCCGGGCTATCGTTCCTGGTCGTCCTTTTTGCCGCCGGCTGATAAATGCTACAAGGGGTATTACAAAGCCTTATCATCATATTCGGATTTCCAAGGCAATGAGGTTAGATTTGCAAACATGGCTGACATTTTTCAAATCGTTTAATGGTGTCTCTGTCTTTCATGACAGGTTTTGGCTGTCAAATGCTGACTTATGTTTGTTTACGGACAGTTCAGCAAGTTATGGTAAAGGCTTTGGAGCTTATTTTCAGGGAAAATGGACATATGGTCTGTGGCCTGCTGAATGGTTTCACCGCGGTATTACTGATGACATTACAGTACTTGAATTTTTCCCCATTTTTGTTGCTCTTGAAATCTGGGGTCAGCATCTCAGCAACAAAAAGATTCTATTCAAATTTGACAATCAGGCAGTTGTTCATATCTTGAATTCGCAAACGTCAAAGGCAGAGTATGTCATGGTCTTGGTCAGAATCATTACATTAAAATGTTTGCAGCTGAATGTTGTTCTCAAAGCGGAACATTTATCAACTTCTCGGAATGCCGTGACGGACAGTTTATCTCGATTGCAGATGAATCGCTTTCGACAGTTGGCCCCAGAAGCCGAACCAGAGCCAGAGCCTGTTCCAGACCATCTTTGGAGCGTCTTCAATCAGGAGCCCACCAGCTTGTGACTGCAAGTTTCAGTGAATACCCGTCATGCATATGCTACTGCATTGGCAAACTTTTCAACTTTTAGATCTAATTATGCTCTCCCTTTGCAGTGGCCAGTACCTGAAACTCATATTCATGCTTATATTACTTATCTTTTCCACAATGGTTATGCCCCATCAACAACTGCCATGCACATATCTGCTATTAGCTTTCAACATAAAATTAACCATAATTTTGATAACACTTCCACTTTTGCCATTTCAAAAATGCTTGAAGGCTACAAGCGTCTTAGAGCCAATCCTGATAACCGTATGCCAATTATGTATAATACTCTGGTTGCTATTTGTAAAATTTTGGGGAATATCTGCATTTCTGAGTATGAAACACTTTTATTTAGAGCAGCTTACCGTTTGGCATTTTTTGGTTTGTTCCGTGTTAGTGAGTTGGTATTTACATCGTCACAGCAACCTGATCAACCATTGCAAGTATCTGATGTATTATGTACCACCAAAGCTGGGCAAAATATTTTACGAATCCGCCAGCGTAAGGCCAAATGCAATCAAACAGGAAAACCATATATAATTGACATTCCAGCTATTGAATCTACAGAATGTCCATTATTGGCCATGGAAGCGTTTCTCAAAATTAGACCTCACAAATCAGTATATCTTTTTTGTCATATTAATGGGCAACCTCTTACAAGATATCAATTTGGGGCAGTTTTAAATAAAGCTATAACTGCTCTGAATCTACCAACAACACATTTCGGAACGCATTCCTTCCGTATTGGGGCCGCTTCGTGGTTAGCCAGCAAAGACGTATCGTATGAGACTATCAAGAAAATGGGCAGATGGCAGTCCAATTCATTTCTCAAGTACATAAGACTATAAAGCGGACTTGCTCATTGCTCCTTAGCCCTATTGATAATTTGCATCATAAATTTTGATTTCCAGATGTATGATTGGTAGGGGACTCCTACATAAATAGATTAGCAGCCCGAGCCAGAACCAGGCAGCTTGAAAGTACGGTTGGCGCTTCCAAAGTTCAGAAAGTCAAGTGGATGGGTCAGGGCGGCATGAAATGGCAACAGCTTCTACCAAAGATTCAGTATGCTGCTCTCCATAATGCTGCTCCAAAGGCAATAGTGGTTCATGTTGGTTCCAATGACTTAGCTTATCAGAAAGGGGTGGTCTTGATCCATAATATGAAGGATGACTTAAGTAATCTAGTTCAAACATTCCCTAGCAGTGCCATTTTCGTTTCTGCTATGTTGCCTCGTATTGTATGGTCAGGAACACAGGTTCCAGACAAAATGGAATCCAAACGAAAATTCATTAATAGAGTGATTCGTCGCTTTATAAAATACAATGGTAAGGGGGTCTTTATTGATCATCCAGAAATTACATCTGACACACCGGGCTTATATAAACCAGATGGCGTACATCTATCTGATATTGGTTCTGATATTTTAATGTTAGACATTCGGGAGGCTCTGCAGGATCAGTTGTGAACACCAGTTTTGTTTGCGGTGGAATTTTGGGGCAAACCAAATTATTGGTTTGTGTGGCGGAAAATTCCGAAGGGATGTGATTCTGACTGAAATCTTGTTATATATTTGGGAGCTGCTTTCTCATCCAACAGTTTGCTGGTAGATGTGTATGTACCATTTACTCAGCGGTGGTGTATATGATTTAGCGGGCATTCTGTGTACATACCGGAATGCTTTGCGGAGTTTTGTTTTGGCGGGTATCATGTGTCTGTACCGTGATACTTTGCGGTGTGCTGTTTAATAGAACAGCATGTGTATGTACCATGTTGTTTAGCAAGCATCATGTGTATACACCGTGTTGCTTTGCGGTGGTTTCTATGTAGAAACCAGTGGGATAAAAAGATGAGAAAGCATCTCCTTATTGATTGCATCTCTTCGAATTTCCAACCACTGATCTGCAACCTTTACGCCACAAATTATTTTATGTGTATGTTAAACACTGTGAATAGTTATTACTTTGTTAAAACACTCAGGAAGAGTTGATAAAGGTTATTTCAACATATTCTTTGTTCTTATTTTAACCGTCTTGAAATAAACGGGTACAAAATCGTGTAATTTTAAACGCCTTTTTCTCTGAAACCGCTTGGCCAATTTTCCTCAGATTTCACATGAGGCCTTCTGTCGAATAGTATTGACTATTTGTTTAAATAGTTCCACCATTAGAAAAGATGGCTGTCATGCCCATGTATGGTAAAACACTGAAATAATTCTCCAGAACTAAGAGAGCTTTGATGCTGAATTTTTGTTAATTGCATCGAAGACTCAGGGTCACTCAAGTTTGTTCAAATGATGATTTTATGATGACCTTTGAACTTTTTGCAACAAGGTCAAATTTGCGTCTTCATACACAGGTTTAAAAAATCATTTTTAAATGTATTATGGACTAATGGCTGAAACTTACAATGTATAATTAAAGCAGTACAACTGTTTAGCTACAATCAAAATGTCGTCCCCTTGGGGTTATCTGCGCTTGCCTCTGGGCTATATACATGTATTAAATCGTGTAATTTTAATTTTTTTTCTGAGCACATTTCACCAGATTTCACATGGGGCTTTCTGTTGAAGGGGTGTTGTCAATTTTTCAAATGTTTCTGCACTATTGGACAAGATGACCACCATGCCATATCTTAAAAATTTTCTTCTCCAGAACCAAGAAAGCTTTCAGGCAAAATCTTGGTATATAGTATCAGAGAACACAGAGTCTACCAAAGTTTGTTCAAATAATGATCCAAGGATGGCTGTTGACCTTTTTACGGCACAGTCAAATCACTGTTCTAGTTGCTGCAGCAACACTGGAAGAATGATGCATGGCATCGGAAGATATGCAATGGCTGATTTACTCAGGTGAACGAATCGTGGTCCATGGCTTCTTGTTAAACTTTAATACTCTCTCGTAATTCAGCAGATGACAAATGGGGGATGTATATCTTATTTTTCCCCAAAACAGTATTTGACATTTCATATCAATTGTATAAAATATCAAAAAGTTTGTTTATAGGGACAAATAAGGAAAATATTTCAAAATGTTATCTGCTGAAAATTTTACCCAGATGTTAAGCATTATAATGGTGTCTACTCTTAACCCTTGTCATACTGAATAAATTTATATGCCACGCCCACTTCTGATATTCAGCCAATCAGATTATTTGATCTAGATTATAGATACAAATTCACATTCTGAAATAATTTGCTCCCAGCGGGAATATGTTCTTTTATCTTGAAGACAAGCTACCATTGTGCCAGGAGACATATATTTCATTGTTTATTGTGTTTCAACTGATGGTGTAGCCATTTTCCTGAAGACATTACCATGGTACTCCTAATGTTTGATGATGATGAGTTGGTGTTTTACACCCCTTTCAACATTGTTTCAAGACAATGGAAGGGTGATAATGAAAGGCTTTGTGCAATGAAGTACAGTCATAAGTTGAATTTCGCCTCCAGCAGATTCGAACCGGTACTTCGTGATCCGAAATCGAGAGCGCTAACCACTCGGCCACTCGGACATTTCCCTTATGTTTGAATACGACCGTTTAATTAAGTTAGCAATTTGCACTGAACCCGCTTATCGGCAAACGCTGCAAATCCCGATAAGACTGCTCCTACACAGTTTGAATGTACACAACTCATGTAATTCCGTTCAAATATGTATGATAAACACAGTAACGTATTCGAATTTTCAAAGACACACATGTACCACAAAATTGTTTCTGAGATGTCAGATACCTCCGCTACTAGCTTATTTCTCCATCATCCGTATCAAAGTGCGATAAAAACACTAAAGCAGAAATAAGTACCCAGACTGTTGACATAGTAGTCGTGCATCTGATATTGAATTGAATAGAATAGAATGTTCTACTATCTAATTATGGCCTCGTTCGGGTAAACAATTAACGAAATCGTTTGCTTCCATTACCGATTTCGTCCTCAAATGATTTTATGCTTCAGTAAGCACGAGAATTCATTAAGACATTAAAGGAGCAGCTTATAAAGGATTGGTGCGTCAAGTCCGGGTGTAAGGCAGTTAGGTTTGGGACCCTAAGGTGTACTCAAGAAGAACTGAAAAGCGTGCAAAAGCGCGCAGCCAAATTTGTGATGCTGTCTAGTGACCTACCATAGTCAAAATGTTGAAAAAGGATAATAGTAACTTCCAAAAAAGTTCGTGGCACCTATTATTTGTGTACAAGTCAGAGGTACATTTGACAGTTCGGAGTGAACCAAAACTCGGAAAATAATTGGAATCATTTACGTTGGTTCAATAAATCTTGATACATATGCCATCATGTGCGACATAAGTGTACATGCAGCTGCTGAAACTAAACAACCCGTTAGATTTTTGAAAAAGCTAAACATGTTGAAAATTTATTAGGTTTTATTGTACACAGTCTCTTATCGGTGACCAAGCCACCTCTTATTTTTATTTCCTTAACTCGTTTGGTACCAAATTTCAGACTACATTTGTCGTCTGCTTTTTTTATTTAACAAACTATCATTTGGAAAGATGTGTATATGAAAAGTGAAAGACTGAATGTCAAACAGCATAGAGCCAGATGAGCCGTCTCATCTGAATGCAAAAGCATATTATTATTGCCTGTGGCAGTGGAAGAGTTAAAGCTGACTCACCGTCCATCCTCCTCCGTCTGTTACCATGTCACAGTAGACTTGAAGTTGATATAAGTTACCACTGATATCCACAAGAATCTGATACGCTCCTGAAGTTCTACCCAAGCCTCTTTGTAATATATCCTTACAGTCACGTACGTCTGTCAAAGAGCAGAAATGATAACAAAAATCTACAATTTTTCCTTTAGAAACAAAGGAAATACAAAAGGCCGCAAATCAGAAACTCGGTTTCAAAGGCAATCTTTTTGACGTTTAATTATACTGCAGCTGGTATTAGTGCCATGTGGCGGCGGTAGAATGTCTCCACGTACTTTATCATAGTGCAGATTATATTTAATTTCCTTTGGGATCATTGGGCCTATTGTGGAATCTTTGAAAATGGAGTTCTGCTCATGTATAGAGGGCATAAGCAGTGTTGCAAGCTTCATTACTGCTTATGAAGAGTCTCAATAAAACCGCGACACCCATTTTCTTATCTGTAGTGTGTTCTTTGTTTCCAAAGGCAATCTTTTTGACGTTTATTTTACTACACTGAAGCTGGTATAAGTGCCGTTTGGCGGCGGTAGAACATCTCCCCGTACTTTACCATAGTGCAGATTATATTTAACTTCCTTTGGGATCATTGGGCCCATTGTGGAATCTTTGAAAATGGAGTTCTGTTCATGTATACTCTAGAGGGCGTAAGCAGTGTTTCAAGCTTCATTACTGCTTATGAAGAGTCTCAATAAAACGTAGATTTTCATTTTTTTATCTGTAGTGTATTCTTTGTTTCCAAAGATAATCTTTTCGACTTTTATTTTATTAAGTCTCTTCATAAGCTTCACTGTAGTTTGCAAACTTGCATACGCACCCAACCCCATCCCTGGCACCCACATACGCACATGGGAATAAAATAAAAGTAAAAAAGAATTGCCTTTGGAAACAAAGAACATACAAAATCACGAACATCGGTTTGATTGAGTCTCTTTATACAATACTGTAATTTACGAGGTTGCATACGACCCATAGCACCGGCTTAAGATGTATTCGATTTTCAAAATAACCAGAATGGGCTCAATGATCCAAAAGGAAATAATCTGCACTATGATGATGTACGGGGAGTCTTTTATGGACGCCACACGGCACAACACCAGCTACAGTAAAAATTACAGTCAAAAAGGTTTGCCTTTGGAAAAAAAAAAGAACAACAAAATCATGGAAATCGGAGAATCGGTTTGATTCAGTCTCTTCATGTGTAGTTTGCGATGCTTCATACGCGCCCTAGCGCCGGTCAAGTCACAACAGGAAGTCACAAAAGGTATGTCCCCTCGCAAATCCTGGCAGGATATCTAGCAAGTGTATGAAGCTCCCTTAATGGAACAGCTCAACTTGCAAATTGAATTAATCCATTTTGTATTTGCTATTCTGTGGTTTTCATTGCACTTTGATAGTACACAGTAAAATATTCCAAAATGAGAACGCCGCGGTTGATGTTTCTCAGTCTACTGTATTGGACGTTAAGAATTAATTGTCTAAACCTTGTGAATAGACAAGTATTACCTTTCACACAAAGTGCTTATTTTTAATAAATTGTGATAAATCAACTTATCATATATTTACTAAAATATGTACGTTTTACATATGCGATACCGACACAAGTTTCATGCTTGTATTATGGTTGTAGAGCTTGAAGATTGCTTCAGGCTAAAATTACCAAATGCTCGTATCACTCCCAGGGAGAAAAAGCCAAATTATCCATGTGACCCATATTCTCCCAAGGGAGAAAAAGCCGGAGCACTCAGAAGTTTTGGCTGTTCTGGTCTATTCCTAAACATATTGTTAGCGCAGCTAGTCATCCGCAATCTTGTATTGTCATTCGTGAAAATGTTGTCATGTCGGACAGCTTGAATATGACATAAACAAGGTAAATGTGTTCGTAAGAAAATATATGATAAATAGATTATGATATGGCAATTTTCATATCATACCCATTATCAACCCGAGAAACCATATCACCCCGAAGGCCTCGGGTTTCTCAAGTTGATATTGAATATGATATAAAAATTGACATGGAATAATCTCTATTTCTGCGTACAAAACATATTGGTTAATTTGATGGATGTTTACTGACCATGATACGGTAAATCCTAATCTAAAGCTTATGTTTAACAAAATAGTAAATAAGATATCCAAAAAGATCCCCAATCACAGAAAACAGCCTACCAAAGAACCATAAGGAAGAGCAAATAAACTACGATAGACAGCAAACCACAGGATTCCGGTTCTTTATATCCGAATCTTTACTCCCACCTGTTGTGAAACTGTTGTCTATCAGACTGGCTCTCGGATGACTGAGCATTTCAGGGTAGAAGCGGGAAACAGAAAATTTTGTTTCTTGCACAACGGCAGCAACGTTGCGGAAAAAATGGCCACCGTCACTCCTTGTGCAAGTTATACTATAGAGAAAAAAGATATATTATTTTAAAAGTGTCTTTGATCGTTTTATTTTCATAGAAGGAGTAGTTTTAATGTTTGTTCATCGTAAAGAGATAAAAATAATTTTTAAGACTTGACTACTTCGTATCAAACTCGACTTGTATATGACGTTCAATGTACGAAGAGGTGAGAGGGATCAGTAGAGATTCAGATAAAAACAACCGGGCTCCTGTGCAGCAAAAAGGTCACAAAAAGGGTAAGAGAAGTCCAGGGAGTGCATTATCACAAACCGCAGCCCTTCCCAGACACCAAGAGGAAGAGGAAACAGACAAAACCAAACAAGCGCAAATCAAACAAACGTACAAAAAGTACCAAGACTAGTTATCTCTTCCCTAAGTGAGGTAATCGCAATGCTAAAAGGACTGACAAAAACACAAGATCAAACTTACACAAGGCAAGACATAAAACAAATCGCCTCGTAGAATAAACCACAAAGCAACAAAAAGTAAGACTAACACCGGGACCACCGCCCTTAGAACGGTCAGTAGAATAAACCACCGGGGGTTTAAAGCACTTTTACGGCCAGCCAATTTCACCCTGGATCCCGATGTAACTTTTAATATAGAAAAACATAAACATTCGGTTCGCATAAAGGCTCCCAACTCAGTCAATGCATCAGAGCGAAAACATAAAAATCAAACTCATCACTATGATACGCTCGTAACAAAGACGAGTACTCATGGCTAATTCTACTGTGTGACAAACCAATCAAAGCAACTACCTCTTCCCAAACGAGGTGACCACAATGTCAGCCAGGACCCACCTTACTCAACAATAAGACATAGAACCGGACAAAACATGAAATCAACGAAAACGCGCCCTGCATTGAGCCGCCACAATGCCTAACAAGTTCATTTGACAACTTGGTGATGAGACTAAAATGCTAACGGCAAACATTGTAGACCCTGATCAAAATGCTCCTTTAGAAACAAGTTTTGTTTGCTAAGACCTATAAGAGATATACAATATAGAACTGTCTTGCTAAGCTATAAGAGATATACAATATAAAATTGTCTAAATTCAGATATTATTAAGCAACTATGAGAAACCCTCGCAAAGTTGGCTCCCCGCTTCAGTATAGTCAAACTTCAATCTTTGGGACCACGGAAATTTGTTCAATACATGGATATTTTGAGCCATTGAATGTAAATCATTGCGCCAGGTCAGGACACAAAATGGGGATATTTTAGGGATGTATTTTCTTCGATCTTCTATAGAATAATATGTTGTGTTTACTCCTTAGAACCGCCTCGATGATGTGATTCTAATGATTACACATAACATTCATTTTCATAATAAAACAAACTTCCCTAAAATGTCCCTAAATATTTGTCTTCTTTAGCTATAGGAAATTCTTTTTAGGAAATCAAAAAACGAGTTCGAATCTGCCACGGTAAACGAGCCATCGATGTTCGTGTCATTGTTTTTACTCTATATTTACTCACCCACTAAATTACAGGTTAGTCCCGCATAACCAGAGAAACAGGAACAGTTATATCCGTCTCTGTAGTTAGTGCATGTTCCACGGACGCAAGGTGATGACACACAGTGATCTGTAAGTTTAATCGTTTCTTACGAATATTGCCCATATATAGTAAATTCTTGTTACAACGATAGCCTTTGTTCCCAAAGATGTTACCATTAAAACGAATTTGCTATTGTAAAGAATCCTTATGTAAAGAGGGCATTGTATTAATTGTATACCTCAAAGAACATATGTTTTGGACATGTGTTAGAATCGCCTTAGTAAGGCGATTCTAAAACATGTCCAAAACATACGTTCCATAAAGTATTAAATATAATGTTCTTGTATAATTTCTAATTAACTGTTACCTCTTGAGCGAATGTTAAATGCCAGTGAATGTATCTTTCCAAAGCATTTTATCCTTGTATCGAGTGTTGGTATAAAGCGGATGGACTGTACACTGTATACTGACACTCGATACAAAGTTTACATTCGTTTTACTGATAGTTTGACTGATATGAAACCTTTAAGAGATTACAATTAATCAGACATTATGTGCGAAATTTGTATCTAATACTACAAGAAACATATTTTTGGATATTTGGTAGAAACGCCACACTGGGCAATTGGAATAAATATTCAAACATATGTTCTATGAGGAAATAAGAATAAACAAAGCCATTTCTTGCATATCATTCTGCAGCGTTTGAGGATTCCTTACAACAGTTAATTCATTTTAATCAAAATATCTTTGGAAACAAACGTTATCGTTGTAATGAGGGCCTACTGTACAGTTTACTGTGTACTCGTGATTCCTTGGCAAATGATATAATCAATAAACATTACAAAATAAACAACTCACTTAAAGCGCAGTTTACATTTCTGAAGCTAAATGGTATCGAACAGTTGCTTTAGATCATACCTTGCCAATTTATTTTTGCAGTTAAATCAAACATATCACTGCATAGGCGTAGCTCTAAGTTCATGTAATACGCATGTGCATAAGAAATATACAGTATTTGCAACAAAAACTATATTATTAACAATAAAGAAACGTCAGTTGACACCAAATACTTTGCTTCTTTTTTTCTATAGGGGTTGTCTTTTAGGTAAGAATTAATCTTTTCCAAAATATGGGCTCCTCTGGGAGCAAATTCTTTCCTTCAATTTTTTCCTGGGTGTGCGTAAAAAATACCGTTCTGGCTACGCCACTTGAAGGGGAGGGGAGGGTATAAATAAAAGCATACATGATAAATTGTATAGTCGTCTCAGTCAGATATTCTGTAAGCATGGATCCTTCGGAAGCGAGCACATTAAAGAAATGAAAACAGCAGAGTCGCTTTATTTACATAAACAGAACTGTGATATGCGACTAAGTCTCTCCGTACTTTATACTATTGTTGTTTATATTTTCTGATTTTTCGGTATCAGTAAGCTCATTTCGTGTAATTACGAAAAAACAGAGCACAGATTTTCGTTGCTAGAGGGCGTGAATCAATAAAGCATAGCTTAAAGCGTCACTAGAGGGCGTTACTCAATACAGCACAGCTTAAGTCGTTGCTAGAAATGTTTAAACACATAGCTAATATGAGACCAAAGCGATACCACTCACTAATGGTTTTATTGCAACTACCTAGCCGCTATGCCAGAGAAATCAAAGGCCTGTGTTATATAACAGGGTGTTCAATTGTTTTAAACAACATGTTTACTATGTTTCCATAAATAGCTTTATTTACTATGTTTCCAAAAATAACTTTCTAAAACAACATGTTTACAATAACATGATGTTTACGTCCTTGATTCTGGACTGAGTTCTTTTTGGAATGTCATGGAAGATTTAGAAGTTTCTTGATTGGAACTGGAAAATAAGAGATGCTTGTAGTAAATTCTTTTTCTAGAACCTTCTTTGATATTATATAAGGAGTATAGATTTTCATCTGGGCATCTTTGTATACTTTCTCTGGAAATTATTCTATACTGGATTACTTTAATATTTTATTCATTCTGGACTTAAATTCTGAATTCAGGAACTTTAAATTGTGGGATCAGAAACTGATATTCAAAGGATTTGTTTTATAAATTCTCATGGATTATTTCAGAGGGACTTTGTGACATAAACTTGAAAGGTACTGTCTACTTACATTCTTTTGTTTTGAATCTTGTCTTATTTTTTTTTGTGGAATAAATATTGTTAATAATTAAAGCTTGTTGCTGGTTTCACTTTCATTTCTTTCTCGTTACGCCTGGCTCGTAACAGAAATTGGGGGCTCGTCCGGGATCGAACATTTTCTTGAGCTAAAACAAGTTTGAGCTTTTTAAAGAAAACAAATATTGATTTTCAAAAAAATATAAGTAAATAATAAAAAAGCAAGTATTGACTTTTGAAAAATATCAACAAATAAACTCTGATTGATAAATCTACTTGATGAAACCAGCAAAAAGCAATCATGTTATTTGACCTTCAAGCTTTCATAGCTGCGCCTTCGCAGGAGCTGTTAAATGTGGCCAAAAAGTCAGATTTGTTGGATATTGCTGCTCACTATGAACTGACTACCGTCAACAAGTTCATGTTAAAACAGGAAATAAAAAATAGTTTGGTCCAATTTTTGGTTGATAAGGAAATTCTTGATTCTTCTGCTTTGTCTCTTGTTCTGGTAACTCAGACCGGATTGCAAATGCGAGAGCTTGAAATTCAGAGGCAAATTGAGTTAGAAAAATTAAGATTAGAGCACGAAAAACTTAAAATGGAAATGGAGGAAAGAGTAAAAGAACAAGAAAGACAAATGTAGATAGAAAGGGAAAAATTAAAATTTGATACAGAATTAAGAATGAAAGAATTAGAAATGCAAAACATGACGGTAAAACGGCAACCTTTAGAGTCTGGCGTTCATTTTGACATTACCAAACACATCAGATTAGTTCCCCCTTTTCAAGAAAAAGAGGTTGACAAATATTTTCTTCATTTTGAAAAAGTAGCAGAAAATTTAAAATGGCCAAAGGAGCATTGGACCTTGCTTTTGCAAAGTGTTATAATTGGGAAGGCTCGAGAAATTTATACTCAGCTGACTTTCATCCATAAGATGAAAAACAAGAATCAGAGGTTGCTCAGATGGAGTCTGTTGTTACAGGAATACAATCTTGACATCAGGCATATCAGGGGAAAAGATAATATTATTCCTGATGCCTTGTCCAGAGCATGATGTCTTGATCTGTGGTTTTCTGTAACTTGCTGTATATAAGATAATAATTGCCTTTATCAGTATTTTATTTTATGATAATTTTATGGCAAAAGAAAGCTTTATTACATAAATCTTTCTTTTCCCTGAAGAGGGGAAGTGTTATATAACAGGGTGTTCAATTGTTTAAAACAACATGTTTACTATGTTTCCATAAATAGCTTTATTTACTATGTTTCCAAAAATAACTTTCTAAAACAACATGTTTACAATAACATGATGTTTACGTCCTTGATTCTGGACTGAGTTCTTTTTGGAATATCATGGAAGATTTAGAAGTTTCTTGATTGGAACTGGAAAATAAGAGATGCTTGTAGTAAATTCTTTTTCTAGAACCTTCTTTGATATTATATAAGGAGTACAGATTTTCATCTGGGCATCTTGTATACTTTCTCTGGAAATTATTCTATACTGGATTACTTTAATATTTTATTCATTCTGGACTTAAATTCTGAATTCAGGAACTTTAAATTGTGGGATCAGAAACTGATATTCAAAGGATTTGTTTTATAAATTCTCATGGATTATTTCAGAGGGACTTTGTGACATAAACTTGAAAGGTACTGTCTACTTACATTCTTTTGTTTTGAATCTTGTCTTATTTTTTTTTTGTGGAATAAATATTGTTAATAATTAAAGCTTGTTGCTGGTTTCACTTTCATTTCTTTCTCGTTACGCCTGGCTCGTAACAGAAATTGGGGGCTCGTCCGGGATAGGACTTTATACGCCGAAAGTGGCTTCACGTCATCATAAATGATGACTTCCTTGAAAAGGGGGAGTGTTACAGCCTAGCACTCCTACCTTCGATTATCTGCCTTGGCAGATTACGCATAGCTTCTAAATATATATTCAATCTCTGACAACTGCGTCAGAGAGTCGACTCTTTGGCTCAGTGGTTAGAGTATTGGATTTTTAACCGGGAGGACCGGGTTCGATTCCCAGGAAAGACGGAATAATTTTTCAGCTATGCTTCATTCCTTTGTTACGGCTTTCATGTCGTAAGACCTGTCATAAAGAGGCGATTATGGAACCCAGCAGGGGGTAGTATAGAGGCCTGCTAAGGGGTAATAAATATTTTGGAGAGGATATCATCTGTGGAACAGATAAATAAACCAGTACTAAATTCCCCATGTGAGCCTCTACCTACCTATCTTTTATTGATAGTTAACTAGGTTTAGTTGTACCCAGTCTCTTATCAGTGATAAAGTTAATGACCGAGACACATCTTGCTTTATTTCTTTAAGCTGTGCTCTACTTTATAATTACACATAATGAGCTCAGTGATAGCAAAGGACCAGAAAATATAAACAAAACTAAAATGAAGTACTAAAATGGAGCTTTTGCAATCGTGGTGGAGAGATTTTTTAATTTTACCACTGCCAAACCAAGTGCAAACCTTTTAACATAACAGCTAGGGTAGGCTTCCGCTTGTATATATGGTTGGCAAAGATTCTAAGAAACCTGCTTAAAGCCACACACACACACACACACACACACACACACACACACACACACACTTTCCCCTCACCAACACATAGCAGTAGTACAGCCGAACGTTTGAAAAATGTGTTACAGTTAATCTTCGATTATTCGTTCTGTTCATGATGATGAGGTATTATTTTAGGGGATTTACTTTCCACCCCCTCCTCAACGCCATCCCACTTCCCCTCTGCTCACATCCAGTAGATTTTAAAGACCGTTCCAATGTGGTTCCTTTTGCAGTTCTTCTTTGTTTGTGCTTCGGTGTTTTCAAACGTGGCATTTGATTTGCCATTATATATTCCTCGTCGCCTCTCCTTCTTTTGGTGCCTCGGGAAATTTGTTCTTCGTAATTGTGGCACCTGCTTGTTATCTTTATTATCTTTAGTGTGAGGTGCGTATGTGCGTGCGCGTGTGTGTGTCGTTTCTTGGCGGCCAACACTCATTCGATGCTTTTAAAGGGTTTTGTTTCCGTGACTATAGCCTTTCACAGATTACAGTTATGAATATAGGGATCAAACATTGTTTTTCATGCATTAACATTCGCCAGGTCTCGAGGGAGGTATTGAAAACCGAGGCCGGAGACCGCGGTTTTCAACACCTCCCAAGGGACCTGGCGAATGTTAATGCATTGAAAAACCATGTTGGATCGCTATTATTGCATAAAAAGTGTATATATTTGCTACATTTCGCATTATTTCTTGCACTATTTTGTTTCGCCTTTTCACTCGCGAACGCAATTTCCACAGACAATGCTCGTTCTAGGGCCGTGCTCTATACATCTCGCAACGGCAGCAAATCTGTGGCCCCGGTATAAGCATATTGAAAGTTGCGTAGCCGTGCATTAACAACGCGTGACTTGCCTTGTTAATACACGGCTTTTCGCCGCTTAATGCACGGCTGTTAGTAATGTGCGACACTGCTTTTTATGCAGTAATGTGGTTTAAGCTTTTTATCAGTCGCAGATAAATTATGACCTACATGTAATCTGAAAGTGGTCAGAAGAATGGAGTAAACATTCGTATGAAACGAGAAAGAATGTGTTTCCCCTGTTACTGAATTGCTAACCTTTTCACCCCTGTATACCAATACAGATGCCTTTGTAAACAGTGCAAATCCAGATGAAACGGCTCGTAACGTACACTGTTTGCAATTCTGTTATTGATTTTTGATTGAAACCCCTGTTTACAACAAAGGATGTGTCCAAAAAAAATTAAGTGATGGAAAAGTCCACCTCAGAGACTCATGGTGGAAAGGGGAGGCTTTTCTTTGGCTTGTGGCTTGTGTACTGTCTGTTATGGTTTGTTTGTTCTTCGTTGAAAACATTGGTTGGCGATGATCTCGAGGGTTGAGCGCAAGACTATAGTAACTCAAACATATTTTTGAAACCCTTGTTTAGGGGCAACTTGGACCCCTTTGTAAACAATGCAAATTTAGGTGCCATTGCTCATACGAGCAATGGCACCTAAATTTTCATTGTTTACAGAAAGAAATGTTGTAATCTTCATAACGCCTTCATGGTGAGGAGATTAGGTTTGGGGAAAAACAACCATCTGACTTACGCCAGTCTTGCGCTCAACCCTCGATCTGTAACTGTTGCTGTTCCTGGACAACTTCTATATTATGGTGCACTCTAGGCTTTAAATAAACAGCGGAAACACATCATGGCTGATTATTTGTACACTTCCTTACTTCATGTACACAATTGATAACACTAAATGAAATAAAAAAAATATCATCTGTGCAGTCTGAACAAGGTCTTTTCTATCTGCTTTTAGACTCACCTGATGCTTTATCACAAATAAGCCGAGGTCCAGCATTTCCTAGAAAAATAAGTGTGCATCCAGCGAAGACTCAGATCAGCCTGTCCATCTGCACAGTCTGATCAGACTATTCGCTGTCCTCCTGAAGACACTCTGGCCACTCGACAGACTGCAAATGCTCAGGTTGATCTGAGAGTTCGGAGATGCACATGCAAGCTCGTAGAAAATACTGCGCCCCATATATACGAATTTAAATAGCACAAACCATTATCAGAATGTGAAGTTCGATGGATGTTCTGAGCCTTAAAGTTCGCATATGCGACGAAGACACGTTTTGTCCAGGTGCGGCTCACTTATATTCCCGAACTAAATGAACAGTACAGGCCTTGGACATACCGAATACACACATATGTACTACAGTATAACTTCAATGGCTCGAACACGGATGGCTCGAACACCTTGGATGATTTGAACTCTTTTTTCAGTCCCTACAAAATTCTTCCAATAGCTCAAGAAAACATTTAGTTAATGATTTTTTCTTATTTTATCATGAAATTGTATGTTGTGTGTACACATTAGATTCGCCTCATCTAGGCAATTCTAATGAATACACTCAATATACAATCATTGTGTAGAAAAGCGAAAAGATTTCCCTAAATTATCGCTATTTGCTTCCTGAACTGGTGTCATGATTAACTCCCATTAGCTCGAACTACCCATGTCTCGAACGAATTTCCATGGTCCCGAAGATGTTCGAGCCATTGAGGTTCGACTGTATATCGCTACAGTAACTCACCGACTATGTCACAGTCTTTTCCGTCCCACCCCGATGCACAGGAGCAGCTGTAACTACCAAACGTATTACTGCAAGTTCCGTGTATACACGGTGACGCTTTGCACTCGTCGACATCTAAACGAAACGAAACCAACCACGTCATTTAGCCATTTAACACTGAGTTTCTGGAGTGAACTATTCCATATTTGAATAGCTGTAAAAGTGCTTTAAACCCTGCGGTGGTTTACTCTACCGACCGTTCTAAGCGGTGGTCCCGGTGTTAGTCTTACTCCTTGTTGCTTTGTGGTTTATTCTACGAGGCGATTTGTTGTATGTCTTTCCGTGAGTCATTTTGTTCTTGTGTTTTTCAGTCCTTTTAGTATTGCGATTACCTCGCTTGGGGAAGAGAGAGCTAATCTTAGTGCTTTTCGTACGTTTGTTCGGTTTGTGCTTGTTTAGATTTGTCGGTTTCCTCTTCCTCTTGGGGTCTGGGAAGGGCTTCGGTTTGTGATTGTGTCACTCCCTGGACTTTTCTCTTACCTTTTTTGGACACATCCACTACTGCAAACAGGGATGTCCGTCCAAAATCAAAAACAGAATGGCAAAAAGTGTAAATCTGAAATGTCTCGTCATGAGCAATCTCATCTAGATCTAAACTGTTTACATTGGTATCCGTTTGAGTCTACCAGGTTAGAACCGGTCCGGTTTTAGCACAACAAAGTCATTAACCCCAAGCCCACATTTTTATCTAGTATTTTACGCAAAAATGTGAATACACTTGACATTTTATGAACGATGTAAGTAGATTCAGCACTGTAAAGCAACTTGCATTTGTCATTGAGTATAACTGATTGAAACGTCTTGTATTTCAATATTTAATATCACGTTAATATAATGAGTCCGTTAAGCTAATGATCTTTGAAAAACTGTGCTCCAATAGTTAAGTTTAGTTACTGATTAATTTAGTGGGTGAGTACAAATAGTAAACTTTCGGCCGTTTTATAAGAGAGATAACTTCTGTAACTTTCTGTTTGCCTTGCTGTACACAAACCCCTTCTGAAAAGGGATCCACTATTCAAAGAAAGATATTGCTCTCAAAGTGAGGAGATGCTTTCAGAGTGAGCCCTTCTTGACAAGGTTCCATGTGGCGGACGTACACGTCTCCCCATACTTCATCACATCACGAAAACACTCCTATTCAAATATATTGAAAATTTTACAACCAAGAAAGGAAAATTTTCAGATAAAAAATTCTAATATTTTTCATATTTCTGCTCAAAACATAGATTGTGGGTACTCGTTAGAACCGCCTCTACTCACGAAGTATGGAATGTAAAAAACTGTTCATACAAAAGTCAGTCATTACATGGACAGCTACCGACAATACAAACACACAGATGTAAGTCAAATGAAAACTGAAAATGAAAAACATTTACGTTCACACAGAGTTGATCTGTGTCTACACTGTTTGCCAATGTCCCTTTTATAAGATTGTTACTTACCTAAGTCGCAGTTCAGGCCTGTGAAGCATATTCTACAATTACAGATATAACTATTCACTCACCAGTTCAGGCATAAGAAGACTGCTATGCAGTTACAGATAAAACTATTTGCTCATCTAAGTCACAATTCAGGCCTTAGAATCCTATTGTGCAGTTACAGAAATAATTTGTCACTCACCTAAGTCACAATTCAGGCATGAGAAGCCTGCTGTACAGTTACACATATAACTATTCACTTACCTAAGTAACACTTCAGGCCTGAGAAGCCTATTGTGCAGTAACATGTATAACTATTCACTCACCTAAGTCATAGTTCGGTCCTGAGAAGCCTGCTGTGCAGTTACCGAGGTAACTATTCACTCAGTCACACGTCACTTCCGGCCTTAGAAGCCTATTGTGCAGTTACATATATATAATTATTCACTCACCTAACTCACAGTTCGGTCCTGAGAAGCCTGCTGTGCAGTTACAGAGATAACGTCTCACTCACCTAAGTCACAGTTCGGTCATGAGAAGCCATCTGTGCATTACAGATATAACTATTCACTCACCTAAATCACAAGTGAGACATAGGAAGCCTGCTGTGCAGTTACAGACATAACTATTCACTCATCTATGGCACAGTTCAGGCCTGAGTAGCCTGTTGTGCAGCAGTTTTATATATAATTATTCACTCACCTAAGTCTCAATTCAGGCCTTAGAAGCCTGCTGTGCAGTTACATATATAATTATTCACTCACCTCAGTCACAGTTCAGTCCTGAGAAGCCTGCTGTGCAGTTAAAGATATAACTTTTCACTCATCTATCTCACAGTTCAGGCCTGAGAAGCCTGCTGTGCAGTTACAGAGATAACTATTTACTTACCTGTCCATTTTAGTCCGAAGACGCCTATTGTGCAGTTACATGTAAAACTATTCATTTACCTTAGTCACAGATCTGGCCTGAGAAGCCTATTGTGCAGTTAGAGATATAACTACTCACTGCACTCACCTAAGTCACAGCTCAGTCCTGGGAAGACTGCAGTGCAGTTACAGATATAACTATTCACTTACCTATTACACTTCAGGCCTGAGAAGCCTATTGTGCAGTTACAGATATATCTTTACTCAACTAAGTCACAGTTCAGTCCTGAGAAGCATACTGTGTAGTCACATATATAATTATTAACTCACCTAAGCCTCAGATCAGTCCTAAGAAGTCAGCTGTGCAGTTCCATATATAATTATTCACTCACCTCAGTCACAGTTCAGTTGTGAGAAGCCTGCTGTGCAGTTATAGATATAAATATTCACTCACCTAAGTCCCAGTTCAGGCCTGAGAAGCCTGCTGTGCATTTACAGATATAACTATTTACCCACCACACAGTTCAGGCCTGATAAGCCTACTGTGCAGTTACATATATAATTATTCACTCACCTAAGTCTCAGGTCAGTCCTGTGAAGCCTGCTGTGCAGTTACAGATATAACTATTCACTCATCTAATGAACAGTTCAGTCCTAAGAAGCCTGCTGTGCATTTACAGATATAACCATTTACTCACCTCACAGTTCAGGCCTGAGAAACGTATTGTGTAGTAACAGATATACGAGTAACTATTCACTCACTTAAGTCACCCGCTCAGTCCTGAGAAGCCTGCTATGCAATTACAGATAAAATTATTCACTCACCTAAATCACAGTTCAGTCCTAGGAAGCCTGTTGTGCAGTTACAGATATAACTATTTACTCCGTCTATACATGTGCCATGCGCACAAGGAAATGTTTCACATTCATTGATATCTGGAAGTAAAATAAACTAAAACTGTGTTTGTAAAACACTATGCCACCGATTATATGCTTGTCGATACAAAATGCCACGGTTGAAAATGGGCATGACTCTGACAAAAGATCACAAAAAATTTATCAGGTCATCTACACATCGGTTCCAAACTGCTTGCAAAATTTTATGAGCCTAACGCAAGTGGTTCCTTAGATATTATACTTACAAGAAAAGCGTGACGTACAGACGAACGGACGGGCGACGGACAAGCCCAAAGCAATGTGCTCTCCCAACTTCTAAGGAGTTGGGGGCACAAACATCCAGAAATAAAATTATCAAAGATTCACCGCTTCCGCACTCCGTCGGCATTTCCTTGAGAATAAAGGTCAGTTCGGTGTGTGCGTACGCGTTTGTTGTTCTTCTGTTTTATGATATAAGCGGACAACAAAGGTGAGATCGTATGGATGCGAAGGCTGATCGGGGCCTTTGCTAGCCGAATATACCCCACCACCACCTTATGCATCCTAAATTTTTCGGACAGACAGGCTTGAACGAACATTTAAGACAAGTCGTTGTGCAGTCAAATAGATTTGATTTATATATGCGCTTTGTCTCTAACAACTATTATTAAACTATTATGTAGTAAAAGAAGCAAATATGTTGAACAATAAGAACTGTGTAGTGTCTTGGAAAGTCTGTTGTAATTTCAGAATAAAATCTGAAAAGTTCAAAGCGCTGAATACTGCTATATATAGTCTTTTTGTATGTCAGAAGTTTTGCGGTATATTAATTTGAATTACTCAAATAAATTAATAAATTTATTACTTTTACAAGTGTATGCGAAAGGCCTCCATGTAACGTTGCTCTGCTTGTGTGTTTGTGTCGCTTGACAGCTGTCCGCAACTTATATAGTGATTTTGTTGTTTGCTCCTTGGTAAAGCTTCATAAAATATCTTGTTTTGTTTCTCGATGGCGTATTCAATTAAAAGTTAAAATAGATGTATTTTTAATATTTTAGTCCCCTGGCTAATGGTGTAATGTCCGTCAGGGAAAGTATCTGGAAGTTAAATGTGTAAATGTTGCACATGTGCCACTAATAATGTCAAAATATTATTAAACCAGCGAGCCCAAACAAAATTTTGGTTGAAGCATATTTGCAATAATTTTCTCCTTTAAAAAAGAAAGCTATGATAAGCAAACACTGAGCAAAAATGTTATTTTGAAACGTTTATTCATGGTACGTTTAAATAAAGAAAAGAAATTCTTTTTTTCAATGTGCAGAGCTCCAGATAAGAGGGGTAACCACATGATAGTATCCTTTTCTCTCGAAGAAATCATACGTTGTGAGTGTTCATTAGATGCGCCTCGGTGAGGCGCTTCTAATGCGCACCACAGCATATGTTTTCGTTAAGAAATAAGCAAAAATATCAACATTCTGATTGAAGAAGTGCTATGACTATGGACTTCCGAGGTGGTACTACCATTGTGGTTCTTTTTGTTTTATGTTCTGCCATGTACCACTTACATGCATAAACATTTTTTTTCTTTTAACGATTATGTACGTTTAAGATATCTCTTGAGTTAAGTTCAGATGACAGAATTGCCACCTTCTGGGGAAAGGGCTGCTGACTACTCACCGTCTGTGCTTTTGTGACTGTATATTGTAGGTGTCTATCTTTCTCTTTGATGTTGAGGACTTGATGTGATTCTGATTACATCGGTTCCTGTTCACCTATTTATTTTGACACCATTAAAAGCAAAGACAATGTGTCTATAAATAGATTTACATAGGCTGAAGTAAATAAAGTCTGTGCTAACCTATTTCACAGTGAGTTCCTTTATAGCCGGCAGTACAGTTGCAGATATATCCATTGACTTTGTCAACACACGTGCCGTGCAAACATGGTGAAGAAGCACATTCGTTAATATCTGAAAAATCGATGAAAAGGCGTATTATAAGAAAGGAGTCTTATGGCGTAACTAGAAACAGGGATGTCTGAGAAGTTATTAACCTGGTATATTAAATCGCGAAGTAAAGACTCTCATCGTACTGAAAGGGATATTTGGCATTTTCCTGCAACCTATACATAAAAAAGAATATTCAAACACCAACAAATCCTAATGAGTATTGTGTGTATGAATGACTGTATTGTGATTTCGATGATATAACCCAGCAAGCATTCTACGTAAATCTACATCGGGCCGTCATCGGCCCGTCAGCTACCCTGACGGGCCGATGACGGCCCGATATAGATTTACGTAGAATGCTGACTGGAAAAATGTTTAAACCAAACACCTACAAAACAAGAACAAAAGGTCAGACCCAAAGCAATACAATGAAACTAAATCAAAGCATATGTGTATCAGCCAAAATATCAATACAAATTCCATTATCAAGACCCTGATGATATCAAAAGTCTATAGAAACATAATTATTCACGCAAACGTAACACATCAGCTGTGACTTTGTATTAGTGTTTCCTTGTTCGTATTCGGCTTATTGCTAACCCTATCAAACCTGAGTTTCTGAAGTAGACTCTTCCATCTTTGAATCTAGTCCGAACCATTGTTCAAAATAGAGGTCTCAGTCAAAAATCAAAACAAAATGACAAATATTGCAGATCCTGATGAGACGGCTCATTATGAGCCGTCACATCAGGATCTACACTGTTTATGAACAAAATGTTTCGGACTGCAAGGCTGAAAGTTTAATCATTTTTTTTGTTTTGTCTTATTTTATACATCTAATCTTTATTCGGTGGCTCGTTGCTGTATTTCTTGATTGTGGACTTACCTGTGAATCATGATATATATTTCCCCTGGCATACGAAAAAACAGATTTATGGTTTTCTGGCTTGTGAGCCTTCAAATGCGCAGGCGCAGTCCCCTATTGCGGCAACAGACAAACATTGTTTGCCTGAAGCTTCATGAAGGTCCCTACTACATGTCTGCGAACAGCAAAGGCTCTGGTAAGACTGCACTTATGCGCAGGCTTGCCTAAGCCTTTACCGGTCGCCTATATGATAAGTACCCTTTCTCAGTGCTGGCTTATTTCAGTGTTTAGCAGGTAAGTTTACACATACCGATACAACTCACAAATTTATTCATTGTTTCTTCTCTTTTCTTCGATGCATATATTCAAATGTTAATGAAACTACTTCCTTGAATATCATGTTTTTCCTCATATTTTCTTTGTCTCTAATCCCACTGCATTAACAGTTTTTAACAAGAATCTAAGGCTGATAAATGGGTTGTCGCATAACTATTCCAATGACTGGCCCGAGCTGATATTTGCTCCACTAATTAACAGCTTACGGACTACATTCGCTACATTATTATTCGCTGATCTTTGAAGAGACGGGCAACAAAGTGATAAGTACCTGGGGATATTTGCATACAGAGTCATCACAGAACGGTCGGTATCAATGTAATGAATCAAGTCTCTCTCTCTCTCTCTCTCTCTCTCTCTCTCTCTCTAATTAACTAACTAACTAACTATAACAGTACTGGCTCGACCTGAATCAGCCTTGAACTCTTTCATTTTCAGATATTACAACAAAATGCTGTTGCTTTCGGAAGTTTACCCCATTTTAACTCTTTGGCTCTATGGCAAATTCTAAAGAATATATTAAAATGATCTGAGCTTGTTCAGTTTCGGACTCCCGCGATATTTTATGACTATCTATAATATATTTGACTTGCATAAAGATTTTGTTTGTTTATGTTGAGGTTTTACGGCCCAGTCAATCCAATTGGGTCATGTCGAGCGCGGTCAGTTTACCTACCTACATTTAACTGGGCAGGCTAAGTCCTCTAAGCGGTTGACCAGTATTGTACACATTCTTTCACCAGAAACTAAGGAATGTCATTCTTAAATTAGCGGAAGGGAAAGAATGACCTTCGAAAATATTTCATAATCAAATCTACACAAAAGAATGTTGCCGACCCGGCGGAGGTCGAACCCGCAACCTCCTGATCAGCAGTCGGTCGCGCATCCAACTGATCCACCGAGGCCGGCACTTGCATAAAGATCAAATAAAAACAGGATTTTCAGCTTTTTTTTCAATAAAAGATAAAGAAAAAATCTTTTGGATGCCAATATATCGAGAAGCTTCAACCGATTAGCATAGCAGTAATTTTGTATATCTTTGGCAAGCAAGAGTTCCATCAAATCGACTTAAATGCATTGACATGAGCTAATATGAGAAGATGTCATTTTAAAGTTTTAGATGAATTGGCTTAATGTGATCAATATAACAGTCATGTGTTTGCATAGATGGGCAAGAAAGTGTCTACCAAGGGCTATCACAAATATGTCAGTTCTCTCGCAGGGAGCATTTATGTATACTAACCTAAATCGCAGTGTTGTCCTGTATACCCAGCCTCACAGACACATGAGTAATGATTTACTTCGTCTACACACATGCCATGACCACAGAAAGAGGAAATACAGTCATCTATATCTACAATGAGAGAAATACATTTATTTTACCACTTTCTTGGCATATTCACCCATTAAGATGTATGTACGTATACAGCGTAATCCAGTTTTTCCTCTCGGTATTCTGAAACAGGGGTTCCAGGGACTCCCCTGTCTGGAGTAAAGGGTTCCTGTAATAATATTTAGGGGTTGGTTGTCGCAACTACATCAGATGACACTATGAAGTACTTTTTCAGAGAAAATAAGGCTTGACATTTCATGTTAAGCAGACAACCTGCATGAAATGTCATCTTATTATCTCTGAAAAGTATAATCAATTTTAGAATGTCGTCTGCTACAATTTGTTTAGCGTTTTAAGGGTTTATATTGCTTAAATATAGATAATGCTTACTCTTAAGACTACAAATAGATTAAAATACAAAGTTATAAGTAAATAAAGATATTTTGAATTGATCATTTATGCATCGCTCAGGACCCTTGCCCTTAACTTTTAAGGGTCCAGAACAAAGTTTTGGGATAAAAACTCTTCTGGTTATTGCTATGTAATGATTATGGTAGTTTAACAGTAATATACTACAACTATACTCTGACACGCCATTTACAAAATCCACAAATAAGAGTGTTTTATATTATTAATTGATACATCACAACGGGCACATGGAGTTTATACCAAGTCGCACCAGCATCGAAGCACTGTCAGGACGTTTCATCGAAGTTGATGGACGTTGTCTCAACGTTATGCGACTGTTGTTTAAATGAAAACTAGTATACATTTAGTTTCATTTTTAACACTCGCCCTTGTTAGTATGTAGTACAAAAAATATTTGATCGGGAAAAATAGCAATAAAGTATCTAATGAAGTGAAAATCCCAGGAGAATCAGATTCCAGCTGAGATATTTATTAGTGTCGTGTCAATTAATTGAAATAAACAAATCTAATTAATCGGATGCGCCTAGTATCAGAAGATACAGACTTGTTTTCATTATCAATTATTTGAAATTATATTTTTAGAAATGTCAACCAATTGTCACATAATGAGACATGCAAATTAATTGTAATATAAAACAAAAAAGTAAGAGAAAAGTCCAGGGAGTGCCACAATCACAAACCGCGGCCCTTCCCAGACCCCAAAAGGAAGGGGAAACCGACAAATCTAAACAAGCACAAACCGAACAAACGTACAAAAAGCGCTAAGATTAGCTCTCTCTTCCCCGAGCGAGGTAATCGCAATACTAAAAGGACTGAAAAACACAAGAACAAAATGACACACGTAAAGACATACAACAAATCGCCTCATAGAATAAACCACAAAGCAACAAGGAGTAAGACTAACACCGGGACCACCGCCTTAGAACGGTCGGTAGAGCAAACCACCGGGGGGTTTAAAGCACTTTTACAGCTAGCTAACTTCACCCTGGGTCCCGATACTACTCTTAATACATATATACATAAAAATTCGGTTCGCATAAAGGCTCCCAACTCAGTCAATGCATCAAAGCGAAAACATAAAAATCAAATTAATCACTATAATAAACAAAGACGAGTACTCATGGCTAATTCTACTGTATGCCAGAGTAAATGAAAACCAATAGTTGAACCACGGCGGGCCAAGCCAAAGACATATCGTCAAGCCCCAACCCACTGGTTAAAGTTTTACGAAGAGGTCGTCATTGAGTCTGAGGCCCGAACCGCCGTCGTGCAATTAAAGAGTGAAGCATAGCCATCAACAATGATTGGGTTGACAACTAGGCATGCAGTCTGCCGTATAATATCCAGGCTATAGCCAATTCTTTTATAGCGGTTAATAAGTTTTCTGAATTGCTCCGAAAAGTTAGATTTACCTACAATTTTTCTAAATCTGTACACTAAGTCACTGTAAAATTCGGGTTCCGATATACCTTGATGCATAAGTGTTTTCAGACTGACGCTATATTTTTCTAACAAGGCACTGTGTCTGCGATAAAATTTCGAAAACGCCTTACGAAGTTTAAAATGACGATAGCCCTGCCTAAGAAATTTGGCAGTAAGGGCTTTATTACGGTAGTTAAAGTCATTAAGATTTGAAGAAGCTCTGGCGAATCTTATAAGTTGAGATATGTATACCCCATATGAGGTACGCCGGGGGACATCGCCATCCAGAAAAGGGAAATTGACTATATCAAAATCAAAATCGTTCCGTTTATCATAAATTTTGGTGGAAACTGTACCATTAGATATACATAGATTCAAATCCAAAAAAGATGCCTCGGTATCGGAAGAGTTTGCTCTGTTTAATTGGAGTTCTGTAGGGTATATCCGGTCCACCCTTGGTCAAAGTAAATATTGTCAATATTTAATAAATCGTCAAGGTATCTTGAAGCTGAATTGAAAGCCTCAATAATGTCAGCCTGATTTTCACGTGAGAGAGACTTCATGAAATCTCTCTCATAACAAAAAAGAAACAAATCTGCAACAAGAGGAGCACAATTAGTTCCCATCGGAATACCAATAGTTTGTCTATAAAGTTTAGTTCCAAATCTTATAAAAATATTATCCAAAAGATAAACAAGGGCATCACAGACTTTTTGACATGACCATAAATTGTGATTATTATATACATCAGAAGTGAAAAAAGCACATTCTTCGTTGCAAGCCAAATATTGGGTATTCTCCCGAATAAACGTTCGGTTAATTAAATCAATAAGTTTATCTTTTATAAGATGATGAGGTAACGTAGTATACAGTGTAGAAAAATCAATTGTAGACAATTTAGAAGCCTGAAAGTTTTTAGATTTAAATTTATTGAGAACATCATTAGAATTTTTAATTGACCAAAAATAGTTAATTCCGTCCCTTTCGTAAACAGTATCATAGTATCTAATCCAATGTTTTTTAACAGCAGTAAGGCATGAAGTTAGCAGTTTGGACCAAACAGTAGTCGTACAAGAACTAGAATTAGCAATGAAACGTGCTTTATAAGGTCGTTTATGAAGTTTCGGTAACCAATATAACGTAGGAAGTCTGTCTTGCTTTTCTTTAATACTCACTGCAAACTTAGCAGTAATATCGATAGAATGAGTATTGACAATATATCTCTTGTCAGTAGAAATCTGTTCAAAGACTCATTTACTTGAAACATGGCTAGAATAAACATCTGCTTTGTTTTGAAACAAATCATGTCCTAAAGTAACCTAGTTAGGCTATTATTAAAGCACTTCTAATGAATGCCAAACCCCAAAATGGCGGCGCCATAAAAGGAATTGTGACGTCTTTAAACCTCGATAATTTCCTTATTATTCATCCGATTGTGACAAAATATGCATAAAAACACATCATTTGTCAACATCACGAAAACACGCCTATATAATTTTGACCCACTTAAACCCCACTTTTATATAGTATAATATAGTTATTTCTGCTCAAAAACATAGATTATGGGTACTCGTTAGAACCGCCTCGCCGGGGCGGTTCTAAAGAGTACCCATAATCTATGTTTTGAGCAGAAATATGAAAACTATCAGAGTTCTTTATTTAAAAATTTTCAGTTTTTGGAGGTGAAATTTTCTATATATTTGAATAGGCGTGTTTTCGTAATGAACAGGCTTCATTCCGGGTACATTTCTGCAGATGCCTTTGAAATATTAACAATAAGGATTTTCTACTTACTTTTCTGACAGTTTGGTCCTGTCCAGCCTAAATTGCAGTAACAGGTATAGTTGTTGACACCGTCTACACATGTGCCGTGTATACATGGCATAGACTCACATTCATCCTTGTCTGAAACAAACAGTAAATACTAGGAACATTATAGGGTACCCCGCTGCAAATGTCACTTCCAAAGCTATTGCATAATTTCTAAAGTTTTTATATCCATCCTGTAGTATTACACCTACCATATATCAACAAGTTGAAGTGAAAATTTCTAGAAATGTAAGCACAGGAAACAGAAGTGTTTTTCAAGAGTGTTTTGTGTTTTTGTTGTTGTTGCTGCTGCTGTTGTTGTTGTTGTTACTGTTGTTGATGTTGTCGTTGTTAGCCTGTTTTGATGCCAGCGTTTTATCATTCGGGAATTTCTGCAGCAAACATTATAGCAAAATTATATATTATGGGAAACGGTTTGTTATATGGAGGTAGTTAATCGTTTGGGGTAGAACTTCCCTACACCTCCCACAAGATCTTTGCCGGTGTCCTCGAAGAGACGTAAGCTGATTACATGACACATAACCTACTATCCCGTTTTTGTTTTTTTTTTTGTTTGTTTTGTTGTTTGTTTTTTTTTTTTTTTTGTTTTTTTTTGTTTTTTTTTTGTGTTTTTGTTGTTTTTCTTTTTTTTGTGTGTGTTTTTTTTCTTTTGTTTGTTTGTTTTTGTTTTTTTTATTATTATTATTATTATTTTAGCGGGAGTGCTGCAGTATTGACCACTTGGGTTTAAAACCAAAACGTTGTGAGCTATAGAATCTTTGAAAGCAAGCAACGTCAAAGAATTTATGTCCTCCGCATTAAGATCAAACCGCGAAAAATGTGATAACAAGAGCTCCGCTGAACGCGACATGTACGCCCGTGGGGCTATTTGTCAGGTAAATTGGTTTTGTGCTTGCAAGTAAGAAAATATTCACAACAAATCCAGGGAAAATATTTGAAGCGTCAGTGCTTCTTTGCAAAGAATTGTAATTTCACTCCCGATGACTTCGGACAAAAGCCTAGGGTAATCCTTGACCTTTGGTTCAGTAAGAACTTAATTATTTCAGTTCCTTTAAGTCTATGCCAAGTATTTTTTCATGGCCTTAAAAAGCATCTTGAATATCACCATTTCCTCATTCATCATGAATAAGGAAACAAAGATGACAGTAATGTAAAAAAGTCAAAGATCGACCTAGGATCAACATTCGAACAAATTTCATAGTCGCCGATTGAATCATTGAAATTTTGAAATTTTATTATTGTATAAAAAGCAGTGTCGCACATTATTAACAGCCGTGCAATAACCGGCGAAAAGCCGTGTATTAACAAGGCAATTCACGCGCTATTAATGCACGGCTACGCAACTTTCAATATGCCCCAGAATTGCTGCCGTCATGAGATGTGTACTGCCCTGCCCCAGAACGAGCATAGTCCGTGGAAGTAGCGTTCGCGCGACATTGGTGAAAAGGCGAAACAAAATAGTGCAAGAAATAACGCGAAAAGTAGCAAATGTTTTCAGTTTTTATGCAATAATAGCGATCGAACATGATTTTTCAATGCATTAACATTCGCCAGGTTCCTTGAGAGGTGTTGAAAACCGCGGCCTCCGGCCTCGGTTTTCAACACCTCCCACGGGACCTGGCGAATGTTAATGCATGAAAAACCATGTTTGATCCCTGTATTGTATGTAGCCTTGCATGTTGATCTGATTCTATACATTTCATAGATAGTCGAAGCCATCGTTTCGCTTGATACGCCATGTGATTATTGTTTAAGCCAGTGGACGTAGAAAATCTTAGAGTTTGTCAATGCTCCGGAAGCACTTAATGAAAGGTCATGCACTGGTCCAATGCTATCTCCATGGACTACTTTACGTTGTTTTAACCAAGTATTAGCTTTTACACAAAAAAAAAAACTTGGCCCACACTTAGAACACAGTGTGTGATAAGCGTGGACAAACTTTTTCTTGCACTAACCAATGTTACAATTCTGCCCAGTAAATCCGGCTGTACAGGCACACATATAACTGCCAACAGCATCATAACAAGTACCACCATTCATACAAGGCGATGAGGCACACTCGTCAATATCTGAAAAAAAGCCGCACCATAAGAAAAGGGTACCTTCAGATATGTGCGTCCAACGAAGACTCAGATCAGCCTTATCAGAGTTTTCGTTGTCCGCATGAAAAACTTTGCATCCTTGGCTAAACAAACTGTATCATTGAAGATTCTGACCTGATTTCGCGAATGGGAAGGCTGATCTGAATCTTGGCTGAGTGCACATGTTCGGAGGTACGTTTTCCGACGTCGCAGCTCAAATTTATATTAGAAACTAACAAAACATCTTGGAATGGTGTAGCATGAAACTAAGACAAGACTCCTACTTCTGTGATTTAATGTGTTCTACATTTCCAATGGCAACATTTAAGGACTTTATTCGACATCACTGCGGGTGTCAAATAAAAAATAAAAAAATCTAAAAGACTGCCTTTGGATCGAACACACAAAAGAACGAAAATCAAAGACTCGGTTTTATTAAGTTTCTTCATGTGCAGCCATGTAGCTGATGAAGCTGCATACGCCTCCTAACACTGGTTTAAGCGTTATTTGATTTTCAAACTAACCTGAATGGACTAAATAATCGCTACATAAACATAGAGAAGTTTGCAACTTGACTGCACAAGGCAATTCTACTCAAAGCTAGATTATTCGTTACTGCCAGCGGCAGTGGTCAAAGAACCAAACCGGAAAACGTGTTGTGAATAAACCCATTTGTATTTTTAAGTTTAATAATTTATTTACTTGTCTATGCCCAGTTACAATCATAATTAGCGCGAGGAGCAATCATTGATGAGAACCTTATTCACTTATTGGAACAGGACCGTACGTGATGCAACCACTCTTAGCGTAACGAAGCCCATTAAAGGGCATAATTAAAAACTAGTTAATGTAGTACGGCTAAAACAAACCTTTGTTATAAACCAGGGATAGTAAATAACATTTTTGTTTAACTCTAGTTGTTCAAGCATATTAAAACCAGCATACCATTTTCTCAGCTCGGAAAGGGTGGAGTAGGTACATTTTCAAGGGAAATAACGCTTGTCAAATTTGTGTTCGCCCCCTCCCTTCTTTAAAGGGGCGAAATGACAGTCTTGCTCCCCATTATGTACAGCCTTTTCCAAAAGGAGGTTGGTGTATAGAAAAGCAAAGAGGAGATCTCAAACGCTATCTTTGTTGTAGTTACAATGCAAACAAACTATTTATGGAACGAATTTAAGATAGCATGTATCTTTTATAGGAATGAATATCATTTTTGTGAGTTTTATCAATTGTAAACACCAGCAAACACATTGCTCTTGACCAATCATATTTGCGCTAAATATGCGTTAGCGTATTGAATTGGAATTACTTAGAAATGAAAAACGATCTAACTTACTTTTTTCACAGTTTCCTCAATTATGCCCAAAACAAACAGTTGCACGTGCAGTTGCTGCTGACAATTACCGTATATACATGGTAGTGAGGCGCATAAACATATCAGGCAAGAAATACACAAATACGCCATGTAAATAAAACGTGAAAACGAATTATCAACGAGACAAACCGCTAAGTCAGACATTCAGTTTAAGGGAATAAGTACACATTCAGTGGGAGGTATCTTTTTCAATATTTTTGTGCTCCTTCTGAAAATGTGTCTTCTCCCATCGGAACAAAGCCTTTCCTTTTGCATTACGAAAACATGCCTATTCATATATACTGAAAATTTTACCATCAAAAATGAAAATTTTTAGATGAAATAATTCTGACATTTTTTTCATATTTTTGCTCAAAACAGAGATTGTGGGTACTCGTTAGAACCGCCTTGACGAGGCGGCTCTAACGAGTGCCCACAATCTATGTTTCTGACCAGAAATAAGAAGAATAATGTAAACCCTGTAAACCCCAGCTTTACTATGTAAAAATGGGGTATAAGGGAGTTAAAATTATACAGGCGTGTTTTAGTGAAGGGATAGATCCTTTTTTTAGAAGTCCCTTGGTGTGCAGAAAAGCAAATAAAAGTGGCACAAATTATCTCACCTGAGTTGAGCATGAAAAAAGTTTTATAACCTCGGGGCCTGTTTTCATGTAAATATGTGCTACAAGGAAATGACATTACGATATATATTTCTTCCACTAACACTGGAATGAATTCAGAACATCAGAAGAACTAGAAAGGTGTTTATAAAATACTATGCTCCAAACTATATGCTTGTCAATACAAAATGCCGAAGTTGAAGAGTGGCATCACTTTGATAAAAGTAATCCGACTTTTTTATCAGAAGTTCTACTCATCATCTCCAAAAAGCACAACGTTTCAAGACCTTATGTCAAATAGTTATGCGATATCTTGTTGACAAGATTTCATTATTTGTTGTTTTTACAAGGGGTATAGGTCCTGTTTCTTTCGGGATTTTTGTCAAAAGTAAATCGTGTAATCTACACATTCTCCCCAATATGCTTACCACGTTTCAAGGCCCTAGCTCACTAGGTTTCAGTATCATTTTACTATACGGGGCCTAACACTTAGGAAATTTTTTCGGACTTTGTTTCAGAAGTTAATCTGGTAATCTACTCATTATTCCGAATAAGCTCATTAAGTCTTAAAAAGTTACCCAGATATCTTGCTGACAAGATTTCATTTTCATTATATTACAAGAGGTATAACTCGGGTAAAATCAATTTTTGTCTCAAAATTTAACCAGGTAATTGAATTACCATCCCCAATAAACACACCAAGTTTTAATACTCTAGCTTAAGTAGTTTTCGAGATATCTTGCTGACAAAATTTCATTATGCCCATCGAAAAAAAAGAGCATAACTATGGACTGAAAGGCCCACAAAAAACCAATTCCATCCGGATTTCATCTACAAACTTTCAAGATAATATCTCTACGGAAATTGTATCAATCGAACGAACGAACGAACGACCCAAAAGCAATATACCCCTCTAACTTTTTTTTAAAGTTAGAGGCATGATAACCAGAAGTGTCTTTAGAAAGGACAGCTGCCAAAAGTACCAGACTCTGTCATTCCTGATATAATTTTTTATACATAACCCAGCTAGCATTCTACGTAAATCTACATCGGGCCGTCATCGGCCCGTCAGCTACCCTGACGGGCCGATGACGGCCCGATATAGATTTACGTAGAATGCTGACTGGGAAGAAGGTAACAATGCACGATTCAGCCCAGCAGCAGGCAGTACAGTTGCACGTATAGTTGCCGCTATCATCATGGAACTACCGTATATACATGGAAATGAGGCACACAATGACAAATCTTTATGGAAATGAGGCACACAATGACAAATCTTTATGGTGAGAAATGCCACACTTACCCGAATTATTGACACTTCTTACCGTACTTGTCCTGAAATTTACTGTCGTCATGTGTCGAAATACCCAGTCAGCATTCTACGTAAATCTATATCGGACCGTCATCGGCCCGTCAGGGTAGCTGACGGGCCGATGACGGCCCGATGTAGATTTACGTAGAATGCTTGCTGGGTATTGCTTAACGAGTTGAAAACGGTATAGATCCTGATCAGACGCCACAGGAAATCTTAAATAGGATTATTTTCTGGGAAAAATTAAAACTAATATTTCAAGATGTCGTCTACTGACTTTTTTCCCAGACTGCTAAGCGTTCACATATAAATATACCTTGATTACAAAATCCGCACGTCTTTTCACAACCGGATTTCTTCGCAACATCTCTACTGGTACAAATGTTGAAATGCTGTTGCAAATATCCACATCCGCCGTATGTATCTACACAAGGAATAGGAACAATCGTTGTTGTTGTCGAACCTTCATTGAAATATCGAAGATTAAGTGGGGACATGATAGAGGTTTGGAATATACGTCTTACTTCACGGCTGTTTTCTTTAAGCGGACACTCAATAGCTCGTGTACAATCCTTGAAAATAGCATAGGAGTAAATTTACGGACATATTTTTACATCAAGAGCTGTGAGTGTATGGAATTCATTGCCAGAGGCAGTTATAAATGCATTGAGTGACAATGTCATCGAAAAAGCTAGATAAAATATGGACTATCATTCAATGAAGTATTCTGGTACGTAAATATTTACATTCTCTGTTTATTTACACATACAAAAAAATAGTTAACTATTGAGACGTAATGATGTTCATACTTCAATGAATGCACTGACTCACGTTTTCATTAAGTGGCGTCAAGATAAACAACAGATCTGCCCAATATGACTGGACAATGGCGGCGTTACGACGTCAACGACGCTGTTCCGCTGTTAATAGGAAAACTGTGTAATGTTATTTTCTTGGTTCAATCATACCCCTCGAACCGGAATTTTTCGCCAAATAATGGATGGAAAATAATATAATATAGGTAAAAAAGGCAATTTATCTTAAGGCCATTGAGGTATGTACAACACTAGGTCTCAAGCAGATTTAACATGATTCCCTTCAGAGTTCACTTACTCTGCTCGTGACCTAATGTTGTTCGTACTTCAATAAACATTAAAAAAGGTGCCGTCGTTTCTTAAAAACCACATGATGCTGGAAGTTGTAGACAGCTAAAGGCAGCTAAAGGCAGTTTGACAGAAAAAGAGCTGACCAAAGCTGCTTCAGGCATGCTCTCAAAACAAACTAAATCTAAGCCGTATATTCTGAAAAATAATGTAACCGTACGATATGTAGTGTGCCAGATGTGCACATTTCTGATTTTGTCTTCTTCAATGGCACTAAACAAAAAAAATGAAAATAAAATATTCATCACGAAAACACGCCCATATAATTTTGACCCCCTTAAACCCTAATTTTATATAGTAAAACTGGGGTTAAGAGGGATATACATTATTTTGCTTGTTTCTATTCAAAAACATTGGTTGTGGGTACTCGTTAGAACCGCCTCGGTGAGGCGATTCTTACGAGTACCCACAATCTTTGTTTTGAGCAGAAATGTGAAAAATATCAGAAATTTTATCTGAAAATTTTCAGTTTTTGGTAATATATTTGAATAGGTGTGTTTTCATAATGCAAAGTGCAAATGTGGTATATTCCCATCGAGCAGTACTGTAACGTGCAACATTATTGATATCCCTGTTACCGGCTTTTATCTTTACCACTCTCTGGGCGAATCGAGCAGACGACAACTTAACGATATTTTACTTAGTTTTGCCAGAAAATAGGATTTGACATTTCATGCAAATTTTTAATCTGGGTTTAGTATCTGCCTACATCATTCATATAAGCAGGGTATATATCGGATAAAGTATGACTTAACTGAAGGTCCTATGAAGGAGGCATACAAAAAAAACATGGGCTTTTAGTTAGAAAACCTGGGTGGTCTTGAATAATTTCTAAAGTTATGTCTTTCTTAACTGAAATAATTTAGCCACCGTTCTAAGGCGGTGGTCCCGGTACTCCTTGTTGCTTTGTGGTTTATTCTACGAGGCGATTTGTCGTATGTCTTTCCGTGTGTCATTTTGTTCTTGTGTTTTTCAGTCCTTTTAGTATTGCGATTACCTCTCTTGGGGAAGAGACAGCTAATCTTAGTGCTTTTCGTACGTTTGTTCGGTTTGTGCTTGTTTAGGTTTGTCGGTTTCCTCTTCCTCTTTGGGTCTGGGAAGGGCTGCAGTTTGTGATTGTGGCACTCCCTGGACTTTTCTCTTACTTTTTTTAGTGTGAGTGACAGCGAGGAAAGTGCACTATTTACAGAAAATAAGTGCAGTTGACTCTCGTTATCTCGACCTCGCTTATCTCTAATAACCGCTTATCTCGAAGTGAAAAGCTTGACAATGCCCAAACATGAAAATCTAACAACAGGTGAAAAATATTGCGGAAAAGAGACTCCTAAGGAGCAATTTCTCCTCTTTTCCACAATATTTTCACTATATCTCTAACTTCAAGAGACCAATTACATATAAATGTGTTTAATGTGGTTGTTCCAATTAGTTTTTCCTCAATTCTGCAAATCTGACATGTCAAGGTACGGATATCTCGAAGTATTTCAGAGTATCCCTTGGAATTCGAGATAAAGAGTATTTTTACGCTGTATACATATTGACAGACTTTAGGTTGTCAGGACAAAAGAGAAAATTATTGGGTGAACATTTGAAATGTGAAACTGATAGAGTGAATGAACTGGAGACTCTTTCATGATTAACCGGATCTTGAAAGATATTTGTAACGGGTCTCCAGAAAATGTTTTATTTCCGAAAAAATAAACTGCCTGAAATGTCAAAGCCTATTTGCTCGGAAAATAAGTAAAATATTTCAATTTGGCACTTGCTCAATTTTTTTGCCCAGTACGCTAAGCGCTGAATATACAGTCAAACCTGTCTTAAGCAGCCACCCATGGGAAGCTTAAAATGTGGCTGCTGAAGGCAGCTGGCTGCTTAATACAGTTCAAATATATGTCTATGAATTTTCGGGCAACTTTCCTCTGGCTGCTTAATACAGGTTGGCTGCTTAATACAGGTGACCACTAACACAGTTTTGACTGTATGTATCTGCAACGGTCCTGTCTTATTGTCCCATTTTTGATCAATTTTGCATCCAGATGTATGCTTCGTGCAGCTTTTTCTTTTGCAATACAGATATCTACGTTGCACTCATTCTTAACTCTTACCATGCTTTGTTACTTCACAGTTGGTTCCTGTGTAACCTATGTTACAAATGCAACTGTACCCATTAACAGCGTCTACGCATGTGCCGTGAATGCAGGGAGAGGAAGCGCATTCATCCAACTCTACAAAATAATTTGAACCAGGTTGTGAGAAAAGAATTTTTATCGCAGAGGTGGGCAGGAAAGGCAACAGGTCATTCTGAGTGTCCACCAGGTCAGATCACAGGATTCTCTTTTCGTTAACCTAAATTAAAATTCTTGTACTTTATGCAAACAGTTTATACCTTGATCAGACGCATTTTGGCATCTGATCTGGATCGACACTGTTTGCTAATGTCGCTTTAATGGCACGCAAGGCAGAAATAGGTCAATATATTTTAAACCAAGAACTCTGTAAGCGGACAATGAAAGCACTCATGAGACTGCGTGGATACGTAGACGAACTATGGGATAAATCATCACGAAAACATACCTATATAATTTTGACCCCCTGAAACCCCACTTTTATATAGTGAATCTGGGGTTTACAGGGGTATACAATATTTTTCTTACTTTTCTAAAAAAACATAGATTGTGGGTACTCGTTAGAACCGCCTCCTCGAGGCGGTTCTAACGAGTACCCACAATCTATGTTTTGAGCAGAAATATGAAAAATATCAGAATTTCTTATCTGAAAAATTTCGTTTTTTGGTTGTAAAATTTTCGATATGTTTGAATAGGCGTGTTTTCGTAATGTAAGGCACATTTTCCTTACAGCATTTATGTTCATTATGCCTTTGTTAGAACAAACACTCCTTACAATATTTGTCCTTAATCCTCGTCCTGCTGAATAAATTAAGAAACAACAACCACTTCTAATCTTCAGCCAATCAGGATTGTTGCTATAAATTCGCATACTTAATGGCAAACAGTGCAGATCTATATCAGTTGGCTTCTTCAGAAGCCAATAGATCTGGATCTATACTGTTTGAAAAGGCAGGGTATATCCGGGTTCAGCAGGACAAGGGTTAACTTTGAGTAGGTCTTTTTTTACTGCCCGTGATCATGTCTAAAAAGTTGCTGGATGAGTGGCAAACAGTGTAGACCATGATCAGACGCCGCTCTGCTTCGTCTGATCTGGATATGTGTTTCAGTGTGTGTTCATCCGAATATTTATAGTATACACGTTCCAATGATATATATGAATATGAAAAGAAATTATTTCAAGTTTACGACACACCAAATACGTAATGTGATTTGTATGAATTAATAATTAGTGGTTTACTAACACTACGACAATATTTTTGTTTACAACTCGCTTTTGGGGGGTGGTCGGATGTGGCGAAGGTGTCGTGTCTCTTACGTCACCGGGGCGTCCAAATGATATTGGCATACAGTTGGGCAAGGCCTGCTATCCTTGTAGCAGGTAAGGGTAGAGGGGGAATGTTGTTTTTTTTTGGGGGGGGGGGGTATTTTTTTTTTTTTGGGGAGGGGGGGTTTGTTGTTTTTTATTTATTTATTTTTTTGTTGTTGTTGTTTTTTCTCTGTTTCTTCACTTTCACTCCTGTTCCCTTTTCTTCCCTGTCCCCTTCTTTCATCTCCTCTACTATCTCTTCTATCGCTTTTCTTTTCTCCCTTTCTCTACGAGACGACACAAAATGACCACACGGGACGTGTCGTTAAACCCCAATACAATCAATCAACTCGCTCTCTATTTCAGCTATCTACTCCTCAGCTTCAATGAGCTTACCAAGTTTCAAGGCTCAAATCCTTATGGCAAGAAATTTTGAAGCATGATGAACGAACGAACGAACGGGATAAATTACAAGTAAACTATTCCATACAAAAATGTTTACTTAACCGTTTCGTATAAAATGATAACAATCGTTCCATACAAAAATGATTACTAAACCATTCTATACAAACATGATAAATAAACAGTTCTATACAAAAATGATAACTGAACCATTCCACTCAAAAATATTTAAAGCACTATAAGTGTGATTAAGGCGGTTACCTGAACTTTGAACTGATTTGAATTTACGTTGAAACAAAAAAAAGCAATACATAAACGCGACCCGTTTGGGTTTTCCCCATTTAATCAAGATATCTGTTTTTCAAATACAGATATCTCTTTTGATAATGCAGATATCTGTAATTTTTGGTTTTACAGACATCTTTAATTGAAATTCAGATATTTGTAATTGAAATAGACATATCTCAAACTGAAATGCAGATATTGGTTTTTGAAATACTGACAACCTCCATTTTGATCATAAGATAGATATCTGTATTACAATTAGGGATATCTATATTTGAAATACAGATATCTGCATTTCAATTAGAGATATCTCCAATTTAGCTGACTTTTGGATGTCTGCATTCAAATTACAGGTATATCTTATTTAAATGCGTATATCTGTATTTGAAATAAGATATCTGAATTTCTAAATTAATGCATATATGTGTATTTCAATTAGAGATATCTTTATTTATGATTGAAATAGAGATAGCTCTATCCACTCCACTTATTGGAAACTGATACCTCCCTCGCCCATATTTACATGCGCACCGTTCACCGGTTACAAAGCACCAGTTCGACCGACGGCGCAATTCGCCTTACAAACGACACAAAGAAATTCTTTAAAGATGCTCAAGATCATTATCTCTTTACAGTCAAACCCGTTGCTATAAACACCACATATAATTGGTTACAAACAAGCATACATAAACTTTATTCACATAGGCTGCGATATTTGTTGTGCTAAACGACAGCTTGACAATGCCATTAACTCTGTCCTTTTCTGTGGTTAGTAGGATCGCGCCTAAGGTAACATCTTTTTCAGAGATTACTATAGAGCGCGGGATTTGCACCGATTTCTGGTGGCCTCTCATTGTGTAATGCATTGGATGGGGACCTGCTTCAGCAAAGAGAATAAAATGAAGATTCCAGCAATTTTTTGAGCGATTTTTATTTTTTCCGGACCTAAAAGTATCTAAGAAGATGTTTTTCGCTCAACTTTTCTCTGACATGAAAGCAAGGTATCGAAATTTTTGATAAAAAATCAATGATATTACTTCTCAGTGAACGGATCCGTAGCTAACTTGTTACAAGGGCAACAACTCAGCTTATACGTTACCGAGGCTATACAAGGGAAACAGCTCAATCAACAGATATCATTATGTTGGCAGGAAATGCCAGTCATATTCTTTAGCTATTTTATTCTGATAATAATCGTAGAAAGTAAGTATTTTAGGGACTAGTTTATTATTGTTTGCATGTTCTAAAGCGGAACTTAGACTGTTATAACGGTACGAAATGATCTGCTACAAAACGTCCTGCCTGTATAACTGAGAATTGTAAGTCAAATTGATCAATACGAGCAATACCTCTCGCTCAGCTTTTACCAGAGTACTAGATAATTAGAAAGAAAAGAATACACGCAGAATACATGTATTTAACAGGTGAGTTAATGCCTTGGATTTCCCCTCTCTTTGTCTTGTTGCAAATTCTTAAAATCATCTCTGCTTGCTAGACAATGCTGTAGATTTAATGTGCTTTACTGGACTACTGGGTTATTCATTTTCGTCCGCCGATAATATACTCAATAAGATCAAAGCTTTATTCCTGCAAAAGTTTAACGTTTTGTTTGCTTTTTTTTTATTCGCTGTTTATAAGCATCGGAGTGCATAAAGCTTGTATGTTTAAATATAGAATTCAGCGTTATCAGTGTTAGCAGGGAACTATTTTGGGGGTGACTTTAGATAGTTATAAGGTAGGTATTTTCCGTTGGACGAATAGTTGAAATGCGGTATAGGAAACCTGGTGGCGGTAAACAGCCCCCAATAACTAAACCCTTCCATACATATATGAAAATTAAACGTTCCACACAAAAATTACTTAACCATTCCATACAAAAAAGGTGACTGAACCATTCCAAACAAAAATGATATCGGAACCATTCCGAACAAATATGAAATTTGAACTTTTCCTTATAAAATGATAAATGAACTGTTTGGATGGAATACTTTGCATGTCTTTTTTGACTATCTATGAATCTGTAGACGGCTCTTGGATTTGCCTTTACATCATCTACCAAGTTATTCACATACAAATCATGCTGCTTTTTCATGTCAGCCTTTATTTCCCTTCTCAAAGATTCAAATTTAGTCCGAAATTTACTACTATCTGTCTTCTTAGCCTCAGCATGACTTCTATGTCTTCTACTTATCTTTCTTCTCATCTCTGGAGTGATCCAAGGAATCGAAGAGACAATCTGTACAAGTTTCAAAAGAATCGGATAAAAATTACGGTTAATCCTCTTTAAGATACAAACAATCTGCGTTAGTTTCAAAAGAATCGGCTAAAAATATGTGTTTTGTCGCATAAGAGAAAACAATTATCAAGATTTTAAAAGGGCCCTTTTCCCATAAAGTCTGATGGATTTTCTTCATTTTCACTAGGATTGATTCTTACAATGATACAAACAATCTGTGCAAGTTTCAAAGAATTGGATCAAAAAGGTGGACTTCATCGCGTAAACGAGAAAAACTTCCCAAAATTTTAAAAGAGCCCGTTTCCAATGATATTTGATGGATTTTCTTCATTTTCAATAGGATTTATCCTTACAATGATACAAACAATCTATGCAAGTTTGTAAAGAATCGGAGCAAAAATGTGGATTTGATTGCGTAAACGAGAAAAATTATACCAAAATATTTAAAAGACCCTTTCTCATAATGTTTGACGGAATGTTTTCATTTTTGATAGGGCTAATCTTTTAAATGATACACACAATCTACGCAAGTTTCAATTGAATAGGATCACAAATGTGGACTTTATCTCGTAAACGAGAATAAAATTAACCAAAACTAAAAGGGTACTCTTCCCATAATGTGACGATAGAGAAAATCTGTGCAAGTTTCAAAAGAATCGGATCAAAAATGCGGGCTTTATCGCGTAAACGAGGAAGAAAGTTAATGGTCGGATGGACGGGGCGGACGCACGCATGCACGGACGCATGGACGCACGGACGGGACCACGCTATGACATAAGCTTTCCTAGCCTTCGGCCATGTGAGCTAAAAATGTTAACTGAACCTTTAAGTAGAAATATTCCATACAAAACTTATAATTTAACCATTCCACATAAAAATGATAACTGAGCCATTCCATACAAAATAATAACTGAACCGTTCCACACAAAAATGATAATTAAACCATTCAAAAAATAATGACTCAACCGATCTATACAAAAATGATAACTAAACCGTTCGATACAAAAAGATAACTGAACAGTTCCATACAAAAATGATAACTGATATTATATTGTGTTCTTTATTTGTTTGGGGTGAGGTTGTGTGGGGGATGGGGAATCGGAAAATATCTTCAATCTGTCAATATTTAAAAATGTCATTTGCTGAAATTTGTACCCAGTATGCTAAGTGTTAAATACAGACCTGTCTCGCAGTTCCGTCCAGTGTAACCCGGAGTACAGTTACAATAGTACATGTTGACCATATCCTCACAAGTGCCATGGACACAAGGCGATGTCGCGCATTCATCAATATCTAGAATAAAGAAAACAGGGATTATACTTGCCTTCGAATGCGCATTTATCAATATCTAGAATAAACAAAACAGAGATTATAGTTGCCTTCGAATTGCGCATTCATCAATATCTAGAATAAACAAAACAGAGATTATACTTACCTTCAGATTCTATCAAAATAAAAACACATAAAATGATATACAATAGCATTAATTTTTCTTTATATATAATTCCCATTTCTGCAAATGTTCTGAAAAAAATATATAAGATGATTTTCTGGACGAGCCATACTCACAGGTCATGGACTACCGAACAATGCTGTTAGATGGCACTTTATCAATTTATATTCTTGTTGTGTTGACGTTTCACGGGCGTCGTCAACTTAACCCTTGCCATGCTGAAAAAATTAAGAGACCACGCCCACTTCTACTTTTCAGCCAATCAAATTATTTGATCAAGGTTGTTGATAGTAATTCACATACTTAATGGCAAATAGTTCAGATCCAGATCAGGATCTACACTGTTTTCAAAAGTAGGACATATCCGGGTTCAGCAGGGTCAGTGTTAAATACGCCACCATTTGATTGGTCGGTATTTTTATCATGGATTTGGCTTCAGAAAGCTATTGTTTCTTTCCATATCAGTTCGGTATTCGCAGTGAAAATGATTATAGATCAGATCTTTCCGTGTGTCATTTTGTTCTTGAGTTTTTCAGTCCTTTTAGTATTGCGATTACCTCGCTTGGGGAAGAGAGAGCTAATCTTAGTGCTTTTCGTACGTTTGTTCGGTTTCTTTCTAGCAGTGCGTTCTTGACTAATCAATCACAGTTTAGAGGTCAGTTGTAAAGTAGATCGACGAACTGGTTGATTGCTAAACAAATCACGAACTATTGCTGATCTATTTCGATTCTAGCATTCTAAAAGTCGACTAATATGCTTTTGTTTCCTTAAGATTCTCCCAACTTTCCGCCATTATTTTGAGGAATTCCACCTGTTTAATCACGTATCTGATGTGAGAAATTGATGTTATGCCGTCTAACATTAAAGAAGCACAAAAAAGGTGGTTCTTTCAACTTCTTTGCGTCGCGCTCTTCCACCCAGTGACCTTGTTGCAGAGTGAAATACAGGTCTTTTCTATTGCTCGTATAGCCATGCTATGTTATTATATTATTTTTTTATACTTACTAACTTCACAATTGACCCCAGTATAGCCGGTTATGCAGCTACATCTGTAACTGTTGATAGCATCTATACATGTACCATAATGGCATGGAAAAGACGCACATTCATTAATATCTGAAAACATGCAATGTAAAAATAATAAAGCAAAGTAGTCATACAGAAAGGACCTTTATGTAGTATGCCGACAAGGAACGTCCAGACCAGCCTGTACAGTTTGCGTATTCTGGTCAAGGCTTTTGTTTACTGCTTAAAGAACTAAACAAAGTGACCAGTAGGTCACGTATACCCCCGGCAATAGGCTTGATCGTGGTCTTACACCATACAATAAGTCATACCCAATGTTTGTACCAAATTACAAAATTCTAGATCTAGTCGTCTCTGTGAAATCTTTGGCGGAAAAAAGCTTACACGCATACAAGCAAACACATATACATTGGTACGGAAAAGATAAAAACTACGAGTATATACCACCCGCCCCATCCCCCCCCCCCCACCACCCACCCCCTGTATACTTCGTGTGCCGTTGGGTATAAACAATTGCTACTATAGAGTATATCGATGATCATGAAAAGCCTTGCTGCTATTATGCGGATGCGCAAGGTGTTTTTAGCCTTCCACATATGGTAAAATGATCCTTTTCTGAAGTTCCGCATGAAACATGCATTTTCAAAATTCAAATTTTGGAATTAAATCTCTTCTACTAAAAAGCCTGTCAGAATCTAAGTTTATAAATTCAGAAAAATATATGCTTGCAATGATTTTAGCACTCAATTTTGTAAAATCATTTGTCGATATATAAAAATTGGGTACAATATAAATATAATACGACAGACTGCATGCATGGTAGTTAACCCAATCACCGTTAATAACGGGTCGGGCCTCAGACTCTATGACGGCTCCGGCTTAACGACTTTTAAGTAAGTCGGTTGGTGTCTGATGCTCTGGCTCTGGTCGGGCCCACTGGAGACCAACTGTTGGTTTTCTTTTTCTTCAGCATTTCAGTTGTTTCGTGCTGTCGAGTCCTCATCGTTGTTTCATCTCTGTCTGTTATTATTATTATTATTATTATTATTATTATTATTATTATTATTATTATGTTCTCGGAGATGTTGCACTGATGAGTTAGGAACCCTTCACGCGGACTGATCAAATGTCTTGTGTATACCTTGGCAGAACTAAGATTGAGGATTGTGGCCACGTAAAATCGATTGAAGCCCCTGCCCCCCTCCCCCCAGTAATATTTTACTGACCGTTCCAAGGCGGTGCTTCTGCTGTGTTCTCTGTTTCCAAAGGCAATCCTTTTTTACTTTTATTTTACTATTTCTGTTTGGGAAAGAAACGAGGCTTTCTACTTGTGGTGTTTTGGTTGTAGTACCGTTGCTTTAATTGCGTCTTTCTTTCCATTTTGTGTTTTGGTCGGAAGGTATCGATTCCTGATCATTGCCTTCCTTTTTATTCAATATACCTATGTACATTGCATTTTACGCTGTCGTCGGTATTTTACAAAATTATTAAATTTTTTGGAGAAATTACAAATATGTCCAGTTGCTCAAAAACAAGGTAAGAGAAAACTCCAAGGAGGGCCACAATCACAAATCGCAGCCCTTCCCAGACACCAAGAGGAAGAGCAAACCGACAAATCCAAACAAGCACAAATCGAACAAACGTACGAAAAGCACTAAGATTAGCTCTTTCTTCCCCAAGCGAGGTAATCGCAATGCTAAAAGTACTGAAAAACACAAGAACAAAATGACACAAGGTAAGACATAAAACAAATCTCCTCTTAGAATAAGCCACAAAGCAACAAAGAGTAAGAGTAACACAGAGACCACCACCTTAGAACGGTCAGTAGAGTAAACCACCGCGGGATTTAAAGCACTTTTACAGCTAGCCAACTTCACCCTGGGTCCCGATGCTACTCTTAATACAGAAATACATAAAAATTCGGTTCGCATAAAGGCTCCCTACTCAGTCAATGCATCAAAGCGAAAACATAAAAATCAAATTAACCACTATAATAAACAAAGACGAGTACTCATGACTAATTCTACTGTATGCCAGAGTAAATGAAAGCCAATAGTTGAACCACAGCGGGCCAAGCCAAAGACATATCGTCAAGCCCGCACCCACTGGTTAAAGTTTTACGAAGAGGCCGTCATTGAGTCTGAGGCCAGAACCGCCGTCGTGCAATTAAAGAGTGAAGCATAGCCATCAACAATGATTGGGTTGACAACTAGGCATGCAGTCTGCCGCATAATATCCAGGCTATAGCCAATTCTTTTATAACAATTAATAATTTTTTCTGAATTGCTCCGAAAAGTTAGATTTTCCTACAATTTTTCTAAATCTGTACACTAAGTCACCGTAAATTTCTGGTTCCGATATACCTTGTTGCAGAAATGTTTTCAGACTGATGCTATATTTTTCTACCAAGGTACTGTGTCTGCAATAAAATTTCGAAAACGCCTTCCGAAGTTTACTATAACGATAGCCCTACCTAAGAAGTTTGGTAGTTAAAGTCATTAAGATTTGAAGAAGCTCTGGCGAATCTAATAAGTTGAGATATGTATACCCCATATGAGGTACGCCAGGGGACATCGCCATCCAGAAAAGGGAAATTGACTATATCAAAATCAAAATCGTCCCGTTTATCATATATTTTGGTGGAAACTGTACCATTAGATATACATAGATTCAAATCCAAAAAAGCTGCCTCAGTATCGGAAGAATTTGCTCTGTTTAGTTGGAGTTATTCATAGATTCAAATCCAAATAAGGTGCATCGGTATCGAAAGAATTTGTTCTATTTAACTGGAAAATCATTAAGATTTGAAGAAGCTCTGGCGAATCTAATGTTGAGATATGTATACCCCATATGAGGTACGCCGGGGGACATCACCATCCAGAAAAGGGAAATTGACTATATCAAAATCAAAATCGCCCCGTTTATCATAAATTTTGGTGGAAACTGTACCATTAGATATACATAGTTCAAATCCAAAAAAGGTGCCTCGGTATCGGAAGAATTTGTTCTGTAGGGCATACCCCAGCAGTCCCAATCAAATAATAACTACCTTACTGACGATCTCTTCTGTTTTGTATCAGCTTGGAAAAGATGCCAAAACAACAGGTTCGTTAATGTCGCTTTCCAACATTTAAACTCAGTGTTTGGTAGTATTACATGACAAATTAATAAATAAATTTTATTTGTTGAAATCCTACATGTTTCGACCTCCATATGAGATATTATTATTTAAGCCATCATCTTTGTGTGTTTAGTCCAATATTCCCTGTTGTCGTCAATTTAGTAGAAAGGTTTTAGTGCAGATTATATTTCACTTCCTTTGGATCATTGAGCTCCTTGTTGTATCTTTGAAAATGGAGTTCTGCTCATGAATAAGCTAGAGGACGTAACCTTCATTACTGCTTTTCTAATCTATAGTGTGTGCTTTGTTTCCAAAGACAATCTTTTTGACGTATACATGGATTTAAAACTCATTTAATCATAGGCATTTTGAGCAACTGACACAAAACATGTAGTATTCTATACTGTTTTATAATGTCAATAATAAAAGATTACAAACAAGGACCGGAAAGATCCAACCTTCATCGAATTCCTAATCAAAAATGAATGCAGAAAAGTTAGAGTTAAGCAGGAGAGATTTGTTTCTCTAAATTAGACACATCTATGTTGATTACATTCAATTTACATAAAACATGTTCTGACTCAATATGCACAAGGACGCATATGCTCAAAAGATATATTTAAAGCAATCTTCTTATACAATGCTGAAGGTAACTGAAATCAAAGTAAGGTTCGTAATGAAAGGTTTGTTAACATCGACTGACAAACCAATAAATGTATTGATATACATATTTAAATATCTGTCAACTACATTTTTTTACAAATTATATAAATTGGACGACGTGTCATTCTTTTCGCAAATACCTTCCCATAGCTCACATATACATGTAAGAACTGAGAATAAAATTTTCCTTTTGGTTCTGGTACATATGGTAAGTTGCATCTAAACATATATTTACATACATGAAATGTTTTAGTGTATTTTATAAACCAGTTCAAGTATTATTCATCTGCAAATTAATTTTTAACATTATGTTAAACATGTATGCATGTGTTATGTACCAAACAATGGGAAAGGTCGCGATCATAGAAAACAAACCTTTTAAACATTTGTCCACCTCGGCACATGGCTATTGTTTGTATTCTGAAATTATCCGTGCATTATTCTTTAAACGAAGTACTGAATAAGATTTTCGGTTGAAAATGAACTGAATACAAAATACATAACTTGTACAAACATTTGTTACTGGATTAAACAAAACACCATTTTTTTTAAATATGTTCAGACAAGTTCACATATGTTTTACATATGACAAAATACTAACATTAAAGTATTGTCGATGTTCTAAACATTATTACCTCTTTTCTATATATATAAAACACATAACCTTATTTGATTACTGAAGTCAGTAGTATGCATGTATTTTAGAAATTAAAATATACATATCAAAAATTATTTGTTGAACTTATTTAGAAATTCTAAATTTAGACTTTTAAGGAGAAAAACGCAACGCACACGTAAGAGAAGAAAACATTACATTACGAAAACTCGCATATGCAAATACATTGTAAATTTTACTGCCGAAAATACGAAAATATTAAGACGAAAAATTGTGATTTTTTTTTCTTATTTTTGCTCAAAATATAGATTGTTGGTACTCGTTAGAACCGCCTCGGCGAGGCGGTTCTAACGAGTACACACAATCTATGTTTTCAACTAGAAATAAGAAAAATTATGTATACCCCTGTAAACCCCAGTTTTACTATATAAAAGTGGGGTTCAAGGGGGTCAGAATTATATAGGCGTGTTTTCGTGATGTCCAACTTAATTCACTAAGTTATATTATAAGCGTGTTAAAATTTATATATGAGCCGCCTCATGACAAAACCAACAAAATGGATGTGCTCCAAGCGAACACTCAGATCAGCCTGGGCATCCGTCTCGTTTTGTCAGAGTCTTCGCTCTGCGTTCAATGGGTTTCTTCATGCGGACAACAAAGACTGATCAGACTGGATGGGCGGCCAGGCTGATCTGAGTATTCGCTGGTCGCACAAGTCTTACTGTAGGTTTTGTCGTGCGCTGGCTTATATGTTGCCTGGTAGCCAGTCTTTGATTGTTGGTCTCTGATATCTCCAAAATAAACTGCTGTAATCAAAAAGGCAAAGTCAAGCAGCAGGCAGTAGATGATCTTTAATTTGACAGTATATTAATTTATTGATAATTTTTATATCCGACTATTACACCACAACCTCTTTATAACACTAGTGTTAGGGTCCACAGCATAAACCGTGTTCGTTGAACAACCGTGATATATCCAAACAATAATCTATAGATTATATTGAAAAATGACCATTTATGGTCATGTTTCAATATAATCTATACATTTTTGGGATACATCTTTGAACCGTGTTATATCCAAAACCGTGTTATAATGAACCGTGTTATAAAGAGGTTGTAGTGTATCTAGTCTACGTGTGCGCGCATGATGCAGAAAAGTTAATACGCACCAGTATTGCAATTTACGCCTGTAAATCCAGGGGAGCAGTGACATCTGTAACCAGTCGGCGTGTCTACACAAGTACCATGTGAACAAGGAGATGAAATACAGTCATCTGAGAAAGATAAAAAGACAAGTGAGCCGGGCCACAGCATTTCCTACGGGATTGCATGTGCACCCAGTGAAAACAGATCAGCCTGGGCAATTGCGCAGGCTTATCAGAATCTTTGCTATTCGCCTGTAAGCACGGAGTGTGTAGCCAAGGACTGTCTTCAGGCGGACAGCAAAGACTCTGATAAGCCTTCGCAATTCGCCAAGGCTTATCAATCTTTGCTGTCCGCCTGAAGACACTCCTTGGCTACACGCTGAGTGCCGTGCAAAGACTCTGATTAGACTGAATGCATGCGCAGGCTTATCTGATTCTTCACCGGACGCACATGTAGTCTTGCTGAAATGCTGTGTCCCGGCTTTGTTTCTTTGTTTGTGTTGAGGTTTCGTCAGAAATTCGAATGCCTAGGGTAAATACATATGTGGGGGCGGGTGTCAAAATCGACACAAGATTTCATATACCGCATTGCGACAATCCGTTTTTCTGTAACATCTCGCTAATTTCTGCATTCAAACATCTTAGCTTAAAACACTCTGATGCTTATAATAGCCAATAAATAACAAAACAAAATGTAGCTTCAAACTTTTGATTAAATAAGAATTTAACCATGATGGTCGAATCATGGGGAGTGTCAATGCCTACAGGGTATGAGGCTATAACATCTGCAAATTAAATAATCTGCGTGTCTTCTTTTCTTCCACTTATTTAATTCTCTGGTTGTATTGTTTAAATTGGCCAATTTAACCTATACCTCTCGGTAATGTGGGTGGGACGTTTCGTCGTTTAACGGAAACAGCCCCAACACAACCAACAGATGTTCTGAACATACTTTTGTTTTATCATTGTGTTCATAGGAAATGTCATTCATACTCCTTAATTATATTATTCTGATAATAATCGTAGAAAATACGTATTTAAAGAACGATTTTATTCTTGTTTGCATGTCCTGACGCAGAGCTTAGGCAAACTGTTGTAATGGAACACTTACGTACATAACCTATTCTAAAAGGTTACACTTTATCAAAGGTTATGGGATATACATTGATTTTGACAATTTCACTTTTAAAGTGGGCGGATGCATTGGTACTGCTTAGCGCAATTTATAGCACTCCCGGCAGAGTGTGGAAAAAAATGATATTCTTATCAGTTACTTTATTTTTGATGAGGTAAGCCCAAAAAGTGATGTGAAAATTAACTGAAATTATTTTTTTAATGTGAGGGTTATTCTTATAGAGGCCAACGGAACGAGATCTCATTTAGACCTTTCAAATTCACCTTTTGCATTATGGAATTTAGCCGATATAGCCAAGATTTGCATGTAAAGAATCCAAGACTATTATACCTATTATACCGTATTAAAATCTGTTTTAAGATTTATTGTGTGTGGAGCGTAGAATAAGTTTTTTTTTTTTGTTTTTTTTTTTTTTTTTTTGTTTTGTTTTTTTTTTGTTTTTTTTTTTGTTGTTTTTTTTTAATGAAACCTTACGCTTGTATAGCTGTAGTTTTGTTTATTTGGTTGAGGTTTTACGGCCTTGTCAACCCAATGGGGTCATGTCGAGTGCGGACATATAACCTGATCAAACCTTTATTGGGCAGGCTTAGTCCCTTAAGCGGTTAACCAGTATTGCGTGCATCCTTTCGCCAGAAACTTCCTTTCTTGAATCAGCGGAAGGGTGAGAATGGTCATAGAAAATGTTTCATGATCAATCTTCACGAAAGAAAGTTGCCGAAAACCAGCAACCTCCTGATCACCAGTCGAACGCGCGTCCAACTGAGCCACCGAGGCAGGCACATAGCCGTAGTAAGCAACGTTACGAATGACCGATTCATCCATCCACTGATATCATGGAATTTCTAACAGTACATGTATTTGATATCTTGCTTTTATGTTGTAGAAAAAAGAAAGAAAAAACTTCTATAATACTTTTTGGTCTAGAAAAAAATGAACACTGCTCAGCACGCATTTTATATTGCGGGAATCTGCTTTTTTGCGGAAGCATTCTTTCTTCCATTTCATTAAACTGTGCGATGCCACCAAACATCCCGCGATCCTGCGCCCTAGAATCATTTCTGAAAAAGTGTAGCCTTATCCGCGGTCCTACGAAACACAGAAAAGGACGGAAAGGCGGCTATTAGGCCCCAAGGTTATAAAACTTTTTTCATGCTAGACTCAACTGAGCATGAAATGTTTCATGCTGATAAATCTCTAATTAATAAAATTTTCATTTTTTTCTTGCTAAACATAACTGAGCATGAAACATTCCCTGCTAATAAATATGAAAATGACAATTTTAGTTGGCATTTTCATATTTATTAGCAGAGAAATTTCATGCTCAGCTGAGTTGAGTATGAAAAATTGTTTATAACTTCGGGGCCAGGTATTGTTTATGTGTCGCTTTCTTTTAATTTCAAAGTAAATCCCAATCAATTCCAGAGGCCTATAGAATTTCAGGCAACCGCCCCCATCAGCACTCTCTGTGTTTTGATTAGAACTATTAATACCTATATTACTTTGACCACACAGACCACATGTCTTTTCACAACCGGATTGTTTGGCAACATCAGCGTCGGCACAGATGTTAAAGTGTTGTTTGAGATAGCCGCAGTTACCAAAGGTATCGAGACATAGGACAGGCGCTGGAGAAGTTGTGCTGGGACAAAGACCACATGATTTGGGACATATGTCCAAACTGACAACAGGGTCAGAGCAGACGTCAAATCGCTGCATGAGAAAGGCGCACGTGTCTTTATCTTCACATACGTCTGCAAATACAAATTAACCCTTGTCATGCTAAATAAATTAGGATACCACGCCAACTTCTAATTTTCAGCCAATCAGATTACTTGATCCGGGTTTCTGATAGAAATTCACATATTTAATGACAGACAGTGCAGATCCAGATCAGTTGTCTTCAGAAGCCAACTGATCTGGATCTACACTGTTTGCTAAGACAAGGCATGTCATGTTCAGCAAGAGAAGGGTAAAAAGCATATTATCTATTTTGTAATTTTTCCAATTCAACAAGGAGAGTAAGAACTTACATATCAGCATATGCTATATTCTAAATATTTTGCTAGAGATTCTAGTCAACTGCCATTAACCCATAAAATACAATGTAGACCCAGATCAGACACCGCAGAAGATTAAATAAATGATTTTTATTGTAAAACATACTACTAATAAAACTAACCAGACACCCCTTCTATTAGTTTAATCATATTTTATTGCCAAATAATCATAAAGCAAGTGGGCTGGATCACAAGTTCTCAAAACATTGGATAAAGTCTACCCCAAAACAAAGTCTAACATGCAACGTTTATGGCAATGAGTAAATCTCATTATGTACTTACTAGAATTCCGACTGCCCAGATCCTAGTACAAAAATTGAGGAAAAGAGATAAAATTGTATAGGATGAAACAATATACAGTATCTGGAGAGTCCGAGTTCGTGTGTTTACAAACAAACACTTAATTTATAATCAACAAAACATTGAGCGAGTAGAGCTAAAGAAAGAAAAAAATAGATAAAGAAAAACATAGAGAAAAAGAAACACATTGATAAGATAATTAGTTCTATAGGAATCAAACTAAGGAGGATGAGTAGTGAGTGAGGGTCACCAAACCAAGCTTCAATAACAGATTTTTTAATAGGTGTAACAGGCTACATACATGTTTCTAATATATAAAGTAGGTTTACGTTTATCAAAAAATTTGTTTCTTTTATAAAATGTTGGACGTGTGAAAAAAGTTTAATATTGTCGTCATTAGAGAGATCAGGAGAACCGTGTAGGAGAAGGCGTATATCGACAGACTTAAATTTATGGATGACCTGGAACAGACTAGTCCGTTGCTGTGTGAATCTATTACAGAAGAAAAAGTAGTGTCTAGCATCTTCACTCTCAAAGCCGCATTCACGTGCAGCCGTTGGTTTAAGATGATTATTGAATAAGTCTATTTAGATTGCTACAAATATTTCGTATTCTACAATGATAGACAGAACTTATGCGTTGGCCTGAAACAAAACAAAATAGTTTGGGAACGGACCAGTACAAAGAGTTGAGATAGAAGAGTCCACAAAGCATAAATGAGTTAAATATGATTAAACGTTTAATTGCCAAACTTCTGAAACAGCGGGAATCCGTACAATGAACAGCTAGAAATAAATGCTACGAGTATGTCCGATAACGGGTTTTACAACTCGTTCGTGGATCAACATACAGGTTCTCTAACTCATCCGTGGATCAACATACATGTTTTCTAACTCATCCGTGGATCAACATAAAGGTTCATCTGTGCATCAACATATAGTAAACATACACAATAAAGGGAAATGCAAGGTTGAGGAAGAATGTATCCGAGATGAAAGCTCTGACAAACCATGTAAATCGGATAAAAGTAAGGACGTTTAACGCATTTAAAGATTTCAAAACCATTATTTAATGATTATTTAATGAGGTTCTAAATATTCAAAAATTTTAAATAAAACCATCTTTCTGATAGAAATGAATGCAATTTCAAGCAAACTTCATAAATGACTACAGAAGAAATTATATATACAACAGAAGCTGACAATTGTTGCAAATCTTTTTTTATTTAGGTCTTGCATTTTTAATTAAGGCTTTATGGCATCATGAAGTAGTGTTGCCACTGATAATCGATTATAATCGATTTTCAGTCACTTTTGCCTCTTGTGACTGATGATCGAAACGATTTTTTCATAGTTGCTTAATCTGAAAATTCTTAAAAATAATTTAAGAAACTTATTTTTCTCACATATATTTTTATAGGCAAAATATAAAGAAATGAAAATCAAATCTGTCCATTGAGGTCATTCTAGATTTGTGGTCAAATAAAAGTGAAAATAAGGTAAAATACGCTTAAAAGTCAATCCAAAAGTACTAATATTCCCCATTAAAACATATGTTGTTGTACACATTAGAAGCACCTCATGGAGGCGCTTCTAATGAGTACCCACAACATATGTTTTCATGGAGAAATAAGAAAACTATTATCTGTATGTCCCTCTTATTGCTCTGGAGCAATGAATAAGTACCTGGGAGAGGGCTAAATTTAGAGTGAATATATTTTCTACAAGTCGATTTTTAATCGATGATCAGGCGGTAGATTTCCAACAATATCATCAAGCCTCACTGAATATTCAAAATGGCGGTGTTCACAGAAACAGTTCTGACGTCTTCAAACCTAGATAACACGTTTATTAATCATCTGATTTTAATCACATTTGCATAAAACTGCGCGCTTTGTCAAGATCGTGTATCTCAGATACCCTTTTTACCAAAATGGCCTTAAACCTTAAACATTTGGCCTGAAACATTTTTTGTTTAAAATGCTAAAGGAAGAAAGCATTGAAATGCCAGTTTAATGTCGTATTTTCTCTGAAAACAAATACACAGAAAAAAATCAAAATGTCGTTTGCTGCAACTGTGATAAGCACTTTAAAAGTAAAGTTGAAAAGTAAATGAAACAAATAAAACTTTTCTCCTACTCACAAAATTGTTGGGTATCTTGACAATCATTATTGCAGATATCTGTACCGCAGCATTTTGTACATGTTAGCTGAGTGTTGACTTGACGACGGCGTCGTCCAATTATAGCGATAGGCTGGCTACTGTTATGGCAATCCTGTAGAAAATAGTCGAGTTAAACCAACGAAAGTCATATCAATCAGATTGCACTTGTGCTTCTCTCACCGGAAACATTTAACCTGTAACATTTTCAGTTGTAAAGCAAACAAAAAACTTCAGCTTTAAATATAATACCTCAAATCCGTTTTGTAAGCAAAATACGGCAAAAACAAACAAATAAACCTTTGCAATATTTTATTTCCACATATTCAGGGTTCACATGATAAGCAATCCCTAGATTAACATTCAAAACGAGGCATTATGGGATAAATGTATTCAAACTTCTTTTGAGGAGGCCAGTCGGGGGTTTTAAGTTCGGAAATTTCGTTTAAGGTAGTTGTGTCATGGTACCCAAGCCATAAATCAATCTCATAAATCCGTAAACGAATGACGAATCAGAATTTTCAGACCATTTGACCATTAAACAAAATTCCCGATCGTAAAACCGCCGTATTACCTCCCCAAATGAAATTTTAGATAAAGTTATCCCCTAAATACTCAGCTTTAGGACCTTCTTACTAACTGTCATGTGAAACCGAAACACAGCATACTATGGTATTATATTAACATCATAGCACACGTAGGGGTGGTTGGGTGAGGCAAAGATGTCGTGTATCTTACGTCACAAGGTTGACGTGTCGTTAAACCCCAACTCAATCAATCAATCATAGCACACGTACAATGAAAATTTAGCATACAGCACAGAAAGAGAGATGGGAAAGCACATCAATTCTTTTAACCCTGTCGGGCCTGTAGACCCAAATAGCTTTGTTGGCAAAAAGTGTAGATCCAGAAGAGATGGCTCATAATGATCCGTCTCATCAGGCTCTACACTGTTCGCCATTCTGATTTTTTAATGAGACCCATATTTGGAACAAAGGATCAGTCCTAATTGAGTGATGTAAGAGTCCACTTCAGAAACTCAGGAGTGAAAGGGTTAATAAAGTTAAAATATAGTATAGCATTGTGATACAGTTAAGGTAGAGCACATCAACACCATACTGCAGCGCAGAAATATTATGAGTATATCAACATGATAATAAAGCAAACATACAGAACAAGAATACTATGATACAGTTTACATTAAACACAACAATGTATTGATATACATACATATGTTAATTTACATCCACTCGTATATCTGATGCCAGAACTCTCCATTGTTCGCTCTACTATGCACACCTGAAATGCACAGAAATAAAAATGTACATATCTAGCTACATGTAGTAACAGTATTTTCAGAGGAAACAGATGTCAATCACTCCCGTGAATTTTCAGTTTTTCTACAGCTGTGACCTTGAAACTTGAAAAATAAGTCAAGGTCACTAATCGGTTCTTTGATGTGTCTCCCCTTAGGTGGGGTGGAGGACATAAAAAGAAATGTGAATATGGTTCTTTATCGTAATGTTTTGCTCCTAACTACAATACTTCTCCACAAAAGCTAGAGATTATGTTAGCCCTTCTCTTGCTGAACACGACATGCCCTGTCTTAGCAAACAGTGTAGATCTGAAGAAACCAACTGATTGCAGAAGCCAAATGATCTGGATCTGCACTTTTTGTCATTAAATATGTGAATTTCTATCAAAACCCGGATCAAAAAGTAATCTGACTGGCTGGAAATTAGAAGTGGGCGCGGCATCTTAATTTATTCAGCAAGGCAAGGGTTAGAGGAATATGCAGATCGTTAGTTTGCAATGTGTCCGCCGTAGTTTGATTCCTCTTCCTCTTGTCTCAGTTGGTAAAGTACTGTTAAACTTCAATGACTCGAACACCGATGGCACGTTTACAGTGGCTCTTTCGAACTCGTTTTAACCCTTGCCTTGCTGAATAAATTTAGATGTCACGCCCACTTCTAATTTCCAGCCATTCATAGAGAATAGTTCAGAAAAAATTGAAGAAGCGGAACATGTTGAAAATCTGATTTAAAGTTAACTACCCTTCAGAGTTTTGCATTAAATCATGACAAAAGCTTGAAAATTTACTTCGTGTAAAGCGCCAAGCAAAAGCCGAAAGATCGTAAATCACGACAAAAGCTTGAAAATTTACTTCTTCTGTGTAAAGCACCAAGCAAAAGCCGAACTTCTGAAAGATGTCGAAAACACAGTTCTGTAGCAGTATGTGTTTTTCACTGTTTGTTCAGTTTTAGACGAAGTGCCGTTCTCGTGATGTTCTTTTTAGGTCATTCAAACTTTATCCAAGCCTTGTGAGCGCGAATACGGGATCTATGCCTAAAATATCATTCCGAATAAAAGTTTCAGGAATAAGACCAAACACTCCGATCTGTTGATCAGGACAGCAAAAAATAAAATACATTACCGGATTATCCTGCGTACTAGGACAAACTGGCCTGAACAAACAGTGTAGACCCAGATCAGACTCATCTAGCAGTTTTGATTTGTTTGTTCATTGTCTGGCCTTGTCACTGCTCGCTGCTAATTGTCCGTTGTCTTATTGTTGTCTAGCATTGTGATCGCATTGCTGTGCTTTTGTATGAAGATTGAGATGACATGCATTGCATTTAATGGAGTGCATTTTGTACGCTTCGGTCGGAAATTTTGGTAGTGATTTGTCCATTTTGAAATGGCAGTGGAATACCGTAATTACTTCTATTGCATGCTTTAACCTCACCATCTTTCTGTTTTATTGTCACCTCATTGTTTGTAGCACATACCGACGGCACTGTGAGAGAGGGTGCGACCTTGTACATATGGCAGCAAGGATCCACCTAGTTCCATAAATCGCTAGGTGCTTTGTCTATTGTTTTAAATGGGTAGATCTAGGGCTCATGAAATGTTTAGGTAAGGCGCCCACTGCTATCTATGAGTTAGACATTTCAGTAGTTTAACCATCTTCTGGAATCGTCTCCTGTTTGATTTGGTATGCGAGGGCTCATGGTTAGCCTGCGTATGCGCGCAGTCAGATCAAGGGCCTCACTAGTCAATTAGAGCAGTAGTAATTTTATGCGTCCTGCAGTGTCTGCTGTCTCATAAAAATTAAAATTCGTTTCATAAAGGTAGTTATTCTCAAAAAGTTGGTTTATTTTGGGGCAAGTGATTGCTTGTCACTAGAATTAAAAGATTATAAAAAATCTGTAGCAAAATTATTCTTAAAACCCCTTTATAATTTGGTTTCGCATATTTGATTTGGGCTGTGAGACGTCACAAAACCCTACAATATGGCGGCATCCATGACAGCCATTTTAAATATATTCAAGCCACCATAACGTCCTTGTCAATCGTCTAAATAGAGAATCATTGCAAAGCAATAACAACAACAACAATAATAATAATAATAATAATAATAATAACAACACTAACAACAACATTCTCCCTTTATTCTCCCTACAGCTGAAGCATGTTTAAAGGCAGTCTCAAACTCTAATGTTTTCCCTTCAGCATCTGTTTGCAGCTGTGTGGAATTCCCTGTGTATCCTTATTCTTATCTCATCTTTTTTTAATTTATCCATTTCCCTCTAAATTGTCAGTGTTTTTTTTTTTTTTTTTTTTTTTTTTTTTTTCAAGTCCCTGTTCTTACAAGTATTTGCCATTTAGATAAAGACATATAATCGGAAATTTCTTCTATATATCTTATACTCTTCATTCAATATTGCTGTTTTAATACCATGATGCTGTAATCAATTATAATTTGTAGCTTTTTGAGCAATGTACATTGATAGAATGTACTGTCTCATGATCTCGAATTCATGATATGGAAACTTATTATGGGAGTTGAATTCATATAAGCCGAATGGCTTTTTTCAAATCCCTTTTGTATACATTATTTATACCATGTATTATGTAATGTTCGTTATTTTGTACATGTTATACAAATAAAACACAGTTTAAACCAAACCACCATAACTTCCTTATTTCTAGGCCGATTTTGAAAACGATTGCATCAAAATAAATGGCTTGGTAAGCACTTTACTCCAAGATATATTTACAACTTATATTGTGTTCCCCTTTAATAAAAGCATGCGTTAAAGAATCACATTGTTGTCCTTTTTACCTATTACATTGAAAATTTAGTTAAACTTTAGTATACCCGTGTCCCGTATTTCTAAGTGAATATGAACAAAATTTGCACCAAGCAAATTTGTACTTAGATGTTTACGTCTAAATATTTTGTCTTGTCATTTTAGATATACAGTGCACCCTCGTTACAACGACAAAATGTGTTCCCAAAGACGTTGCAACTAAACTGGATTTGCTGTTGAACAGAATACTTAATGAACAGATTGATATGTAAAAAAAAGGTCTTGTTTTGTTCTTATTTCCTCATAGAACACATGTTTTAGATATTTGTTAGAATCGCCTCAGTTAGGCGATTCTAACAAATATCGAAAACATATGTTTCTTTAAAGTATTAAATACAATATTCTTGCATAATTTATTGTTACCTCTTAAGCGAATGTTTCGTGACAATCAAATTATCATTATAAAGTATTTTGTCGTTATATCAAGGGTCTGTACAAAGAGGGTTTTCTTTATAAACAGGTAGTAAAATGGAGCTCTTTAAATTTTAGGAGAAGTTTGGTATGAACCCAAGTTGTCCTATTAGAGTATATACGGTACTTACTTCATCAGTCCCACACGTAGTTATGTGACGGCAATTGTCTGGATCATTTAACACGTCACAGTTGTAGCACAGTGGTCCGCGTGAAACAGGATAACCTGGAAAAGACAGTTTGGAAACGAGAACAGGTACTTTATTACAGTCGAACCTCAATAACTCGAACCTCTTTGGGACTGTGGAAATTTTTTCGAGATATGAGTAATTCGAGCCACTGAGGGTTAATCATGACGCAAGGTAAGGAAGCAAATGGCGATAATGTGGGGATTTCTTTTCGATCTTCTAGACAATAATGGTATATGTTCAGTGTAGTGATTAAAATCGCATCGATGAGGCGATTCTAATGAGTACACAACAGTCATACAATTGCATGAAAAAAGAAAATATTCTTAATTATTTTTTTCTTGAACTATCGGAAGAATTTCGTAGGGACTCAAAAACGTATTCGAATTAGCCATGGTGAACGAGCCATCGGTGTTCGAGCTATTGAGGTTCGACCGCATATCTGTGTCTGTATGGTAGAAAATGTACCTTCGGACACTAGAGCCATGCAAAGATTCAGATCAGCCTGCGCATTCGCGCAGTCTGATCAGAATCTTCACTGGACGCATTTTGAATAACCAAGGCTTTGCTGCAAAGTTCCTGCATGCCAACAATGAAGACTCTGATCAGACTGCACGGATGCACAGGTTAATTTGAGTCTTCGTTGGGCGCACATGACGAAAGGGACGTTGTCTCACGTGGCAGCTCAGTTTATAGTATACATTCCAAGATGATTAATGGACGGAGTACTTTCTCTTTCGGTGCCAAATTTCAGACGATATTTGTCGTCTGCTTTTTTTAAATATACTATAGCTTGGAAAGAAGTTTATATGTAAAGCTGAAAGACTGAATGTCAAACAGCGTAGATCCAGATGAGACGGCTCATAATGCGCCGTCTCATCTGGATCTATACTGCTTGCAAAAGCCTGTTATCATCGCCTGTGGCAGTGAAAGAGTTAATTAAATTAATTGAAAGATTTATCGTTTTACAGAAAATGTACATAAACGCACAGATCATTTTCTCATTGAAATTAAACATATAAGCCTTGTCGCGAGAATTAGGCTGTTCTGTCTTTCCGTCAAATCAATCTATCAGTGCGCATCAAGGCCACATGTCTAGTTCTTTAATTAAAGTTTCCCCTTGGCGTATCGCTTACATTAGCCAGCCAACAGTACAGGTTCTGACGAGACTGCGTGCATGCACCCCCTACGCCCTTGCCCCAACCCCCTCCCCCACCCCCATCCCTGATTCTGAATTATATAAAAATTCTCATCCAACGGTTTTTTAGTCAAATGAACTTATTCAAATATAAGGATGCGTATGGTGAAGAGATAAGATATCCAAATAATTAAAGGCTCAATATTCTTCAAAAATAGACGTTTTATTAGCTAAGAACGGTTTAATAAAGTGAAAAAATGTACCAATACAATCCTGATAGCCTGTAAAATTGCAGTTAGTCTCTCATTCTTGAACTGGATAAAAAAATGAAATGATTTTTAATCGTATCTCTGAATTAATGTTGGCAACAATAATTCAGAGATACGATAAAATATATATATATATATATATATATATATATATATATATATATATATATATATATATATATATATATATATATATATATATATATATATATATATATATATATATTTCATTTGCCACATTGTATGATCGTGTTAACGCCATATATCAATTTATTAAACCTTTCTTGGATAAAAATGTCTATTTTTGAGGAATATGGAGCCTTTAAGATTAAGATGGTGGTATAGTATCTAAGAACGGCATCTACCCAAAGTTGTCAGACGGTGCGTCTTTGCAAGTCTCACAAAGATTACATGTTTTTTTCTGAACCAAAAGATATTAAAGAAAAGGAAACCAGGTAACTTAGATTTTTTGTACTATAAGTAAAGATAGCCAGAAATTCGGGACATACCACAAGAGAGAGAGAGAGAGAGAGAGAGAGAGATACCTGCTTCCCCACAGCCATGTGTATTGCAGACGTTTTTATCGCAGCATTCTCCACAATATATATAGGCACCAGTATCTGAAAGCCTAGGTGACGTTGAATTCGCTTGTCCGTTGCACACCTGTGTAAAAATGGTTTCTTATCGCCTATGAGGAAAACAATGACCCTGATCAGCCTGTGCAATTGCGCACAAAACAGAACAAATCAATAAACAGCATTTCACGCTGGGAGCCTTGATTAGACTGTGAGACGCGAGAGTAACTGCTTTAAGCTCCACCCCGCCCCCCCCCCCACACACACACTTCCCCCTTCCCACCCACTACCCTCCCACCTCAAGTATTCTTTTTCTACTGACCGATCCGTTTTTGGCTTTGTTTTGTTCTGTTTTGTTTCGTTTTATTCGTATTTTACGTTGCTTTCATCAATCTTTCAGCCATATTGCGGCGGTGTCTGGTGTGGCTGAGACCTCAATGCTCACTTTTAGAGTGCTGCCTCAATGAAATATCACACTCCAAGCACATGACATGATATCCCATCCAGTCACATTATACTGACACCGGGCTGACCGGACCGAGTCGGTTTCTCTATTGTAATTCTGCTTTGTTCTAGACTGGCTCCAGTCTCCAGTGACCAAATATTTTTCTCATAATCCTGTTTGATAATCCACTAAAATAAAATCTAAACATATCATGACTACAAAGGCTGGTCACTATAGACCAGCCTTTATAGTCATGACATTACTTTGATTTTATTTTAGTGGATTATTAAACAGATTATAAGAAAAAAATATTTAGTCACTGGAGACTGGAGCCAGTCTAGCTTTGTTCGTGCGTCGGTGGTTTCATGTGTGACGTTTGTTTCGCCATTGTTTGTTCCTTATCTCACCTTCTTCTTTTTTTTTTTTTTGTGCCTCGGGAAGGCTTGTTTTGTAATTACCGTATTCGTCCTAATTACCGCACTATGCGCCTTGGATTTTCAAAATTACTGGAAACCCCTTGTAGTAAAATATTGACCTAATAAGCACCTGATAAGGACGACTATAATGAAAGGTAAGAAGATGACTTCAAGAAATGATTACTTAATGGTACTTCTGCGATAGCTTTTTTTTTTATTTTCTTTATAAAAGTATATGCTGTTGGTACTCATTTGAATTGCCTCGACTTGTCGAAGCAATTCAAATGAGTACTAACAACATATGCTTTACTAAAGAAGCAGATAAAAGTACACGAGTAGTAATTTGAAGACTATTAAGTCGCTTGACTGTGCGCTTATAAGGGTATGTGCGGTTATTAGATCGAGTACGGTATGATATTCCTGGTTATCGTTTTATATTGCGCACGAATTCACAGCCTACATGTATTTCTCTGTTTGCATGTGCGATAAGGAAATGAAAAAAAAAAAATAACACATTTGACTAAAGTTTTATAAAAAATAAATCCGAAGTTTTAGAAAATTTGTATGTAAAACTCCAAAGTAATCCCGAATATGGTATTTTCGGATGTTTGTCTTTGGTTTTATTCAGTTTATTAAGTTGAGAAAATATACCTTCTGATAGGTACGCCCAACACTCGAATCAGCCTGCGCATCCGCGCAGTCTGATCAGAATGTCCGCATGAAGAAAATTTGCAACCTAGGCTATCCAAAATGCGCCCCGTGAAGATTCTGATCAGACTGCGCAAATTCGCAAGTTGATCTGAATCTTTTCTTGGCGAACCTGGCCGAAGGTACGTTTTCTCACGTTGAGTTTCAACTGAACTTACATCTCTATCCCGACATCCCAAACTGAAGGTGATTCTTAGATCCTTCGTCAGCACTTTTTCAATATTGCAGATCTGTAAAAGATAAATCAATTTATGAATATTCAACATGTTTTTGTTTGTGTTGAGTTTTTTCGACCCCATCAACCCAATGGAGTCATGTCGAGCGCGGTCTGTTTACCTAACCCCCACTTTTACCGGGCAGGCTTAGTCCTCTAAGCGGTTGAGCAGTATTGTGCCCGTTCTTTTGCCAGAAACTGACAACTGCCCTTCTTGAATCAGCGGAAGGGAGAGAATGACCGTAGAAAATATTTCATGATCAATCTCCACGAAAAAATGTTGCGGGGGACGAACCCGCAACCTCTTGATCACCAGTCAGACGCGCATCCAACTGAGCCACCGAGGCCGGCTCATTCAATATGTAAGAAAGCGTAGTAACGTCATGAATATTCAACATGTATGAATTATCATATTCCATGAACATTCCGAATCTATGAAACCGTATTGATTTATATGTCCGTAAATGGTTGTGATATCGCGCGCGCAAGTGTGTGTGTGTGTGTGTGTGTGTGTGTGTGTGTGTGTGTGTGTGTGTGTGTGTGTGTGTGTGTGTGTGTGTGTGTGTGTGTGTGTGTGTGTGTTGTTGTTTTTAGTTATTGTTTTTTGTTGTTGTTTTTTGTTGTTGTTATTTTGTATGTTTTTTTGTTTTTTGTTGTTTTTGTTTTTGTTTTGTTTTGTTGTTGTTGTTTTTTTTGGGTTTTTTTGTTGTTTTTTTTGTTTGTTTTTTTTTTGTTGTTTTTTTTTTTTGTTGTTGTTTTTTTGTGAAATACCCATTTTCAAAATGCATGTATTATATACTTAGTAACGAAAAACATTTGAGACAATAAAGGGGAACGGATACACTATAAGGAGAGATAACTCTGTCAAAGTTGAGTTTGCCTCCCTTTCAGCAAAGGTATGTTCTAATAGGCAAGGATTAATTCCCCTTTAATTGGTTTACTCTAAAACGAAAGACTTTTTTCCCCTTTAAATGGTCTACTTGAAAAGAAAAGAATGTGCTCCCCATTGGGAGCAAATTCTTTCCTTTTAAACAGATCTTTTCCAGAAGAGAATTAATGTGCTGGATAGCAAATACAAAAGCTGTCCCCGTGTCCAAAATGACGAATAATCTACCAAGCAAGTCCAGCCCGATGAATCCTTTCACCCCCTAGTTTCCGACATGGACTCTTCCATCTCTGAATTTGGACACATTTATTGTTGCAAATAGGGGGTTGAGTCAAAAAAGAACAGAATAGCACAGTGTAGATCCTGATGAGACGGCTCATTACGAGCTGTCTCATCTGGATCTGCACTGTTTGCAAAAGTCTGTATGGATGAAAGGTTGAAAGCGTAGTTGCTTTGTTTTTACCTCATTTTGAGAACATCTAGTTACGTTATGGCAGTCAGTGATGTTATTGACCTCCGAACACTGCAGGCACACGAGGGACTCGTCTGAAAAAAAAATACCGGATGAGCTGAAAAACAGTAACGGGCGGACGAAACTGAACAGTTTGGTCGAATGCTTCTTTATTACAGAAAACCCTTTTTATACCGACAGTCGATACAACGACAAAAATCGTCATAATGACAATTTTATTGTAACGAGGCCTTCGCTTAAGAGGTAACAGTTAGTCACAAATTATGCAAGAATTTTGTAATTTTTTGTACACTTTTAAAATAACATATATTTTGGATATTTGTTAGAATCGCCTCAGAGAGGCGATTCTATTAAATATCCAAAGGATATGTTTTATGAGGAAATAAGAACAAAACAAGACCTTTCTTACAGATGAATCACAGATGAATCTGCTCCTTAAGGATTCTTTACGACAGCAAGCTCATGTTAACGGCTTCGTCTTTGGAAATAAATGCTGTCGTTGTAACGGGGGTTCACTGTAAAGGGAAGCGTCCATGTGGCCACGTGGAAGTGTCCTAGTGGCCATGTAACCGGATTGTACTGGTGCGCAAGCTACTTTAGGTCTTCAGTGCTCACATATGACATAATGACGGTTTTTTGTGCGTGCGACAAAAGAAGTTCGTTTGATACTGGAATTTAATTTCATCTGGACGGCTTTTAGTTGACGTTTCACTGCCCAATTAACACTGTTACGGTCATGTAAAGATGAAGATGATCAGTTAACCAACGCACACTTTTCACGGGCAGGCAAGGTCCTCTAAACGGTTGACCAGTACGCGTGCACATACTTTCGCTGACATCCACCCTTCTTGGATCAGCGGAAAAGGGAGACTAACCATAGTAATGATTCCATGATCAATCACCACGAAAGTTTTGTGGCTGAGCTGGGATTCGAACTTACAATCCCTGGACCTGCCGCCTACCGGCTGTGCTATGGAGCCCGGCAAGTTTAATTTTATCTAGACAGTGAAGGACTATATAAATAGTAAACCTTTTCTGTATTTCAGTTTACCACTCCATTTGCAAATTCCGTAGACTACAAATGGATGAAACAATTTGATTTGAATGCAAAGCCTATTGTCTAAAAAAACATAAGAAAAATATGTCAGAGTGTCGTCTGCTGTAATATTTATCCAGCATGCTGAGCGTTAAAGTTCATATGATTTACGGATGTATCTGAAACTTATTCACCAGTCATTTGAAACCCCCACCTCTACAGGGCCGGGGATAGCAGGGACACAGCGGGGCTTAAGTGCCGTGATTTAACCTCCGATGGTCCCGAAAGTGCCGTAGATGTGTTGGGGTTTTAATTTCCAGCTAAATTAGCCGAGAGAAACAGCGGAGCTTTGAACCGGGTTTAACCGGGGTATAGTACAGTGTATTCGCCGGAAATTTACTTCTCGAGAGATTTCATGAAGAGCTCTCAAGGGACAGGTTAAGAAAGTTTATCCAAATGGATCAGTTCATTTGTTGTTGTTTTTTTATTATTATCATTTTAAACCCTACTGGGGTAGGGGCTTTCAGCAAGGACTTTTCCATAAATATACACGTACCCCGCAGTGCAGGGCGTTTACCGGGGTTTTGCAAACTGAAAAGTTAAAAGTCCAGCTATTCCCGGCCCCGTGGGAGTTTCAAATGACTGGTGCATTATGTGATAGTTGGGTCGGCCGGAGAGCATCGGAACGGTATTCCGAACCACCCGGGTTCTAGCCCTGGTACGGCTGTACATTTTTCTCACCCTTTGGGCTCCAGGACCGCGTCTGACAGCATGAAAGAGTATAAAAATAAGTCTCTAAGCCGGCCTGGAGATGACTTAGTGCTTCGGGACAAATCTCAATTAAGCAGGAAAAAATATGACAGTGACGGCCGAATAGCTTAGTCGGTAGAGCATCGGAACAGTAATCCGAGAGTTCCCGGTTCAAGCCCAGGTTCGGCTGTACGTTTTCTCAGCCTGTGACATTTTGTGGCCAATGTGGCGCTAGGAACGCGTCAAGTAGCATGAAAGAGTATGAAAATAAGTCTCTCAGCCGGCCTGGAGTGGACTTACAATGTAGAGTCGGAACGATTCACAGCTAAACAGAGGGAAATGTTACAGTGGCGGCCGGATAGCTAAGTCGATAGAGCGTTGGAACGGTAATCCGATGCTCTAGCCCCGATACGGCTGTACAGTTTTCTCAACCTGTGACACTTACATGATCCTCTGATTAATGCAGTTAATATCAGCCCAGTTAGAATTTGTTCTAGCATCACTAGTCTGCTGAAAAAAAAAAACATGTTAACCCATTTATGCCGAGTAGACTCTGCTACCGCAACTCTTTGGACCGGTCCTTTTCCAATAATAGGGGTGCCCGGTTGTTTTTTTATTATTATTATTATTAGTATGTTTTATAGAAAGTCCTGTATTTATTGCAAACAGTGTAGACCCTGATCAGACGCCGCGTTGTGTGGGTCTACGCTGTTTGCCAATGCCCCTTTTATGGAACACCAGGCATAAATGGGTTAATGTTCATTATGAATACATTTTCTTTAAATTACATAAAGCGAATACATACATTTGGTAGCTTTTCCTCCATTTTTGACGAAGGAGAGAACTTTTGTGTGACTTCCTGTTTGTTCCACCCGTACACTAGTACAAATGCACCCTTCTGAACAGGGGTCCAATCTAAAAGGAAAGAATTTGCTCCCAGGGGTGCATTTGTTTAAACATCCTATTTCTGAAAATCTGTCTACGAATGTAGACCCTGCATGACCCTGTTTTCACTATACATTATGGAGAAACATGGGGTACGCATCACAAAGACCTGTTAGAGTAATGTAATCTGCAGATTAAGAAAATACTTACCACTCACTTTTCTGTTTGAAATATCAAACAAATGCAGTTTAATTGTTACAACACTGAAGTCTTTTTTTTAGTTCAGTACGATTTCAGCATGTCAAAGACCTATATTTATAGTGTACTCCCAACAAAGTCCATAGTCAATACATAGCTTTAGATAAGGCACTTATTTGACCAAAAATTGTTGAGATTTTTTCAGATTTCTCCACGAAAATGTATGTTGTGGTATTTATTAGAAGCGCCTCACCGAGGCGCTTCTAATGAGTACCCACAACATATGTGTTCCAGGAGAAATAAGAAAAATATTTTCATACCACCTCACTTATCTGGAGCTATCTCATAATGATATCATCCGAGCTTTATCTCATCCGGCATTTAACTGATCCGGCATTGAGAAATAGCTAAATGTTTGTTGTTTGATAAAAATGTATCTGTTTACTTCCCCTCTAACACAGTGTTCATAGCTACTTGTCGCAATAAGCCATTAAACTCAGTTGGATGCGCCGTCCGACTGGAGACCAGGAGGTCGCGGGTTCAACCCCCGCCGAGGTCGCAACATTATTTCGTGGAGATTGATCATGAAATATTTTCTACGGTCATTCTCTCCCTTCCGCTGATTCAAGAAGGGCAGTTGTCAGTTTCTGGCGAAAGAATGTGCACAAAATTGGTTAACCGCTTAGAGGACTAAGCCTGCCCAGTAAACGTGTGTTTAGGTAAACTGACCGCGCTCGACATGACCCCATTGGGTTGACTGGGCCGTAAAACCTCAACACAAACAAACAATAAGCCATTAAATGAAATATGATGTCCTTGATTAAATGCATGATCGGTGTACACAGTGGTCAGTCGCATTATGGCATCTGTGAGTTATGGTCCTAAAGGGTTATTGCGACAAATCGGATATTTCTCGCCTGACGGCTCGACATTTAAACCTATGCAATAACCTATACTTGAACGAGGGGCACTTAAAAAGTGGTAAGAGTGGTTCATTAGTGATCCATTAATCCAAACAGAAACTGAATATACACGTATTATCCATATCATATTATCAGTTACCTCAAGACCCAGCTAGCATTATACGTAAATCTACATCGGGCCGTCATCGGCCCGTCAGCTACCCTGACGGGCCGATGACGGCCCGATATAGATTTACGTAGAATGCTGACTGGGGAGGTGGCACGCAGAGAGGCTCTGCGTGACGCTCCAGTATATGTCTAGGTCTTTTTAGTGTGCGGCGGGTGTCCCCTCTTTATAACTACATCTTAATCTGTGATGCGTTTTAAAAACCATATCATTTACTAGATAGCTCGCTGTGACAAGTGTCTTATGCGCCCTGTATGGTGCTGAGTCTTACGGGTATCTTTTATGAAGTTATGTATTAGTTTTATTCTGAACATTTAGCATGTACTGTAGTTTCTGCTGTTAGAATGCTGTGTATTTTTGATGCGAAGATTACTCGTAAACGAGACTTACCTGGAAGTTGAAATTTGATCAATATTTTATCAACTGCAAACCTGTTCAGGGATCACAGAGATGACGTAACTCAGTCAGCATCCAAAACAGTCTAGAGCCATTATATAACTGTGACCAGTTGTATGTGGTCTGATAAATTCAGGTGGCAATCCTGCGGGAGGGTAGGGTGGGTGGGTGAGCCCTGAAGAGATGTACAGTTTCGTTTATTCTTCCCATTTTATCAACTGCATAACACTTCAGTGGACCCCACGAATATTTTAGAGACACCCGAATTTTCAGACCATTTCAGAAAAATAAGAGAATAAAACTATCTTTAGGCTGAACCTAAATCTAATTACAGACAACCTTTTTTGTACCGACACGCGACACAACGACAAGTTCGTAATACTGACAATTTAATTGTCATGAAACCTTCGCTTAAGAGGTAACAATTAATCATAAATTATGCAAGAATATTGTATTGAATACTTTAAAGAAACACATGATATTCGTTAGAACCGCCTCAATGAGGCATTTCTAACAAATTTTCAAAACATGCGTTTTTATGAGGAAATAAGAACAAAACAATACCTTTCTTGCAAATTCAAACTGCTCATTAAGTAGTCTTTATAACAGCAAATTCATTTTAATGGCAACTTCTGTGGGAACAAATGCTGTCGTTGTAACGAGGGTTCACGGTATGATTAACATGTGATGAAACAAGAGACATGCACGTACATGTATAGCAATCATGACTCTGTTACTTAACATATGATGCTAGAATACATATACAGTCGACTCTCGTTATCTCGAACTCCAAGGGACTCTATGAAACACTTCGAGATATCCGTAGTTCGACATATCAGATTTACGGAACTGAGGAAAAAACAATTAATCGAACAACCACCTTTAACAGAATGAATACGTAATTTGACTCCTAAGTTAGAGATATATTGAAAATATTGTGGAAAAGAGGAGAAATTGCTCCTAAGGAGCAATTTCTCCTCTTTTTCACAATATTTTATTGACTGTTGGTAGACCTCTGTGTTAAAACAGGGATCAGATTATCACTTCGAGATAAGCGGTTATTCGAGATAAGCGAGTTCGAGATAACGAGAGTCGACTGTATTTGATAAACATGGGAACGGAGATGTAAATATTTCTTTTCATACTGAATGCAGGCTGAACAGATGTTTTGTATGCAAGGTAACCGTTTAGATTTGTTTTATTTTGAAGTAAAAAGCAGGGTCTGCTGATGAGTTGTATCAGAGATGCCCATCTTACCTTTGTTGTTCATACTGGGACAATCATCACTGCCTCGGCTCTGTCTTCCTAAAGTTTTGAAGAAGCCTGGAGATTAAAGCAAAGGTAGAGGAAAATATATGCAAATTCATTTGTCCATTTAAACAAAATGTCATCCATTGCATATGCACGGGTGAAACATATCTTTTAAGTTTGTTGTTAACTCTTTACATAGATAAATCTATAGACAGACCAGGAAAATGTTCTTGAATTTTGACAAACTGAGACTCATTCAATGACCACTTTAGGTCATGTCATCATTGAATGAGCTTGATATTTGAAACGGCTTTGCAAAATGACATCAATGATAACTGGCATGCTTTAACCCTTAAAGCGCCAGTCACAACTATTGTCGTCTGCTTTGTCATCTGCTTGTGATTTTAAAAGACACTTTTGCAAACAGTGTGGACCCAGATCAGACTGCTCCTTTAGGAGCAGTCTCATCAGGGTCCACATTGTTTGCCTGTATGCAAAAATAGGTTTGAAAAGTCTGCAAGAATATTCAGCAGACGACATAAACAGACAACATTTTCAGATGCAGTTTTTCTTGGCGCTTTAAGGGTTAAGTTCTAAAATACTGATGTGTTTGATCTGTTCGCCCAGACACCACCGACTTCCTGCTCTTTCATTTGTTGTTTTATTCACTGTAACCCTTTTGTTGGGGCACTGGAATAACAGTGGTTACTGACAGCTGTTTATGGATGACACATTTGTATGCCTGTGGTAGATTTGTGATTCACCACAAAAATGTGTGGTTTGACATTCAGAAGAATTTTGATCAACCTATCGAAATTCCCAGCATGTTTTTTTTTTTGTTGTTTTTTTTTTTTTTGTTTTTTTTGTTTTTTTTTTTTGTTTTTTTTTTTTTGTTTTGTTTTTTTTTTTTTCAGACAGCTGTTTTTCACTTTCTCTGGGTTGGGACGTGGGGTGTAAAACAAAGGGGCATATGTAATCACTGGCTCATCAGCCACCACCTTCCAAATGAGTTTTGCTAACTTTCTTATTGTAACTTTTCCCCGACAATGAAATATGTCCTTATAAAACGCAACTAATTCTTGTGAGCGCTCATTTGTAATATCTTTTCATGTTTATCTAAAAACATAAATTAATTTACCCAGGAATGGCCACAAATATGAAATACAGACCTCCCCGCTTCCTGCGATCCACTAATGAGTCGGAGAAAGTTGAGGACTGGGTGCTCGTAAATCTGGCTTTAAGACCCCATCAGTTTTTCTGGGTTTATGTTTCACTGTTGGCTGCTCCAAAGAGGTATTTTTGGGGATCGGTTGTTTTACAATCGAGCAAAAGTATACATAAACAAAATTTCCTTGGCTGTTGTCCCTGTGATTATCAGTGACCAATGAAACCAGCGCGTATGTAGGAAATCCAGGTAACGGTTATTGAAAGACGAGCTATTCTTCTCGCAGCGACTTTAGAGTGCCGTAAAAGTAGAGTTATCAGTAAAACCTGGAACTGGAACTATTTGCAATCAGTGCAGACCCAGATCAGACGCCGCAGAACGCGGCGTCTGATCAGGGTCTGCACTGTTTGCTTAAATTACAGGAAGTTAACGGTTAAGTCCCCATTCAGGATCATTGCCCAGCTACATTCGTGGACAATCGACCCACCAATGCTATCAGTGCCTTGATTGTTTCGATTCCTTTTCGTTCGTTTGTTCATTCTGGTTTCGATAAAGCTTTTTAGTGACACAAACAAGTAAAGTGTGAAAGTTTATGAAATTGACATATATATTTGTAAAACAGTATAAAATAAATACATGCAGGCAGTTCAGTTCGGCGCATCACCACTACAAAAAAAAAAAGGTCATCCGTGCTTAATAAGAATAATACGGTAAATGTCCTAAAATTTCGAACACTTTATTCAGTACAATTTAGCCAAAATTTTGCTTTTGGAGTAATTGCTTCTTGGGATTCTGGCTGGATTGGTAAAGAGTGTAGATCCTGAACAGACTGTTAGAGGAGCAGTCTGATTAGGATATATACTGTTTGCCTGTAACATATTGTCGGAGACTTTGCTGTGTAAATTTTAGGACATTCGTCTTACTATATAAGACATGGTATAACCATAAAAATATATCATGTTGCATGAGTAATACAATTTCGAAAAATTCGAACACTTGCTTGTACTGTTTCCTTTATCAAAAAAAAAAAAAAAAAAAAAAAAAAAGTTTTGTTTTTTATATGTGATGAAGAATTTGAAGTAAGTAACTAAGTTACTAGGTAAATAAATACTTTATTTAATTGAATGAAATACAAAAATAATGATAATCATTACACGTGTTCCAATCACCAACGATCACCCAGTAATACACTATAATGTAGATTTTATTTTGTGGCCATTTAACCCATTTTAGACTGGTGACTCCTAAAAGGGTGATCGGAAAACAGTGCAGATCCAGATCAGACGCAGCACAATCCGGCGTCCGATCAGGGTCTCTACTGTTTGCAAATAGCTCAACCATTTTTCTCTAGTAATATATAAATCACAAGCCTGGTGTACTTAGAATCGAAATTAGAATCTTTCAATACATAATGTGGGGTAGTTCATTCAGTCTACAATGGGTTTAGGTCACGGAGCCTGTTCTTGTACATTGCAAAATTCAATTCTGCTAAAACCGGTACTAATGGACTTGTGTAGCCATGCATGTTTACAAAGAGATTCTGTAAAACGGAGTCTGCCATTTCTTTATTACATGTGTTCCTTGGATCTATTTAGCTAACATAAAACTTCATCAATTACACAACAAAAACAAGGAGAGGAATACCGACTTGAAATTATTAACCTCAAAACTGTCGTGAGGGGGTGGGATGGGGGTATGAGGTAGGCGGGCTTAAATCTGATTTAATTAGTACCGCGTTTACCCTGAGTATTCGGACAGACGTTTACCCTGAGTATTTGGATGGAGAAGCCTGTTCAAACAGTATAGAATCAGATCAGACGCCGTACAACTTATCACTTCTCGTAAATACGTTATAGAACTATTAAGCCTAGTATGTTTATATTTTTATGTCAGTTATATGAATAAAATATGTTCCAACAATAAAATGGCGATTTAATCTTCAGTTTATTTGTACAATGCAGTCCTACAAAGTCGGTTCTTTTTCATCTTTGACTACGAGACTTGTGTACCATTCTGACATGACTTTCTTCCGTGACTCCATATTTGGCCAGGGTTCCGATCGTGTGACCGGAAACCTGATTGCCGCTCGCCAAACCGCGACCGGAACGATTCTCTTTTTAAGGTTGCGAATTTGCGCTTGGCAATCTTCCATCATGACGTCACAATCATCAATACGTAGCACAGTGACGTCAGCTTCCTTTCCAATGTCTAATGAACCGATTGTTTCTGCCAGTCCGTATGCTTTTGCCGGGGTAATAGTTGTAGAACGTATAATTTCTGTCAGCGGCATACCTAGATAATAAAACATAATAAATTAAGCGTGGGAAAATTAAGGATTAAACGTGATTTCAGGATTGAGAATTTTCATTTTAATGATAAAATTTCACTTTTACTCTTGTTCACAAGACTATCCTTTGGCGTCAAAAGTAGTAACATGGATTAATATAGACCTGAAATAATATTATAAACTAATAATAAGTTGTTCTATTGTAGTTTCTCAATTTCAGGACTGAATTTTCAGATTCCGTAATTGCGTGATTACCAGCAACTATTCTCACACTACAGTCGAACCTCGATTGCTCGAACACTGATAGCTCGTTTACCATGGCTACTTCGAACTAGTTTTTGAGTCCCTACGAAGTTCTTCCGATAGCTCAAGAAAACAAATATTTAAGAATATTTTCTTATTTTATCGTGAAATTGTATGTTGCATGTACTCATTAGAATCGCCTCATCGAAGCGATTCTAATGAGTACACTCAGCATACAATCACTGTGTAGAAAATCGAAAAGATTTCCCTAAATTATCGCTATTTGCTTCCTGAACTGGTGCTATGATTAACCCTCAGTGGCTCGAACTACCCATGTCTCGAACGAATTTCTATGGTCCCAAAGATGTTCGAGCCATCGAAGTTCGACTGTAACTACATTGGAAAACGCGCAGGCTGACCAAAGTTTTCTCTTTCGTGCTAAAGTAGACTGTTACTGCGAATTCTGAAGATACTGATCAAAGTGCGTGGATATGCAGGCCAATCTGTGTCTTTGTTAGTCACACATACGAAAGCCAGCAGTAACAGTTAAAATAACATAAATATTATGGGAACGTCATAGACTTCCGAGGCAACTGTTGATATTGGCGAAATATCTATTTGAAAACGCCGGATTATTACACCCACATTATTTTGACATCATGACATCAACGTAACTAAGCCTCGTTTGAGAGCGTATTAATCGCACCTGGAAAATTTTAGACTTTTTGGGTCAGACGGTAAGAAATAGGTGTTTGAAAGCGGTGTCACTGACAAGTACAGACAATCCTCTTTATACCGACACCCGATGCAACGACAAATTCGTTAAAATGATGATTTGACTGGCTTGAAATTCGTTCAAGAGGTGACAATTATTCAGAAATTATACTAGAGTATTGTATGTAATTCTTCAAGAAACGTGTTTGGGTATTTGTCAGGATCGCCTCAATGAGGTGATTCTAACAAATATCCCAAACAATTGTTTTATTAGGAAATAGGAATAAAATAAGCTCTTTCTTATATATCATCATGCTGAGTTTAAGGGCTCTTTTCAAAAACAAATAAATTTTAATGGCAACATCTTTGGAAAAAAATGCTATCGATGTAACAAGTGTCCACTGTACGAAATGAAATGGTGGAACACTTTGACACGAACGTTTCTGTTATACAGAAAATTTGCCTGAGATATGATAATTGAAGTGATTTAAGCATATTCACAGACGTAATAGACATAAAAGAAAAATGAATACCTAGGTGCAAGAATTTCGACATCACAGTTGGTAGATCATAAGCAGGACCGTCTTTGTTTCCAATGTGTAAGTCAGTGCCCAGCATGTCGGGCCAAAAGCCCTGAGCAGCACATATTTCTGCAACAGTCCATGAAAAAGAACTTTGTCCATGCCCAACATCGAAGTGTACACCACGTGACTTCGCATCCATGACATCACTCCAGACCGATTTTGACTGGGGATCAACAATCGATTCAGCATGGCCATGCATTGTATGTGTATAAATATCGCCACGCATAAGATCACCAGGGCAAGCTAATTTAGCCGTTGAGTCTGGAAGAATTATATGACAAATAGTTTACGAGCAAAAGACAATACTCTTTAGTACGTGTGTAAAACCATCACCTATAAGGTTTATGAAATAGAAAAAAAAGAAATGCCTTTTTGTGAAGGCTCTTTACACTACTGTTAGGAATCGGCCACAATTTCGTAGTCGATCATCGGTTTTGTAAAACCAACTGGTCATCAACTTGTGGAAAATACATTAATTCTTATTTTAGCCCCATTCCAGCTACTTATTCGTAGCTACAGACCAATAAGAAGGATATCCACATAATATCTTTCTTATTTCTACATTTAAACATGAGTTGTGAGGCGCTTCCAATGAGTACTCAAACATATGTTTTCAATGAGAATTAAGAAAACATATAAGAAATATTTGGTTGAAAAACATGCCTTATTTCAGGCTATTTTATCAAATTTCTTCACATTATTTGACCACAAAACTTAAATTACCAAATAGGCAGCTTAGTTTTTATTTTTACAACTTGCTTGTAAAAATAAAAAAATCAGAAAAATATGTTAGAATTGAATTTTCCGATTAGTCAACTATAAAAATTCCTTCCGATCTTCTGTCACAATGTGCAAACCTGACTGTTGATCGATTACAATCGATCATCGTCGACAAGACTATTTTACACAGGTATGGCCTTACATCAGTATAGTCATTTGTCTAGTCGGTTTAGTATCAGTGATGTGCATGACTTAGATGGATGGACTGTAGACATTGTTTATATTCTGATATGAAATGCTAATGTTTACCAACCTGCAGGGTTGTGGACTTATCAATTGTTATTACAGTACTTCTCCGCGGTAAAGCTAAATGAGACCTAGACTCAGATTTGCATTTTTAATGCGTTCTTTGATTCCATTAATAAACGTCACTGCAGCTGGTACTAAGTACTTTATACAGACATCCCTCTTTATACCGACACTCGATACAACGACAAAATTCGTTATAATGACAATTTGGATGTCACAAAATCTTCACTCAAGAAGTAACAGTTAGCCACAAATTATGCAAGAATATTGCATTTAATATTTTAAAGAAACATATGTTTTGGATATTTGTTAGAATCGCCTCACTGAGGCGATTCTAACAAATATCCAAAGCATATGTTCTATGAGGAAATAAGAACATAACATGATCTTTCTTACATATCAGTCTGCTCATTAAATATTCAGTATTTTAATGGCAGCGTCTTGGGAAACAAATGCTGTCGTTGTAACGAGGGTTCACTATAGTAGAAAAACGTCTCCCTATACTTCATCATATAGCAGTTTACTTTTATTGTTACTTCCTTGGAATCACTGATCCCATTCTGGTATCTTGGAAAATCTTGTTACCTTTAAGCCGCTCGTTAGGGGTCGTACCGTAGCCTTGCAAACTACAATGCTGCCATCTGAAGAGTCTCAATAAAACCGAGACTGCGATTTTCATTCGTGTATGTGTTCTTTGTTTCCAAGAACAATCTTTGTAGATTTTATCAGACACGTAGAGACCATGTCTGAAGATTAACATGACTTTTGTCAAACTGTAAACATCAACAAACCACTTACACTCAGGTCTCTGCGTAGGTATTGTAGAAATCATGTGATGGACCATCAACGGCACGTTGCATTTTCTTGCCACGGACAGGGCACGCCTATAAAACAGATGTATAGAACTAAGTATAGGATGGTACAGGTGCGTGACGTTACAAATGAGACGGGGCACAGCATTTCCTACAAGATTACATGTGCGCCCAGCGAACACTCTGATCAGATTGTGCATCCACGCAGTCTGATCCGAGTATCCGCTGTTAGTTGGAAAACTCTTAGGATCCTTGTCTATCCACATTTTCTGGGATAAGTCAGAAAAAATATCATCAGTTTGTCGTCAGCTGAACCAGCCTTGGTAAAATTAAAAACTTTTCGGTTTAAAGTAAATAACAATCCTGCAAATTAGACAAACCCTTGAAGGAGGACTTGATATAATTTCTCAAACAAATGTATGCTGTGATATGTATTAAAATTGACTGTGAGGCGATTCTAATGAATATATTTTCACCGCGTCATGCGAAAACATGTCTTCAGGCATATGCGGACAGCGAAGGCCCAGATCAGCCTGCGCATCCGCGCAGTCTGATCAGGGCCATCACTGTCAGATAACAGAATCACTGGATATTACAGAATGGATGAAATGAGAGCAAAGGCCCGGATGATACTTTGCGCATGCGCAGAATGATCTGTATCGGCACCTTTTGCACTTGTTCGAAGGCACTTTTTCGCATGACGCGGCCCGTTTTATGTTTTATTTGAGACTTAAAAAAATGACAACTAAAACAGGAAATTTCCTTCCGTATAAATAATGTTTTTAACAATAGTACCTGTAAGCCTCCTCTTCTATTTTTCCTTGACCACAGACTGCAGCTGTCAGACGAACTTTGACCCCGACAATGACGTCACGATTAGCCTCGATGCAGTTTTGGCAGGCCTCTTCATCCAGTATTGTGAAAGTATCTGACTCGCCTGCTGCTGTTTCACTATATTTATCTGTTGTTTTATAAAGATAAAATAAAATGATAAAAATATAATCATAAACGAAAATATTAAATTAAAAAAAACATGTCCATTGGTTGTCCCCATGAAGGTGGAATTTAGAGAGCTTTTGAAATATGTTTTTGTTTATTGTTGTGTGTTTTGTTGTTTGTTTGTTGTTGTTGTTGTTGTTGTTGTTGTTGTTGTTGTTGTTGTTGTTATGTTATGTTCTTCTATTTCAATTGTACTTATTGGTTCACACAATGTGGCCACCGTATTAAACTAGCATCGTTTTTCCATTAATCGGAAAATTGTCAGCATCTTCGTCAAATCGAATTTCGGTTACTTTCCCGCAATCTCAAATAAATATTTAAATCGCCAGCTAATTATTCTAGTATATTCACCTCCGTCTGTACTTCCCACTGCCGCCAGGCCAGCCAGAGCAATGTGAAGAAGACATCGTACCCGTGTTTTGGACGGTTCTACAATGTATTTCTTTAATCCAGGAAACGTAGACGCTCCTGCAAATTAACGTAATCCCACAATGATAAGAACATATACGATACCTGACGCGTGACGTCACAGGTCACGTGATATTTACATCCGGGACTCTCGGTAGGCAAAACAACCATTGTTAACGACTGAAATCGCTAGACCGAGTATTGATTGATGTGACAATTGAACAATGGTGACAAGTTGTTGTGCCCCAGGTTGTACTAATCGTCACGAGAAAAGCTCAGGCGTTGGATTTTATCGTTTCCCTAACAAGGTGACAGAGCCAGAGAGGCGAGCACAATGGATTTTAGCCACAAAACGAGTGGACTTTGAAGACAAAAGAAAAGACTGGGAGCCCAATGATCATCGTCTTTGCGGCAGACATTTCATTTCTGGTAGGCCTAAGAAACGTTTTTTATTTTCACTTACCTTTTACATGATTTTATTTCTATTTTTGAGACCCTCTTTACATTAGTTTTCTTATCTAGTATTATCTTTGATCGAGTGCTAGTTGGTCGTGCTGGCCATGGATTCGGTAATGACCAGATGACCGAGGTGACCCAGTATAAGGAAGTACACAAAGATATAGATAGGTAAATAATTAACTGTCTGTGGCAGGTAAATTTGTTTATGCTTGCAGCTGGGCATTTTATTTTTTAAATTTTATTATTAATATTATATGAGTCCATTGCGACCAGGTGCGTGACGTCACAGGAAAAAGCTCTATGCATTTGCCAAGCATCACCATCCCATTCACTCCAACCAGGATGTGTGCCGGCTTCAGTAGCTCAGTCGGATGCACGCCTAATTGGTGGTCAGGAGGCCGCAGGTCCGAGACCTGCCAGGGTCAGCAATATTATGTCGTGATGATTGAAATCATGAAATCCCCCAAAGTCCAGAAGCCCCTGTGGTGCAGCGGTTATGCTACTCACCTTGTCGACCAGGGATCACAGGTTCCAATCTGGGCTTCTCCAGACGGATGAGTCTTTAAACCGAGGTCCTGTCTCGGTATGACCTTAGCTGTTGGTAGGATGTAAAACTAAAACTCACTCATCCAATGTCTTGGTGTCCATAATGGGATTTGGATATTTTTGTTTGCAGAAGAAAAGGTTTTTTTTTTTTTTTTTTCATTTACATATGCAAGTCTTTTGAGACCCTTTTGAATAGCCTCTATTAGGGTCTAGTAATCCATTAATCAATTTACCCATGAACCCCACTTTCTGTATGTAAAGTTGGGATTAAATGGGTCATTTTGTGAACATTTTAAGGTCATGGCATGGGGTAAGAGGTAATGATGTGTACAGTTTTGTCATATATTTATATTTCAGGAGCTCCTGTAAATGACAAAAGCCACCCAGATTTTGTTCCCAGTGTCTTCGTGTTCTCTCCACTGCGTAAATCAACACCAAACAAAGTCTCCCGGTTTGAAAGGTTAAAAAGACGTTGCCATGTCCTTGAAACGGTCACCGAAGAAAATCGACAAATTCAAGAAAAGGAGAACATTGTTAGAGATGAGGTTGTTGGTGCCCTTCTTGATCTGTCACAGGGTTCTCCGAAATTCATAGATACAGGTATGCATATGACTGGTAACCTTTTTCTTAGTCATTAGATCTCGCACTGCTGTGGGTTCGAGCCTCACTCAGGTCACATGTGAGACACCAAGTTCTGCATTGGAAGGTCAGGTGGTTTTTCTCCGGGTACTCCAGTTTTCACCAACCTGATTAATGACCGGGTCCATGAGTGCATAATCTTGAAAGGGCCGTAAAACCCAAAACAAAAAAATCCCAGCAATGTTATTGATCATTTCAATGAGTGAAATAAACTTGAAATGGCTGTAAAACCAACACCAATGGGAGTTATATAGAGCATCTTACATGAGTGGTCACATTTTATTGAATTGATTAAACAAGTTGAGTTAAAGGGATAAAATGCGAGGATTTCCAAGCATTTCATCCCTTCCTCAACAAGTTTAATAAATTTAATATTGCAAGAGCAGGAATTCCAGATTTTATTTATCATATGACATATGAAAACACATTGTATTCTTGATTTTTGTACAAAAATGTCAATATTCCACCATTTGTAAATGTGGAGCCATGAAGTGTGCCTTATGTGTAACTAATTTGCATATTCAATGCACTAGCGGATTACGGACCAGCTTATGTGAGAGTATGATAAGAAAACAACAATGACAATTAGTAACAATTTATTATTTGTCAGCTATTTCACAGAACTCAAACATGATTTCTTTCTGACAATTCCAATACATGTTCAGTGAAAACTAAGACTAATTAAGCCTGTGAAAGTGTATTGAAAAGGGATGAGTTTAATTTAGTTCCTGCATTCTGTACATAATGTCCTCTGGTCAGGAACCACCTTTGGGACTGTTCAAAAGTGGTCTTAAAGACTACTTTTAAACAGTTCCAAAGGTGGTCTTTTTCATATATCTGCTCATTTTCTTGTAAGCATAGACTGTTGGTACTCATTAGCACCAACCTCTGCGGTTTTAACAAGTACCCACCATCTATGTTTTGAGCAGAAATAAGGTCTGTATACCCCTGTCCTGTAAACCAGTTTTACCTTATAAAAGTGGGGTTTTCAGTTGACAAAATTGGAAAAAGCATGTTTCTGTGATTATTTGTTTGGTGTATACATAGTGGTTACGTATTCAGTGTAGATCGAATGATCATATTTTCAGGTGTCAATACTGAACCAGATGACAGGTATGACAAACTTAGACAAGAGTACACACAGCTTCAGACAGAATACCAGCGCCTGCTAGATGAAAACAGACAGTTAAAAGAAACCAGAGAAAAGGAGCGCTTTTGTTACAACAATTTGGATAATTCGAGTATATCTGCGCTGACAGGTCTACCTAATGTGCAAATATTCATGTGGTTGCTTGGACTTGTGGGAATTTTCTTTAAAAACATTGGAAACCTGTGTCCTGGTGATCAACTTCTTCTTGTCTTGATGAAACTACGTCTCAATCTCACAAACAAAGATCTTGCTATGAGGTTTAGGATTTGTCCTACACAGGTATCAAAAATATTGAAACAGTGTTTACCTGTCATTTCAAGAAGACTGGGATTCCTGATTAAATGGCCGGAAAAAAATACAATATTGAAAAATTTGCCAAAGGTATTTAAAAAAACATACAAGAAATGCAGAGTCATCATTGACTGTTCAGAGCTTTTCATTCAAAGACCTTCTAATCTTGACGCGCGTGCTAAAACTTATAGTAATTACAAGCACCATAACACACTGAAATTTCTTGTTGGCATTACACCTTATGGAACAGTGAGTTTTTTATCCAAGTGTTGGGGTGGACGTGTATCGGATAAAGAAATAACTGATAAATCTGGGTTTTATGACAAGTTGGAGTATGGTGACTTGGTACTTGCTGACCGTGGTTTCTTGATTCAAGAGGAGTTGGCTGTACGTGGTGCTTCCTTAGCCATACCAGCCTTCACAAAGGGAAAGAAGCAGCTTCCACAGAAAGAGGTGGAAAATTCCAGAAGACTTTCACGAGCTAGAATCCATGTTGAAAGGGCAATAGAACGTATAAAGAACTTCCAAATTCTAAAGCACACCATGCCCCTAACACTTGTTAAGCATGCAGATGACATTTTAATTATATGTGCCGCACTTACTAATCTTATGCCTAGACTTTTGAAGTAAAATGTCAATGAGGATAATTTTCTCATCATTGCATGAGAAGCCGATAGGTTGTGGGTACTCATTAGAAGTGCCTCAGCAAGGTAATAGTGCCTTGCTGAGGCACCTCTAATGAGTACCCACAACATTTTTGTGCATAAATAAGAAAACTAAAAGGCAGAAAATTAAAATATGGATATCCACTCTTATCTGGAGTACATTTGTACTTTGTAGCATGATACCACACCCGTGTGACATACATGTAGTGCATTAATACATCACAAAATGGCTACTTTATTGATTTATTTGTTTGATTTGGGGTTTGACAGTCCAGTCAACACTAAAGGTCATTTTGGAGACATTGCTTCCAAGTTTGTGGGACTTCTATCTTGCACCAAGATGAAATGACATCTCAAGCCCTGATGTCCAATGAAACCAATAGAGTTTATGAGCATGGACAGGCTAATTGGCCCCTCTTTACCTTGGCAGGCTTAGATCCTCTAAGTGGTTAACCAGTACTTGTGTGCAGTCGGTTCTGCATGGAAGCATCATCAGTAGACTAGATAAGGTGCGTATTTGCTGATAATTGAGGGATAATTTTCCTTATTGTTCAACAAAAACATATGAAGTGGGTACTCATTTGAACCGCCTCTGTGAGGCGGTTCAAATGAAAAACATGTTGTGGGTACTCATTTGAACCGCCTCTGTGAGGCGGTTCAAATGAATACCCACAACATGTTTTTGTTGAAAGATAATTATCCCTGAATTATCACCAAATACCCGCCTTATCTAGTCTATCGATCATGCAGCCTATCTATATCTTCAAGCCCCAATGGGCTGGGTTGATAAACTGGCTACTTTTCTGATAAAATGATTTTTATTTTACTTTGTACCACAAATATACTATAATAGGTTACAGATGCTTGTTATAACTGCCTCATTGAGGCTGTTTTATCAAGTACCCACAACCTATGTTTTTTATAAGAAAAGAATTGTAACAATTTTCTCTATATAAAAAGTGGTGTTTATGGGTGTTCATTTCACAGACTGGTCCATATGTTGAAAAAACAACTGAAAAGACTTAGTGACTGCACTTAAGGCATGTCCATGGACCTCTAGGTTTACGCTGAAGATTTGCACATGACAAATGATACATTTTGATTTCACAGTCGGGCTTAGAACATGAAACTATTTTGCCAAATGAGGGGCGTTTGCAAACACAAATGTTTGTCTCAGATTCTTGGCTGGACAGTTTATGGCACAAAATTTCAGGTACGACTCGGTTAAATGCAAATTCACTACACTTCTGAACAAGTTCATTCACAAATTTTGGATTATATGCCACAGTGTGAATCGAAATCCCTTTAAGTGTGAAAACTACAAAGTCACAAAATGTTAACTGGCACACATACATCTGAAACTGTATCTGTGTATAATACCTGTGAGATTGTTTAATTCTCAAGTCTCTGTCAAGATAAAATGTAGGATCTATCAGAGCTATCTCGCTTACATTTAAATCCCTATGTTTGAATGAGCATTTCACTTCTAACAAGCCTTTCCCGTGACAAATACAGTTTCTCACTCCGTCAGGTGATGCTGCAAATATTGGACAGACTGGATCTATGACCAGCCCACTGTCTCTTAGTTGAAAGTCTGCATGCTCAGTTTTCATTTTTGCAGAGTACAGTTCCTTTGCCCTTCTTTCATTAAATAAACCAAAGCTTATGGCCTCAACCTTTGATAAATCCTTTTGGTCGTACTTCATCACTCTTTTTAAAATGCAGTCTGTCGATTCAGATTTCATTGTTTTGATGTCATGCGCAATGGTCGCAGTAATTCGTCCTTCCCTGTGACGCTTCCAAAGAACACTTTCAGACTGAGAACGAGTCATTTTTTCCAGGTTTGTTAGTTGGATCTCTGTTGGTTTGAAATCACTGAGGAATGCAGTACACTTTTCTTTCAGATCTTCTGGTGTAAGTTTCGAATATTCTACCTCATGAAATCTGGTCAATAACTGAAAAATCAAGAAAAAACACCTTTGTCAATAAATGTTTATTACAAATAGTTGTTTGATATTAAACTTCACAACAGCCATTTCATATGAAATTGATAAAACTAGTTGTTTGCAAGTTCCATAAATTTCATATCATATCACTTTTGTGGCTTCCTGTTCTGTTTGTATTGGAGTTCAACAGCCCAGTCAATGCTATTTTAGCTCATTCTTGAGCTGGTCATTTCAACTTCAACACTTTTCCTGGGCCAAACAGTTTAAGTTCAACATACTACATATGGTTAATACAGAAGGCACATATGTGACATGCTAGTAACCATGTATTAGCAATTTAACAGACTGGACATTTTATGTCAATTTTCGTATTATAGAATGTTGGTTAAATTAACCCATATTCTGCTGCTCACGGCAAGCCCTACATTTACTAATAGTGTACATGTAGGCCCAGATCAGATGGCTTTGGAATGCTCAGGATCTCCACTGTTTGTCATTCATTTTATGAATCAATACATACATTGTAGGTACTATTAAATTTTTGTTTGATTTGGGGTTTAACATCGATCCATAAACAATATTTAGGTCATTTTGGAGGTGTTGCTTCCAATTTTGTGGGACTTTTACCCGACACCGAGATGAAAGGACATCTCTGACCCTGCCAAACACATAAAACCAGAAAGCAGTAGACTAGATAAGGCAGATATTTGCTGATAATCCAGGGATAATTTTTTTTATTTTTCAATAAAACATATGTTGTGTGTACTCATTTGAACAGCCTCAGTGAGGTGGTTCAAATGAGTACCCACAACATTGTTTTGGCGAGAGACATAGAAAATTAACTCTGAAGTATCACCAAATACTCGCCTTATCTAGTCTACTGAGAAAGGTTTATATGTCTGGATGGGCTGCCTCAGAGCAGTTCAACCTAATTGTGTGTAACAATATTTTAGTCTAGTTACGCCCTTGATACAGATGTGACCTGAGCCAGGTTTAGATGACCCCTGTAACATCTGCATTTTGAAACTTTCTTTTCATTAACGCTATAAAGAAAGACTTACAGATGGCAGTTCATCGTCTTCCGAAGCAGTATCCGTGTCTGAATCGTCTTTGGTAAGAATACCAGCTGCGGGAAAGATCTGCTTCAGTTGCTGAAGGGCCATTTCCTCATCCACTGGGTCAATGTTAATCTCTGCCATCTGACCAAAGGGTCTTTTAGTGCTGCGCCCTCTCACAGATCTGGAAAAGTTTATTTCACTTAGTGGCTGTGGGTTGACATCCTTCTTATAGAATTTATTCCATACACAGGCTGCACTGGTTTTTGACAGTTTTGTGTATCCAAGCTTCATTCCAGCTTCAACTTTGAACAGCACACCTGCTATGTGACTGCAAGCCTCACCTAACCTGAAAAGATATGAAAAAACTTTGTTAATAAACATGTATCAAATTTGTTAATTCAGGATTTTTTCCTGTATGGTGTACATGTTTATGTTGTAGGTACTGGTGAGAATCGCCTTGGTGAGGCGATTCTCACAAGTACCCACAATGAAGAAATAAAAAAAATAATCCTTTTTAATCGGTGTTATTCGTTCTTATCTGGATCTCTGATCTTGAGAGGGAATGAATATTTTTCCTCCAACATGTCCAATGGGGAAAAAGTTAACTTGTCTCATATTGGTTTTAAAACCCTTTAAGATTATATCACTCATAACAAGAAAACATGCCTATTCATGCCCCCCTCCCCGGTCCTGCTTTTATACAGATAAACTGGGGGTTGCAGGGATATATACATTATTGTTCTTAATTCTGATCTTAAACATAGGTTGTGGGTACTCAACTGAACCTCCTCATGGGGCAGTTCTAGCGAGCACCCACAACCTATGTTTCAAGCAAAACTCAAGAAATTAAAATTTGTCATCGTAATGTTGGGAAGTAAAATTTGAGTTTGCAGGTACATACATGATTGTTCTTATTTCGGATCTAAAACATAGGTTGTGGGTACTTGACAGAAGCACATCATGCGGCAGTTCTATCGAGCACTCCCAACATTTGTTTCGAGCAAAAATCAAGACAGTATAATTTTTAAAAGTTTACTTTTTCAGCGTTATCAAATTTTTCAAAGTGCTTTCGTAATGAAAAAACCTGCCCTTTGGATGCAGAATTTGGCATCTCACATGGCAATGCACTGGGGGTTATGATCACAGGGTTAAAGGTCATAAAACAAAAGTGCACTGTCCTTAGAACAGGACATCAACTGGATAGATAGATAATGCATCGGCCATTTGTAACCACTGCCCCCCCCCCCCCCCCCCACCTACAGGGATAGGCGGGGGATAGCAGGGCTTATGCGTGGGTAGTTACCTTCTGTGTTCCCCTGCAGTGGTGGGTTAATGCGGGGTTTTTGATAGTATGCGAATATACCCCTAGTGGAATGAACTATTATACCTTCTCGGGGTTCCCGCAGTGCAGTGGCTGTGAAAAGTCATAGCCCCCCCCCCCCTATCCCCATAGGTGTGTGTGTGGGGGGGGGGGGTCAGTGCTTACAAATGACTGGTGCATAAAATGTATGAGTGTCAAGCAAGCTATGTCTATATACCAGCAACTTACCCAGCTTTACAGGTACAATGGGCTGCTATTATGTATCCCGACAATTTATTCACACAAATCCAGACATCATGAGGTTCGTCATTTAGTCTTTGTGAAGGCTTCACCCTTGCTTTTAACAGGGTCACCGGGCTGTCCGGACTTATTTCCGATATAAACACTTCATGCACATGTCCTGATACAAAGTAGTCATAACCATCCAGTGACTTGTAGGCTTTAAGGGATTCTTTTGTATAAATTCCCGGCGTGTTTATGAAATAGTTAAACAAATCCGCATATTCGACTGGTGGCCATTTAGTCATGTCCAAAGACCACTCACTCTCCTTCATTGCGAAAGGATCCGGAACTTTAAAGCCGCCGCTAAACAATTCTAACTTCCTTTCATATCTTTCCCTTGCAACGGAATCAAGTCCCATCGCGTACTTTGAGGTACTAGCAACATTTTCTGCGCGTTTTTCATTTTCATTCTCCTTATCGGCCATATTGTTTTCTTGGAAGTACCGAAATATTTTGCCTACCAAGCCAATGCGCATGTACCGGAAGTGCCAAATAAAAACAATAACAATCAACTCTCGTATAGTTTCCATCTCAACTAATCTAGTACAATTTGACTGGTCGAGGACAAATTGGAAACGCATCACGAAAACATGCCTATATAATTTTGTCCCCCTTAAACCCCACATCTATATTGTACAGCTGTGGTAAACAGGGATATACATTATTTTTCTTATGTCTTCTCAAAAACATAGATTGTGGGTACTCGTTAGAACCGCCCCGTTAATCAAAAATCCGATTATGATATGATGATGATATGACACACAAAAACGTCGCATAAGCATCATATGATGAGTCCTTCGCTGATTTAAAAAAAAAAAAAAAAAAAAAAAATGTGCACATTTCAACGTAAACATGACACCCAACTGGAATTATAAAGCATGGATTCCATTTTGTGTGTGGGGGCGGGGAGGGGGGCCGGGGTGCGGACTTTATCGATGTGTAGCCGCTGACGAATCACTCACAATTCTAACATCCCAGTAAGCATTTTTTTATAAATCTATAGCGGGCCGTTATCGGCCAAAATAACGGCCCGTCAGCATAGCTGATAGCTGACGGGCCTATGACGGCTCGCTGTAGATTTATAAAGAATGCTAGCTGGAATGCTGTGAGTTATTGGCCGGTGTTTACACGTCGATAAAATCCACAAAAATGTCATTCCTAAGTCTAAATATTCGAACAGACTGATCTATGAAAACATGTCACACTACAGTGTTATACCTCCATTTAAAATACTGAAAATCACAAATGACATGTCAAAAACTTGTTTTATTTACTTATCCTTTATTATAAAAATTTACACAGAGGATTCTGGTATACTTATTTTGCAGGAAATATAAGTTGTAATTTACAAGAAGATTAAATACAGTTGATTTCGTTATCTCAAATACCGGCCGGCCTCGGTGGCTCAGTTGGATGCGCCGTCCGACTGGAGACCAGGAGGCCGCGGGTTCGACCCCCGCCGAGGTCGGCAACATTCTTTCGTGGAAACTGATCATGAAATATTTTCTACTGTCATTCTCTCCCTTCCGCTGATCAAGAAGGGCAGTTGTCAGTTTCTGGCGAAAGAATGTGCACAATACTGGTTAACCACTTAGAAGACTAAGCCTGCCCAGTAAACGTGTGGTTAGGTAAACTGACCCCGCTCGACATGACCCCACAGGGTTGACTGGGCCGTAAAACCTCAACACAAACAAACAAAATCTCAAATACCGGTAAACTACTTCTTAAGTCAAACTGAAAAAAGGCAAAATTATAGTTTTTAATCTTCACCACTATATGTGCAAATTCAGCAGATGACAAATATGTGATATTTTGGGTTGTTTTGTTTTGTTTTGTTTTCCAGAAAATAGGCTTTAACATTTCATGTGTTGTCTCTGGTCTCTGATGATTCCCAATTAATTAAGCCAAGTATATGCTAAGTGAAAATGAACTGATGGAACTACTATTTTGTTCAAACTATTTAATCGTAAATGATCTAAAGCAGAAAATGTAAAACGTTAGCTGCCGGCATTCGAAAAGACCAAAAAACATCACCTGCGCTACCAGCATCTACAACCGTTGTTACACCACGTGACAAGCTTGTCACATCCGGGTTAACACCAAGAGGCGTCACATACTCATAACAGTGCATGTGAGCGTCAATCAATCCAGCCGTGATAATACAACCAGAGGCGTCAAAGACTGATGCAGCTTCGTATTCCAAGTTTTCTCCAGTAGCGAAGACTTTTTTGTCCTTGATCGCCAAGTCCATAACTTTATTGACGTCATTTTCTGGGTCAATGACGTGTCCATTCTTGATCAATGTGTCTACCATTATGATCTGTGGATTAAATTCGCGTGCTTTAACCTTTACCACTCTCTGAGCTAATTCAGCAGACGACAAACTGATGATGTTTTTTCCAGAAAACAGGATTTGACATTTCAGGCAAATTATCTCTACTGCAGACAACTTGCATGAAATCCCAATCCTAATTTTCCCAGAAAACAGGATTTGATGACATTTCAAGAAAATTGTCTTCATTGCAAATGAAATGCCAAATCCTATTTCTGGGAAAAGTAAGAAAAATATTCTAATATGTCGTCTGCTGCAAATTTTACCCTGAGTGTTATACGTTAACTAGAAAACATGGCGAAGGCCTCGTTGACTCAGTCGGATACGCATCCGACTGGTGACCAGGAGGTCACGGGTTCGATCTCCGCTGTGTCCGATAACATTCTTTCGTGGAGATTGATCACGAAATATTTTCTATGGTCATTCTCTCCCTTCCGCTAATCAAAGGAGGGCAGTTGTCAGTTTCTGGCGAAAGTACTGGTTAACCGCTTAGAGGACTACACTTACACAGAAAAAAAAACTGACCGCGCTCGACATGATCTTAATGCCTTGACCGGGCCGTAAAACTACAACACAAACAAAGGTAACATGGCAGTGATAATTATAACAACAGATGTAACTTAACTGTAATGTGAATAGTTACACCTGGTTCGTTTTCAGCCACTTTAACAAGGGAGATAACTTCTGATACTTCCAGTTTACGTTCCTATGCACTAATCTCCTTCTGAATAAGGGTCTACTCTAAAAGGAAAGAATTTGCTCTCCATGGGGAATTCTTTCCTTTCAAAGTAGACCCCTTCTCAGAAGGGAGGCAAAACAATTTTTAAGAATTGCTTCCCCCTAAAAGCGTATGGATCCCCCTTAAGCTTTTCACATTTCGTTGGATGCATTCATTGGTTGTATATATTTGCATAGTATCATGAATGTTTCATTTGAGATTTTAGTCGCCCAGTCGCCCACAAATCTCCACCAGACGTGTACTATAGATGGCCACTCCATTTGCTTTCGTACTGTTTAGCCTGGGCTGACCAAACGTGACGTGTGGGTAAATCTAGTAGTGTGTCGTGCACCGTAATAAGTTACTGTGGCATAAATTTTAACATTTGACCTCCATTACAAAACATTTTCTGGTGCATATCTGCTATGCAAAGCATGGGCTAAAAACATTTAGTGTACTCGTACATCCATGAAGCTGGTTTGTTGCATACCAAACGTTGTTCATTGCGGTTTATATACTGACCTGTGACCTGCAGTCCTCTAGGCGCTCGTCTGAGAAATATCCCCCGTATTGTATAGCCTATGCTGGCCAATTATTGTTTATAGCTACATAGAGTGAACACGTTTTGTCCTGTACTATAAGGAATCGCTCCGACCTATCTTTTGACCTCTGATCTATATTTTGACCTTTGCTCTATCTTTCGACATCTGATCTATCTTTTGACCTCTGATCTACAACATGAAAAAATCGTGTGGTGCGTTTCGGCTATATTATGTAGTCGAGGCTGAACAAATTTAGTACATACATACGTGTACATCCAGTAAACATGGTTTGTCATGCATGAAAAATAGTTAACGTGACCTATATATTGACCCTTTCAACCCAGTATACCAAGATAGATGCCTTTGCAAACAGCGTAGATCCAGATGAGACGGCTCATTATGAGCCGTCTCATCAGGATCTACACTGTTTGCAACTCTGTTTTGATTTTTGACTGAGACCCCTATTTGGAACAATGGTTCTGACCAAACTCAAAGGTGGAAGAATCCACTTCAGAAACTCAGGGATGAAAGGGAAAAATCTTGTCTTGGACTTATCTTATGCACTGTAAAGCATACTAGCATAAAATGACAAAATTTGGTATATGGCTGCATCTAACAAAATTGGTGTGCTAAGTACCATATGCAGGTCACTGTTACCTTTACACTCACTTGATGAACATTAAGGGGAAGACACCTGGTAGATTGTCCACCATGTTTGTACAATGGATACATCTTTTGGGACGTCCGTTTCGCTTTCCCGCACACCAAGTTCCTTCTGAATAGGTGTCTACTCTAATAGGAAATAAATTTTCCCCAAGAGGAGCAAATTCTTTCCGTATAGAGTAGGCACCTTTTCAGAAGGAAGGTTAAACAATTTTTTGTCAGAGTTGCCTCCCCTGAAAGTGTATCAGTTCGCCGCAATAAACAGTGTTTGTCATGAACTAAAAATAGAGCACTGTGACCTACATATCCACATCTAACGGAATATTTGGTGCATATCCTGTGTACTATAATATTTATGCTGACCAAAATCGGTACAGTCGAACCTCAATGACTCAAGCATCTTTTGGACCATGGAAACTTGTTCTAGACATGGGTAGTTCGAGCCAATGAGGGTAAATCATAGCGATAGGTCAGGAGACAAAAAGGCATTATTTAAGTATGTCTGATCGATCTTCTATAAAATAATGGTATGTTGAGTCATTGAGGGTTTACTGTACTGACTTAGACAGCTAAGCGTTAAAAGCAGAACAAGCGTGTAATAAAAACACGTGAAACTATAATACCCCGCCACTAACATGTTGTGGGCAGATAACTGTCAAAACTGACGAAATTTGCCCATTAACCCTATATCGGGCCATCATCGGCCCGTCAGGGTAGCTGACGGGCCGATGACGGCCCGATGTAGATTTACGTAGAATGCTAGCTGGGAACAATCCAAAATCAGATCTCCACAATATCAATGCACATACCAAGTTTGGTGAAAATCCATTGATGTTTACTCAAGTGATATCGTCTGTAAAAGAAGCTTCGGACGTGCGACAGACGGACAGACACATGGACGGACACACTGTCGTGTGGCGGGGTACAAAAATGGGTCATTTTATGAGTTGTACTTATTGTGCCAAAATAAGCAGCTCTGTTGCCAGGAAAACTTTAGCTATGATCTTCTAATTCGCTAATTGCTTGCCACATGGCAGGGGACGATAATTCCGAATTTGCATCAAAGTTAACTGTATATCGATAGTCTACCCATTCTTCTACCGTGTATGTCGCGGTTATCAGGCGAGGGTGCAGAATGGGTTCGTGGGGGTGGGGAAGAGGGTAGGGAGGGGTCAGTCGAACCCCTCTTTGACTTAAGTTTCATTTTCATGGGAAATTTTGGATGATAACTTTGAATACTGTATTTGCCCAGAATATTTGCACATCTGACTTTTTATCTTGTACTTATAACAAAACTCACACGTCTATGTTACTACCTGTAAATGTGTCTAAAATTACAGGATGAGTGGCAAACAGTATAGACCCAGATCAGACGCCGCAGAAGGCGGCGTCTGATCTGGGTCTACACTGTTTACTTAGATCTGTCTGTCCAAACACTTAGGGTAAGTTCTGTAGTTCGATCAAATCGAAATCAGAAATTCTGAACCCCTATTAAAGCATCCTGGGGGTCCGTCACTGTAGTCACTGTAAATATGCCGGTATACTTATGTGTGAGTTTATGTATCTGAATTTGATAACATAAAAGACGAGAAAATTACTACATTGCAAATTAAATTGAATAAACATAAGGAAATACTTCACCCTGAAGGAAACCAAGCGCCAAGCAGGCACACGATGTTTATACAACATCGCTCTAACGTCGAGGTAACGTCATGACGTTGTATTTATATCAACGTCATGACGTTGCATCGACGTTAGATGACATGTGCCCGCTGGCACACGTCTTACATAAACTAAAAGCACAATGCAAAATGAACGTACCCGTATGCATACGAAATGCTATACATCCGACTGACAAAATCTTAGCATATATTTTACCAAGCACAGAAAATGATTTACACATATTTCTTACACACTAAACGACATACGAGGGCCGGCCAATAATACATAATGCAAGCGATACTATACCATTAATCTTCTCAATCCACGAACGTCGTGCCAGCGTCGTACTAACGCACAACATCAGCCTGACGTCGAAACGTATGTTTGCTGAATGAACCGTCGAGCAGTTTTGACAATCAAGGCTTCAAATATATTTTCAATATTATGTGTGTACTAATAGGTTTAGACAATAATCAGCGCTATATTAAGGTATTTATTTGGAGTTTTCCGTTTCATTCCTCTTTTCATTTGAAGAGGAATTAATACTTTTTCACGGCAGACAACTGTCAAAATCGATTTACTGCCCTTCACCCAGGGAAACCCGATATCGGGATATCGGAGGTTGCGAGATTTCGGAGGTAAACAAATGATGTCATCAAGCGACAGTGTATGTACTTATCCTCTTTTAATGATCAAAAAATTGCTTCTGGAGGATAAGCAACGTAACCTATATTTTCTCAGTTGAATAGTTTAATATATGAAAATGGTATTTCAATATAAAGTATCCTCCTATTTATTCAAAATCACGTTTGAAAAGGAAATTTCATTGTTTTTCATCCAAATTTCATTTTCAATTGTTTATAGCTTTTATCCTGTAAAGCCTTTTCATTGAGTACGTATGTCTGTATAATCTAGAACCTTTCTATAAATTATACAAGAAATAGCAGATGTGAAAATATTACTAAAGTGGCAGATTTTTTAGATTTCTTTAGGGTTGTTGTCATATTTATTGGTAACAGGGTGTCGGAGGTATGATGCAGGGATGTCGGAGGACAGATTTATATTGGTTAACGGGATATCGGAGGAAAGGAAATTTTGTGTTCTTCTTAAAACGGCTACATCTTTTCTGAAACGTGATTTTGCCTGATTTAATATGTTGAAGACGATTACCTGAATCGTCAGGAGTGGCATGAAGCAAGCGAACAAAGCGTTTATGCAGACTGGCAAAGAATAAATGAAATAATGTGCCATGGACTTATCAAGATAAAACATCAAGATAGCCAGCCTTCGTGATGAAAACCCCGGTAACAAACACGACTTCACATAGAAAAAGTGGGGATTGCAGGACTATAAATCTTTTTTTTTTTTTTTTTTTTTTTTTTTTTTTTATCTTGTTTCTGCTCTAAAATATGTATTGAGGTACTCTTAAGAACCACGTTGTTTCTGCTCTAAAACAAAGGTTGCGGGTTATCGTTGGAACCGCCTGAAAAAAAATAATAATACGAAAATTAACAGTTTTCTTTCTGAAAAAGTGTGTATGTTTTAAGACATGAAAATTTCATATTTGTTCATCACAACGTTTTGTGCCTTTGGTGAGTTTCCAGGCCTATACACAGACTTTTGAAATGGAAGGGGCGGGTGTGTGAATTCTTGGCTATTCTTAAAGGGGACACAGATGCCAACAAAATGCCGATGGGGGATGCAAAATTAAGGAATGTAAAGTGATTTTATGGCCAAACCGGCATGAGTTTTAAAATAATTGGCCCGAAGGGGTACAGGTCTCGTTTCATCGTTTGGTCGGTCAGATACTCCATGGATATTTCACTTACATTTAATTTAGGCTTAAAAACCCAGGCCTGTGGATTTGCACGGTCACACCATATGGAAAGCGTGCAAATGCTCAGAAAATATCGATTTAGAGGCGAAAATTAGGGGTGTAACCTGTGTTTTCGATTAAATCTGCTTGTTTTTTTTAAATAATTTGTCCACAATGGGGGCTACGTTCGCCAACTCCACCCCCCCCCCCCCCCCCCACCATCTGCTTGATTTTGAAATGAATTTGTCCACCCCCATCCCCAATCACACACACACACACGCACGCACGCACGCACACACACACACACACAGCGCGTATGGAAGAACACGTTACAAAGTCTGCAATGTTTTCTATTGATAGCAAATGGAAATGACAAAGGTCTCCTCGATACAACTCATATAATTATCATATCACGCTAGCAAATTTTTGCGGTGAAGACCCCTTGTAAATCTCACTTATATTAGGAAAATGGGATTACAGGGGAATGTGTAATTTTTCTGGCTGCTGCTTAAAAACCTAGATAAGCGGACTGTCCGTAAAGATTTGTAGTCAACAATGTTAAGTAACACCACATGGGGAGTTCTTATAAGACAGTTTGCCGACAAGCATTTAAAATCAGGAGCGTTACATAAATAAACAAAACACAATTAAGATTCTCTGATATGGACTTTCGGTTGTACGCGCAAGGAGAATACAAGCCAAGAACAGTATAGTTCTAAACTATACATTGTAAAATTTGGATTTCGATGCACATTTGATGAAATTCCGTTAAAACGATGGGAGTTAAGGGCATTATAAGATTTCAAGATGACTGATATATGGGTGTTTTCTTTTTGTTTTGAATGTTTAGTGGATTCCATAGATTTTAAAGGAACAATTTACCAGGCTCATCGTGTGATTATTATTTGTATTATTATTATTTTTTTTTTTTTTTTTTTTTTTTTTTTTTTTTGTTGTTGTTGTTGTTGCTAAATTCTAAACTAAGCGACCAACCTAACACAGGTAATGGTCAAATATGAACGACTCAGTATAAGAAAATAGATAGATTCTTGTAATTCGATATACAAATGTGAGTCCGGTGGACGAATAATCACCTGTTGTTAATTTTATTATAGATTGTTTGTACTGATATTGGTGAATATTGTGCCGAGTTGGGATATTGCTATGAATAATTGATATATCATAGATTTACAGTGGTAACGTTACGTTTATTATTTCTGATCTGATGGTACTCGTTGGCACCGCATCGGCGCTGCGGTTCTTACGAGTTTCCAAAATCAACATTTCAATCGAAACTTAGGTAGGAAAATATCACGTTTCACATACAGAACATCATTTTTGCAAAGAAAAGCTGTTTTATTGCATAAAAGTTCTTAATCGTAATGACATTGGTTCTAGTAATATTATTACATTAAACTCTCCTACAAACCAATCAAATCCTATTGAAATTGCTACAAAAAGAGACACTAGTACTAGCACACAGGCTTAGCATCATATTGTGCGAGCAGGTTTTAATTTATATTGCTTTTTTAGACAGAACTCACTCCGTCAATTTTCAGTGCCTCCGAAATCCAGTAACAGTCCCTCCGAGATCTACAGCATCATGTGTCAATGTACCTCCGAATATTCCGTTATCCAAAATTTCGCTAGTACTTGCTTTAAATTTCATCCGGGCGATATTATTTGTTGATAAACTGAAACAACTAAGAAGACAGTCGAAAAGAAGATAAGTCCATCCTTGGGCAATAATAAACCAATATGTCATTTACCATGATCGGGCTGATAGCCGTCGAAAAGGCAAAAACTGGGATGAAAAATAGATCATCTTGGTTCAAATGCCGTTTTCACCTCCACAAAGTAGCTGAGAAAGGAAATATTTGCTCTAACATATTCATTATTATGTCTCTAGAATGAGCAATTCAGCTTTCTTATCAAATAAATAAGATATAAGCTATAAAAAATGGATAAATATATACCCTGTCGCTGGATGACGTCATTTGTTTACCTCCGAAATCTCGCAACCTCCGATATCCCGATATCGGGTTTCCCTGGGTGCCCTTTGTTTGTTTGTGTTGAGGTTTTACGGCCCAGTCAACCCAATGGGGTCATGTCGAGCGCGGTCAGTTTACCTAGCCACAAGTTTACTGGGCAGGCTTAGTCCTCTAAGCGGTTAACCAGTATTGTGCACATTATTTCGCCAGAAACTGACAACTGCCCTTCTTGAATCAGCGGAAGGGAGAGAATGACCGTAGGAAATATTTCATGATCAATCTCCACTGAATATCTCCACGAAAGAATGTTGCCGACCTCGGCGGGGGTTGAACCCGCGACCTCCTGGTGTCCAGTCGGACGGCGCATCCAACTGAGCCACCGAGGCCGGCTTTACTTCCCTTTGAAAAAGGGGTCTACTCTTACATGGTAGACCCATTTTCAGAAGGGGCATGGTGTGCAGGAGAACAAATAGAAGACAGTAAAAGTTGCGCCCCCACTCCCGCCCCACTATAAAAAGGGGGATTCTAATCCTTAAAGCTAACTTAATTTTTACCACTCTCGGGGATAATTCTGCAGATTACAAATTGATGATCTTTTTCTTATTTTTTCCCAGAAAGCAGGATTTGACATTTCATGCAAATTGTCTCCAATGGAGACAATTTGCATGAAATTTCAAATGCCATTTTCTGGGAAAAGTATTTTTAAAATTTTGTCTGCTGAAAGTTTTAATCAAAGTGCTAAGCGTTAACACCAACAGGGTGTCCCTAGAAGATAATGACATAAACACACATGCAAAGAATGTCACTGATTACATACTATCCATATCAAAATTATGCATCCCAAATAAAAACATAAAAGTTAGACCTTCCGATCTACCCTGGTTAACTACATTTATCAAACGATATATTAGAAAACGCAAAAGGGCTTATAGAAAAGCTAAACAAACTGATTTGCAGTACCATTGGGATAAATTCAGAAAACTCAGAAACAAAGTAGTCTCGTTGATAAAAGAATCGAAAAGAACATGTGATGAAAATATCGCTAAGAAGTTGAAGTCTGATTCCCTCACTTCTACAGACTGGTGGTCCACTCTAAAAACTGTGATATCTCCCACTGCCACCTCGTCCATCCCACCTCTGGAAAGCAATGGACGTATATATACTGATGAGCAAGACAAGGCTAATCTACTTAATAATTATTTTAAGGAACAAACACTTTTAGATGATAGTAACGCTGAACTTCCAGCTTTACCTCCATATAATATCGAATCTACTTTAAATTCTATCATCCTCGTCCCCTTAGAAGTTGAATCTGTCCTAAAATCACTACCGATTGGAAAAGCATCTGGTCCAAACGGATTAAGCAATCGCATTCTTAAAGAACTGTCAAAAGAACTAGCTTTTCCACTATGTGTCCTCTTTAACCGATCCCTCAGTCAAGGTGAAGTACCTAGACAATGGAAAGAAGCAAACATATGCCCTATTCATAAAAAAGATGATCCCTCATTAGTAAGTAATTACAGACCCATCTCTTTGCTAAACTCTGAAGACAAAGTATTTGAAAGGCTTATATTCAAGCACTTATACAATCATCTTCGAGATAATAACGTTCTATCATCTTTACAGTCCGGGTTCATACAAGGAGACTCCACTGTAAACCAACTCACTTTCTTGTACAATACATTCTGTCAAGCCTTAGACATGGGCAAAGAAGTTAGAGTTGTCTTCTGCGACATCAGGAAAGCATTTGATCGTGTATGGCACGCAGGGCTTTTACACAAACTTAAGGCAGCAGGTGTTCAGGGAGAACTTCTCAAATGGTTTACAAATTATTTAGCTGAAAGAAAACAACGCGTTATACTTCCTGGTGTCGCGTCAGACTGGACGTATATTCTTGCTGGAGTGCCGCAAGGCTCCATACTCGGGCCAATACTTTTCTTAATCTACATAAATGACATAGTCGCTGAAATTGGCTCCAACATTCGCCTGTCCGCTGACGATGCTAGCCTCTACATTATTGTTGAAAATCCTATTACATCTGCTGTTTGCCTTAACTCAGACCTTTCAAAAATTTCTATCTGGGCAAACAACTGGTTAGTTGACTTCAATCCGATCAAAACCGAATCAATGCTGATATCTCGAAAACTAAACAAGCCTGTTCACCCACCCCTGTTTATGCAAGAAGTACAAATAGCTGAAGTGTCATCTCATAAACACCTAGGCTTGATTCTGTCCAACGACTGCACTTGGCACCAACATATTGATTACATAACTAAAAAAGCATGGAACAGGATTAATATTATGCGAAAACTCAAGTTTAAGTTGGACAGGAGTTCTCTAGAAATAATATTTACAACTTTTATAAGGCCCTTACTTGAATACGGGGATATAGTATGGGACAACTGCACACAATTTGAAAAACAAGAAATTGAGAAAATCCAAATCGAAGCCGCACGAATTGCCACTGGAACAACCAAACTTGTATCTCTTAATGCCCTGTACCAAGAAACTGGCTGGGTTACACTAGAAAAGAGACGGGAAAATCATAAACTCGTCATGTTCTACAAAATGTATAATGACTTAACTCCGTCTTATCTTTCTTCTTTAGTACCACAGTCAATAAACAATCTATCCCAATACAGCCTTCGAAATGCAGATAACCTACAATCTATTCACGCTAGAACTAATCTATATTTTCAGTCTTTTCTACCATCTGTGGTAAGAAAATGGAACGACTTGTCCGATGAAGCAAAACGTTCCAGTTCGGTTACTTCTTTCAAGAATTATTTAAACCGCAACAGAACGTCTATTCCAAAATATTTCTATACAGGCAAAAAGGAAAACACAGATCTTGCATACACGTCTCCGAACAAAATGTAGCAGCTTAAACAGCGATCTCTACTCCAAAAATATAACTGAATCTCCATTTTGCCACTGTGGACAGGTAGAAAATTCGCACCATTATCTACTTTGTTGTCCTTTGTACACCGCACAGAGAAACGAACTCTTTAACGCTGTATCAGAGTATCAAACAATATCGCTTAATCTTCTACTATATGGAGATGCCTCTTTACCATACACAACAAATGTTCTTATATTTGAAAAAGTCCAAAAGTATATAAGCGACACAAAACGCTTTTAACTGTTGAAGCCATTTAAATACAATGTTCTGTACATGCAACTCTCTATTGAAAAGTTAGTAGATTCTGTGGGATACTTACCAGGGAAGCGCTGCCCTTATCCCCCCATTTGTTTTTATTAAAATCCCTTAAGGTCTTGTGATATATTAAAGCGACTTCTATGACTGATATTATCAGCCTTAGAAGTGGCATTAGTATCAACCAGTTAAGTTATGGCTCTTTAATTGATATTCTGACCTTACTGTCATTTCCAGTATATATATATAAATTTTTTTTTTTTTTTTTTTTTTTCTTCTTCTTCTTCTTCTTCTTCTTCTTTTAATTCTGCATCTTTAATTCACATCCACAAATTGAGATCCATATTGTTTAACATTTTTCCGTCACTATTTGTACAACTGTAATTGTTAAGGAGAAGAACTAAATAAGTAGTCATACTTTCGTTCTGATCCTATGTGCTACAATGTATAGTATTATGTAATATTTGGATAATAAAATATGTTTAAACCAACACCAACAGTTGTAAATTGTAGAAAAAGAAATAAAAGCCCCATGGTTCACTTAGTCAAAACAAGACTAGCTTTTGAAAAAGCTTAGAAAGTCATCTTTTGTCACCATTAAATAGTGTATGGGCATATTCGCGAGGTATAAAATAGTCCGAAAACAATGAAACGCCGCTTTTCATCTTTTTATACTTTTTTATGCAATCTATAATTTTGGTATCCCGTCTTACCTCGTCTTTTCTGAGTGCACAGTCTTATCTGGAGTAAAAGCAGTGATCCCATGGTTGCCCTGGTGTGTCGTAGGTGCCTTGGGGTGTTAAGGTGCATCACAGTTTTGGTATCCCGTCTTACCCTATCTAAGTCACACAGGCGGAAAAGTTAATCTAGGTCATATGGAGCGCACATACTGAGATGCTTTCCGGCTCCATGTGAATAGTAATGGAGTTGCATTTCATACTCCGGATCAAGCTTTCTTCAACCAAAATGCTATCGTCATATAATCTCGCATATAATCATCGTTAGACGAGGACTAATAACATTATCCCTTATAATTACAGTCAGTCCTCAGGAAAAATATGACATGACTGCAATGTGTATCTTTTTTCTTTAGGTGCGTAAAGGAGGGGGCGGAAAAGGGAACGATGGAATTGCTTAGATTGGTGGCGCCAAGCGAAAAAAATGTCTTCGAGCATGCGCAAAACGTGCGAATTCATATCATCCTGCGCATGCGCAATGTCTCATCCAAGTCTTTGCTCTCCATTGATACATTCTATGGTAGCTAGTGATTCTGGTCGCGGACAGCGCAGTCTGATCTGGGCCTTCGTTATCCGCGCATACCCCGAAGGCGCTTTTTCGCTTGGCTTGGCTTAGATTATACGTTGCCGTCAATAGACAATTCTAAATCCAGGAAGGATACTGAAATGGTTCGCAATATAGTTTATCCTGAGTTATGCTGGGAATCAACGACGCTTTCGAACATTTTATCAAAATTTGTTCACATATTGGGGAATAAATTAAAAAAGTAAATCAAAGCACTGAGAGTGCTGACGGGGACGGTTGCCTGAAATTCTATAGGCTTCGCATTTGTTGATTTTTTTTTTTTTTTTTTTTTGATCTTTTATTTATTTATTTTTTTTTTTTTTATTAATGCAACCGTTTTCAGTACTGGATATCCCCTCTTCGGTGTTGAAATATTCTTTTCAGTGTCAAAAGTCATATAAAAATTGTAATATCATGTTTATAAAGTCCTTAATTTTCGGTACCTGATAGCCCCATTTTGGTCCGTTTCTGTCAAAGGTCCTTTTCGGTGTTTAGCAGGACCGCGGCTCGGATTACACTTTTCACCTAACGCTGTAGATTTGGCGCATTTTACTGGAGTATTCATATTTGTCCGCCGATACTGCACTCAATAGGATTAAAATCTTACTTCTTCAAACGTTTGAAGTTTTCTTTGATTTTGTTTATTTATTCTCTATTTATATGCACCAGAGTGTATACGGCTAGTATGTTTTAATGCAGAACTAAGCCTTGACACCATTAGTAGGGAACTGTTTGTTAGGTAGTTTATGAGTCTGATAGTAACAGGAAAACGGATTGTCGGAATGTAGTATGTTAAATCTGATAGCGGTTCCGCAACCGCCCCCAAAAATGGACAATGCTATAAAAAATACTAAGGTAACTAAGAAATTTAAAGAAAGAAATTCTAACATTTCTATAACACTGAGAGACGTGACTCTAGAAGTCATGTTCTGCGCAGTGGACTTTTCGAATCTACCCAATCATCGAGTAAAGAGTTCAACAACGCGAGTGCTCGCTGGTGCTCGTTCGATTGGTACCCAGCTTGACATATTTTTTGCATACAACGGTACCTATAAATGTAAAATAGTGGGTTTCCATACCTATTATTTTCCAATGTTAGTATAATGATTATGCAATACAGGTGTCCGGTGCAGAGAATGGCATTTAAGATTGATATGATATGTTACCTTTGATATTTGTTTAAGGACATTGTTTATTCTGTTAAGTTTTAGCTAGTATTCATTCAGGTGTAGGTTGTGCAATAATGATTGGCATAATCCATTAATTATTTGAAAGTGATTGACGTAAACCGTTAATCATTTGGACATCTTGCTGACAGATGTTACTTTATATAGAATTATTACTCACGCTATATGAATAGATAGGGGTAATTCTGACATTGACTGATAGGTTTTGGCAAACATCCAAATATTTGGTACCTGGGAAATTGCGTTGTCCAGATGTTGACGAGTCATTTCGGTCTGTTCTCATTGGTAGTTATTATTAGTAACTTACGCATTAGGTGGTGCTATGGTGGTATTTGAGAGCTCTGACTGGATAGGAATCATGTGATCAGAGGGCGCTGGCGTAAGCTGCCATCACATGACTATTTGTGTATATCAAGAGAGGATGTGTGCGAAAGAGCTAGTTAAGATTTGATATAGTTTTAGATTTAGTTTTAGTATTTGAACCGGGTTGTAATAATTAATATGTATAAGAAATATTTTGTTGAATTTATTTACAAATTATTAATTGGGACTTTGAAGTATAAGTAAAACACAACGCGTATTTAAGAGAAGATATAGAAAAGAAAAACTGAAGTAACTTCGCTACATTATATAAACTGTTTTGGTGCCTACAAGACCAGGATAAAGAACTTGTGTTGAAGTGGACATCAACGGCGACATTAATCAGAAACTTTTCGATAAGGTAGGACTTGTTGCATTTTTCTTTGAGTTATAGCAACCGTAAAATACAATAATTGATCATGGATGTTGATAATGACGGTGCTGGCATTGGTCAAGTTTTCCAAACATTTGGCGGTACAAATGTCAAATGTTTCGTCTGAATTGAATGCGCATGGTATTTCGCAAATTGTTGAGGTTTTCGATGGCAATCCCAGGAACTTTAGGGATTGGATAAAACAAATTGAAAATATTGTAAATTAACAAATTTACCTGAAGCATGAGAGAAATTGGTCAATTTTCAGGCAAGTAAAGGGGCGGTTAATAGTTATATTCAAATGTATATGGATGCATTTCCACAAAATACTTGAAATGATTTAAGGGGGAATTGGCAAAAAAGATTTTTTGTTGTTTTTTTTAGGTCAGTAAAGCAGAAATAAGGAGAAAATATTCAAGTCTATGCAGAAAGAATTTTGTCCTTGGCGGATGAAGCTTTTGTTGGACAAGGGGCAATGCTGTGGAAAGAGAGTTAATTGTTTGTAGATGGACTGGTAAATAATGATCAGTTAAAAATGAAAAGATTACGTGATTACTCAGATACTTTGCAAGGGGCAATCTCTATTGCAACAAACGAACAAAATTTAAGGGCCCGTGTAAATCTCTCTATTTCTTTTCACTCACCTTATAAATCTGAAAGAAGAGAAGAACCTTGTATTATCAAAATTGGTAAAAACGAATTCAGATCTCTTGTTGATATAAGGGCAGAAGTATCTTCGATGCATCGTCGAGTTTATAACTCATTAAAAGTAAAACCTAAATTACAGCATAAGAAAATTAATTTTCGGTAAGTGGTGATGCTTTGAAAATTGATGGTTGCATAAACCTCACCTTCACTATTGTGGTACCGAAATGAATCGAAATTTAATATTGGGTACAGACTGGTTGCGTCAGCATGGAGTCAGAATTTATTATGATCTTGGATATTTCAAAATTGTGAATAAGACTTATGTGAATCTGGAGGTAGATATCCATATCTCTTCGGTAGCCAGAATAAAGTATACCACTTTATTGAAACCTTATTCAGCAACCTTATGTTACGGAAAGATAAGGCAAAATCCGGATATTCCAGTAAAAATAGATTATCAGGTCCCTGCTGTATGTAAAGACTTCGTTCATAGAGAACCAGTTTTGCAGGTTAATTCTGTTAGCAGATTAAGGAGAGACAGAAGTATTCCTATTTTAGTGACTAACAATACAAACAAATTTATAAAGATCTTTAGACATGGCGTTTTGGCAAAGGTTTAGAATATTTGATTAATCAAAATATGCTGAAGTAAGTTCAGTAATGAAGGGTCAAAAGCTCAACGCGGAGGTTGTTTTGAAGAATTTACATGTATCCAAAGAATATAAGGATAAGATCGAACCTCTTATTGTAAGAAATTCGGATTTATTTGCAAGTAAGGATACTGAACTTGGTCACACTGACACTGTGAAAATGAAAATTGACACTGGGAATGCTAGTCAAATAACTTGAGGCATTATCGGACGCCTCTCAACAACAAACGTATTATTGAAACTATACGAAATGTTGGAGTCGAATATTATTAGAAGATCTCGATCACCTTGGAGTTTTCCATTAGTGACTGTTGATAAGAAAATCACAATGCGTATTTAAGAGAAGAAAGTAAAGAAACACTGAACTAACTTCGCTATGTTATATAAAATAAGTGAGCGCTTGCAAGAATCCGAGTGGTTGATCTCGCCACAGGTATTTAGTTCAGCAAAACCTCAGTGACTCGAACACCGATGGCTCGTTTACCATGGCTAATTCGAACTCGTTCTTGAGTCCCTAAGAAATTCTGACGACAGCTCGAAAACAAATATATAGGGATCTTTTAGAAAGTTTTCCTATTTACCACGAAAATGTGTGTTGTGCATACTCTTTAGAATTGCCTCATTGAGGCGATTCTGATGAGTACTCTCAACATACCTTTTTTTACAGAAGATCGAAAAGACATCCCTTTATTATTCTCATTTGTCTCTTAACCTGGCGCTATGTTTTACCATCATTGACCCGAACTACCCATATTTAGAACAAATGTCCATGGTCCCAAAGATGTTCGAGCCATTGGGGTTTGACTGTCGCTGTTTCCGCTGTCCATTCCAGTGCGGTTTCTTTGATGTAGTTCTTCTTTGTTTGTATGTAGAATGTTGCAACTTTTCATTGTTTGTTCCTCTTTTCTTCTTTTTTCAGTGCCTCGGCACTGAATGGCACTAAATGGCATCTCCAAAAATGCTAAACCAGATGGTCCTTGGTGACTCACTACCGATTCTACGTTTTAGTGGGCGCTGCTCAAGTGGTTGGTTGTCATAGCAACCAAATTTAAAAAGGCTTTCTTAACCCTTTCAGCCATGCAGACCAAAGGGATACCACAAATCCAGATGAGACGGCTCCTTAGGAGCCGTCTCATCAAGATCTACAGTGTTTGCCATTCTGTTTTTGATTTTTGACTCGCACCACCATTTGCAGCAGTGGACATGTCAAAATTCAAAGCTGGAAGATGCCACTTCAGAAACTTAGTTGTGAATGGGGTAAAGGAGAAAAGGCAAGAGAGTAACTCTATAAGGAATATTTATCTTTTCATCGACGTTGATCCGACGTTGTCTCAACATTGTGTGCCCGCTGGGAAACGGGAAATATTTATCTTTGGATACCACTGCAGCGTCCGTTTTATCTGCTCTCTTTTATTACAAGTTTTCTAAATTTACACGCTAATTTCCTAATTTGAGGGGCACTGTCCCAATTCCTAAAAATATCAAAACGAATCAATATATGGCTTTATTTTAACCCATAAAAAGTGCCCACCAAGTGTGCATGGGTGTTCCATGAAAGAAAAGCTGTACAAATACATGTACTTAACAATCGCCGCTGCCTCTATGTGCCTCGGGTGCCTGGTAGCGTTAAAAATCTGCACAACAACAACAATACGGCCGCCACACGACACGTGTCACCAGCTGCAGTGAAATGACTACAGAAAGGTTGCCCTTGGAAACAAAGAACATATGCAATCTTTCCTGCAAGAGTAGCCCCCTCTGTTTTTTAATAACTCAAGTACTATAAAGAAAGAAAAAAAATCCAGTCTGTAAATCTTGTCTCCCTTTGAAAACATGGCGGCAAAACTCCAGATGTATCCAGCCATCTTAACCCTTGTCCTGCTGAATAAATTAAGATGTCATGCCCTCTTCTAATTGTTAGTCAGTCAGATTACTTGATCCGGATTGTTGCTATAAATTCACACGCTTAATGGCAAAAAGTGCAGTTCTTCAGAAGCCAACTGATCTCGCTCTACACTGTTTGCAAAGGCAGATTATATATCGGGGTTCAGCAGGACTAGGGTTAAGGTGATGGTTTCTGGCCCTTTCTAAAATGGCTTACTCTGTAAGGAAAGAATTTGCACCCCCCCCCCCGCCCGCACCCCCCTCGCCCCCTCGCTTTCAGAAGGGAATCCATGTGCAAGAAAGCAAACAGGAAGTCACACAAAAGCTGCCCCCTTGTGAAAAATGGCAGCTAAATTCTCATGCATATCAGTTCACCTTAATTGTGGCAGTTCATTTTTCCCAGAAAGTGCTAAAAAGTCAAATATGTCACAGGTAGACCTAAAATGCATACCTACAAAGTCGGTTCTTTTTCATCTCTGACGACGAGACTATTGTACCATTCTGACATGCATTTCTTCCGTGACTCCGTATTTGGCCATGGTTCCGGTCGTGTGACCAGATGTCTGGTTCCCGCTCGCCAAACCGCTATCGGAACGATTCTCTTTTTAAGGTTACGAATTTGTGCTTGGCAATCTTCCATCATGACGTCACAATCATCAATACGTAGCACAGTGATGTCAGCCTCTTTTCCAATGGCTAATGACCCGATTGTTTCTGCCAGTCCGTAGGCTTTTGCAGGAGTAATAGTCGTAGAACGTATTATTTCTGTTAGTGGCATACCTAGGATATTTAATGAGAAAGACTATGGACCGCGTCATGCGAAAAAGTGCCTTCGAGCATGCGCAAAATGAGCAGATTCAGATAATCCTGCATGTGCGCAAAGTACCATCCGCGGCTTTGCTATCCATTCATTCTGTATACAATAATTCTGTTAGCGGAGTGAAGGCCCTGATCAGACTGCGCGGAAGAGCAGGCTGATCTTGGCCTTCGCTCCGGGGGAGCGCGGGGGGGGGGGCACTTACTATCAAAAAGGGTTGGGGTGTGCTGCCAGGACCCTACCCCTTCCAGACACGACTGAGACCCCCTTCCAGACAAAAATAAGACAAACATATACCCCATTGTAGACAAACAATATACGCTCATTTGCTCAGTCAGTTAGCTTTACAAGGATTTACTTGCGTTTCATCAATATTAAGTACAACAAGAGTCACACAATATCAAGTTAACTAAGGTATATACAATGTTCTAATTTGGCTAAGGTTGATTACCACCCTTTTTCCAGACAGACATGAACCCCTTTCCAGACAGGTATATTTGAATACCTTCCCAGATTTTTTTACAACCAAACACATCCCCGTACCAAACAGACTCTGAAAAAAAGACCCCGTTTGTCAGCACATCCCAACCCATGCTTATATAGTGAGTGCCCTCTCCCCCCACCCCAACCCGGAACTTCGCTGTCCGCATGTGCCCGAAGGCACGTTTTCGCATCACGCGGCCCAAATAGCACATCAGTCGGGCAACAGCAAAAACAAAACTTCCGGGCGGTCTTATCAGTATTCGCTTTCCCACTATGACTGCCCATTGTCTGTGAATGCGAACATGAAATATTCTTATCAGACAGCGCGGATCTACAGGCAGATCTGAGTCCTTGCTGCGAAATCCACGGAAATCTTTAGTTTAATCACATACAATGCATGTTATTTCAACACTTTGATGTACAACAAATAACACATTTTATAAGATTAGAACAAAAGCAGTCCGCTTTAATTCTTCAGAATCAGAATCAGACTTTTTACTGGTGACACGTCTAATGACATTCATTCACCATGACCTGTGATATGGGAGGTTCGTTCCTAGCTCTCACCAGAGAGGTAAACCTAGCCACATCATCCTCTGCACTTTCAGCACTGTTAATGATCAAATCTGGACGGGCATTCCAATCTCTAATTGTTTGAGGGAAGAATGAGCCCTTGTAAATGTCAGTTCTTACAGCGAGGGTCTGAAAAGTCAATGAGTGATGATTTCTACTGCGCCTAATTGTGGGGATAAGACCATCTGTTGGAATGCTGGCAGCACCATTTAGACCTTTATACAAAAGAATTAGTCTACTGTCTCTCCTTTTCTTCAGAAACTCCCATTTTAGTTTTTTCCAGTATTCCAGTCATACTTCCAGTTTCAAAACAGTAATTGCTAGCAACAAACCTAGCGGCCCTATTCTGAACTTTTTCGATTTCTTGTTGAAGAACCATGCCTTGGGGATCCAAAACACAGCTGCCATATTCCAAAATGGGGCGAACAAGTCCCCAATATGCAGCTTCGTTAACATCCTGAGGACATTGATAAAGATTTCGTCTCAGGAAACCAAGAGTTCTATTTGCCTTACTACACATGCTGATATGTGTATTCCATCTCAAGTCGTGTGTGATTGTTACTCCTAGGTGTTTAATGGAATCCATATTTTCGAGGACTGTACACTCTAAAGTGTAAGAAGCATCAATCTTATTTGTTCTTTTCCTAGTTATCTGCAGTATATTGCAATTGACTGGCTGGAATCTCATACCCCATTTTCTTCACCCTGTTAATAATATTCTGTATAGAGTGACGGTAAAATGTGCATGAGCAAGCATTGGAGTAACTATTACAGTACATAGCAATAAAATCAAACAAAAACATTGCATTGTATCCCATGGTTGTTTAGTAGATATAATATTCGAAGAAAAATAATATACACGCTATTCTAGTCAATAAGGAGCAGGGGCAACAACATACGTCATCAATATGTCGACATGCATATAGCTGCGACTAGATCATTTGTTCGGATTTATGGCAAAGTCATGAACAGTGTATAATTCAGTGAAAAGTCATGCAGTGAAAAAGTGTAACAAACATGTCCATTTTGGTACAATAGTTCACCTAAAAATGAATACTCATACATATTCTAGTTATTGTAGATATTTCGTGAATTACGCTTCATTGATTAGCATTATTGAATGTCAACATGGATGGTCGAAGTGTCCGAATATCCGTTATGTTTTAGAAGCCTGACTTTTCGAAAGACAGACAGACCGCATGTCAATGAATTTTGTACACTAAGTTAATATTAATATTCTGAATTTCTGAAAAAAACCTTGTTAAAAGCAAGATTTCGAAAAACATGTTACTGATGAAAATACGTGTCTTCATCATCGTTATGCCGTAGGTTGTAAGGTTGGGAGAGCAATCTTTGTATAATTAACTTCAGAGTGCGTTTGCGCGCCATCTGGCCGAAGCTGCCACTTATCACGGTTCAATCTTCCTTAGGCCAATGCAAACAATGAAGAACCGGATAAGACGGCTTTGAAGGGACGTCGACACGACGTAATGCTACCCAGAGATTTAATATATATAAATTTGCCTTATTTGAAAAAAAAAAAAAAAACATCTGAAATGAAGGGGTTTGGACATACTTTAAGGGGATATAACTCTTTCAAAAGTGTGTTTGCCTCCCTTTTGAAAAAACACAGTCCATTTAAGGTGTTTATTTGAGTTGATATTTTATGGCCCAGTCAACCCTTTGGGGTCATGTCGAGCGCGGTATGTTAATCTAAACACATTTCCTGAGCAGATTCATTCCTCTAAGCGGTTAATCAGTACTTTGCGCACATATTTTGCCAGTAATTGACAACTGTCCTCAGCGAAAGGGGGAGAATTATTTTATGATATGTCTACACGGAAGTTATGTTAAGCGACGCCCAGGGTACATACACGTCAGGGAAATGTCAAGGAAATTTGCAAAAATGGCAGGGATTTTTACATCTCAGCTGTATGAAGCAAGGGTGTTTGGTCCCGATAAAAATTTTCATAATTCATAAAATTTTCCGACTGCGCTGTGGAGCCCTAAAGATGTTGGAATTTGCTCCATGGTGCATTTATTTGTTGTTTGAAGCTTGAGACAAAGTACTTCCGGTGAGCACGGGGTTGCTACAAAATGATAGGTTACAACGTGTATATTCTGCAGCAATTTGCATGCATGGTTGTTAACCCAATTATGGTTGACAGGTTTGCTTCCCTCTTTAACAGCACACCGGTTGGTCCGTCCTCAGACTAAATGACGGCTCCCTCCTCAATCTATTTCAGATGGTCGGTGCCTGACTTTCAATATATATGGCTGGGCTTATCGTGGTCATGTTTGTGGTTTTCTTGTGTTCTGGCTTCAGATCGCAATTGAACCTTTTGCTTTATTTCATCACAGTGTTTTTTTTTTTGTTTTGTTTTTTTTATTATTATATGCATTTCACTGTGATGTTTCACAGAGGTGAAGTAGAGGACCCCTATGCGGACCGAACTTATCTTTAAATTTTGGAACTGCATCAGAATAAAGGGCAAGTAAAAAAAGTAAAGGACAAGTAAAAAACTAGTTTAAGCCCTTTCCCCACCCCTCCCCCCAACCCCATCCCTAGTTTTCTTACTGGCGTTAAAAGGCGGTTCCTCTGTTGCAGTTCTTCTTTGTTTGTGCGTCTGTGCTTTCAAATGTAGCGTTTGTGATGTCCTTATCTGTTCTTTACCTTTCCTTCTTATGGTGCCTCGGGAGGGCTGAGCTGCATGATTGTGGCATTTCCCAGGTACCTTCACTTATATTTTTTGTCATACAGGTCTGTGCAAGGAAGCAAAAGAAAGAAAGGATAAAACTAATACCTAAGTGCAAGAATTTAGACATTACAGTTGGTAAATCATATGCAGGACCGTCTTTGTTTCCAGTGTGTAAATCAGTGCCCAGTATGTCGGGCCAAAAGCCCTGAGCAGCGCATATTTCTGCAACTGTCCAAGTAAAAGCGCCTTGTCCATGTCCACAATCGAAGTGTACACCACGTGACTTCGCGTCAATGACGTCACTCCAGACCGACCTTGACTTGGGGTCAACAATCGATGAATCATGACCATGCAGCGTATGCGTATAAATATCACCAGGTTCAAGGTCACCAGGACAAGCTAATTTGGCCGTTGGGTCTGAAATAATAATTAAAAAATATAACGCAAGTATTTGGTTCTTGGTAATAATAGAATCTAATCCCAGCTAGTATTCTGCTCAAATCTATATAGGACCGTTATCGGCCCGACAGGCGCTAGCATTCTGCTTAGATCTATATCGGATCAGTTATCGGCCCCACAGGAATCCTGTCGGTGTCGGGCCGATAACGGTCAGATTCAGATTTAAGCGGAACGCTAGCTAGGATGTCCTAGGTGACTCGTCTTCTACACCTCTTCTTAGCAAACACTTTGATGCGGACTTCCGGTGCTATATTAAAAATTTTTGATACTATTAGGTAAATGTAATTTATGGTCTGCACTTTCTTATCTAATATTTATAAGTAAGAGATATAATGCTGGTAGATATTTTCAACATGTGCCCTAAGTATTCGGACAGGTTTGGGCAAACAATCAAGATCTAGATCAGACGCTTTGTTTGACGCTCATCCCGCAAGTTTTAGATATATTAACGACTAATAAAATGGACTTCACCATTGCGCATATTATATTTTATTTCCTTTGGGATCACTTAGCCCATTCTGGTTACTTTGAAAAAAAGAAAATAATACTACTTAAGCTGGTGCTTTGGGGAGGATGGGGTGGGCGCATGCCGCCTCGAAAAGTGAACAGACTTAATAAAACCGAGTATCTGATTTTCGTTCGTTTGTGTGTTCTTTGGTTCCAAAAGTAACCTTTAAGACTTCTATCGTTCAAACTTCAGGAAAACTATGGTAAGGACTTACTAAACAATCCACTTACCTTCAGCTCTCTGAGTAGGCACTGAGGATCTTGAATGATGTGCCATCAACGGCACATTACATTTTCTAGCCACCGACAGCGCTCGCCTGTAAAGACATGAGCCGCGACGTGAGAAATCGTACCTCCTGGCATATGCGCCCAACGAAGACTCAAATCAGCCTGCGCATCCGCGCAGTCTGATTAGAGTCTTCGTGGCACACATGAAGAATCTTTGCATCCAAAATGCGCCCGGTTTTCAAAAATGCGGCCGGTGAAGAATTTTGATCAGACTGCGCGAATGCGCAGGCTGATTCGATTCTTCGCTGGGCGCACATGTCTGAAGGTACGTTTTCTGACGTTGCGTCTCATATACCTCTTTATACTATATTATGCAAAATTTTATTTCCTCTCCCTTTGGCTGAAGGAGGGATGATATTGCTGTGAATGTACAAGGCGATGACTGTATACAACAGGATATCCCATAACTCGCGTCAAATAATAGATGATTATAGCTTATGGGTTTTATGTTTCCGTATAATTTAGAATGCAACATCATATATTAGCCTAACTAGGTTATTTTAAGATATAAATTGTTTCAAGACAAAGCAGATGTTTGCAGCCATGTTGCTAGTCAAAGAATCTTTCATAATACTCTTAATTTGTATGGCCCATTATGTGACCTTTGGTCCTCGTTTCTAAAAATAGAATTTTAAATAATCAATAGTGAAACAAATCAATCGATAGCTGCCGATAGTAGGCTTATCCGATTAGTTTTCGATTATTTAGATTAATCGGCACTGCTCTAGTAGGCTACTTATTTTGTAAGCGGACAGTATAGGCCCTGAGCTGACTGCGCGGTTACTAAGGCTGATCAAGGCCTTCCTTGTCCACATATGCCAACAAGCGTACTTTTTGATCGTTTGGTTTGGAATCTAACGACCCCCTTTACCACTATCAAGGCCATGTCGAGCCGGTCAGTTAACTTACTCAAACTTTTCCTGGGCAGGCATAGTCCTCTCAGCGGTTATCCAGTACTAGTGCTCATACTTTTTCCAATATCTGACAACTGCCGTTCTTGAATCAGTGGAATCGAGAGAATGGCCGTAGAAATGGTTTCATGATTAATCTCCACGAATGTTATGTGGCTATGCTGGGATTCGAACTCGCAACCACTGGATCAGCAATCAGACGCGCTACCAACTGTCCTATGGATCCCTACAAAATTATATGGGTCGCGCCATGGGGAAACGTGTCCTTTGGCATATGCGGCCAGCGAAGGCCCAGATGCGCAGTCTGATCAGAGCCATCGCTGTCCGCTAACAGACTCATTGGATACTACAGAATGTATGTATGGAGAGAAAAGCCTTTGGTGATACTTTGCGCATGCGCAGGATAATGTCAATTCGCACATTTTATGCACGCACCGGCACATTGTCGCTTGAGGTAGCTCATTTATGTATCTAGAGAATTTGAATAGTACATTATGCAGCAATACCTGTATGCTTCCTCTTCTGTCTTTCCTTGACCACAGACTGCAGCTGTCAGACGAACTTTGACCCCAACAATGACGTCACGATTAGCCTCGATGCATTTCTGGCAGGCCTCTTCATCCAATATTGCGAACGTGTCTGACTCTCCTCCCGGAGCTTCAAGAATCATCAAATAATGTGATTAACCCATTTACATCGAGTGAACTCTCTACCACAACACTTTGGATCGGTCTGTTTCCAAATGGCAGGGTGTCTGGTTAGTTTTTTCTTATTACTATGTTTTATGGAAATTCCCGTGTTTAAGGCAAATAGTGTAGACCCAGATCAGACGTCGCGTTCTGTGGCGTCTGATCAGGGTCTGCACTATTTGCTAAAAACACTTTTGAGGGTTTCCAGCCTAAAATTTGGTAACAGAAAAGGAACTGTACGAAGACAAATCTTTAAATAAAGCAAAATATGAAGACTTCTTCCTAATGCCAAAGAAGAGAAGTTGCAAGACTATAATGATTATTTGGGTCCCGTCAAACGAAAAAGTGCCTTCGAACATGCACCAAATGTGCAGAATCAGATCATGTTGTGCATGGGCAGAGTATCATCCGGGCTTTACTCTACATTCATACACTCTGTAGTATCCAATGATTCTGTTAGCGGACAGCGAAGGCCCAGATCAGATTGTGTGAATGTGCAGGCTGATCTGGGCCTTCGCTGTTCGCAAATGCCCGAAGACACGTTTTCGCAAGGTGCGAGCCATAGGTTGAAGTTACTAATTAGAAGGGCATCGGTTTTATGCTGGAATTATAAAGCATAAATCATCTGATACTGATTATAATTTATTCACCTGCGCCGGCACATCCTGACGCCGCCAGGCCATGCAGAGCAATATGGAGAAGACATCGTACCCTTGTTTTGGATGGTTCTATTATAAACTTTCTTAAGCCGGGAAACGTTGAAGCTCCTGCAAGAAAATAGAACGTCATAAAGCATGAAGCAATATAGTGCTCGATTTATTACCGCACATACTCCTATAAACGCACAGTCAATCAATTTCGTAGTCTTCAGAGTACAGTGTACTTTTATCCACTTCTTTATAAAAGCACATGTTGTTTGTCCTCATTTGAATTGCCTCGATCTTTGCTGTGATAGTTTAAATGCGTACCAAAAACATATGTTTTTATAAAGAAAATCTGAAAAAAAAAACATCACGTAAGTATCACTAAATATACCTCTCACAAAGTACACTATTTATCTTTCTTTAAAATATGTCCTTATAAGGTGGATAAAGAGAAAAGTCCAGGGAGTGCCAAGCTTTATGAAATTTCTTGACTGAAATGAAAATAAAATAGACATTAATCTGCTTATAACACCGTTTGTTTTAAGATTTTTTATAAAATGTCCTTAGTGAGCTAATCGAATAGTCTACTATATGTAAAATCCAAAGCTATATTAAGAGACCGGCGCCATTCGCGCGCTGGTCAATAAATAAACAAAGCCAGAGAAAGCTTCCAGCTTTTGAAGAAATAAGATTTTAATCATATTGAGTACAATATCGGCGACCGAATATGAATACTCCAGTAAAATGCGCCAAATCTACAGCGTTGGGTAAAAAGTGTAACCAGAGCCGCGGTACTACTAAACACCGAACTTTTCCCATCGAAAAGGACAAAAAGGGCTATCGGATACCGAAAAGGTCTTCATAAATATGGTACTATATTTCAATTGCATATCCCTTTTGACATTGAAATGAACGATTTAACACCGAAAAGGGAATATACAATACCGAAAACGGTTGCATTAATATGAATTAATAAGGCTTTCTTTTTTAATTTAGCACACACCCTAATCACTTCTAGAGGCCCACTGGATCTCGGGCAGCCGCCTCCATCAGTGCTTTGATTGTAAGAGGCTATTTCCCGACAGTTTCAGAAACATTACCTGCGCTACCAGCATCTACAATCGTTGTTACACCACGTGACAAGCTTGTCTCATCCGGGTTAACACCAAGAGGCGTGACATACTCATAACAGTGCACGTGCGCGTCAATCAAGCCGGCCGTGACAATGCAACCAGAAGCGTCAAAGATTGATGCAGCTTGGAATTCTAAGTTTTCTCCAGTAGCGAAGATTTTTTTGTCCTTGACTGCCACGTCCATTATTTTACTGACGTCATTTTCTGGGTCAATGACGAGTCCATTCTTGATCAATAAGTCAACCATTTCCATCTGTGAATGAAATGTGAGGGCTTTAGCCCCGCTTTAGCCGTATGAACAAACGAAGCGAATATACCTTAACTCTTATTATTGCATAAAAAGCAATGCGCACGTTATTAACAGCCGTGCATTAACCGGCGAAAAGCCGTGTATTAACAAGGCAATTCACGCGCTAGTAATGCACGGCTACGCAACTTTCAATATGATCGTACCGGGGCCACAGATTTGCTGCCGTTACGCGATTTGTACTGTCCGGCCCTAGAACGAGCATAGTCAGTGGAAATAACGTTCGCGAGACATCGGTGAAAAGGCGAAACAAAATAGTGCAAGAAATAACGCGAAATATAGCAAATGTTTTCAGTTTTTATGCAATAATAGCGATCAAACATGGTTTTTCAATGCATTAACATTCGCCAGGTCCCTTGGGAGGTGTTGAAAACCGAGGCCTTCGCCTTCGGCCTCGGTTTTCAACACCTCCCACGGGACCTGGCGAATGTTAATGCATGAAAAACCATGTTTGATCACTAGAATGTGTTGTGCAAATTTGTAGCAGAGAACATTCTACATAAGACTTTGTATTTCATATGCTAGCAAGGCACACCTTTTTCCTCTGCATAAAAAAAAACAAACCAACACTCATTAGTATAGGCCAAAACGTAACATAGACCGGTGACCTCAGACTGCTGGTTTCAAGCTGCATTACGTCAAACAGAACATTGTAACCAAATGTCTCAGGTCATCGGACAAGGTTACATTTTTTACCTATACTGCAGCAAATAAAGTTAACTTTGAGGGAAATGGATACACGTTCTGAGGAGACAACTTTGTAAAACTCGTTTTTCTCCCTTCTGAAAAGAGGTTTCTTCTAAAAGGAAAGCAAGTTCTTCAAATTTAGAATAGACCCATTTTTAGAAGGACATTTTGGTGTGCTTGAAAGCGAACAGGAACGCACAAAAAAGTGTCTCCCAAGGGCTTTGGTGTGTTTGAAAGTAAACAGGAACGCACAAAAATTGCCTCCCTTTTTAAAAAAGCAAAATTCTACTGAGTGTATTGAATCCTATGAAGGAATCATTGGATACTATAGAATATATGGACGAACACTAGTGAACTCCCTGATCAGACAACGCTATTCGTATACGGCATAAGAGTCATTTTCTCCTTCCATTACGAAAACACGCCTATTCAAATATATTGAAAATTTCACCAGCAAAAACTGAAAGTTTTCAGAGAAAAATTCTGATATTTTTCATATTTCTGCTCAAAACATAGATTGGGGTACGTGTTAGAACTGCCTCACCGAGGCGGACCTAACGAGTACCCACAATCTATGTTTTTGAGTAGAAATAAGAAAAATAATGTATACCACTGTAAACCCCAGTTTTACTATATAAAAGTGGGGTTTAAGGGGGTCAAAATTATGTAGGTATGTTTTCATGATGTATGCTCTATATGCATATCGCCAAATACTAGAATTGTATACTACAGTAATCTATCATGGGTGTGAGGGATAGATAGAAAAATCTGTTCCGAGGGTCACTATCTGGTATCACGAAGCTTGCCGAGTGATGCCAGACTGTGATCCCGAGGGACGGATTTTTCTTCCCCTTACACCCATGATAGATTTTTTTCTTGCATACCTTTCGTTCTGGACGTTGATTTTTAATAATGCATTCACTTCGAATGCAGACGTCCGCTATACTGTGATGACATTACAATGACGTTTACTTACATCATTACGTCCAGTGATGTCAGCCTTAACGATGGCGTACGTGACGTCCTCTCTTGTTCGTCTGTCATTACTGACAATGACCAATCCTAATCAACTGTGTGATGTGTTATTATTTGTGTGTTCTAACATGGCTGATGAGGCCAATCTTAGCTCTAAACTGCCTGTTGCAGATAGAACAAGAGAGGTCTGAGGAAGAAAGGTGATGCCTTAGCTCTGGCTTTCCGCTGTGCACGTTTCTGCTCGGCTTCGCTGATTCTTTTGCTTCGCATTCACCAGCTCCCCTTTTTATGAGGTCTCGCCACTTTGTACGATCTTGTGCAATCTGTTCCCATGACTCTGTTGGTATGTTGAAGTCTTTAAGGGAGGCTTTGAGGTGTCCTTGTATCGCTTCTTCTGACCACCATGGGAGCGTTTTCCTACTTGAAGTTCTCCATAAAGGATTTTCTTTGGCAAACGTTCATCAGGCATTCTGGTAACATGGCCTGTCCATCTTAACTGTGCCAATTTCAGAAGAGTATGTATACTCTGCATCCCTGCTCTTTTCAGGACTTCTGTGTCTGGAATCCTGTCTTGCCACTTGACCTTTAGAAGTTTTCTAAGACAGCTTGTATGGAAGTGGTTCAGTCTTTTGGCATGCCGTTGGTAAACTGTCCAAATTTCGCATGCGTATAATAGTGTTGGCAGCACTACCGATCTAAATACTTCCAGCTTTGTGTCAAGTCTGATTCCACTTCGGTCCCAAATACTTCCACGTAGCCGGCCAAATGCTGCACTAGCTTTGGCCATTCTAGCATTGACTTCATTATCAATGTGCACAACTCTAGACAATGTGCTTCCAAGGTAGGTGAACTTGTCTACCACTTGCAGTCGTTGACCTTTCACTGTGATGGTAGGCTCCTTGTAAGGCTTTCCAGGTGCTGGCTGATATACTACCTCAGTTTTGTTGATGCTGATTGTGAGATCATAGCTGTCACATGAATCAGATACTTGATCCACACCTTTTTGCATTTTCTCTTCTGTTGGAGCACCCTTTGCCATGTCATCAGCAAAGAGGAACTCGTCTAGCACCTCTGTCTGCACCTTAGATTTAGCTTGCAGCCTTCTTAGGTTGAAAAGTTTCCCATCAAAGCGATACCTAATAGGTATACCATTGTCACCATCCTGGAAAGCATCTGTAAGCATGGCAGAAAACATCATGCTGAACAGTGTTGAAGCTAGTACACAGCCTTGCTTAACTCCATTTGTTACAGGAAATAGATCAAGAAACTCGCCATCATTTTGGACCCTTGCAAGCATATCATCATGGAACTGCCGCACAATTGCTATGAATTTGGCAGGACAACCAAACTTTGCCATAATTTTCCAAAGTCCCTCCCGACTGACTGTGTCAAATGCTTCGGTAAGGTCGACAAAGGTCATGTTGAGGGCCACATTCTGTTCCTGGCATTTTGCTTGAAGCTGTCGTGCTGTGAAGATCATGTCTATTGTTCCTCCGTTTTTCCTGAATCCACACTGGCTTTCTGGTAGAAGCCATGACCGTTCCAGGTGTTCATTCAATCGGTTCAGTAGGACCCTAGCAAGAATCTTCCCAGCAATTGACAATAAAGAGATACCTCGATGATTGTCACAGACTTGAGGATTCCCTTTCCTTTTGAATAGATGGATAATTGTTGCATCCTTGAATTCTTGAGGAATGGCTTCTTTTCTCCACATAATGTGAAATAACTGTCAGTTTCTCTGCAACCGGAGGACCTCCTGCTTTGTAGATCTCTGTAGGTATTGCATCTGATCCTGGAGCCTTACCAGATGACAAGAGTTTTATTGCTTTCACTGTTTCAGAGACGGTTGGGAGCTCATCAAGCAGCGGATTACATTCCACCTGTGGTAGTCTGTTGATAGCTTCATCATTGATAGATGATGGCGATTAAGGACACCATCAAAGTGTTCAGCCCATCTTTTCAAGATAGCTTCTTTGTCAGTCAAAAGACTAGTTCCATCTGCACTAAGGAGTGGGGTGGTTCCTGAGCTTTTTCATGTCCTTTCTGGCAAAGGACTGGATTTCATCAGCCTTTTTTCTCAGCCAGGAGTCTTGCATGTCTCTGAGCCTCGTCTGAACTATCTTGCATATATTTGAATAGGCAGTCTTGCTAGATACTGAGCTGGTATTTCTGAGGTAAGCCTTGTGTTTTTGGTGTTTCTCTTCAAGGAGTCCCTGAATTTTTTTGTCATTCTCATTAAACCAATCTTGGTGTCTGCGAGATACTGGTCCTAGGGAATCCATTGCTGAAGAGTGAATGGTGTCTCTGAAGACTGTCCAGCTCTCATCTACATCTTCTGAACTGTGTTCCAGTGCGTCTAAACGGCTGCAGAGATCGTTGACGAATGCTTGCCTCTTGCTGTCTTGTTTCAGCTTGAGGACATCTAATTTCTTTGGCACCTTCTTGCCTTGTGGTACAGGCTGAATGCGCAGGTTGAGTTTGCTGACAACAAGCCTGTGATCTGTCCAACAGTCTGTACCACACATAGTTTTAGTCACTCTGACATCCTGTCTGTCCTTCCTTCGCACTATGACATAGTCAATGAGATGCCAGTGTTTGGAGCGAGGGTGCATCCATGTTGTCTTTCTGCGAGTTGGTAGACGGAAGACTGTATTGGTGATCAGTAATTCATGCTCTGCACACTTCCTTAAAAGGACGAGTCCATTGCTGTTGCACTTCCCTACACCTTCAGATCAAATCACTCCTTCCCAGGTCTGGTGGTCTGTGCCCACTCTGACATTGAAGTCCCCGAGGAGGATGTTTGTCTGTCCGGGATGCTGCAGAAATCACAGAATCCAAATCATCATAGAACTTGTCTTTAACCTCATCTGGGTTGGTCATTGTGGGTGCATAGGCACTTACAATTGTTGCATGCCTTTTGCCAGATAAGGGAAGTCTCAGCGTCATCAGGCGAGCATTTATGCCTTTGAGAAGTCCTGAGAGCTTGCTGACGAGCTGTGACTTGATGGCGAATCCTGCTCCTGCTTCACGCCGCTCTTTTTTCTTGCGTCCACTCCAGAAGAAAGTGTAGCCAGCACCAACTTCTTTTAAAAGCCCTTCTTCTGCAAGGCTAGTCTCACTCAGAGCTGCAATCTCGACTTTGTATTGGTCAAGTTCTCTACCAACTAGAGCTGTTCTTCGCTCAGGTCTGTCAGAACTAGAACTGTCCATTAGGGTGCGCACATTCCAAGCGCCGATCGTTAAAGGTAACACCTTCATCTTCTTTTTTCTTGTTTGACCGCTAAGTGGGATTCACGCTGATCGCGGTTAACCAGCCAGGAGTTTTGAAGCAGGCAATTGTTTATGGCACCTTTTCTAGCCCATTCCCCATGCTACGGGGGTGAGCAGTACGATCCTAAAAAGGTCTGCTCAGTCGCTCAGTTCGGCTGCCGAATTCCCCATACTGCTTCGCTCTTAAGGAAAGCGACCATATAGAACCAAGCCGCCTGTGTGCAGGTCCGCAACTACAGCTTCCAGTGTTTCCTCACCTGCTGCTTTGCCGTTTGCCCATCGCCACAGGGCTTTTGTATGATTTGCATATATGTGCTTGCTGTGAATGTGTGTTGCTGATTAAGATGACATGCGCTGTGAATTGGATTATAGTGAGGGAGAGGCGCGCAGAGTCAACCTCACTCTCTCATCCTGACCTAGCTGGATCCAGAGGCAAGACAGTGTCAGGACATCTGGAGCTACGCCCGGGTGCAGTGGATGACCATGACTTCTTTTGTGCCTTGTCATGCTCTCCATGCTCCACAACATGCTGCTGCATTGCCAATTGGGCCGTTGAATCATAGTAATGATTTCTTCCGCCCCAGCTGCCGAAGCAGACTTTACATAACTGGAACAGGCAAATCCAGATATGCAGGCTTTTGTTTGGAGCTGCCAACTCATAGATGCTACATAAGACATTTAAGTTACTGCTTCTATATAGCTGTTAACATAATCTGTGTAGCAATATCTAGGGTAGATGGGGCTCTCAAGCTCTGGTCGGCAATCCACGTGACGTCCTATACAACCAGTGTATATCAAACACGTGAGAATTCTCGACTGGGCAGGATAACCTGCGTATGATGAGAATTTCTTCCCTGAGTAGAATCCAGGATTTCCTTATCTGATGTGCAAGAATAAATAATACAGTGCAAACTACAAAAGCCACCTTTTGGAACAAATACAACTGGCTGATGGGTCATCTACTTATCATCCCCTATCAGCACATTAAGTTTCAATACAACAGCTCAAATAGTTTTTGAGATATCCTGCTTACAAGATTTCGTTGAAAGTTTTTGCAAATGGGAATAACTAAAAAAGATAATTTGTGGAAGTGATGGTGTTAGGGCTTGACATATGTATGTCGACAAAATGTGACCATTTTGTTTGGTTATTATGACAAAACTTTAAAGTAGGAAATTTGTGAAACACCCGCAGGGAAAGAAGACCAACTGAAGCACCCGAAGGGAAAAAAGACCATGTGATGCGGAAGCAGGGAAAGAAGACCCTGCTGAGCTTGTTTCTTGTCAATTTTTAGCCCTGGGGGCATTTTGTTCAGCCTAGTAGAACCGTTTTAGATTTTTTTGTAAAAACAAATGAGGAACACATCTGCGAAATTATTTTGAAATCGGGTCACTGACCGTGGGGGAGATGTCATTTCAAGTTGTTGTTTTGTTGTTGTTGTTTTTTGTTTTGTTTTGTTTTGTTTTTTTTTCCATTTTTTTAGCTCTGGCAACCAAAATGGTTGCCAGAGCAGAACCATTTAGCAATTTGGTAAAGAGGCATATGAAGAACATTTCTGTGAAATTATTTTGAAATCCAGCCACTGGCCACGGAGATGTCGTTTAAAAGCTCTGACAACCATTTAGTTCATCAGAGTGGAACCATTTTAGTAATTTTAGTAAAGTGGGATAAGAGGAACATTTCTGTGAAATCATTTTGAAATCGGTCGCTGGCCAAGGTGGAGATGTCTTTTAAAGTTTGTTTGTTGTTGTTGTTGTTTTTTTTTGGGGGGGTGTTGTTGTTTTTTTTGTTTTTTTTTTTTTTTGTTTTTTGTTGTTGTTTTTTTTTTTTTTTTTTTTTTTTTGTTTGTTTGTTGTTGTTTTTTTGTTTTTTGTTGTTGTTTTTTTTTTTTTTTTTTTTTTTTTTGTTTTTTTTTTTTTGTTTTTTGTTTTTTTCAATTGTTAGCTCTTTGTTAAGCCGAGCGGAACCATTTAGCCATTTTGGTAAAAGGCCATCAGAGGGACACGTCTATGAAATTACTTTGAAATCGGGCCACTGACCGCGGAGGAGATGTATTTTAAGTTTGTTTGTTTTTTGTTTTTTGTTTTTTTGTTTGTTTGTTGTTGTTGTTTTTTTTTTCTTTTTGTTTTTTTTTTTGTTGTCGTTGTTGTTGTTCTTGCTTTTTTTTTTCTATTTTAAGCTCTGACCGCCATTTGTTCAGCCAAGCGGAACAATTTTAATAATTTGGTAGAGGGCAGTTCGAGGAATACTTCTGTGCAAACATTTTGAAATCGGGCCATTGAAGCTTTTTCTATTTCTAGCTCTGACGGCCATCTTGTTCATTGGAGCGGAACCATTGCGACAATCTTGGGTTTCCAATCGACACGCGTTTAGCTCATTTCGATCCGGAAGTCATCCTGTTGCTGCAGAGCAAATCGGTTCAAAGCTACCAAAGGTTTGGGAAGAGATGTCGAAAATTGATTTTCAAGACAGCGGCTGTTGCGGCCATCTTGGATTTTCGATCGGCTCAGTTTTAGCTATCGTGTCTACTAGGTGCCCTAATGCTCCTCATTAAGTTTCAGTTCAACTGGATTATATAGGAGATGTCCAAATTATGAATTCTCAACATTTTCCCATACAAATGTATAAGGCCCATACAAATGCATGGGGAAGCAAATGTGACCTTGCCGTCAAAAGGTCAAACGTCAACGTAGGACACTCATTTTAGCAATTTTGGTAGATCTCCTGTCCCCGATGATTTGTGCAAAGATTAGGTCCCAGGGCTTATTTGGTTCATGAGAAGATATTTAAAGGTTTTTACAATATATGGGCATTGCGGCCATCTTGGTCAATGGTCCGCGACCTTTTTAGCAATCTTTTGTTCCCCCGCCCCAAGGAGGGTCCACATGAAATTTGAGCAACATTGGCCCAGAGGCTTCAGAGGAGAAGTCGTTTGTAATTCTCAACATTTTTTTCCATATGGGGCCTATACAAATGCACAGGGAAGCAAACTTGATCTCGCCGTTAAAAGGTCAAACGTCAATGTACGACCATCAATTTAGCATCTTTAGTAGACTTCCTGTCCCCAATGATTTGTGCAGAAATTCACCCCAAAGTCATCCTCGGTTCTGGAGAAGAAATTTTTCAAAGGTTTTTATCATATATGGACATGGCGGTCATCTTGGTCAACGGACCGCGACCATTTTAGCACTCTTTCGTTCCCAAGACTCCATGAAATTTTAGCAACACTGGCTCAGCAGCTTCAGAGGAGAAGTCGTTTGAAAATGTGAACGGATGAACGGTGGCACGGACGGACGACGGACAAAAAGTGATCAATATAGCTCATCATGAGCATTGCTTTCAGATGAGCTTAAAATATACTAAGACTATTTGCAAAGATAATTATTAAACAATATGATATGGAGAAGTAATTACCCTGCACGATCTCAGAATACGGCTTGCATAGACAACACAGCATTATCTTGTAACCTACATAGATGTTTGACCACATATGAGCCGCAACGTGAGAAACCATACCTACTGGCATGTGCGCTTAACGAATATTCAAACCAGCCTGCGCGGATCAGAGTATTCGTTGTCCGCATGAAGATACCTTGCATCCTTGGCTATCCAAAATGTGGCCAGTGAAAATTCTGGTCAGACTGCGCGTAAGCACAGGCTGATCTGAATCTTCGCTGAGCGGACATGTCCGCAGGTGCACATAAATTGTAATTTAAACATTAAGGTGAACTGTAATACAGGAGGGGCGTTCGAAAAGTAATATAAGCGAGTGTATAAAATATCATCGGATGTTTCGATACCATATTTATCCTAGGTAAACAATCGCCTGGAATTACCTGAGCAAACACATCATCCTAACGGAGCAGTTTGATCAAGGTCTGCACTATTTGCCACTAAGGTGGTAAGTTTAAGACACGTCTCGAGATTGTCTAACAGGTTTTCTGTATTTGCCCTAAATATTCAGGGCCCAGTTGTTCAAAGCTAACGATGTCGTTAGTTAACGATTCGTTAAAATTTACATCGAGTGATACGAAAATATGATGAAATGTTTTGCTGAAAAAATGTGAGTAGCTTTTGCAAAGCAAAAGCTACTCACATTTTTTCAGCAAAAAAATATCAGAACATTGTATATTGAATCCGCTAAAACAGTTAACGAAATGACCCTTAACGAGCTCGTTAAGCTAAGGACGCTTTGAAAAACTGGGCCCAGATAGACACTACTCAGCAAACAGTGAAAACCAGATCAGACGTCGCGTTCTGCATTCAGGGTCTACACTGTTTGCACTTATACATTCATTTTAAGCACAAAACAACAAGTAAAATGGACTTGTTCAAATTTTAGTACAAGTATAGTAAGGAGTTAGTGTCCGAATACTTAGAGTAAATAGGGTAATATTTTTTTGGATACACACTCATAAGGATGTATCGTATCCGAATATGTAGGGTGAACAAAAGGTAAATTTTGCGCTAGTTTTGAAACAATATGGGCCTATATTACATGCATAACCAAGAAATACCATGATTTCTACCAGACATAAAACTGGTATTTTCCTTGTTTTCTAAGAAGAAATATTTCCTCTTAGCCGGGGAAATAAATCTCTTTAACCGGAACTACTTTCCTCGGGAGGTTTTACCTCCCTCGGTTTATAAATCCCATATTTAAAATAGGAGAATGAATAAACTCTATTTATTGCTCACCTGAGTATCAGACAAGTTTCAATTCAACTTGCTTTTCGGTTCAAGAGAAGTTCAAAATAGACTTTCAAGATGGCGGCTGTGGCAGCAATCTCGGATTTCTCATTGGAATGATTTTAGCTATGTTTGTTTTACAAATCACCCCGATACTTTCTATCAAGTTTACAGTCAATTGGCCTTTCGGTTCAGGAGGAGAAGTTCAAAATAGATTTGTTCGATGGCAGCCATATTGGATTTCTGATCGAAATGATTTTAGCTGTTTTTGATCTAGAAGTCGCCTCGATACTTCCTACCATGTTTCGAGTCAATCGGTATTTTGGTTCAGGAGAAGAAGTTCAAAATAGATTTTCAAGATGATGGGCATGGCGGCCATCTTGGATTTCTGATCTGATCTATTTAATAGTTCGTCTGTCATTACTGACAATGACCACAATCTTAATCACATGCGAGAAATGCTACTGTTTGTATGTTCTAAGATGGCTGATTAGACCAATTCTAGCTCTAAACTGTCTGTTGCAGATGGAACAACAGAGGTCAGAGCAAGACAGCTCTGTTGGTGATGCCTTAGCTCTGGCTTTGCGCTGTGCACGTTTCTGCTCGGCTTTGCTGATTCTTTTTGCCTCATATTCACTAGCACCTCTTCTGATGAGGTCTCGCCACTTTGCTCGGTCCTGTGCAATTTGTTCCCACGACACTGCTGGTATGTTGAAATCCTTGAGGGAGGCTTTGAGGATGTCTTTGTGTCTTTCTGACCACCATGGGAGCGTTTGCCCATTTCTAGTTCTCCATAGAGGATTTTCTTTGGCAAACGTTCCTTATGCATCCTGGTAACATGGCCTGTCCATCTTAACTGTGCTAGTTTCAGAAGAGTATGTACACTCTGCATCCCTGCCCTTTTCAGGACTTCTGTGTCTGGAATCCTGTCTTGCCACTTAATCTTTAAAAGTTTTCTAATGCAGCTTGTATGGAAGTGGTTCAGTCTTTTGGTATGCCGTTGGTAAACTGTCCACGTTTCGCATGCATACAATAGTGTTGGCAGCACCACAGCTTTGTAGACTTTCAGCTTTGTGTCAAGCTTGATTCCACTTCGATCCCAAACACTACCACGTAGTCGGCCAAATGCTGCACTAGCTTTGGCAATCCTGGCATTGACTTCATCATCAATGTGCACGACTCTTGACAATGTGCTTCCAAGGTAGGTGAACTTGTCTACCACTTGCAATCTTTGACCTTTCGCTGTAATGGTGGGCTCCTTGTAAGGTTTGCCCGGTGCTGGCTGATAAACCACCTCGGTCTTTTTTATGCTGATTGTGAAGTCATAGTTGTCACAGGAGTCAGGTACTTGATCTACACCTTTTTGCATCTTCTCTTCTGTTGGAGCACCTTTGCCATGTCATCAGCAAAGAGGAACTCGTCTTGCACCTCTGTCTTCACCTTGGACGGCTTGCAACTTAGGTTGAAAAGCTTCCCATCAAAGCGATACCTAATAGGTATACCATTGTCACCATCCTGGAAAGCAGCTGTGAGCATGGCAGAGAACATCATGCTGAACAGAGTTGGGACTAGTACACAGCCTTGCTTGACACCATTTGTCACAGGGAATGGATCAGAAAACTAACCATCATTTTGGACCCGTGCAAGCATACCATCGTGGAACTGCCGTACCATTGCTCTGAACTTGGTCGGACAGCCAAACTTCGCCATAATTTTCCAAAGACCCTTACGACTGACTATATCAAATGCTTTGGTAAGGTCAACAAAGGTCATGTAGAGGTCCATGTTCTGTTCCTGGCATTTCTCTTGAAGCTGCCTTGCTGTGAAGATCATGTTAATTGTTCCTCTGTCCTTTCTGAATCCACACTGGCTTTCTGGTAGAAGCCCTGCCTGTTCAAGGTGTTCATTCTGTCGGTCAAGTAGAACTCTTGCAAGGACCTTCCCAGCAATTGACAATAAAGAGATGCCACGATGATTATCACGCAACTGAGGATTTCCTTTCCGTTTGAATAGGTGGATAATTGACGCATCCTTGAATTCTTGAGGGATGGCTTCTTTTCTCCACATAATATGAAAAAAACTCTATCATCTTCTTTGCAACTGGAATTCCTCCTGCTTTGTAGATCTCAGCAGGTATTGCATCTGATCCTGGAGCCTTGCCAGCTGACAGAAGTTTTATTGCTTTCACTGTTTCAGAGACGGTTGGGAACTCGTCAAGCAGCAGATTACATTCCACCTGTGGTAGTCTGTTGATAGCGTCATCATTGACAGATGATGGCCGATTAACAACACTATCAAAGTGCTCAGCCCATCTTTTCAAGATAGCCTCTTTGTCAGTCAGAAGAAAGTGCCAAAGAGGTTGGTTGTCTCTAAGCTGAAACAAGACAGCAAGAGGCAAGCCTTCATCAATGATATCTGCAGCCGATTAGATGCAATGGAACTCACTTCAGATAATCCAGAAGAGAACTGGACAGTCTTCAGAGACACCGTCCACTCTTCAGCAATGGATTCCCTAGGACCAGTATCTCGTAAACACAAGACTGGTTTGACGAGAATGACGAAGAAATCCAGGGACTCCTTGAAGAGAAACATGAAAAACACAAGGCATACCTTAGTGATACCAGCTCAGTATCCAATAAGGCGGCATATTCAAATATATGCAAGACAGTCCAAACTAAGCTCAGAGTTATGCAAGACTCCTGGCTGAGCAGTAAGGCTGATGAAATCCAGTCCTTTGCAGATAGAAAGGATATGAAGAAGTTAGATAGTTTAGGGTCCTCAGAGCTCAGGAACCACCCCTCTTCTCGATGGGCAAACGGCGAAGCAGCAGGTGAGGAAACACAAGAAGCTGTAGTTGCGGACCTGCACACAGGCGGCTTCGTTCTATATGGTCGCTTTCTTCAAGAATGAAGCAGTATGGGGAATTCGGCAGCCGAACTGAGTGACTGAGCAGACTTTTTTAGGATCGCACTGCTCACCCACTTAGCATGGGGAAGGGGCTAGAAAAGGTGCCCTAAACAATTGCCTGCTTCAAAACCCCTGGCTGGTTAACCGCGATCACAGGGATCCCATGTAGCGGTCGAGCAAAAAAGAAGAAGATTTGATCTATTTATTCCTATTTGATCGACAAATTACCTCGATACTTCTTACCAAATTTCGAGCCAAGTGGCTTTACCGTACAGGAGAAGAAGTTCCAAATACATTTTCAAGATGGCGGGTGTGGTGGAGATGTTGGATTTCCGACGGGAATATTTAGCTATTTTTATCTACAAGTCACACCAATAGTACCTATCAAGTTTCGAGTCAACTGGCCTTTCCGTTCATGAGTCGGCCATCTTGGCTTGGATTTCTGATCGGAATGATGTTAGCTACCGAGTTTCGAGTCAACTGGTCTTTCGGTTAGATTGATTTTCAAGATGGTGACTATCGTTGCCATCTTGGATTTTTTATCGAAACGGTTTAGCTATTTTTGATCAACAAGTCACTCTGATACTACCTACTAAGTTTCAAGTCAATTTTTGTTCATTTTTGTTCAAAAGAAGTAGTTCTAAACAGACTTGAATTTCCGATCAGAATGATTTAAGCTATTTTTGATCTGCAAGTCGTCTCAATGTTTCCTATCAGGTTTCCAGCTCAAGTTTCGGCTCAGAAAAAGTTCAAAATAGATTTTCAAGCTGGGATTTCCGATCGGAACGACTTTAGCTGTGTTTGATCTACAGATCGCCTTGATACGTTCTATCAAGGTTCGAGTCAATTTGCTCAGGTGTATAGGAGATGTCATTAAAGCAAACTGTTGACGATGCACGAAGGACGACGGACATTGACCGATAACGGGTGAGCTGAAAAAGAGACAGCCCTTGTGGTTTCCTTTTTCATTTTCTGTACACCAGTCCCATTCTAAAAAGGTCGATCCTAAAAGGAAAGAATTTTCTCCAAAAGGGAAACAACACCGAACCACGGATTCAAGGAAACACCCACACACAGCCCGAATGCTGTTTCAGCCATTTCATGGTGGGACATAATCATTGACTGATATTATATCTTCTATGACATAATGGTCAGACTGTACATGTATTTGATACATGGGTACATTCATAAAGAAACGTCACACAGGGGCGGATTGAGAGGGAGTTCGGCGGGTTCAGTTGAACACTTCTTGACTCAAATTTTCATTTTCATGGAAAATTTTGAATACATTTGGTTTACCGTATTTACCATATTATTCACACGCCTTACTCATACTGCTCGTTAACAAGTGTGAATGTGTGTAAAATTGCCTAAGGTGAGTTGGTAACAGTGTAGAATCTGATCAGATGTCGCGTTCTGCGGCGTCTAATCTGGATCTTCACTTTTTGCTCAGGCCTGTCTGTTTGAATACGTAGAGTAAGTACGGTTTGTGATCAAATCGAGCCCCTCAGAAATCATCCTCGATCCGCCTCTGTCACATGAAATAATAAATAAATGTGACCAATTTATCAGGCCGACGGACTAAAAAGATTTCCTATACTAGCATAGAAGACTGTGTGTTGCAAACCAAAAGTAGGCCACTGTGACCTATGTGTTGATCTTTGACATAATCTACAGAAAAAGGGGCATTTCCTTGGACATATCTCCTATATTTTATGGCCTGAATTAACCAAACGTCTAATAAAGATGGTGCGTCACATACTTAAAGTAGGTAATCTGGTTTATATATTGGCAAAGGACATTACAAAAATTGTCCAAATCACACCGGTATATCTCCGATTGCGTCATCAAGTGTGTGTGTGTGTGTGTGTGTGTGTGTGTGTGTGTGTGTGTGTGTGTGTGTGTGTGTGTGTGTGTGTGTTGGGGGGGGGCGGCTGTGGCTAATTCTGAAATACTTTGCATTATTTGTCAAAGTTTGTGAATGTACAAGGACGTCTGGGCATAACAAATGACTCTTAACCGCTTTACCATTTTCTTCAACAAACTCTATTTAAATTTTAAGTGGCAATATTGCGAAACAAATATATTAAACGAATATTACTTTTTGATCGCCCCTTTTTGGTTATCATCGTATTATGTATCTTTACCCTAAGTATTCGGACTGGCAGGCCTGAATAAACAATCAGACCAATATCAGACGCCGCAGCAGGCGGCATTTGATCATTGTCTACACTGTTTGCCAATCATTCACAGTTTAAAGTACATCAACAGGAACTAAAATGGCGTTGTTCGAATTTCTGGACAAGTATGGTTAGGTGTTAAGCCGTCCCAATATTTTGGTCATATACGGTTTATTACACCCTGATGATAAGGCTTTCATTGACCTGTACTATTCTCTGGACAAGTTCAGCAGACGATAAACGACCTATCGGTTAACGTTTATCATGCTGGGTCAAAATAAAACAATCAGCAGACGGCATTTTGAAATATTTTTTCTTATTTTTCCCAGAAAATAGGACTTTAGAATTGCCTTTTCATGCAACTTGACTCTTAAGGATTTGCATGAAATAATAAAGCCTATTTTCACTTCTAAGATGTCACAATCTTACAGAAACATTAAAAATGCACTTTAAAAGACTAAATTTTTAGGTTATACATTTCCAGACAAACTGGATATTGTGGCAATAAAATACTGGTCGGAAAAAAATTCCTGCATATCTACCAAATCGTTTTCCCGAAGGATTTCATTTTAGACTCATTTAGACTTATCCTAGAAAACAATACATTCAAATTTATTTAATGATATTTACTTCTTACAAAAGAAATGTACAGCTAATTTATAATTCTAGACTCTTTCGCAGTCTACGAACGAGGCTGTTGAAACGGTCCACTGCTGCGCTATACTTCGCGCTCCAAAATGCAGTGACATGCACCCTTAAAGATGCAAACGGTTCAATCAACCAATCAATCGCTCTGTAACTCGCATTCACAGTATCCGCAATTAAAACATGCACTTCCATTGGATAGATACAAATTAAATCCTACCTTCGTTTTCACCGGAAATGACCTCAAAGATAGTCACTTTGTCTTGTGATACTGTAATCGTGTCCTGTGAACACAAAATGGCAGAACCGATCATGAACAAGTATTAGCTTTTTTCAAAAAGCTAGCGGGTCGTTTAGATTCAACAATTGCATGTACGCCTATGACGATTATACCGCACATGATGGGGAGTCCTGGGCTAGTATTTGCTAATTCGACAATGGAATGCCAGTAAAGATACTCTATGGACAGGTTCATTTCATAGTAAGAGAGGTGTCCGAATTGCTTTTTTTTTTTCTTTTTTTTTTTTTATAAATATTTTCATGTATTATTAAGATTTCTATACATAATTGCGGCGTCTGTTCTGGGTCTATACTGTTTGCTACTGTCCTTTTTATGGGACGCTAGGCATTAATGGTTTATACCCGAAATAGGTATCATTGGACAATAAAACATTTTATTCTATTCTATTCGTTATCAGATGCACGACTACAATGTCAACAGCCGCTTCCGGTTCGGTATAATTCCCGAATTTGATGTGTGATTAGCTCAATTCCTATATATGCGGGCCGTCAGGACGACCCGCAATAACTACCAAATTTACAGCGACATTCTCTCCTGCCATCGGACAAAAATACCTAGACATTTAAAGAAAGGAAAGATATTTTATACGCATTTTGTTGTATTTTACCAGGTTTATAAATTATTAATTATGACTCGAACATAGATGTATTTGTTCAAGCATCTGAAAGACTTGTTATTGACCGGCGCATGAATTCTCTTAATATAGCTTTGGGAGCGTGATCGATTAGCTCACTAAGGATCTTTTATATTTGCCGGGAACGTCGGTTTGTGACGATCCCGGCAAATATAAAACAATCTTATTACAAACTGTTATAAACAGATTAATATCTATTATATTTTCATTTCAATCAAGAAATTTCATAAAGCTTAATAAAAGCAAACATTAACTCTTTCGGTGCCAAATTTCAGACGACATTGTCGTCTGTTTTTCTATTTTAACAAACTACCGCTTGAAAAGAAGTTTATACGTAAAGTTGAAAGACTGAATGTCAAACAGCGTAGATCTAGATGAGACGGCTCATATGAGCCGTCTCATCTGGATCTATGCAGTTTGCAAAAGCCTATTATTATCGCCTGTGGCAGTGAAAGTTAAAGAATCATATTGTTGTTCGATTTTACCTGTTACATTGAAAATTTATTAAACTTTAGTGTACCCTTGTCCCATATCTCTATGTAAACATGAACAAAATTTGCGCCGGTACTTAGACGTTTACGTCTAAATATTTTGCCTTGTTTACTACTCGTGTCCCTTTATGTCAAAGAACACCATCAATACACTTCAATGCCGACTTTAAATATGTAACAGCATTTTACATAGTCATTTTCTGTTATAGAGTCAACTCGCGTTATCTCAAACCCCGAGGGACAAGATATTTTGTTTTGAGAAAACAGGTGCTTGAGATAAATTGAGTTATGGTACAAAGGCAATATAGAAAAGTCTACCAATGTTATCACACATATTCACTTTGACATAAGCAGGTACTTTGAGTTTTTGGAGTTTATATCGCGACTTACTTCTACTTGTGATCTCGCTTGTGATACGGACATCTTTTGATTGCACGCCCACGTTGGCCACTCGGCTGTGTGATAAAATTTGGTTTAAACATATTTTATTTCATATATTTCTCAATACATCAATACATCTACATAGACATTACATGAGTATGTTAATATATAAAAGGGATTCGAAAAAAGCTATACAGCTTATGTGAATTCGTTTCCCTCAGTTCCTGAGCATCAAATCCAATCGTTATGACCATGCATGTACAAATAGTTAACTAGCTAACTAACTAAATAGATAACGAAGGAAAAGAAAGGTGAAAGAAGAGAAGCGAAATGAGAGTGCAGTTTAAGAGCTTAGAGAGTAGTGGATGTATAATAGAGACGTATTAGAATACGACTTATAAAAAAATAATATTTTCCAAGCACAATCACGTAATATAGGGGAGTAGTAAAGAGAGTGATGTGGGGGCCCTACTTTAAATAAATAAAAATCAAATCTTACGTCAAGCATTGAGACTTATGGATTAAAACCGATTTTAAACTACAAATGTATTGTTATATTAGAAAACTAAACAGCATTCAGACCACATATTATGTTACTAGCTATATGGAAATTAGTATTGATATATGTCAGTTTGTAGGACAGTTCAAGTGAAATTTTTACGCGTTTGCTTCTTTGGATAAACTTATGTACATATTTAAAAATTGATTCATTCGCTTCATCTGTTAAAGCCATGTTCCCAAACAATAGGGTATGTAATGTTGGTTGGCAGAACTGCGATACTTCATGCAACATATCCATTCATATAGCGTTGTATTTTCGGCATTCTAACAGAAAATCTGTGTTGGTTTCGGGTAGTCTACACGTGCATCTCGGGTCTTCAATGATATTTTTATGGTATAAATAATAGTTTAGAGAGCTACAGTTAGTTCGAAGTCTTGCATGATGTATTTGACCTAGTCTGTCACCGACATAGAAATAGGATGGTGTTTCACGTGAGTTAGTACTCAGAGATCTTTTAAAAGATTCTACTGTGGGGGAATTTCTTGATAAAACAGGTAGAGCATTCTAGTCTCTGACTACTGAAGGTAGAAAGGATTTGTAATATAGTTGAGTGCCAGCATGGATGTTTTGCAAATTCTCAGCGTTTCTTAGACTGTATGAAGACGCTTGACCGACTTGATCAGGAACTAACTGTGTCAAATAATTTGGTGAAAGTCTGTTAATCATTTTGTAAAAAAGAACAAGTTTGTGTTTTCTTCGTCGAGAGCTAAGCTCTTCCCATCCCAATTCATTATATAATGAAGCAAGAGAGACTAACTTAGTTGTTCCAGATACTATTCTTCCGGCTTCCAGTTGCACCTTCTCAATCTCAGTTTGATCAAACTGAGTGCAATTATCCCATACGATATCTGCGTATTCCAGTATGGGTCGTATAAATGTAAAATAAATAATCTCCAAAGTCTTGCGATCAAAATGGAATTTGAGTTTTCGCATTATATTTATTCTTGACCAAGCTTTGGATGTGATAAGCTCGATATGATTATGCCAGGTTCCATCATTTGACAAAACTAAACCAAGATGTTTATGGGAGGTAACGTTTTCAATCGGTTGGTTATTTAGTATCAGTTGAGGATGCTGTAGATCAGTACGTCTTCTTGTAATTAAGAGAGATTCAGATTTAGCAGGGTTGAAAGTGACAAGCCATTTTGTTGCCCAAATATTAATTTTTGAAAGGTCGTTATTCATAACAGATGCGGTATTTTGCGGAGTATCGACAATAATGTATAGACTAGTATCATCAGCAAACAATCTGATATTCGAATAAATGTCATTAATGATGTCATTTATAAATATAAGAAATAGCAGAGGACCAAGTATCGAACCTTGTGGTACACCGGCTTTTAGATAAGACCAATCAGAACAAGAACCAGGAAGAACAACTCTTTGTCTTCGGTTTGTTAGGTAATCGGAGAACCAGTTCAACAAGCGTCCTCTGATACCCACATAATTTAGTTTATGAAGAAGTCCCCGATGCCAAACTCTATAAAAAGCTTTGCTTATGTCAAGAAAGACCGCCCTCACCTCTTTACCTTCGTCTAACGCCTTACAGGAAGTATTATACATGTTTACAAGCTGATTTACAGTTGAATTGCCCGTAACGAAACCTGATTGAAAACTGGAAATTGTATTGTTAGAAAGAAAGAAGTTGAATACATGTTTGTGCACAAGTTTTTCCATGACCTTTGATAAAATTTAGTTTGGAATGTGTCTAAATTCATTTTTTTATTGCTTGGTATGTTGTTTATTATACGAGTATAATAACGCCACATATATATTATGTGTATTTACTGTGTGTCATGATATAATACTCATCCATGAACTACACAAACAAAATACTTACCTAACAGGGCATCTATGCTGGCTATTCCAATTTACACATAACACACTGGGTCGATAAAGTGAATAAAATGTATTAATAGATATTTTCATTGTAAGTTACGAATATGTTATAAGCAACAAGACAAAATATTTAGACGTAAACGTCTAAGTACCGGCGCAAATTTTGTTAATGTTTATATAGAGATATGGGACAAGGGTATACTAAAGTTTAGTAAATTGTCATGCAACAGGTAAAATCGAACAACAATGTGATTCTCTAACTTTCACTGCCACATGCGATAATAATAGGCTTTTGCAAACAGCATAGATGCAGATTTGAGCCGTCTCATCTGGATCTACTCTGTTCGACATTTAGTCTTTCAACTTTACGTGTAAACTTCTTTTCAAACGATAGTTTGTCAAAAAAAGAAAAGCAGACAAATGTCGCCCAACGATAGTTTGTCAAATAAAGAAAAAGCAGACAACTGTCGTCTGAAATTTGGCACCGAAGGAGTTAATGTTTGCTTTTATTAAGCTATAGAAATGAAAGTAAAGAAGACATTAATCTGCTTATAACACAGTTTGTTTTAAGATTTTTTTTATATTTACCGGGATCGTCACAAACCGACGTCCCGGCAAATATAAAACGTCCTTAATGAGCTAATCGAATAGTCTACCATATGTAAAAATCCAAAGCTATATTAAGAGACCGGCGCGATTCGCGCGCCGGTCAATAAACCTTTCGGAAATAAACCTTCTCTTAACCCTTGTCATGCTGAATAAATTAAGCTGCCACGCCCACTTCTAATATTCAGCCAATTAGATTACTTGATCCAGATTGCTGATATAAATTCGACTACTGAACGATAAACAGGGCCGATCCAGATCTGGCTCTACACTGTTTGCAAAGGCAGGACGTATCTAAGACCAGCAGGACCAGGGTTAAACGATAACTGAATTATATACAGTGCAAATTAGAACCTAACAAACAACTATGACAAAAAAAATTTCTAACGCGTGCTACTTTTAGGGGGCAGTTGCCAAACCGCCACCAGACTTAACATACTCAAAGACGTATAGATGTATTTTACATCATTGACATAAACCAATCCGTTTTTTCTGTTACTACCAGCCTAATAACTAGCGAACAAATAGTTTCCTGCTAAACTCTGTATTCAAACATAGAAGCCAAATACACTCTGATGCTTATTAGTGAATAAATAAACAAAACCAAAGAAAATCTCAAACGTTTTTAAGAAATAAGATAAGATTTTAATCATACTGGGTACAATATCGATGGACGAATACGAATACTCCAGCAAAACGCGCGCCAAATGTACAGCGTTGAGTAAAAAGTGTAACCCGAGCCGCGGTCCTACTAAACACCGAAAGGACCTTTTCCACCGAAAAGGGGCTATCGTGTACCGAAAAGGACTTAAAAAATATGCTATTACAATCAACATCTGTCTTTTGACACTGAAAAAAATTAACACCGAAAAGCAGATATCCAGCCAATACTGAAAAAGTTAGCATTAATATATGAATTAATCTTCACTTACCGAAAGTGTCGGTAAAATAGTATCTGGTACACGTTTTGATAATGCTCTATCTTCTCCCGATTATGTCATTAAAATGTCATCTGGACCACCAAGTCTTCAAAGGCTGCAAAGTGTTGAAAAAAAAAAAAGAAGTCAGTGGCACATGCCTGGCTTTCTGCTCTCAGATTACATTGTCTAACAATGGCTTTTTTTTTTTTTTTTTTTTTTGTCGCATAATTTCCCATCAGTTCTAGAGACCTATAGAATTTCAGGCAACCGCCCATCAGTATTCTCAGTTATACAGATGACTCTCGCTATCTCGACCTCGCTTATCTCGAATAACCGCTTATCTCGAAGTGAAAATCTGGTCCCTGCCTAAACATGAAAATCTAACAACATGTAAAAAATATTGTGGAAAAGAGGAGAAATTACTCCTAAGGAGCAATTTCTCCTCTTTTCCACAATATTTTCAATATATCTCTCTTCAAGAGTCCAATTACACATATATTTGTTAAATGTGGTTAATCGAATTAGTTTTTCCTCAATTCTGCAAATCTGATATGTCGAAGTACGGACATCTCGAAATATTTCAGAGAGTCTCTTGGAATTCGAGATAACGAGAGTCGACTGTATTTTAAATGTTATGGGGTTTAGTGTTGCCTGTTTAGTTAAAAACAGAAAGTATGTTCCTCCAACACACTACAAATGATATGGCTGAGTCGCAACGTGAGAAAACGTACCTACTGGCGTGCGCCCAGAGAAGACTCAAATCAGCCTGCGCAAATGCGCAGGCTGATTTGAGTCTTCGCTAGGCGCACACGTGCGAAGGTCCGTTTCATGACGTTGCGGCTCAGTTGTCTTTATGCCGTATTTACCGTTAGTCATCGGACACCTAATCTCTTTACCATGCTTGCCCTAAAAATTGAACAATAAAAATCTAAAAGGCTGTCTTTGGAAATCGTAACTCATAGACTCGGTTTTGTTCAGCCTCTTCATACACAGCAATGAAGTTTTGCGAGGCCGAATACGCTCCCCACCCCCAACGCCCCCACCCCCCCCCCCTCCACTCCCCACCACCACCACCCCTCCTCCGCCTAGCACAGGCTTAAGCGGTATTCGATTTTCAAAGTAACCAGAATGGGCACAATGATCCAAAAGGAAATTACAGTGTATAGTAATAATCTACACTGTTTTAAAGTATGAGAACGTTTTACGGTCTCCACAAGGCACTTAACACCAGTACAGTGTATTTATGTTTGATTGAAGTAAAATAAAATCTAAATGGTGGTTGCCTTTTAAGTCCATTGTTGTGTCTAAAACTACTGTCTGCGGCGTCTGATCTGGGTCTACACTGTGTTACGAGCCAGGCGTAACGAGAAAGAAATGAAAGTGAAACCAGCAACAAGCTTTAAGTTTATTAACAATATTTATTCACAAAAAAATAAGACAAGATTCAAAACAAAATAATGTAAGTAAACAGTACCTTTCAAGTTTATGTCACAAAGTCCCTCTGAAATAATCCATGAGAATATATAAAACAAATCCTTTGAATATCAGTTTCTGATCCCACAATTTAATGTTCCTGAATTCAGAATTTAAGTCCAGAATGAATAAAATAGTAAAGTAATCCAATATAGAATAATTTCCAGTGAAAGTATACAAAGATGCCCAGATGAAATTCTTTTCTCCTTATATAATATCAAAGAAGGTTCTAGAAAAAGAATTTACTACAAGCATCTCTTATTTTCTAGTTCCAATCAAGAAACTTCTAAATCTTCCATGACATTCCAAAAACAACTCAGTCCAGAATCAAGGCCGTAAACATCATGTTATTGTAAACATGTTGAACATTCCAGAAAGTTATTTTTGGAAACATAGTAAATAAAGCTATTTATGGAAACATAGTAAACATGTTGTTTAAAACAATTGAACACCCTGTTATATAACACTTCCCCTCTTCAGGGAAAAGAAAGATTTATGTAATAAAGCTTTCTTTTGCCATAAAATTATCATAAAACAAAATACTGATAAAGGCAATTATTATCTTATATACAGCAAGTTACAGGAAACCACAGATCAAGACATCATGCTCTGGACAAGGCATCAGGAATAATATTATCTTTTCCCCTGATATGCCTGATGTCAAGATTGTATTCCTGTAACAACAGGCTCCATCTGAGCAACCTCTGATTCTTGTTTTTCATCTTATGGATGAAAGTCAGTGGATTGTGATCACTGAAAACAACAATAGGTGAGGACGAAGAAGTCAGATAAACTTCAAAATGTTGAAGAGCAAGAATGAGAGACAAACATTCTTTCTCTACTGTAGAATAATTCTTTTGATGTTTGTTAAACTTTTTCGAAAAGTAACAAACTGGATGATCCACACCATTGTCATCCTCTTGCAGTAATACACCACCTGCACCAACATCACTCGCATCTACTGCTAACTTGAATTCTTTATTAAAATTCGGTGCCAAGAGAACCGGCTCACTTCTCAGTATGGCTTTCAGTTTATCAAAGGCATTCTGACAATCACTGGTCCACTTAAACCTCATTCTTTTACTAAGTAAATTAGTCAGTGGCTCAGCAATGACAGAAAAATTATTACAGAATTTTTTGTAATAACCGGCCATACCAAGAAACCTCATCAGTTGTCTTTTGCATGTGGGCACCGGAAAATTTAAAATAGCTTCAACTTTAGCCTCTATAGGTTTAACCTGACCATGACCCACAACATGTCCTAGAAATGTTAAAGTTGCATGACAGAATTCACTTTTAGCAAGGTTTATTGTCAATTTTGCTTCACTTAGTTTATCAAAGAATGCTTTGATAGTTCCAAGATGGTGATTCCATTCATCACTGTATATGATGGCATCATCGATGTAAGCATCGCAATGCTCGATTCCAGCTATTATGGTGTTGATTAAGCGTTGAAATGTTGCTGGAGAGTTTTTCATTCCGAAAGGCATTACTTTATAGTGATATAATCCATCAGGAGTAACAAATGCTGAGACCTCTTTGGCTCTTTCTGTGAGAGGAATTTGCCAAAATCCTTTCAGAAGATCAAATTTAGTTATATATTTTGAATTTCCAACTTTGTCAATACAGTCATCCATTCTTGGTATGGGAAAAGTGTCTGTTTTACTCAAATTATTGACCTTCCTGTAATCGGTGCACATCCGATATGTTCCATCAGGTTTTGGTACAAGAATGCAAGGTGAACTCCATTCACTTTGACTTGGTTCAATAAAATCATTGTCCAGCAAATACTGAATTTCCTCCTTAAGATATTTTTGTTTTGTTGGGTTCATTCTATATGGATGTTGTTTGACAGGTTGTGAGTCCTCAACATTCACATCATGATAAATTTTGTCAGTCCTTGTAGGAATGTCCGGAAATAAGTGTTCATATTGATAAATTAACTGTTTCAGTTCTTTTCTTTGGACTGGATCTAGGTGTGAAAGTTTCTGGTCGAGATCCTTTAGAATGTCAGAATTCTGAAGTTTTGATGAAGCAGGATCAGATTTGGTCAAGTTTATGTCTTCAGAGTTCATTTCACTTTGTTCTTGAGGGACCGAACTAACAACACTAATTGGTGTAACAGAAGAGCTATCCCTATCTATGTATTGTTTAAGCATGTTAACATGACATAACTGTTTTTGTTTGCGTCTCCCAGGAGTATTAACTATGTAATTAACATCACTAATCTGTTTATCTACAGTGTAAGGGCCGTAATATCTGGCTTGCAGTGGTTTGCCAGGAATAGGCAAAAGAGCAAGTACCCTGTCTCCAGGCATGAATTTTCTTTCTTTTGCATTTTCATCATACCAACGTTTCATTTTCCTTTGTGCTGACTTAAGATTGGTCCGAGCAGCTTCACAAGCTTTAGACAGTCGGTCTTTAAAATATGATACATACTGAAGTAAGTTCAAAGAACTGTCATCATTTGAGAGAAATTTCTCTTTCAAAAGTTTCAAAGGTCCACGCACAGTGTGGCCAAATACCAGCTCAAATGGGCTGAAACCAAGATATTCCTGAACAGATTCTCTAACGGCAAACAACAACAAATGAATGCCTTCATCCCAATCTTTTTCAGTGTCAAAGCAGTATGATCTGATCATATTTTTCAGTGTCTGATGAAATCTTTCAAGGGCACCTTGACTTTCAGGATGGTAAGGCGATGACTTATATTGTGTAATGCCCAACTCATGCATGACCTGCTGAAAAATTCCTGACATAAAATTTGAGCCCTGATCCGACTGAACAGACTTTGGAAGGTCTACAAATGTGAAAAACTTTACCAAAGCCTTAACAATATTCTTTGTTTTAATATTCCGAAGTGGAATGGCTTCTGGGAAACGTGTAGAAGCACACATTATAGTGAGAAGATATTCATTACCTGACTTTGTTTTGGGCAAGGGACCAACACAGTCAATAATTATTCTGCTAAAAGGTTCATCAAAAGCAGGTATGGGCTGTAAATGAGCTTTTGGTATTGTCTGGTTGGGTTTTCCTACCATCTGACAAGTATGGCAAGATTTACAAAATTGAGAAACGTCAGATTTTAACCCTGGCCAGTAAAAATGGTTAAGAATTTTGTGATAGGTCTTATTTATACCTAAATGACCTGACAAGGGAGTCTCATGGGCCAAGTTCAAAATTTCAGGGCGATAAACCCTTGGAACCACTATTTGGTGGTTAACAGTCCACTCGTCTTCTGCTGAGACATCAGGAGGACGCCATTTTCTCATTAAAATGCCATTTTTGACATAAAAACAGACTGGGACTTGATCTATTTCTTTCTCATCTAAAGCCCTTTCAAGCAAAGGCAAAATTTCAGGATCATTATGCTGTTCCTTACAAAGTTGTGACCTTGACACCAAGTCATGTCCTTGACCTTGGTCATTTAATATTGAAGAGTAATGACTGGACTCTGACTTGTCACTTAAGTCTGTCTGCTTGCCAGACAGGCTGGATGAAAGAGAATTTGTAATCTCATGTTTAAAAGACTGACCCAAAAAGGTATCAGTTAAATCAATATCCCCATCATTCTGTTTTGCTTTCTTTGCCATGGCCCTTGTAACAGCACAAGATAGGTACAGATCAGGGATTTCCTGTTCAATGGGATCAGGTGGCTGATCAAGACAAGGTATAGTAGTCAAAAGTGGATTTACCACAACCTTATCTCCTGCTAAGTCATTGCCTAACAGTAAGTGAACACCTTTAAAAGGTAAAGAAGGTCGAATACCAACAGCCACTAAACCAGTTACCAAGTCTGAGGATAAATAAATGTTATGAAGAGGAACATTAACAAATCCACACTCTACACCCTGAATAAGGACACTTGTCCCAGAAGAAGTCTTCTCAGAAAAAGGCAGAGTATCTGCTAAAATAAGGGATTGAGAAGCTCCAGTATCTCGTAAGATTTTAATTGGGGTAGACTGGGCATAGTCACTATTTAGTGACACAAAACCATCTGATAAGAATGGTTCATAAATCTCCATAACAGAATCAGTCTCAGGCCTTTCGGTCTGGATAGGATCTTCCTCCTTAACACATGACTGTGGTTTTGACCGTAAAGAGGTAAGGCCAGTAGGTTTAAGCCCCTCTTGTTTTTCTTTCTTTCTTTTCAAATGTAAACATTCAGATATAATATGACCTGTCCTTTTGCAATAATTGCAAATTGGTTGAGATAAGGGATTTTGATCTTTATTTTCACCAGAAGGTTTGGGTTTGGGAGTAATTGTTTGGCTATGACTACCAGGTGGATTACTAGGACTATGTTTGGATCCTGAATGTGGGCAAAATGGTCTTCTAGAGGGATTTGACTTATTAATAAAGGAAACTTTATGTGTTAAAGCATAATCATCTGCAAGTCGAGCTGCAGCTTCCAAAGTTTCAACCTGTTTCTCATCTAAAAAGGACTTAATGTCTGAATTTATGCACCTTTTGAACTCCTCTACAAGCATGAGCTGCCTAAGTTTTTCATGATCGGAGCCAATTTTCTTTGAAGAGCACCACCTATCAAATAACTGTTCTTTAGTTCTAGCAAATTCTACATGGGTCTGCTCATTTTCTTTCTTACAGTTCCTAAATTTTTGCCTGTAAGCCTCAGGGACCAACTCATAAGCCTTAAGAATTAATTCCTTTACAGTATCATAACTGGAGCTCTGCTCGACAGTCAGCTGAGTATAAATTTCTCGAGCCTTCCCAATTATAACACTTTGCAAAAGCAAGGTCCAATGCTCCTTTGGCCATTTTAAATTTTCTGCTACTTTTTCAAAATGAAGAAAATATTTGTCAACCTCTTTTTCTTGAAAAGGGGGAACTAATCTGATGTGTTTGGTAATGTCAAAATGAACGCCAGAGTCTAAAGGTTGCCGTTTTACCGTCATATTTTGCATTTCTAATTCTTTCATTCTTAATTCTGTATCAAATTTTAATTTTTCCCTTTCTATCTGCATTTGTCTTTCTTTTTCTTTCTCTCTCTCTTCCATTTCTATTCTTTCTTTCTGCATTTGTCTTTCTTTTTCTTTCTCTCTCTCTTCCATTTCCATTCTTTCTTTCTGCATTTGTCTTTCTTTTTCTTTCTCCCTCTCTTCCATTTCCATTCTTTCTTTCTGCATTTGTCTTTCTTGTTCAATTCTAAGTTTTTCTTGCTCTAATCTTATTTTTTCTAACTCAATTTGCTTCTGAATCTCAAGCTCTCGCATTTGCAAACCTGTCTGTGTAACAAGAACAAGAGACAAAGCAGAAGAATCAAGAATTTCCTTATCAACCAAAAATTGGACCAAAATATTTTTTATTTCCTGTTTTAACATGGACTTGTTGACGGTAGTCAATTCATAGTGAGCAGCAATATCCAACAAATCAGACTTTTTGGCCAAATCTAACAGCTCCTGCGAAGGCGCAGTGATAAAAGCTTGAAGGTCAAATGACATGATTGCTTTTTGCTGGTTTTATCAAGTAAATCTATCAATCAGAGTTTATTTATTGATATTTTTCAAAAGTCAATACTTGCTTTTTTTTTTCTTTTTTTTTTTTTTATTTATATTTTTTTGAAAGTCAATACTTGTTTTATAGCAAACAAATATTTCTTTTTCCTTTAAAAATCAATATTTGTTTTCTTTAAAAAGCTCAAACTTATTTTATCTCAAGAAAATGTTCGGCCCGGACGAGCCCCCAATTTCTGTTACGAGCCAGGCGTAACGAGAAAGAAATGAAAGTGAAACCAGCAACAAACTTTAATTTTATTAACAATATTTATTCACAAAAAAATAAGACAAGATTCAAACAAAATAATGTAAGTAAACAGTACCTTTCAAGTTTATGTCACAAAGTCCCTCTGAAATAATCCATGAGAATTTATAAAACAAATCCTTTGAATATCAGTTTCTGATCCCACAATTTAATGTTCCTGAATTCAGAATTTAAGTCCAGAATGAATAAAATAGTAAAGTAATCCAATATAGAATAATTTCCAGTGAAAGTATACAAAGATGCCCAGATGAAATTCTTTTCTCCTTATATAATATCAAAGAAGGTTCTAGAAAAAGAATTTACTACAAGCATCTCTTATTTTCTAGTTCCAATCAAGAAACTTCTAAATCTTCCATGACATTCCAAAAACAACTCAGTCCAGAATCAAGGCCGTAAACATCATGTTATTGTAAACATGTTGAACATTCCAGAAAGTTATTTTTGGAAACATAGTAAATAAAGCTATTTATGGAAACATAGTAAACATGTTGTTTAAAACAATTGAACACCCTGTTATATAACAACTGTTTGCTCATGCCCCTCTGTCCGAACAGAATACATAGAGTGAATACGGCATATGTTTTGAACTCAGTGAGTCGGTATCACTGCTGGTTAGAGCTGAGTATCACCAGAAAAAAAACGTATCGCGATACGATACTGTATCATTGTATTTTAATCCTGTGGAGTTTCTATATTTGTTATAAAATCTATGCGTATTGAATTATTACTTAGTATTCTGGGTAAAAATTTCAGCAGATGACAATTTGAAATATTTCCTGAAAATAGGCTTTGACATTTCATGCAAACTGTCTCCTCAGGAGATAATTTGCATGAAATGTCAGAGCCTGTCTTCTGGTAAAATAAGATAAATATCCTAAATCTATCGTCTGCTCAATTAGCCCGGGGTGTGGTAAATTTAAAAGCCTTTACATATATATAAAAAATTGCATTATGCAGGTTTCATGAAGTATCGATATCTACCATCAGTATCACGATACAGTATCAAAATAAAACAATATCGTGATGTATCGATGCATTGATGATATCGCCCCAGCTCTACTGCTGGTAGGCTTTGTCCCCGATAGTATCATTAGCTCTGTACTCAGTGCTTGAGCACTGCTTAGTGTTCGATGCCTGAGCTCGGTTTCGTGTTAGACGCTTGAGCACTGCTTAGTGTTTGGTGCTTGAGCACTTCTTAGTGTTTGGTGCTTGAGCACCACTTAGTGTTTGGCGCTTGAGCACTGCTTAGTGTTTGGCGCTTGAGCAATGCTCAGTATTTGGCGCTTAAGCACTGCTTGGTGCTCGGTGCTCGAGCACTGCATGGCGTTCGGTGCTTTAGCAATGCTTAGTATTTGCTGCTTGAGCACTGCTTAGTGTTTGGTGCTTGAGCAATGCTCATTGTTTGGTGCTTGAGCAATGCTTGGTGTTCTGTGCTTGAGCACTGCTTAGCGTTCGGTGCCTGAGCACTGCTTAGGGTTTGGTGCTTGAGCATTGCTTAGTGTTTGGTGCTTGAGCACTGCTTAGTGTTTGGTGCTTGAGCACTGCTTAGTGTTTGGTGCTTGAGCATTGCTTAATGTTTGGCACTTGAGCACTGCTTGGTGTTCGGTGCTTGTGCACTGCTTAGTGTTCGGTGCTTGAGCACTGCTTACTGTTTGGTGCTTGAGCACTGCTTAGTGTTTGGTGCTTGAGCACTGCTTAGTGTTTGGCACTTGAGCACCGCTTGGTGTTCGGTGCTTGAGCACTGCTTGGTGTTCGGAGCTTGATCACTGCTTAGTGTTCGGTGCTTGAGCACTGTTTAGTGTTCGGTGCTTGAGCACTGCTTAGTGTTTGGCGCTTGAGCACTGCTTGGTGTTTGGCGCTTGAGCACTGCTTGGTGTTCGGTGCTTGATCACTGCTTAGTGTTTGGTGCTTGAGCACTGCTTAGTGTTCGGTGCTTAAGCACTGCTTAGTGTTCGGTGCTTAAGCACTGCTAAGTGTTCGGCGCTTGAGCCCTTCTTAGTGTTTGGCGCTTGAGCAATGCTTATTGTTCGGTTACCGAGCACTGCTTAGTGTTCGGTGCTTGAGCACTGCTTAGTGTTTGGTGCTTGAGCACTGCTTAGTGTTCGGCAATTGAGCCCTACTTAGTGTTTGGCGCTTGAGCACTGCTTAGTGTTCGGCGCTTGAGCACTGCTCAGTGTTCGGCGCTTCAGCAATGCTTATTGTTCGGTTACCGAGCACTGCTTAGTGTTCGGTGCTTGAGCACTGCTTAGTGTTTGGTGCTTGAGCACTGCTTAGTGTTCGGCACTTGAGCCCTACAGTGTTTGGCGATTGAGCACTGCTTAGTGTTCGTTGCTTGAGCACTGATCAGTGTTCGGCGCTTGAGCAATGCTTATTGTTCGGTTACCGAGCACTGCTTAGTATTCGGTGCTTGAGCACTGCTTAGTGTTCGGCGCTTGAGCTCTGCTTAGTGTTCGGTGCTTGAGCACTGCTTAGTGTTCGGTGCTTGAGCACTGCTTAGTGTTCGGTGCTTGAGCACTGCTTAGTGTTCGGTGCTTTCTAAAATGATTATCTTTTCCAGATGCAGTTAGGGTTACTTATTACAACACAATTAAATTTCATCAAATTGCATTTAAATGTTGTTAGAATATCTAAATTACAGTTTCATCCATTTATTTTATATATTTACAGTTTCATCCATTTATTTATATATATATACAAGAACCTAAACATTTCTAGCTTGTAGTGATAACTGCTATTGATACTATTTTTTGTTTTTTAGATGTGCTTTAGCTTCTAAATGATCCTTCCTTTCACAATTTCTCAACGCTGGATATTCAAGGGAAATAAATACCTCGTCAAAGAATATAATACCGGTAATAGTTATTTCCCTTCGACTGATACATTAAACCGATATAATGTACTTCGGAGTTTGAACTGTTCGTTTGCACGAATGTTCCCGTGGACACCTGTTCCCATGGCCAATGGGAATGTCAGGTTACTCCATCGGAATTTGTGTGGTTGCCTCATTTACTCCATTCTCTAGTTAGATAAGTGAAAATGCAGTTTTACGCACCACAGAACCAAGTATTTCTCACCCAACCCATGTTCCTGATACTTAGGCATGTTCACTTTGTATAGTTTTGTTTCACATTCAAATAAAATGGAGCTTCCCAATATTCGTGCCAGAAGAATGAAGAAGCGGGCGAGTGAGGAGGGGGTGAGGGGCACATACCTAAAACAGCAAAAGATAGATGTGGTTATGTTGTTGAAATTTGCTCGCATTAATATTAATCCATTTGTACCTAGCGTCCCATAAAAGGGACATCGGCAAACAGTGTAGACCCAGATCAGAAGCCGCAGAACGCGGCGTCTGATCAGGGTCTACACTGTTTGCATTAATTACATGCATTTCAATAAAACATGGTTATAATAAAAACAGACCACACCCCTTAAACTGGAAATGGACTGGTCCAAATAATTCAGGTAGAAGAGTCCACTCGGCACAAATGGGTTAATTAATATTATGAAACATACAGAAGAGGAACAATATTTCCTTACCTAGTTTTTTGTATCAGCTCCTCTCATTTTGATCTTTTTCTCGTTTGTTTGTTTGTTTTTTATTGTTTGTTTGTTTTTTTTGTTTGTTTTTTTTTGTGTGTTTTTTATTATTATTATTATCCTTATTATTATTATTATTATTATTATTATGTCTCTGTAAATCGGAAACACTTTCAAAAATTTTACTGAAGTTCGGTTGTATTTTTTATCAGATAAAGTCCATGGGTCACCAGCAAGAATTACAACTCTTACTTTTCTATATACTGGATTGTCTTTCCTAATTTATATATTTTAATCCATAACTCATTCGCGCGGTGTGATCAGAATCTGTCAAAATGTGTTCAGTGAAAAGTATTCAAGCGGACAACGAAGACTGATCGGACTGCACAGATGCACAGGCTGATTTGAGTCTACGTTAGGTGCAAATATCAGAAGGTACGTTTTCTGACGTTGCGGCTCATAAAATTTTAAGCATTTGAGAGAGCATTACGAAAACACACCTATTCAAATATAGAGAAAATTTCACCTCCAAAAACTGAAAATTTTCAGATAAAAATACTCTGATATTTTCATATTTCTGCTCACAACATAGATTGTGGGTACTCGTTAGAACCGCCTCGGAGAGGCGGTTCTAACGAGTATCCACAATCTATGTTTTAAGCAGAAATAATAAAAATAATGTATACCCCTGTAAACCCCAGTTTTACTATATAAAAGTTGGGTTTAAGGGGGTCAAAATTATATAGGTATGTTTTCGTGATGTTGGTGAAATTAGGTAGCTAACTTGTGGGCCCCAATACACATTGTTTTACAGTATAAAGGGGCTCAACATGCAGGTAGCAGTTGACATCTGATCAAAGAGATAGAGCCAATTTTAACAGCCCGTCTATGGTACAGACCGACATTCTACCATCGACTATTCCAGTTATTGGGAGTTATCCAAGGTTTGAAGAGAACAGGGGAACATGTCCATTTATTTTCATGGAACAAGGGAACATTGGCGAACTATGATATTTAAAAGGAAAAGGGAACGAAACTAATTTTAGGGGACATGGGACATGGAAAGTTTGAAAATCACGTTTAGGGAACAATGGAACATGACCGATTATTTTTAGGAAACAAGTGAAAATGGTATCTCCCCCGCCCCCACCCACCCCTCCCTCTTGAGAGGGCCTAAATTATCTACGTTTTGGTAGCTCTTTGCTGACCGTTCTGAGACGGTGGTTCCGGTGTTGTTTGTTCTTTGTGTGACCGTGTGGCTACTAGCTGCGGGGAGGGGGTTGGGGGTCGTGTTTGTCTATATACTGGTACTAAATATTTCTCTCATAATCCTGTTTGATAATCTACTAAAATAAAACCAAAACAATATCATGACTATAAAGGCTGGTCACTAGTGACCAGCCTCTATAGTCATGATATTACTTTGGTTTTACTTTAGTGGATTATTAAACAGATTATTAAAAAATATATATATATATATATATATATATATATATATTTATTCATTGGAGGCTGGAGCCAGTCTAGTGTTTGTCATGTTCATTGTTTGTTGTTGTGTTTATTGGATTCTGTCTAGCACTGTGTTCAACTTGGGAAAAGGGGAGTTAGTTGCTGTGCTTGTCTTTGTTTTGTGGCTTGTGTACTGTTTGTCATGGTTTGTTTGATCTCCCCAGCTAGCATTGAGGCCCTCCCAGGGGTTTGGGGGAATAGAGGAATAAGGCCATTTATTTCAGGGAACAAGGGAACAAAAGTCTAAGCCCGAAGGGAACAGGGGAACAAAGGCATTTTGTGGGTACAGGAAACACAGAAAAACAAGATTTTGATTTGGGGGAACGAGGGGGGAAATGCTGATTCTTTTCATGGGAACAAGGGAACAGGTACCCCTCCCCACCCACACACACACACACACCGCTTCAGCATTCTTTATTAATCTACAGCGGGCCGTTATCGGCCCGTCAGGTAGCCGAGAACGGCCCGCTGTAGATTTATGTAGAATGCTTACTGTCATAGGTAGGTTATGACATCTTCTATGCTGCATGTATTTTTCTAAGTTTATCTGCTTTCCTATTTTCCTAGATTTATTAAGTTCATTTCACAATCAATGGGAATTCAAAGAAAAGAGTTAAGAAATTTGACAAGGCGCACAAAAGAATACTTTCCTCATGTAACCGAATCCGTGTCCTCGCACAAACATATGACGTGAAATTTAATATATAATATACCATGATTTTGTTGAGAAACCCATATATATCTAATAAAATCGTACATTATGCTACTATAGGGCGCGTTGTTCGTATATGGGTTGCGTAAAGGGAAAATATTAAGGCTGGCACAATTAATCGGATAATCGATTAATTGATCGATAATTCCACAAAAATGATTATCATTACTGATTTGCTAATAATCGATCATTTGATTTCTGTGTTTTTTTTTTGGATTTTTTTTTTATTTGGGTTTTACGGCCCAAATACGAATATTTCACTTATATCGAGCCGATCGTTCATCGAAGGTGGGCGAAAACCGGAGAACCCGGAGAAAAACCACCTGACCATCCGTAAACAGAACTTGGCTTTCCCACATATGACCCGAGCGAGGCTGGAACCACAGCGGTGAGAAACCTAATGGATTAAGAATCAACTCTCTTATCCACTAAGATTATATCGAGCCGATCGTTCATCGAAGGTGGGCGAAAACCGGAGAACCCGGAGAAAAACCACCTGACCATCCGTAAACAGAACTTGGCTTTCCCACATATGACCCGAGCGAGGCTGGAACCACAGCGGTGAGAAACCTAATGGATTAAGAATCAACTCTCTTATCCACTAGGCTACGGGGGCCCGCCGTTTTCTGTGTTTGTTACTTTACTGTATTTACCCTTAGTATTCAGACACCTCAACTCCTTACCATATTTTATCTAATATTTGAACAAGTACAAATTACTACCCACTATTGTGTCTCAAAATAGTTGGATGAGTGGTAAACAGTGTAGACCCTGATGAGACGCCGCGTTTGCGGCGTCTCATCAGGGTCTACACTGTTTGCTCAGGCCTGTCTGACCAAATACATACAATAAAGTACATGTATAACAAATGGTAAGAGTCATGCTCAGACAGGTAAAATTACGACCAAATTTTCAGTGATTACTAATCGATTATCGATCACAATGGCAGGACTGATAATCGATTATCTTTTCAGCTCCGATTAGCCAGCCTTAGAAAATAGATCTCTGAAAGCATATCCTAAAATCACTATCAGGTCATGATGGTGTAGGGCGGCTCTGAATATATCAGTTTCAGTTTCTGTGCTTGTTTTGATAAGGTTGTACGTCCCCG